>OU611821.1:9035000-9656500 GCA_914767695.1 Ptilodon capucinus
GGATTCCGGCGCAAATAATCCGCTGTCCGCGGTGCGTGTTTGCGGTTGGGTAGGTACCTAATTACATTATCGATCTAATCCCACACTCATTGTGCGTACCATACTCATTTATCATCCGTAAGGTACCTAGTTAAATAGTGATAATTAATTTAGTATGTCTTTAAATTGTGGAAACATTCATTTTATTTTCGCATTTTTTTTCAGCTGCTCATAATTTTACAAAGATAATTAACTTTTTTTTAACGTCGGAAACTCATATATGGATTCGTCGGGGGGCAGAAGGCTGTATACCCAATAAAACCGACGGTGTACCATCCTCCGCCTGTCTCGGGGTAGGCAAGTTGGTACCTAAATACTTACAGCAAAAAGCGATTGTAAAGTTTGGACTGCTTGTGTAACTATTTCCTAGTATAGAGGCAAAGGTGCTGCCTGCTCATATGGCGTTGCTGCTCCTGAGTATGTATATTACCTACCAATAAACTTGTATTTTTTTTTATCTTGAAAAGAGTAGCCTTTGTGTCTCTTACTGGCTTTTCTCAGTGGGAGCAGAATTCCGAACCGATGGTGGTAGAATCTGAATATTTGTAAATGCTTGTTGGCCTACATAAATAAATAAACGAATATTTTGATTGATTGCAGTTCGATGTCCATTCATATTTCCAGCTATCATTACCAAATCAAAAGTTTTACTGAAAATATAGCACCGTAAGAATAAGAAAAGATGTCTGCATTTTGAGGGGAGTCATCAGCAGTACCTGGGTAGGTTCACCTACTACAGTATGTGAACCTCAGCCTACCCTTTCGGCAGATACGAGCGTGATAATTATCAGAGATTTATAACATTCTTTAGACAGTAAATAAGTGTACCGAAAGATTTGTCCCGTATCTTATGTATCACAAGATGATAACTGAGTAAGTAAACATTTACCTAGCCGTTAACGACGCAATGAATTACACTGAAATTCCCGCTAAACAATGTCACAATAATTTCTAACTTATCTATTGTCAACAGTTGCGTGCGTAAGCGCACAGCGGAAGATTTTCTTCTCATTTCCCCACTTATAATTTATTGTGTGGGTTCATCGATCTATACGCGACTGCTAGGTACATAACAAAATGTTTTTTGTTTTTATATTTTTGTTGGGCCTAAATACCTAAAAATAACTGCTATATTCAAAGCATCGACAATCCAACAATAGCATTTTTGGGTACAAACACGTTCTGTAATGCCTCAGTAAATAAATCAAACAACACATACTCATCGTATGATCAACAACTAAGCAACGCTAGTACTATGGGTACCATACAATGGACTGTGGGCGTCCCATTCAGAAAAGGCCGTTTCCAGAATTTGTCACTGACGGGAATCGAAGCCGCAACCACCCGATGCGTGAGACGAGCGGCCTTCGCTCAAACCACGACACCAAGCCTTTCATACGTTCTTCTTCTTCGAAACGAATGAAATTATCTTGATTAAAATGATTACCTATCAATAAGCCAACGCTTATTAGCATGACCGCGTAGACATAAGTTTAATCTCTTTCAATTGTAAGATTTGTCGAAATCTCATTTTCTCGAGGAATCTGACAGTTGACAGAAATAAAACTTATGTCTACGCGGTTATACTAAGCGTAGGTACAGGTTTATGTCAAGTCTAGATAGCAAGAATCCATTGATTTAGTTTCCGTTATCGTCGGGTATGGGTACTGTACCTACTTTACAGATATTTCCAGTCAATTTTGAAGAATTATCGATGACTCCAAACACTAGTTTGTGAGAATATTGAATTTAAATTGGTTGTTAATTTAAAAAAACCCAACACTCAAAGATCGTTATGTTTCGTGTAAAAAAAGAGATAGACAAGCAGTTTTTGAGAATATGGTCAGTCCCCTTCGTCATCCTTAGTGATGTGTCAGTAATATACGTAGGTAACAGAATACTCACGAAGTTTCTACTTTGAACCCAAGGAAAAAGGAAGGACTAGGTAAACAATATAATACGTAGCTTTTAGACTAACCAAAAGGAACTTAGCACGAGTTTGGACGGCGTTAAATAATTTTCAGTCAAATTCGTCATTTCAATAATTTCGTATAAGATGTAGAAGATTGCATGCGTCTTTCTATAAATTAAAAAACCTTAAATTCGTTATTATATCTCTATTATCGATGATTTTTGCGCTCAGCAGCGCCTCTTGCAGAAAAAACAGCTTTACATTCAATCAATTTCTATCAGTATTTTATCTTTTGTATTGTTCAAAATTGGTTTAATACGCATTACGGACAGAAATATCGGCCCGTAGCTGTAGCAGCGCAAAATGTTTCTATTAATTAAAGGCAGTCGTTGCGTTATTCAGCTGCCTCTTATCTGTGGTTAGGCCATCATCATACAAATTAACATGACAACCTTCACAAATTAAACCATGTTTTAGAGCCTAACACTAGGTAAACAGTCATAAATTATAAAGAATTACCTACCTGCAAGATATCTATCAATCTTGACCTAAATATTATCCTCCATTTTTAGATTTTAAAAACTGTTTGCTCGTGTGAAGGTGCTACTTTAAATTGATAAGAATATTCGCTAATCGCAGGTACAGCCATTCCTCGTCTTATTCAATCATTTCGAAAATGAAGTAGGCATGTCTCTATATATTTTTTAACGTCGGAAAATCCTAGGATACACTGCCACCTCGGGGGAAGTAGCAGGGTTACGTGGGAGTCGAGGCAGTAAACCGTATACCCACTAAAAACTGACAGCGTACCATCATCCGCCTACCTACATATTCTTATCATTTAACAGTTCATAATAAAAGATTGACGCACTTTCAGTATTAACAAAATAGCAACAAAGATACCTAATTACAGTCTTGATCTTCTAATGGGTAGGTACGTCAGGGAGATAAAATGTGTTTTGTCTAGAATTATCCTAATTTACAACGGATTAGGATGCGACTCATAAGGATTATTAAATAGATTAGTGTGAGGTATAGTGCGTGGACTGAAGTCGTCCGTCGTTAAAGCTATTGCTAGTAGTAGTACCTACAAGTGGCAATAGTAATTACTTACGAAGTTATACCTACCCTAACTATAGATATTTTGTTATACCGAAAACAAATCTGTTATTTCGGAGATTGGCACAATAAATACGACGGGTTGGTCTTGTAGTTTGAGAATAGGCCGCTTAGTTTACTGTACCGGGTGGTCGTGGGTTCGATTACATACA
This sequence comes from Ptilodon capucinus, assembly GCA_914767695.1. Taxonomy (NCBI): domain Eukaryota; kingdom Metazoa; phylum Arthropoda; class Insecta; order Lepidoptera; family Notodontidae; genus Ptilodon; species Ptilodon capucinus. The sequence goes on from OU611821.1 coordinate 9,038,223, forward strand.
TACATATACTCACGCCTGTATCCAATGGGGGTAGGCAGAGACTACCCTTTTCCACATGCTACTATCCTGACATACCTCTTTTGCTTCATCCAATCATACATCTTTTCATGCACTTCCGTCGGTTAAGGGTGCTACGGATTACGGACTTGACCTTTCTGGAAGAGACCGTTAATCTGGTCGTGAAAGGTCCTTCGCGGGCGCCCTTTTCCGACACATCCACCCACGTGCGTCTGGTATATATCTTTCGTCAGTCTACTTTCACTCATCCTCTCTATATGGCCAAACCACCTCAACATACTTTTCTCAATCTTCGTCACCACATCATTCTTCAGCTTACATTCATCTCGCATCTTGCTATTCCTCAACCGGTCAGCCATGGTGACACCACACATACTCCGCAAGGAACGCAATTCCACCGCATTCACCCTACTCTCATGCCTCTTTTGTGTTCGATTACCGTTAGCAAATTTCACAAATGACTTTTTCGGAATTTGCTCAGGTTTTGGTGTAAGTGAGATCGCCCACAGTCCATTGTATGTGGTACCCATAGTACAAGCTTTGGTTCAGTTTCGGATCATAAAATGCGTATGTTGTCTGGAGATATTAATAGAATAAGCACATTATTAGCTACGCCAGTCTCTGGCATGTGCTAACTTACCTACCTACACTTTGGTGGCAAATATTTAAAAACAATACATTGTATATGATAATGGACACACAAGTGGGGAAGGCCTGTGTATTATGGCGTGTTCGCTGAAGTTATTTATGTTTTCCTCTCGTAGCGTTCGTCTCAGCTTCCACTAGTCACGCAATATCCCTTGTGGCTGATAGAAAATTTCATATTTTCATATAGGTAGGCAATTCCGTTGGGGCTAATGTAACAACTGCATTAAACGATGATTGTCCATAATAATTGTATAAAACACTAATAATGAAACTCTCGTATCTTGAAAAAAAAAGAAATATTTATTTCTTCCCATAAACAGTCTTAAGGTTAAACCTTAGCTAATCCCTAGTCCCCGCCCGCGGGCCACAGGGGGATAAAGGCTCGTCCGCACACAGCGGCCAAGAGAAAAGTGCCAACAAAACATATGGTGAAAATTCATTCACGATGCAACTAGCCCACTGGGATGAAAATCCCCGGGGTTCCGTCACACGTCACAGAGTCGCGGCCCACTGGCCTGCGCACTGTGCAATCCACAACGTGGTTTAACCAACCCAGCATTGTATGTATGACACTGAAAACCTGCCGTTCGCTGCGGACCATCTGCCTATACGTCCACCAAAACTGCGGCCCGATACACCCCAAAATGACTACTATTTACAATTCATATTTAAACTAAATCAAGAATAAAGTTATGGTATCTTTTTTTTTCTGGATACACATTTTTTTTTTTTAATGTACTTTCAATATTTTCTCGAGCCAAATGGGAAATTGAATTGCGATAAAATTGAATATAACCATTCTTAGTGATAAAAGAAATTCCAAGTAAATTTGTTCCGTCATTCAGTTTTCCACAAAGCTCGACTTAATTCAATTTAACTTAGTAAGTATCATTTTGCTTACGATATGTTAATAAAAACTATATTAATTTATACAATAAAAATGTTTTCAATTTTGGTATATTGTTAGAAATATTTTTTAAATTTGATTTTTTTCCACTGACATACGAGTTTAGAAAGCATTACAAGTAAAAAAGTTATGTTTTCATGTAGAATGAAATAGAAATGAAATGCAAATTATTACAAACAAAATTGTTGACTGCGTGTTCAATCCGAACTTGAGTATTGTTTCCATAAACGCAGCTATGTAACCAATACTAAGTCTAAACAAATATAAAAAAACTTATTAAACACACGTCTGATAACTATTACTATAATGAACAATAATATTAATTATTTATCAAGGGTTCATTACTGTTTTAATTGTTAACTTACAATATATCGCATCATATACATAAAAGTTATGTACTCTAAACACTACTACAGTAGAGACTTAAGTGTATTAATATCGGACAAGTCCTGATAGGTTTCATGGCATAATTCCTTGCTTCCTTGCAAATTTCCATATCCAAAAATCGGCGGCAGCGAATTCAGTTTTGACTCTTTATAATGTACTTTGTGCCAATATACATAAAGATTGAATGTCAGTGGCAAAAGCCACGCGAAATACTCTCGCATCGTTGAAGACGTCTCATTGAAAAATATGCGTCTTCCATGAGTTAATAAAGTTCTTATTGGTATAGCTAAACGTTGATCGGGCTCGTATTCCTGAGCCATTAAAATTTTGAAGACTTGTAGTATTATTAAAATCATTCGCTCACTAATTTCGGGTTCAACATGATCATTCCAATGCGTCATGTTACAGGAATTATTTATCATCTTCTGTGCTGCAGTTCCGACGACGATTATACTGGTATACAATATGAATCTTTTTCTATGATTTCTCCACCAAAATCCTTCATTCACTCCAAAAACTCTTCAATTTGTTTTCAAACTCAATATTTTTTAATCAATTGTCATATTTCCCTTGTTCTCGTGTCCGCTCACAACTCTTCATAAGTTAAATTTATCTAATCACAACTAAAATCTAGATACCTTGTGTATCTTAGTTTCACACAAAATTGTCCTTTCAACCTAAAGAATCACACACAATTGAGCATGCTCGAGTCTCTCTTCTTATTCAAATTATATACAAAATATATCTTATTAACAACTATGCGTAGGCATCGCCTACTCCAACGTCTCCAGCGTTCACCTGACGAACGCTTCGGGCGGTATCTTGCCTTCGGAATTGAGTTGATTGAATACGAAAAGTGCACGCTGGAAGTCCCATCCGGTTTCCGTTAGACAGCTGTAATAGAAACATTTGTTTAGAGCTATTGTGGAAAAAAAATCTAAATCGTTTCTCAATCATAGATAATTTTGAGTCGCACTAAGAAACTTCGCCTTCATTAAAGTCGGTTAATAATAAACAACCGATATAGTCAGACGACGCTCACCGTAGTAGATGCTGCGAAATGAACTGTGCGCTTTGAAGCGGTTTCAAGAACGAGTCGGCCGTATTTCAAAGTTCGCAAGGTTGGTTTTTAATTGATAGTGACTACGGAACAAAGGCCACCTTTATGAACCCCCAACAGTATTATAAATGACTAGCAGCCCGTTCCGGCTTCGGACGGGTTTATAATATAGAATATGTTACTCAGTGATAATATAGCTTTCGAACGGCAAAATAATTTTTGAAACCGGTCCATTAGTTTTTAAGTTAATTCGTTACATACAAAAATAAAAATCTTTCCGCTTTATAATATTAGTATTGATTGTTTTGTTCAAAGGGATATATATATATTTCCAATACATTCGAAATATATAAATCAAAAAGAGATTCGAGTGAATAACTTTCCTTATTTTCATTTATTCAAAAAATTGTTATGGTGGAAATATCTCCCTTTGAGCAGACACTCCACAGTTATCGATTAATCGTGACTTACTTGACACTCCAGTGTTCGTTCATGCCGGTCTGCTGGCCGAGCATGTTGAGCATCGCCATCCGCTCGGCCTCGGGCTGCGCGGACGCGGCTGGCACCGGCGTCGACGCAACTGTTGGCGGGGTCGGCTCCACCTTGCCCGTAGCAAACGCTTTGTCCTCCTGTTGTGATAAATACATATCATATAACAAAACCCTATCATTTAATGCAGGGATTTCCAAAAGGGGTATCTTTGCAGTTGGTCACATAACCAACCGCAAAGTTTTAAATTGGTAAGAGTAAGGATTTTTAAAGTAATTTGAGTATGGGGGGTTTGAGGTATCAGTTCATTTTGGAAGAGAGGTCTCTTGCCCAAAATAGTTAGAGAATGGGAATCTGTCTTCTTTCATACGAGAGCAAGAGACTATATCGACATAATCCGTGACATTAAGTCTAGTCTTGGCGCTCATGCTACATACAACTACAGACGACTCAGCGCGACAAAATCTCTGACATATATTTTGTCGTGGCACGTGTGCTAGACCTTTTACATGGTATAACGAGTCAAGTAGACAGCGCATTATCATCGGGAGTCAACAACAATATAGTATCACTTTAAATAGATGTTACAAGTGTCTACATACAAAAATATTTTAGAGATCCTCACCTGTTCTTTAGAGGTGTTGGTAACGAACAGCATGTCGTTGATGATGCAGAACCCGCCGCCCGCGTTCGGTACGATCACGAAGGTGCGGTGGAACGAACGAGTCGGCGTGCCGTTTGTGGTAGTCTCCTTGTATACGCCGTTCATTGTTAAAACGATCATGGCGGGCTGTGGGGTAAAGAAAGGTTAACATTCGGCCCTGGGCACACTGTGGCGCTGCAATTATTTTGGCGATTGAAATAAGGACAATTGTGATAGCCGTGGTAGCCGAGTGGTAGAACGCACGCCTTGCAAATCAAAGTGTGCAGGTTCAAACCCCGGCTCGCACCTCTGGGATTTATGTGCGAATCTCATTTTCATCCGAGATTATCACTTGCTATGAAACGGTGAAGAAAAACATCGTGAGGAAACCTGCACGTCTGCGGGAACTTGACTACTTTTCGATAGATGTGTTAAGTCTGCCAACCCGCACTGGGCCAGCGTGGTGGACTATGGCCCGAATCCCCCTCGCATTGAGGGGAGGCCCGTGCCCAGCAGTGGGACGTTAAAAGGGCTGTAGTAGTAGCAGTAGGACACTTAAGGACACTTAATAAGGACACTAGAGCGTCAACGCTCGCGTGTAAAATTGTTTGCCATACCAAAACAAACTGTATCGACTCATAGAAAAAGGTAATTCTTCAACGAAATATCATTGACAGCGCGAGCGAATTTTTGGCAGCGTGGTTGCATGGCTTATACCAAAGAAATCCAATCTTTATGTATATCGACACAGAGTTCATTTTGGTATTATTGGGAAAAAATGGAGACGCGAGTCATGCTTCGGCCTTCATTAGACAGCTTAGGTTTTACGCAACGATGCAAAAACGGTGTGCATCCTTGGTGCGCAGGGTGAGGACCAGCCCCAACAGCGTTCTAAATATGATAGCCAGTAGGTTAGACTGTGTAATTTTAAGTCGCTGCTGTGCTATCGCACACGGAATGGACCCCTAGGGGTTATTTAGAATAGGTAATACTAACGTTAGTCTTAAGTCTACTAACCCATGTATGAGTTCTAGTTACTTGAAGAAAAAAGTTTCTATTCTATTCTATAGTTCAACCTCGCACAGAAATACAAATGACATTGTTTTCTTATATTTACGCGAATACTATACATTGAAATAAAACTATTTTACGGATTTTATCGCGTTTATTTACTATTTTATTTTCCCGAAGTTTCGGCTGCTTTACAGCAACCATGGTCACGGGGGGACTGAGGTGTTAGACGTCCTGATGTCATAGTTAATAACTGGGTACCCTCATATTTAGTTGTTGTTTGCGGTCCGATCCACACAGAAAGTGCTCACGGTGTCTTGAGTTTTTGCAATGGTACACTTGGTTTTGGATTTAATCATATTAATTACTGGATCCCAAGTTGGTGGTAGCACCCAGCCATCTGCCCTATTGAAATTAGGATGTTTTTTAATTTCAATGGCCTCACGTATCATCCTTGGTCGGAGTCGGTGTTCTTTTGCGAGGATATGCGGTTTATCAAATCTGATATAATGACGGGTGCGGTCCTGTACATGTTCACAGATTGCAGACTTCGTGGAATAGTAAATAAACCCGATAAAATCCGTAAAACAAATTATGTAAACGATACACATTTTAAAGTGTTAAATGGGCGGCCTTATTGCTAAAACAAAAGAATACTCACTGTAAACACAAGTAAATCGACAGCGAATCCCATCAGATCGTGCGTAGTCTTAGGCAAGTCCGATAGGAATGAGACGACTTGCAACCTGCCGTTGCGCAGGTATCGTCTCCGCGATTCTCTCTCCGTGACGCGGATCAGGTTGCGACTGTTTGGTATGTACGCGGTCAATCTGAAAAAATATTTATATGTTGTAGACCAGTGGTCCACACTCTACGCGACTCTCCCCTTTGCAGCCCTCTACTGTTCTGTAAATCAAAGTCTTGTTCTTATAAATACCTAAATGAGACTTTTGAACATTTGTCAGAAGCATCGAGTTGTGGCCTACTACATACAACCCTATTTACAAAAGCAAACTACATCTACATACATCAGTTGAGGTCGCGTTTCGATCCGGTGGTAGTACACTACCACTACTACCACTACTTTTTTCTTATATACTACTATATAATAGTATATAAGAAAAAAATGTAAACTTGACAATTTCTAAGTGCCCCCATAGGCCTATACAAAATAAATGATTTGGCTTTAACTTTGATAGGGCGACTATTATATCCACAGAACAGAACATGAAACTCGAGATATAACAATATTTAAAAATTGCCAGCGAAAATAAATTGAAAAAAATTATTCGAGTTTCGACATGTTTTGTACCATTCTGTACTTGTAACATGAGCGCCAAGACTCGACTTATGTCACAGAATATGTTGATGACATCTCTTTCTCTCGTATTAAATAAGACAGAGAGCGACCGAGCCGATCCGTGACATGCTTTGACATGTCGTGGTGACACCACAGTTGTGTATTTGACCTGTATAAAATATAAATAATTGCCAGAAGAAACGGAATGTTACCAACCTCTGTACAGCAGCATTTCTGTTGTCATTGCTGAGATAATTGGACGCCATTGACATAGTGGCGTGTTCGTGGTAAGCCTCCAGTAGCGGTTGTCGCGACTCGGCGTCGTAAATCGCGAAATATTGCGTAAGGAACTCGCGGACCAGATCCTGGCCGGCCGGGTCTGCTAGGAAGGATTGCTTCGCGGGCGGGAGGTTCACGTCTTCGGAAACATCGAAGCCGATAGCCGGGGGTAGGTCCACTCCATCCTGGATTTAGATGAATGCATTTGCTAGAAATTCTCACTTCCCACCATTGACTAGGATATCGAAGTAACCTTATGAAATCAACTCCAAAAATGATACTCTCCCAGCATGAGTTTTTATTGTTCTGGTGGTAAACAAAAGCAAGACCTATTCACATAGTTTTAAACTACAATTTCAAATGATATAACATAAAAGTAAGTTCATTGTTACAGTTCACTCACCAATCGTGTCAGCTTCGGGAACTTTTTCCGCACATCGCTGAAGACAGAACAAAATGGCAACACATGGCAATGAAAAAGAAAACACTTGTAACTCATGAGACACTTTAGTTACTGGAATTAAAGGGTCCTATGAGTTACAGATATCAATAACCATATTTCGCACAATACACCTTCAATTATCAATTTAAAAGAGGTTTTTGCACGGACACTGTCGACAAACAGCAATGAAAAAGCAACCACCTGTAACTCAGGAGACACTTTAGTTACTGGAATTAAAGGGTCCTATGAGTTACAGATATCAATAACCATATTTCGCACAATACACCTTCAATTATCAATTTAAAAGAGGTTTTTGCACGGACACTGTCGACAAACAGCAATGAAAAAGCAACCACCTGTAACTCAGGAGACACTTTAGTTACTGGAATTAAAGGGTCCCATGAGTTACATGTATCAATAACTATGTTTCGCACAATACACCTTCAATTATCAATTTAAAAGAGGTTCTTGCACGGACACTGTCGACACATGGCAATGCAAAAACAACCACCTGTAACTCATGAGACACTTTAGTTACTGGAATTAAAGGGTCCCATGAGTTACATGTATCAATAACTATGTTTCGCACAATACACCTTCAATTATCAATTTAAAAGAGGTTCTTGCACGAACACTGTCGACACATGGCAATGCAAAAACAACCACCTGTAACTCATGAGACACTTTAGTTACTGGAATTAAAGGGTCCTATGAGTTACACATATCATTATATGTACAATGCACATAATAAAATCTTTTTATAAACGTAAATAGGGAATAGTAGTTCATAAAATCCCCACTAAAGTAGGTGTCAGAATCCTCCATAACAACGTTAACACAGCAACGTCAAAGAGTATTAAAATGAGACTAGACTTAGTATCAGTATTCAAGTAATCAAATCTTTCTATACATTTGGCAGTAAGATCCCGGGCACACCGGTGCGTTGCAAAAATTGTTCTAATACCAAACGAAACGAACTTTATGACAAATATACATAAAGATTGAATTTCTGTGTTAAAAGTCACGCGACCACGTTGAAAAATCCGCTCAAGCCTTCAATGATATATCGTCGAAGAATGAACTCTATCTGTGAGTAAATACAGCTCGTTTTGGTATTTAACAGCGCGTCTGTTGTCGCCCCAATCTGCCCGGGATCTAAAACTTCGTTTCAGCTAGGCTGCTGTAAAATGTATGGAAAGATTCGATCAAGGCTAAGTGGTATTCGATTCTGTCAATACCTCACTATTTCCATGGAACTACATATCGAGGGAAAGGCTATTTGACTTAAACGACATGTTTTTAACTTCACAGGAGAGCATACTCATTCGACGCAGAAAAAATTGCCGATACCAAATATGTATGTAAGTAATACCTTAATATTAGCCAGTAGTATTAATATTCAGGGGCCCGATTTTCGCTCGATAGACATCAATGTCCGTCCGAGATGTGTTGAAACAAAAGAAAAAAAAATACGACCAATTTGACGTTTCGATTCGACATATCTCTAAAGCTAGCTTCCAACGGTCCGTGATATCGCGGACGGACGCGGACCAGCTCGCACGACACACCGTGGGAAGGGTCTCGTCCGTGGTAGCACAGTCGGTGCGCCGGTATCCGTCGCGAGGCGGTAACTTCAAAGGTGCGGTGAAAAAGTGAAAAAGAACATATCACGTTCTCTTTAACTTTGCATTTTGAAATGAAGCTATCAAAAGATCTACACAGACCGACACGCACCGTTGGAAGAGCCCCGTCTGTGTGCGTTGCCGTGCGTGGTCGTCGGCTGTGCGTGATGATCCGTAGAATCGCGCATCGTGGGAAGCCAGCTTAATAGAGATGGATGTCGATCGCACGAAAATCGCCCCGCTGGTATCTTGTTAAGGTGTCCCTTATTATCAGTGTTACAGCCATCTAGCAACCAGTTCCAAAATGTTTACTATGCAAACTTGATCGATAATGGACATACAGGGTTATTTTATGCTTATAACTGACAGAGCACGAATGATCTATCAGTTCGTCGCAACGCCATCTAGTGATCAAAGTTAGCAAGTAATTAGAAATGTATAATTATTGGCTTAGTTACGAATTTAGGACTGTGGTGGCTAGATGGCTCTAACAGTCAGTAAAACGAGCATTAGTCATATTTATTTCCTTGGATATAGTGGGGCCTTGTTTACGGAAAACTTTCATAAGTCAACTTGCAGACTACATGCATCATATCTTTGAGAGTTGCGCCAGTACTTGGCTGAAACATCAAAACACATTGTGAGGTTCAAATATCGAACCCGCAACCGTGTTCTTGACCTAGTGGTAAACCCCTAGGTTCAGTAGATGATGGTGGCGGATTCTGAAAGTAATACAAGAAATAGGAGCAAAGCATAAGTTCTAAACCACAATGTTGCAGAGACCAGAGACAAGACAGCAAAGGGCCATAGACAAACCGCAAAATGTATAGAAAGTTACGATCCATTTACAGGCGGTATTGTAGAACGCATTTGAAATTCAACTGAAAAATGCATTTAAAAGGTTCTTTGTGAATTAATTATTATTTCGATAAATTTTCCAAGCTAAATGGTCTTAAATTTAAAAAAATAATTGAGTAAGGCTTCACGGCTTCACTGCGGCGACAACTCTCGCGCTTCAATTTGTTTGGCATAGCAATACGAACTGTAATAACACATACAAGAAGTTCATTCTACAATGATATGACACTGACAGCGCGAGCGAATTTGACGCGTGGCGGCGTACCTTTTGCGACAGAAATTTAATCTTTATGCATATTGACACAGAGTTCGTTTAGTGTTGCCAAATATTTTGTGGCCCGAGCGTTGACGCCCCAGTGTGCCGGGGCTTAAATCATTATAAAAATACAAAGCTTATAACTATAATTAGTTATTGAAAATATTTTTTGTGTACTCAAACTATTCTTGTGAGTAAACAATGATAAATAAACAAAATAATTATTTTTATTATGCATCCTTGCTCCTATTTATATGAGTGAATATTTATACAAGTGTGTTTTAATAGTATACAATATAAGTTCATTATATTTTGGCTATAACAATAAACAATCATAAAATATTTTCATAGATGAGTATAAAGAGTATTTCCAATACTCATAACCTCAAAATTTATAGAAATATGTATCTGTCTACAAACCAATTATAATGGCATTATTGAAATGTTTTACAATTCCACTATGGATGGTAAGTTTCTATAAATTCCGGGTCTACATTAAGGGTACAGGGAAATAACAGGGACTGTTACAACTAATTAATTTTGAGAAAAAACAATTTGAAAATTCAAATTTTTTTAACAATTCTATAGTTTGGCCATAAACAAAATAGCATTTTTGGCGCCCCGTTCCGTTACAATTCTAATGATTATAATTCAAAATACCATACACAAAATATATTCTATAAGAAAAATGTGACATTCCCTGTTATTTTCCTGTACCCTTCATATATAATCCCTAATTTAGTAGTTTGATTGAAAATTTACTATGTTGGCACAGAGTAAATTTGTTAAGATTTAACTAAATTCGCTCGCACTCGAGCAATCTATGACATTTCATTGAAAAATGTGCTTCTTCTGTGAATAGATACAGTCTATTTAGGTATTGGCAAAAAACAAAATCCTTTACCTGCAGACCTTTATAGAAACCCTATTTATAGAAAATTATTATCTATCAGCAATAGTTGTGGTACAAATAACTTTTATTCTGAAAAGTGCCACTTTAAATGGTTTATAATTCCTACAAATTTGGTTGTAAATGTTAAATTAGCTTTATTTTAGTAAGGGCCAACGTTTTAATTGTTAGATAGGATTTATTTGACACAAGTAACTTGACTAAAATGTATGAGATTTTGTCTGCAGATAAAAAAAATCGGCTATTACTGTTCCGTCATTTCCCTTTCACTGTGGTTTCCATAAAGGTATATGCAAGTGAATAACACCATGGGTTTCCAACCCTTCGCCACTACATTACCTGACATAGATTTCATGATCCTGAAACCTGTTCAACAACGGATTGCCTTTCAGGTAAAGCTCCGACAACTGGAGTGCCTTCAGTGTCTCCAAGGAGCCGAGGTATGGAATCTAGGAAGAAGAAGAATAGAAATATTTTTATTGGTATAGTGATCATTTTATTTATAACCTATAACTATACGGAATTTCAATTAATATACAAAACTTTTTTTTTTAATGGACTACGCTGTTGGCCGTGACTTGGCCTTTACAGCTTCACCGGAGAATATACAAACCATAGGATATAGCAGTGGTAACCGAGTGGTCGAACGCACGCCTTGCAATCAAAGTGTGCAGGTTCAAACCCTGGCTTGCACTTCTGGGTTTATGTGCGAATCTCATTTTCATCCGAGATTGCCACATGCTATGAAATGGTGAAGGAAAACATCGTGAGGAAACCTGCACATCTATAGAAAGGCGTGTGAAGTCTACCAACCCACACTGGGCCAGCGTAGTGGACTATAGCCCAAAAATCTCCCTCGTATTAGCAAATATTTTACAGCATGTGGGAGACTGAATGCTTACCCTGTTATCACCCATATACAAGATCTTCAAATTCTTAAGCTTGGTGGGCATGATCTTAAGATGATCAATGCTGTGCAGCTTATTGTCATTGAGATTCAGGGCTTCGAGGTCTGGGATGTTTTCAGCGATGATATCAATCGCAGCCAACATTATCATAGGACGGAATAGTGCACAGAAAATATCTGCTAGGTCTGAAAACAAGGAGGATTATATTTGTAAGTAACAACTATGTAATTAACTTCAATTTTAATCTACTTAATTGATAAACAGCATGCACTGCATCTGACATAGTCTTGCCAATTGATAACATGAAACTAAACTAAAAAAAGGTAAGTGCGAGTCAGACTTGTGCAAGATGGGGTAAGCAGGTTCCATACCATTATCTATAAAAATGGCAAAAAACTCATGTCTGTTGTATGGGAGCCCCCTTAAATATTTATTTTATTCTGTTTTTTAGTACCTATTTGTTGTTATAGCAGCAATAGAAATACATCATCTGTGAAAATTTCAACTGCCTAACTATCACAGTTCATGACATACAGCCTAGTGACAGACAGACAGACGGACGGACGGAGAGTAGAGTCTTAGTAATAGGGTCCCGTTTTACCCTTTGGGTATGGAATTGGATTTTACATTGGATTGTTGTAACCCCCAAATTAGTAGATATTTAAACCTTAAGCCTTCCACAGTGGTATTTTACAGTACAAAAATGGTCTGTTATTTACCTATGTAAATACATCAACTGCCTATGTGTTTTTTGTTAAGTCTTCACAGCAATAGTGATGTTTTTAGTTATTCATGAAATGTTAGAAATGTAATGAATATAACCATATTTTTCATGCTGCCAAATTCAGTTATTTACAATGAAATTGGAGTAATTGTGTAATAAAGAATAAGAGTCATGGTTTGTTTTATAACTATTGAGTTTTATGTGATTGATTTTGTATGGTATGGTGCCATATAGACCAGTGCTAAATGTATTATTACCTGGGTCAGCATGGAACTTCGTCAGGTCAAGGGCCTTGGTTGTAGCATTATATCTCTTAGCCATCGTCAGTTTCATCTTCTCTTTCATCTCAGCGTCAATAACAACATTAGGGACTGCATTCCTTACAATCACCACTAATTTGAAACCGTCCGACATTACAATCTTCCTGTCCGCATGGAACAATTTCTCAGCAACTTTGACATCATCAACATAGAAGACTGCAGCATTGCCATTGATTTTGTAGTAATGCGGGATAAAGATATCCGGTGAAATGTGGCTTAACAGTGTGCGGAGAATGACATCTTTATCATGTTTCGCTCCATACGGTATGATAATCTGGTACCATGGTAGTAGACCAGCGATGAACCTTTTCTTGGTCATGCCAACTCTCGGCGCAGGAGAGTTGACCCGCCCGCCACGCCCCCTAAATGACCCTTTCCGATTCGGATTTTGACCACCAGAGCCGACCATATCAATGTCATCATCCAAAAAGAGTTTGGCATTGTGGAATTTGTTTTTGCCTTTGCTGGTTCCTGGTTTGAAACTAACACGCCTCGTGTTGTTTCCATGAGCGCGATCATCATGTTCTGTTAACAAAATAAGCATGTCAAACAATAATAAAAGTTTATATATTGACAAATGAAAGCTTATTACATCATATTATGAAACACTACATCATAATAAGCTTGTCATTAGTTTTCTATGGAGATTTCCTTATCTAAAACGAAGATAGTTAGCAATTTCATAATTATTTGTAAATTTTATTTTACTCACCGAAATGCTCATTGTTGCCCTTCCAGTTTCTCACTCTTCCGCCACGTTTGGGCATTTTTGCACTTAGAATTGAGGATAACGTTGCAAATAAAAAGCAAGAAAGGTTATAAAATGAATGACGCACGTTCCACTTTCATTCATAGACTAGTACGTAAGCACCCAACACTCTCAATGCATATAAAATAGTGACTAGAATGATTATCTTCCGAAAATGTTGTCTTTAACGACGTTGTGAAGTCAAAACAATTGTATTTAAACCAAATCAATTAAAAATCTCACACAGCGCAACAGAAATATATCTTTCTATTGTATGTAGCTACTTATGCTTTTCAACACAATTATTTGTTCATTGGTTTTGACCATAGAGAAAAAAAAACATTTCTTGAACTACGTCACTCTCGGTAAAAGTGTTGCCTACTAAAAATTTAAATATGTAATCGATTCTAAGGAATATCTATTACCGTACGCGTAAAATCAGTCAGCTGCATTAGGTCGATAAATTAAACATCTGAATTTGGAACAAATTCTTCAAATTTCTTGCGGTGCAAAAACATTTCGCCAATGTATTTTTGTTTCAATCTACACCACACATACTCTGGTTTGAAGCTCTATAATATTTCATTAGTTCACCACGCACCAGTGAGGGTTGGTATACTTCAACACGTCGTTTTGTAGACGTGCAGGTTTCCTCACAATGTTGACCTTTACAATAATAATAATTTTAATCATTTTTGCAAATTGCATTCCACATGGAATCCAAAAATCCCAGTTAAATAAGCAACTTTAAGCACGGGGATCAAACTTGCACGCCTCGCGTGTTCTTACACGTTTTTTACACACTGCCATCTTTGGCAGCAGCCACTGTTGAGTTATATTTATTGATATATTTAATAACATTTATAGTAATGTAGAAACTAAGAAATGTAGAAACAAATCTGTATGTTTTCACAATGTCTAGGGATATCAATTACAAATGTTTTGCTTGAAGCTTAAAATTAGGTTTACTTACTTCAGGCTTGTTACCGAATCAGAATCTGTACCTACCTAGAGTTTGGCTAACGAAAGCTGTGCACGATTTTTTTTAAACTTCAGCATGGCATCTATTCCTGATTGTCAAAACTGTCCTATACGCTGATGAAATACGTTGATCATGTTCTTAATGTGGAAAATCAAAGGACGGTATTTTTGAAAATGAGCTTGAGAAGTTTTTTTTTTTAAATTGAGACATACTTTTCTTACAGAAATAAAGCAAAGAAGCAAAGTTTTTTATTTCACTTGAATCCTATTTATGAATATTAACGTTTTTTTTTAAATTGTAACTTATGTACTAGTATCAAATCGATTTATGCGGAGTATAGCCAGTGTTGCTTCAAATTTTTTAAAATTGCGGCCATTTTTATTGGTCAGCTTTCGTTGGCCAGACTCTAGATAACATTTACCCCGTGGTTGATCAATATTTTTGTGGCGATGGCAACATCAAGACATCAAAAAGCTAATAGTGATGCGAAATCTATCACTTTTTAGTCGATAATTAAAATGTGTATTAGAGATGTATTCATAAATACAACCAAATAGGTCAAAAATTACCCCACAACTATTTTTTATTCCTATCATTTGCTGTTAAAGCCAGTACGAAGTTGTTGTTGTAATTTGATTGCCGCTGATTGTTAGTAGTGCTGCTTGCTTTTGCCCCGTTACGAAATATCACACTTTACTTTCTTTTATCTTAAAAAAATATTGTAGTACCTGTCGTAACAGTAAATTATGTCCGTATATAATAATGGCTATACAAAGCATGGAATGCATGTATTATAAGGTGTAATTAGTATGGGAGGGATAAGTTTTTAGTGATGTCCAAATTATTTCTGATTCCTTACCACGCTGGCAATCCCAAATAATTTTCTTTGTGCTGGCAATCAAATTTTTGTCTATGGTACACGCTTGCTACGTTTCTTGATACGCAAAAGTTTTACAAGCACAAATATTATTGATTTCTTTAAATCACCAATACGATAATATTGTAACAATTTATCTTTAAAAAAAATGTTTTTTTTTCGAAGGGTTAAATTGATGTAAATATAAATTACAAGAATACCTAATGTGTAAAATATAAGTGAAAACAAACTAGTGTCGTTTCATTTACGACATTTTAACTTAAAGAAAAAAATGAACGATCGACCACAGACAATATTTGTGAGCTTTTCGAGTCTGCCTGCCATGTTTTGTCCTATTTGTCGCGCTTGATCAACGCGTTCGCGTTTACTGTTCAAAACTGATAATTTCGGAATGTATTATGGCTGTGTTTTGTTTACAAATACTTTAGATGATGGTGTAGATATTATACTGCTCAGACTTTTGATCAGCCAACTCGGATAATGTCTTTTAAGTGTGCGACAGTGTAGTTCGTATTTCATAAAATTTTATATTCGTTTGCTGGCCATCAACTGTCTGCATTCCGAGAAATTCCGTCGCAATATCGGAAACATTCTCGTTGGCAACTGTGATTTCATAATATTTTGTCGGCCCTGTGAGTGACGCAACCCACGTGCACATATTATAGCGAGTATCTCATGCACATTTGTTATTATTTTGTTCGCGAGTTCGATTCGGAGCAGTGAGGATCGGAACGGCGAAGGGAAACCGCGTCGTGCGTCTCGCTCGCCCTCTCCGCGTTTCGTTGAAATCATTAATTTGTGAATAATATCGTTCGGTGATTTCTAATCGTTGTGAAATTATTGAAAATATTAATTAGTGCGGGATAGTGTAGTCGGTGCGTTCGGGTGCAGCGCCCACGTGACCCGGGGCGAGTGTTTGGGTGTCAGGTCAGTCGGTTGCGGCTCGCGGGCGCCGCTACAGTTCGCCTGCAGTGCGGAGCGCGTCGGGCGTTAGGGGTGAATCACCGCCGGTCGCCGTTTTGATCGTGCTTGTTTACCCGCGTGTGCAGAAGTGCGTGGAGCGGAAGTGCAAGGCATGCGCGCGGCGCGTCGGCGCCGATGACACCGCCGTCCGTCGTGACGGCGTTTTTTTGAGCGCGAGTGTGTGATAGCTATGTTCCTTGGGTTATGAGTGTGTGACAAAGTTGTAGTGCGTCGAGGACACTGGAGCCCCTAGACGGGGTTGGGCCCGCCGGGGCGGCCCTGGTGCTTCTTGGGGCTCCTCACGAAGGCAAAATGGCTGCGTGGAACCGCCACCACCATTTCAACATGCTCATGGATGACAATGGCAAAAATAAGCGTAAGTACATGCTCTCGGTCCATATTTTTGTCCACTATGTAGACTATATGTTATAGTCGGAATATTAATTAGTATGGCAAAATGTTGGTGTGCTTGTCTACCCCCTTGATGTATACAGGTGTAATGATATATCAATAAAACATGGAGTAGATAGTCTCAGTGCTGCTTATAAGTGATGTACGTGTTTAAGGCAGCACATCATATTATTTGAATAATAATGCTGTTACGGAAAATCAACTGTAAAATATTTTCAAGCTCATGGTATTCGTCTTCAAGGATTGGTTCCTACTGCAACATTTTCGTCCAAAGTAATCATAATATGTTTACTTGCTCTTTTACAACATGATGTTTACGAGTTTGTGTGTTGATTAGAATCAGTTAACTTAAATAATATTTAAATACGCTCCAAAGTTTAAAGAATTTATGTTATTGAAGAAATATGCTCTCAATCATACTTACGAGTGTTTGTCTACAGTAATATCTAACACACAAGTTTGGGCAATACTTTGCATTTCAAGTGTTCTTATCCCTATAGTCCAACTTGGGTACATTTTAAATGATGATAAAATGATCTGCCATCTAGGCACTAACTAATGCACTAATGCATCAAAACAAACATACCTACCTTATACAAATGAGACAATCATCACCTCCTTTTGAATTGCAAGCAAATCGAGAACAAGTTTTATATTAATACCTATTTACATGGGATCAGGATTTGTTAGATGCTTTGCATACAGTCGGTAGTATTAACGTTTAATTTTTTTAATATTAAACATTTGTTTCCTGCAATTGCCCACCAAGACTGAGTATGTGGAAACTGATCACCATTGGTTCATTTTGTGGGATAAAGGAAGTCACATTCCACTTTGATGTTGCGGAAGACTTGTGAAGACTACCTGATGAAGTTACATAGTTTTATCCACTTCCAAGGAGGCCCCTCTTTGACAATCCTCTGTATATTCTACATGTGCCCTTCATCCCACTATCTTGGGTCTCTGCTGTTAGGTATTCATTGCAGTCTTGTATAGGAATATTTTATTTGATACTGGTGTAGATATCTACCTCAGATATGTAAAGAGTAGCATACCAAACCTATAATGGAATATGAAGCAAAAAAAAAACAGCTTGACTACCTAGAAACCAGTTTACAACGGTCGTTTTTCTTATTGTATCTTAAACGAGATAAAATAAAATGGCGAAGTGTACTGCACTTTTGTGCAGCAACTCTTCTCATAGAAAATCACCTAAAATTACTTTAAATAGTGAGATTTTTTTATTAGCAGCAGGTACCGAATTGGCGCGCAAATTTTGTGCTAATACATATTCCAATCCTAAGTAACTACCTTCTACCTTCATAAAATATTTTTAATATTAGGTAGTTAGTTTCCTTTTGGCCTATTATATCTATCTTATTAAAGAGATTATGTGATCTTCAATTTTATGAAGCTACACTTTAAATTTGATTCGAAAGTGTACTTTACATTCATGGAAATAAGGTGCCTTACATTAAATTTCTGCAGTAATTGTGGCTACCTACCGACCAGACGTAGCTAGGCTAACAGGCTTGTTGAACAGCCTTTTACATAAATATACTGTAAAGAGACCATTGTTTTACGACATAATTTGTAATTTATTTGGTACCGTATTATGATCGGCCCATGTAGCTGCGACCCTAAGATGTTTAACTCGCGGCATCGACCTCTCCGACCTTTACGTCTTGGGCCTACAGGCGCGAGCGAATTAACTTGCATTCTTTTGAAATTTACACTGTGTACATACATATAAATTTCTGAAATTAAAATGTATTAATATGATATTTGGCACATATGTGCCAAAGACCTAGTACGAGAAATCGAATACATTAGAGCAAACCTGACAGAATATAATATAATAGATACCTACGATAAATTAACTAATGTATTAAAAAGATGTAGGAAAAGAAAAGACCCAATCAAAAAAGGTAGAGAGATACTGTCATGAAAGACTATACAACTACTAGAAAACAGAGCGACGCTAATTCAAGAGCCACACAAAACATCAGAATTAAGAAAGAAAATATCACAACTAAGCAAATTAGCAAGAACAAGCATGAGAAAAGACAGGGAAGATCACAGGAAAGAAGTTATCCATACTTTAATTGAAAAAACAGGCGGAACAAAAAAGGCAATGAAAATTCTACAGGAAAAGAAAGAATGGATTCCTAAACTAAAATGTCAGGTCAATCTTTGCAAAACTAAACGAACGGATATTATTCAGGTGGCCACAAAATACTACAAAGAACTATACTCGAATCATGAAACAGGTGAAAATATCCCACTCCCTGAAGATACACCGGTACCCAGCATACTACCACGGGAAGTAGAGGCAGCATTATCAACACAAAAAAGAGACAAAGCTGCAGGCCCAGATAACATTCCAAATGAAACATTATTTGAAGTTAAAGAGGACATAATAGCGACGTTAACGAAATTATTCAACACCATATTAGAAACTGAAGAAATACCAGAGCAATGGAAACAGTCCTCTATCATACTGATACACAAAAAAGGCAGCAAAAGCGATATCAGCAACTATAGACCAATAAATCTATTACCAAATCTATATAAAATCTTTTCAAAGATCATTCTAAGTCGCATCACGCAAGCTCTAGACGAAAACCAACCGAGAGAACAGGCGGGATTCAGGAGCAATTACTCAACGGTTGATCATATTCATGTAGTCAAACAAATAATAGAAAAAAGTAAAGAATATAACAGAACTTTCTTTTGTTGCTTCGTAGACTACTGCAAGGCATTTGATTCACTGAAACATAAGAAAATCTGGGAAGCACTAAGCAGCCAGCGTATTGATCACAAATACATAAGAATAATTAAAAACATCTACACTGGTGCTACGGCTAAGATAAAGCTCGAGAGAGAAGGAGAGGCCATAAAAATACAAAGAGGAGTAAGACAGGGCGACCCCCTGTCACCAAAACTGTTTTCAGCTGTTCTTGAAGAGGTTTTCCGAAAACTACAGTGGGATCAACTAGGCCTTAACATCAACGGAGAAAAGCTCTCACACCTCAGATTTGCGGATGACCTTGTGATATTGGCCACGTCTGCAACAGACCTGCAAAAAATGCTGATAGATCTAGACAAGGCAAGCAGAGATGTTGGCCTTACGATGAACATCCAAAAAACCAAGGCCATGACAAACGGAGCTACTAATGAGTTAATTAAGGTTGATAACAACATAATAGAGTACGTATCAGAATACTTATACTTAGGCCAAAGCATCTCTACCCAGGACTTGACAACTAAAGAAATTGACAGAAGAATAGGTAATGCATGGAAAATTTATTGGTCAGTCAAAGAAGTCATGAAAGACAAGAACACAAACATAGCATTAAAAAGCAAATTGTTTAACATATGCATCTTACCAATATTGTGTTATGGTTGTCAAACATGGGCACTCACAAAGACACACAGAATGAAACTCGAGATTTGCCAAAGGGCCATAGAAAGAAGTATGATTGGGAAGAGGAGAATAGACAAAATAAGAAACGAAGACTTGAGAAACAAAACAAGGGTAACCGATGTTACCTCCAAAATCAAACATCTGAAATGGAAGTGGGCCGGGCAAATCATAAGGGGTCCAGACAAATGGAGCAAAATTATCACCACATGGTACCCAAGAGATGGGAATAGAAAAAGAGGAAGACAATTTCGACGCTGGGAAGATGAAATTGTGGGAATGGCTGGCAGAACCTGGACAAGGGTGGCTGCAAGCGAGAGAGAATGGAGAAGACTGGGGGAGGCCTTTGCCAAAAGGCACACAGATGCAGAAACTTAAAATTACTGATGTTTTTTATCTACCACTAACATTATATAGCATCTGACTAATCTAAGGCTAATAATAAATAAATAAATAAATAAATAATAAATAAATAAAATATGATATTTGATGGAATAAGATGAGGACCACCCGCGAAAGACGGGTATTTCAGCCAGTGTCCAGTAATTAATAGCAAAGATCAAACTCAATAAATGAACATTATAAATAAAAAATATGCGATGTCACATAAAATTTTTACTGCTGTGGTAGAAGCATAGAGATATTAAACGGAGATGGCATTTCGAGCCCGCGCTGAGGTAAATTCTTCTGGTTTATCTCACTCCACCATTGTTGTTTTTCCATATAGTTGCCGTATACTACAAGTACAAGAGAAAAAAAAATGCGGGAAAATCGCAGAGCTATACGAAGAGTGGACTCGTTATGGGTACTCTAGATACTCTATGGGTAGAAGTCGGGCGACCACGCGTCAAAATTCACTTGCGTTGTCGATGACATGTCGTTGAAAAAACCGGCCAAGTGCGAGTCGGACTCGCGCTCGAAGGGTGCCGTACCATTGTCAACAAAAACGGCAAAAAAATCACGTTTGCTGTATGGGAGCCCCTTTAAATATTTATTTTATTCTGTTTTTTAGTATTTTTTGTTATAGCGGCCACAGAAATACATCATCTGTGGAAATTTCAACTCTCTAACTATCACGGTTCATGAGATACAGCCTGGTGACAGACGGACGGACGGACTGACAGCGAAGTCTCAGTAATAGGGTTCCCGTTTTACCCTATGGGTACGGAACCCTAAAAATGTGCTTTTTCGATGACAATTCGTTAATATTGGTCGCGAGCGCTTTGACGCGCCTGTGAGCGCAGAGCTCTAACCTAATTCTGTGTTCAACCCTCGCAGATGGGTCGACTTTTTCGCACCGATATCGGTAAGAGCTTAACGACATACAATTGGTGTACAATACAGTACTTATCGCAGCCAAAAAGCGTACAGTATTTAATTAATGAATAACTTCGTTTGATGTGTCTTGTTTGTTTTAATACGGGTTGTGGGACGTCAATATCAATAATGTTCAATGTATTATTATTGCTGTTAATTATTTTTTTTACATTGGGGTTGGGGTGCTACAAGGCGGATGAAAACCCTTGCAACCACTTTTTTTTAAATATCGAAATGAACTGTGTCAACTTACTCAATAACCACGTTTTTCAATGGAATGTCATCGGTGACGCGACCGAATTTAGTCACGTGACGTGGTCTCACATTCGTATCACATTACTTCGCTCGCCGTAGTATGTTCAGGGCGTGAAGAGAGAAAAAATATCCTACGAGATATTGCACTGCAATCTTTTCCTTAATTGTCATAAGTCAATTTCTTGACCGAGTAACACTGTTTAAGAATGATCCGATTTTAATTAAATACTACAGCACCTTTTCCATCGGATGTCTCGATGCTGAATCCCGGCCACTTAGATACCCACCGCCCACGCTTTTGGCACTGTACGGTGGAGATCGTTGCATTCGCCAGTTCTAAATAACACAAAGACAGTGCTCTTAATACCCAGTTTCTGGGAAATCCGGGGCACGCTGTATTTAGATAAATTGTTTGAATCATTTGCATCCTTTCGATGTGTCGTGTATAGCCGGTTTGTTTTATTTTTATAGGTTTTTTCTCGATTATGTATATATCTGCTGACCCGGTCTTTAAAACCTAGTTACAATATTATAATCCCTTGTACTCCCTATAATATCAACTTAGTACTTACATCAAATATAGAGTATTGCGTTTATCATTTTTTACATTAAAAACACGCCTATTTGTTTGTCTATTTCATGAGATGCATTGGTCACTTCCGCTTACTGAATTTCAGTAACATGGGATAAAAAAATATCTAGGGCGTGTGTGGACCGCGAAAGAATGTAAACTAGGTGTGCACCTTGGCAGCTATTTGCAATGTTTACGGGTGAACGATCTGTCTAAATAATCATTAGGGATTTTGGTAAGAGACTCCCGGCTGAATTCAATATCTTCCCTGCTTATAGGGTAAGGGTGAGGATAAACGCTAGACAAATTCCCAAACACCCTATTTGGGATTAATGAATACAAAATATACATACTAGTATACATGCTAATTTATTTCAGAACCATTCAGAAAACCAAATTTTAGTAGAACAAATGAGATGGGGCTACGAGTAATTCGGTCAGAAACTCAAAACTAGAGAGCTACGGTGTATTTTAAAAAATCTGGGGGTACTGAAATGTCGATGTAAATTGTTGCGCAGCGTCATCGGGCCCGTGCTCCGAGTGCCAAATATTTGCGGGCTTCGTCGCCGCCGGAACCAACCGGACTCGCATTTTTTCCGCGGTGATCAACTTTCATTCACTGTCTGAAAGCTGTTGCTACGCGGATGCTGGCCTCACGGTGCGCTGTCATTAAAACCAAACGCTCGTGCACCGCCGTCATGTAGATGATATCGTGCCGTTTGGAAAGTAGGCGCTTACAAGACTTACATTATTCAGGTAGTTTTGTAGTTCGTTGCGGTATCGTTTTACTCTACAAGTTTTACGCTGAAATTAATCTTATTAGGTCGTAACGGTCAGCTTAAACTTTCCAGTTAGGCGGTTATATCCAAATCGTTTAATTTTTTACCATAATGGTCGAATGAAAAGTTGTGCGTAACCGTATAAACAAACGGTACCACGGAGCTATAAAAACATTAATGTGTTCTCATGATAACGCTGGCGATTATTAACCAGTTACTTGCACCGCGTCTGTGGGAAGTCGGCCCGGCTCGCGAGTCACGCCGGCCGGTGAATGGTCACCTTTCTCCGACACACAGTCTAGACGACTTCGTTACGACCCGTGAATGAATTTCACATTGGAATGCGGAACGACGATTTATCGTTCCCCACCAAAATTGTCTGTACGCATTGTGCGGGTGAAATTGTCTCGAATAATTAAAAATTTCTTAGGTCACAATGTCGCAAGTCGTAATAAGTAAGTTTAAAGCCGGAGAACGGGTCATGTTCTAATGACTTTAAAGGTACCGGCAATGACAAAGTTCCGGGCAGACTGGAGCGTCAAGACGCGCGCTATTGTAAAATCTTTGTCAATACGATAACGAATTGTACTAACTCGGGAAAAGTTCATGTTTCAGCGAAATATCATTGACAGTGCGAGCGAAATTTGCAACGTGGTCGCGTGGCTTTTACCACACAAATTCAATCATTATGTACGTTGACTCAAAGTACATTTTGGTATTGGCAATTTCTGTTACGCTCGCGTCTCGCTCGACGCCCCAGTGTGTCTGACGCGTAATTATATTCGTCGATCATTAGTGTAGCGTGTGGTATTTAGCAGTTACTTATAACACCCGATTCAACTCCACATCGTTCTGTCGCCTACAAATATCAAAGTTCAATATCGAGATGTCAGGGTAGTTACTCATACGGCCAGCTGCCGAGGACAATAAGTGGGCAGCGTGGGCCTACGTGTGGGCATTCAGGTACCCTATGCAAATGGCTGAGATTTCTCTTGAGCCAGTGCTTTCAACCCATCATTTTCTAAGTTCATGGTTTCATTACGCACCATCAAATTTACATTTAAATAGGATTAATGTAAGCTACTAGCTAATATGTAAGCGTGGTGCGATGACCTAGACCGTTATCTGGAGGGATGGACTGAACTGGCAGGAGATAGAGATGTGTGGAGGAGAATGGGAGAGACCTTTGCCCAGCAGTGGTGTCCCACTGCTGGGTTAAAAAAAAGTAAGCATTCTTTGTTACACTTAATTAGGAAACCCTTTCTCTAATACGTGACTCCATTTAAAGAATCCCATTAAGAAAGTTACGTACATATATATTAGGAATCAATAAAGTGTAATCGGTACGTTTATATCTGGTAAATCCTATCTGTAGTATATAAGGAAAATAAATATTTTATTTTTACGGTACGTACGGAGTTGGCGGAGTGGGACGAGTCAGCCCTAAAGTGCCCCTCGGTGTCATCGACCGCCTGCTAAGGTTTTTGCGCGTCCAACGGTGCTGTTATTTTAATAATTGAATGAGTAGATAGGTACCTATGGAAAGCAGAAAGACTTAACGGTAAACAGATGAATGTATGGCGCTTTTCAGCGGCGAATATAATCGAATACGTACTACAATATATTGATGTTATTATGGTATTTCAAGAGTTTTATCGTACAAAACAAATTAGTCGCCTCTGTAATGGGTTTAAAAATCAGACTGTGGATCTGAATGCTAACATTACCTATATTATTGTTGGTTTTCTTGTCTTGGGCCATTAGGGGATTGACTCTGTACCATTATCTTTTTTCCTGAATAAGTTAAAAGGGTTTAAAAACCTGTTAACTTTGACTCCAACTTTGAATATGTTTTTAATATAATCTATCTAACTTAATTTACGTCCTTTTCTGGCTCCGTGTCTATCATATTTACTACTCTTTATTTTGATAAGTTAAATATTTATCATATTTTTCGTCAAAACTCATATTACTTTGAAATAAATAAGTATTTATGTATCTCTAGTAATTATTTATTCTTTATTTAAATGTTGATCATGTTTGAATCAACTCGGTGGAATATTTTTCACGGATTAGTCATGTATACTAGGTAGGTACTTATTGAGTTATTTGGTTTTGCGACCTTCACACTTGAGTGTTCATTGCCCTTACCGAGACTTCCTGTTCGACTATTTTCAAGATCAATATGAATGGATTGTCGTTAACTAATGAATATCACAAAATGGTTTATCAACTTGGGCTAAGTAAGTATGTTCCGTAATTCAGAATTTCTGTGAGTTTATCTAACATAATACAGCAAATATTTGACCGGTGTTTTACAATTTAGACTAGAGAGGATTAAGCAAGACAGAAATTACCAAAAGTTAAGCTGATGATGAGTCTCAAAGATCTAAGTCAGGATACGAGTCGTTTCGTTGCATCAATGAGGAAAATTTGCTAACAAACAATCATGCAAAACTTAACAAAAAAAACTATTCTTTTGGAGTTTCTTGTCCATTTATCTCCATAGGAAATGCATCCCGAATGGGCGGTAGAGTTCTATATTATATTTAGGTATTTTTATTTAACCATTAGTAACCATCTGACTATTTGTAAGTGCTTCTTGGCCTACACGAATTAAAAAAAAAATGATTTTGATTTTGTTTATTGACGATTTGTAAACACTTGTATTGGTAGACATGAATAAAAAAATGACATTCTGATTCTATAAACGGCATATGAAGGTATTCGCCAACACGTGTGAGGAATTACATTAAAATATAAACGATGAGTTACAAAGGCCGAATTTGGCGGCGGCGCATCATCCCCATCGGGCCCCAGCGTCGATGACCGACGCAAGTTTTTGCACATCACCGCAACGGTGGCCGGCTTGCACAATCTAGAGCGACACACTTATCTCGTTCGGATGCTGGACAATGGTCTGCCTCGGCGATATTAAGCTCTGCTCACACTACGGCGTCAAAACTCGTTTTTGCCCATACCAAAACGTACTGTATTTACTCTTGAGAAAAAGTTCATTTTTTAACGAAATTACATTACAGACAAAGCGAGTGGATTGTGACACGGGGGTGTGTGAATTTTAGTGCAGAAATTTAATCTTTGTTACTTCACATATTGTTTTCTTATATTTACGCGAATACTATACATTGAAATAAAGCTATTTTACGGATTTTATCGCGTTTATTTACTATTTTATTTTCCCGACGTTTCGGCTGCTTTGCAGCAACCATGGTCACGGGGGGACTCAGGTGTTAGACGTCCTGATGTCATAGTTAATAACTGGGTACCCTCATATTTAGTTACCTGCAGCCGAAACGCAGCCGAGACGCCGAGAAAATAAAATAGTAAATAAACGCGATAGAATCCGTAATATAGTTTTATTCCAATCTTCAGTTTGTTTTGGTACTGGCAAAAAAAAAATACGCGCGAATTTTCACGCCTCTGTGTGCCCGGGGCTTTAAGGAAGTTGTTTGCCAAATACCTACATACAATGCAGCCACGCTAGACCTGAGCTTCGGAGCGTATAATAAGAAAACTCTGCTGGTACGGAACGTAAGAAGATTGCTTACCTTTGTTCTGATTACTATTTTATGAGTGGTGAAAAAAAACACTAGGTCTTTATATTTTAATTGCATTGACATTTCATTACTTTGGCATTCACTTACGTTAAAGGAAACTAGTCTAGAGTTGTTTTGTTTGTTTGCATTACATACTTATAAAGTAAGATGTTCTATTGTGAAGGCGGCTAATCAACATCTTACATGTATACGTATTCGCGGGGATAAATTGCAAGTATTTTTGTTTACGCGCAATCTTTATTTTGTTTAATTGAGTAATAGCGATAATTTCTGAAGCGATTTTTGGAGCGCAAACATTTTGAATGCGTAAACTGTGTATACACCTCAAGCGCTCAAGTATTACTGCAGAGCTATCCAACTCCCGCGTTTAAATCCTTTTAAACGTTTATGTTACAAAAAAAAGTCTTTGGATAATGGATTTTATCAATAATTATGACTAAATAACACGCATAAATAGTAATTTTATTTGTATGACAAATTAACTCTATTCGCAACATTAAACACTAAAATGTAGGACGCAACGCGAGAAGTCTAAAATTCACTAAGATCGATTATCGTATAACACTTCCTTGTATCTATCTACGTTTTCATGCCGCGGCGTGACTGCGCCTTGTCCTTTGCATACGCTCTGCAAAAGAAAGAGATAAAGCGACAAAGGAAAACGTTCGGCTACGTGTTGTTGCCGATAACGGCGCGGGCGCGGCGTTTTCGCGCACGTTTCGCCCCCGCGCGGGCCCCGGGTGAACGGCCAGACAGGCAGCCGGCCGGCCGTTAAACCTGCCTTGGACCCGTCCTGTGGCCTCGCGGGCCTCGCGTGCTGTCTGCTGCCTCATGCTTGCCTCTCTCCGCGCGCGCGCCGCTGCCACCGCTGCGCCCGCGCTGCGCTGACGACGACACTGCCGCGGACGCTGCACGATGCGCTTTTATTTTTAGATCAAAGGCCTCTCGTGGCTAGGCACAGTGCCATATTATTCACGCTTATTGGTTGAACGTAAATGTTTAAAGTGGTCATTTTCTAAGTTACTACTTAAATGATAGGTATATGTAACAAAATTCTAACGGTTATTAGGAAATCTCTGTTTGTTATCGGATTTAAGATCTTATATAAATTATGGTAATGATTTGGGTAGGTACAAGACTTGTAGACAAGTTGTACGCAACTACGTCGGTTTTTTTCCCTAAATTTGCTTTGTTGCTAACGAAGTTTCTAGAACAAGCACTTATGGCGTCAATCGAGGCGCCCCAACGATAATAAAATTGCTATCACGTTTGTGTAACGTAAAGTAAAACTAATTATAATAATTTTATGTATTCTACTTTACTTGCGATATCAATAAAAGGCTCATTTACATTACGCGCTCCGAAGAACTTAAATAGAACAATCGCGAATAGATGTCGGTTGCTATGTGAACCTACCATAAATGTAAATCACACTAATTAATATTTTATTTAAATCGATAAAGACTTTAAAATGGTATGAATACTTAATACCAGTCACATTTTAATATTTTATACTCTACAAGCTGTTAAATGGGTCACATTTTGATGCATTCGATTCCTGTTTCCGATTTCCTGTTGGGGCTGAAAGTTCGGGCCAAGGTGATGCAAATGAGGCCCCCCTCAGCCGGCTTCCCCAAGTTTAAGCGACACCCCGCCGTCCCTGCCAGTATGAAAATCTACTAGATGCATTATTCTTCTGCCTAAGTGCTTAACAGAATACCCGCTGAATAATTCACTAGTTGGAGACGACTAATAAAAGCGTGCTCGACAAGACGGCGGCGGTCGATATGTAAAGAGATGAGGATCTATTCAGGAATAATATCGCGGTTGTTTACGGTGGGGCTCTCGGGTGGATTGCGTCGCAACGGTCGCTAGTTTGCCCGCAGCTCAGACGGCCGGCACGCCAGGATGGGGGGACACAGGTGGGATGGAGCGAACGACATCTGCGTCGGTGCTTTTTCATTCTTTGTTTGCGTCGAGGATTTGCATACAATCGGAGAAATTGCGTGGCTGCCGGGGAGAAAAGGAATTCGTGTAGTTTTATGCATATGACTGTTCGAGGCGCGAGCCCTGTGCGTTTTTCCTTACAGGCGCACATCCCTGTAATCATTCATGAATGTTTCACAACTGATACCGTTTCTCCTATCTGTCTTCTTTAACGAATTCTCTATGACGGAACATTAATCATAGATTTTAATCTTGTTTACTAACTAAGAAATTTAATTAATCAAATGATCAACAAGTTACTTGTACATCGACGTAAGACCAAACATTTTTAAAAGTATTACAGCCAGGCCATACAATAAATGTAATTTCCAAATGTCGAATCTTTTTGTAATCAACGATTGAAACTTCCCACACGAACAAAGAATGGCGGAAATAATTTTCTGTCATTGAGCATGATAGTACATCGCACAGCGATAAGCATGCCACGATCGGTCAGTGTGTAGTTTACCGACGCGTTTGTCATCACGTGGCCTTCCGTTCGGTTATTACTAGCAGGCATTGGTTTCGCGCGTTAGTAGCGGCGGACTGGCCGCGCCGGCACAGCGTCCTTATCGGCGGCGACGCGAAGTGCGCATCAACGCGGCCACGTGTATAAACATTGTATCACAACAACAACAAGGGTGACGCGGGCAAGGACGCACCGACGACGATGCCGTCGCACCGCTCACCCACTGATAAATCGCTCAACGAATACGTTCGGTGCCCAACGACGCCGAAATAATACCATGTCTAACCACACACGCGTCGATATACTAAGATGAGAGTGCTCAATCGTACGCGTCCATCGCGAACGATGATTTTCTAGTGCATTGTGATTCAAGTGTTGTGTAGTGCTGTGTCAGATCGGTTCCCAATTAAGTTTCAGTGATGACCACCTACATTGAAAACGAACCCGCCAATTGTAAGTTCCACGTTTTAATTATTATCATTCTCTAGTTGCGTTTCTACCAGTTATGCGTCAAGGAGATCTCCTTAATAGTTTCTTCGAAGTACCGACTGGGAACTGCGCAGTTACATCGGACTGTGATCAGCGATTTGATATATTTTACGCATACTTCCATGTCACGGTTTTAATGTGGCCTTGTGCTGAATACTTCATTAAAGTACTTGCCGTGCAAGGCCCTCAGTGGTACTATTTGATTTGCTTGTAAAGTTCGGCAGATATGGCTTCTATTAGACATTAAAGTCTTTTTGATCATTTTAAACTGACATCGCATCGGAATATTGGCATTCCATATTAGAATTTCATTCTAATTGAAATGTTTGCTATTTACCTGCTGTGGTGTGAAATGAGTTTACAAAATTGCAACTGCGGTTTGTAAACAGCGCACGATGGTATCTTGCACGTCCCACACCGATCTACCGGCGCGGCGGCTAGTCGCATTCCTCGCATAACTACCACAGGTTGTCGGCCGGCCAGCGGCGCCGCGGCCGGTTTGAAACGGCTCGTACAAGCCAGCGGTGACGTAGCCAAGTATCCCGAACGTTCGTCGCCCCGAACGATGCCTACAACATACAGAGCCCTTCCACGCTTACATATTGTACTCTACCCACATATCTTAGTCTTATAAGAAGTAACGCGATCCTGCTGCAGAGCACTAATTACCCTGGACAATTTTACTGTGCAGAATTCAAACTAGTTACACCACCAATCGGCACCAGGGTACTGAAATCGCATGCAAATCGCTTTCCCCTGCCACCTGCCTTTCTACGCCGAATGGTCATCATTATAGTTCTTGTATTATGTTGTTCGCGACGTGAAAGGGAAACTGCATTTTTTTTTGTCATTGGCCGATCACCAAATAGAGTTGCACTTATATTGTGAGTGGAAAGTGAATCTCACTGCCAAATGAACAAAGGAAGGATTTTGCAAAGGAACACGCGTAATACGTATTCAATTGTATCTCGTTTCTGTACGGAACTGGCAAGAATGTTTATAATGCTTATAGCCGGATGTGGCCTGATTTTCAATCGGTTCGTCGTCGAACAACCATTCATCTGAGCGTCCGCGTCCGGAGTATTATCCGGATGTAGATAATTTTAACGTATTTATGTATGCCACAAGAATTTTATTGGAATAACAATTTTAACACATCTATGCGAAGATGCATTGTACTGCATTCAGTCAATACAATTTGAGGTCAGACTTCCGTTATTCATTTTAAATATGCAAAACATTACTCAAACTCTTGTTTTTTTTATAATAACAACAAATAACATTGAAGACGTAAATTAAATCGCAGTCGCAAACAAATTTACCATCGTACCTATTTGGAAATATTATAAGCACCTTGTTGAACAAATATCAATATTTTTGCATAGTGCATCACATCCAGTTTCAGAATAAACTGCGCAGTGGCATGCTCGTTGTGTGCAAAGCGTGTGCGCTGCGCATATATCCACCAAGAATGCACCCATTCAAAATAGGACCGAATGATTACTCATATTGAAGCTATATCTAGGTGGCATGTGTTCCTGACTAAAGACTTCTGTTTCGTCTCACTAGCACCGAAAAAATATTACGACTAGTAAACTATAAAAGCAATGGCGACTAGTGTCCGATCGATGGTCGATTTCTGGCTGAAACCGAAGCTGGAGACGATTAATCGGCTATCGTGACAACCTTCAGCAGAAACCGAAGGTTTAAGAAAATCAAATCAAGTTCGGCCAATTTAATAATCATATTTTAGAACTATGGACACATTTGTGATCTAGATAAAACACGTGGATAAGTTTTTAAATCTTAAAATAATTAGTTTTCATTTATTTTATATCTGCTACCTGTTGCTTAGTTAAATAATAAAGGATCACACAAAAAAAAAGTGTTTAGATATATTTACCTCCCTTTGTTCGTATCAGTAACAGAACGGGCTAGACTGTATAACAAGAGTTTCCCTCAACAAAACTAGCTCGCTTTTGAGCACCAACCGCCGCCGGTGATGTTTTATTATGAAGTGTCACTTTGTGCCAGACAGTACATAAATAAGGTAGAATTAACTTGTCTGCGACCTCTGGATTAATTTATTTATTTATTTTAGGTTTACCAACAATTGTTTACACTAATACGTCATACAATATACAATCCAACAAGAACAAAATGCAACAATTACTTAAAGGTAAACACCGCATGCGTAATAAAAGAGGAAAATACATTACAGCGTAAGCTTACGCAATAGGCCAAAGGTAAAGATAGTTAAAAAGAAAATAAAATAAAAGCACAATTACTTCTTAATTGCTTATTAGTATAAACAAAATATTCTGCATCATAAACTTTTTTTTATATATTTATTCGGCATCAGGTAAGCATTAATTCGGCATCAGGCAGTTAATAACGGATTTTATTCTAGCAATGGAGTCAAAGTGCAGGTCGATTTGATCGTTGCACTTTAATAATTATAGAGTTCGTATATTTCAGACTAAGTGCGCTAAGACTAGACGTATGTCACGGGATATGTTGACTTTGTCTCTTTCTCTAGTATGAAATAAGACAGAGAGAGAGAGAGCGTATCCGTGACAGAGGTATAATCTAGACATGCGTACTAACCTCACTGGATTACTAAGTTCAAATATTTATATACCACTAAATAAGGGTTTTTTTCTTGACACACTAACATTCCTCCTCAGTGGTGTCGGCAGCACGTATGTCAAGACAAGACCTCTGTCACGAATTGACTCGGTTGCTCTCTGTCTAATTTCATACGAGTGAAAGAGACAACATCAAGATATTTCGTGACATATGTCTAATCTTGGCGCTCATGCTACAAGTGCAGAGGGGTTAGCACGCATGGTAAGACAATATATCTCTTACGCATTCGCTCGTTTATACGAGTAAAGTCTTGGCACTCTTGCTACAACTGCAGTTAGGCCAAAAATTTGTAGGGCGATTTAAATAAAGGCTTGATTTTTTTTGTAGCGTAAAAGTAGATGATATCTTTATCAATTACTGCAATGGAATTACAAATTAGCTTTATTTTGTGTACTCTGAAATATGGATTACTTTTTAAGATACTGATAATAATCACAATCATAATAATCACATTAACAGTTTATTTGACTTGTTCCAAAGAACCAATTTTGCTGAAGTGAAAGTAACCTTTGGTTAAATACACCACAGGCCTAGTTAATATACACCATAGCATATAAGTAATAAGCAATCATTTTACGTTTAAAAGTAAAGAAAATTAATCGCGAAGATACGTTTTGAACGTCAGAGGTTTCAAACATGTGAGAACTTCACCATTCAAATACTTTGCAACTTGTTTTAAGGCTCTCGTGAAACAAGCTAAGATTTCTTAACATGTTGTAAAATTTGTTTTATAAGGGTGCCATCTCGCGATGAGTTAAAATGCCCATTGTGCTAATATTTAGAACAGTACAGTTTATGTAATAGGTAATTTTAGACTCTCCATATTATTGATAAAATACGTTTTACAATGTACCTTCAAAACCGGATATATCTCGATGACGTCGTCAACCGAACGAGTCATGCACGAATGATTCATTCACCTCTAACATACCTACGAATTGTTAAGACCCCGCACACTGGAGTGTAAAAGTTCGCACGTCAAAATGTTCGATACTACCAAAACGAACTCTGTGTCAATATGCATAAAGATTGAGTTTCGGTGGTGACAGCCACACGCCATCATGCATCAAAATTCGCTCGGGCTGTCAGTGTCGTTTCGTTGAAGGACGGACTTTTTCTATGTGTCAATACAGTTAGTTTTGGTATTTGCGAAAAAATATACGCGCAGGCGTCGATGCCCCAGTGTGCGGATGGCTTAAAGATCCAGTGGGTGGTGATCAGGTGAACAAGCGTCGTTCACACGGCAATTTGAGCTATTATCGATGTCAGAATGATTGAGATGCGCCGCCCGCACGGTCCATCGATCTATTAATGACTAACTTTTATAATTTGTTTCCGGTTTATTGTCACCGAACGTCCGTATTCAAACTTGTACTCATGTTGTACGTGTAACCATGTTGGTGATGCCAAAATACGATGCACAATCAAATATTACTCCTATCTTTTCCATTTTGGAGAATCGTAGAAGAAGATCGAACTTAAGGGAAGATCACGAAGATCTGTCTGTAGATACTTAACCTCTTTTTAGGCGTGTATTCTTCAGTCTCTCAGTAGCCAAGCTGTCCAGGATAGCTTGTCGCGGTTTTGGCGGCAATACTATAAGCATGGTGACCGCGTAGACATAAGGTTTTATCTCTTCCAACTGTCAGACTTGTCGAGCAAATGACGTCAAATAAAATTTTTTCCTACTAGTCATTGCTCGATGTGACAACATTTTCACGACATATATAACAGTTGGAAAAGATAAAATGTATGTCTACGCGGACAAAAGCATGTGTAAAGTGTGCTTTTGGCAATCTGTCGCATGTTTGTTTACACGTGTGTCTATTTGTTACAGTGGGTGTGGTCGGCGGCGGCATGCCCGAGGCCACGGGCGGCGAGAGGCGGCACGTTCCGTTGTACGGGAGACTGGTCGCCGAAGACCAACTGGCGACGATGAGCGCGCCCTCCGACATTCAGGTGAGCGCCCCGGTGCGCGATCCCCGAGCTTTCTGCTGCTACCGTACCCCCGCCCAGGTAAATGATGCACGAGGCAGTTTGGTGGGGTATTAACATCCCGACTTAAAGTAACTTACAATAAATTTCAATGCGAACGGCCTCCGTCAAAGAATTCATAACAGACCCCAGTATTTTAATCGTAGCTAACAACAACGGTGTTGCACCGAACGAACGTCATTATACGTGCATACACTTAAAGTTTCTTAAACCCGTGACCCTCGCGCACCACACCTATTGTTTTATTGAAAGAACCATTAACCACGCGCGTCTAGACATTACGCGCAAGTAAATAAATTAGTCTGTGAAGTGCCACTAATTACTCGCTACAACTAAGTTCTCGTTCACTGAAACGCCGGTGATGTATTTACTTGGCGATAAATACGAACAGTGGACGATCGATAGATACCTTCGTCTACTGGGTTAATTAATAAATGTGCTCGAATACTGTTTCTCGCACGTTAAGATTGGGTTACCTTCACAATACGTTAGTGTTAACTTGTTTTCATTACTTTTCTAGTTCGTTTTGATTACTTGCTTTTGTTATTAGAGTGCCGGGATTAAAGATACTGAACACTGATGTTAGGAAACCACTGTCAGGCCTCGGCTCAGGTGCGCACCGACCGATTGTTCAACATTTTATTGAATAGATATTATTATACAAACCGACTCGTGTATTAAGACGCCTTCACGCGTCTGTTATTAAGCTTCACCTATAGAGTAACATACGCAAATTTTATTTCATATTATGGCCACATATTCATTTTTTTCCTTATGTTCTTTTAACATGCAATATCTTTTATTTACTGCACATATTTATCTTGCGTTCCACATCTTTGCTTCTTTTTTTTTGTAATCTGTAGTGTCACCATAAATTGTGGGAAACCGCCTCATGTTTGCTTTCTTTTTGCTTTAAATTATTTGTTGCTCTTACTGATTTCCGAGCACTAATCGACATGTCTCGCTTGCCCAGGCGATGCAGGCCCGAATACCACACCACTTTCGGGATCCCTCAACGGCACCTCTACGGAAACTCAGCGTAGACCTCATCAAAACCTACAAACACATAAACGAGGTCAGTAAATAATTGTACACACCATTGATATACAACTGCAGCTACGATATTTAATCAATCAGCGTTGTACACGTTCGCTCTGTATTTGTAATTATATCGAATAATCACAGATACACGGTCGTACACCGTACAGCAATCGATCATCGCATCGAATAACATCCGATTGTTCGATTAATCCGGAATTAACCGGTGTCGTCCGCGGTTATTAATTTACTTACTCCATGCCATTTATTCAACTGCCATTGTTGATTCTCACTCGAAGCTATTAAACTGCGAGTACTTTCGTAATTATTGTTTACATGTCGTACGTGGAAATTGCTCGTCAGCCTTGCATTATGGATACGTTTTCGAGCCGCTTCTATTTATAATGTAACATTCCTTGTCCGCTACCCATGTTAGGTTTGTTTCTCATTACTTGTAGTTATAAAAAAAAAGATCGTTCGCGATTCTCGACTCATCCCACATAAGGACAAGGCAGCGTGTCGGTAAACTGGACGTGCCTACCACGCGGTGTCGGTTAGGTCCTTTTTCGACGCTGGTGGGCGAACGGTTGCTAGGAGGCGGCCGGCCCGCGTGGGAGCAGATTTATTGCATCGTAAATAAAAAATCTCAATGAACTACTATGTACTCTTGAGTGAACCAGTGACCCGGTTAATATTTGTTACCATACGAATTCCGCGAACGGTGTGTTTTGTCTAACATTGCCACCTGCAGCGCTATCCGCATCGGAGCGAATGTTATTTTTGATTAGCTCTGAAACATTGTTCAAGACTGTAATTTAAATTTAACCATAGTTAATTTAATTAACAAAGCAGTTTAAAAAACAAACTACCCGTGAATACCGAGGCCAAAACTTACATAACCAAGGCCTGATTTACAAATGACTTAAAATTATTTTGTTCACAAGATTAATGTTAACAAAAGTGCAGTGCGTTGTATATTATTTACAAGTCAATCATGCGTCAGGCCCATGGCCGAGTAAGGCCCGCCACATGCTGGGGCGTCAAAAGTCGCGCATCAATATGTTTGTCAATACCAAAACGAACTGTGTGTTCATATATATAAAGATAGCAGTGGTAGCCGAGTGGTCGAACGTACTCCTTGCAATCAAAGTGTGCAAGTTCAAACCCCAGCTTGCACCTCTGGGTTTATGTGCGAATCTCATTTTCATCCGAGATTATCACTTGCTATGAAACGGTGAAGGAAATCATCGCGAGGAAACCTGCACGACTGAGGGAACTCGACTAGTTCTCGATAGATGTGCGAAGTCTGCCAACCCGCACTTGGCCAGCGTGGTGGACTATGGCCTGAATCCTCGCATTGAGCGGAGGCCCGTGCCCAGCAGTGGGACGTTAAAAGGGCTGTAGTTAGTATAGATAAAGATGAATTTCTGTGATGAAAGTCACACCCCAACGTGTCAACATACGCTCGCGCTTTGAATTTGGAGAATGAACTTTTCCTCTCTATACCTACAGTTCAGTTTGGTATTGGCAAACATGAGTTTTGACGCCCCTGTGTGCGCGGCGTTCAAAGGTTATTGTTCTTGGAAAAGGATTTTCTCGATTACACCAATGATTTCTTTCGCCACTATCGGCTTGTTTACGGCGTATGTACGCCGTTCTCGTGTGACCTTTGCAGTCACGTGGATAGATTTTCAGTGTAGCAATAGGCTCCCGCGCAATAAACGCTGCGTCATAGTTTTACGCGAGCACCGAATGATGTTGACAGAGAAACGTGCTAGCTTTGACGTACGATGCATTGTTTTCCGACCGTGTTCTGCAAATGTATGTATTTTCTGTAACGTTGGAAAAGTTGGCGTTTAACGACTTTTCTCAGTGCCGTGTTGTTAGTTATTATATCAAGGCAACGTGGACATATTAAAAACCAAGACGTTATTATGACGCATGATGATCTTCGCATTATCAACCTTCATCATATTGGTATTACCATAAACAGCATGATGCCTACATTTAATAAAATGCTTGTTTTTTTAAATATAATATTATATAGCGGATTACATTTATTTTCGTTATATAATCTGTATGTAAACTAAAGTAAACCACTCAATATTTGCTGGAATCTGAACATCGTAAGCCGTATTAGGATAAAATGTCGTCTATTTTTAGCGCCATCCAATCCGAGACGTATTAGAATCTAAAAATAAACTCAACAAATCTCGTTTACTCTAGGGATGTCGGGACAGTTTTTTTTTTCATTGATAACAGTTGTTTTGAGGGGTTATATTCGTTAGGCATTAAGCCCCCCGTACACTACGCGACACTACGCGACACGCGTCTACCCTCGCGCGTCAAAATGTTCGCCAATACCAAAACGGACTCTGTTTCAATATGCACAGAGATTGAATTTCTGTGGTAAAGGCCACCGCGCCCCCGTGCGGCAAAATTCGCTCGCGCTGTCAGTGTCATTTCATTGTAGAATGAGCTTTTTGATGTGTCAATACAGTTTGTTTTGCTACGGCAAAAAAATCACGCAATTGCGTTGACGCCTTATGCGTGATCAAATCATACGCTAATATTACATTTTTAAAGGAACAGTCGATTATTAAAATTTTAGTTCCTTACTTTTATAATTATTCGAAATTTGACCGATGATTTTGTATCTACGAGAGTTTTTAACATCCATTCCGAGCCATTCACGAATCCGACACAAGAGTTGGAGGCAATTAATCTTAGAATTCGAGGGACACGTGGTGTCTCCCCTCGCTCTCTGTTTATTTTCGAGCGCGATTATTAATAGAAAATATTCTATTTGCGTTAGTGAGGTGGTCATTGCCCTATTTGGTGGTGTGTTTACATGGCGTCCTGCCAGGATGCCGTGACGCGTGCGCACATGGGTATTAGGTATCTAAAAGCACACTGAGGCGTCCAAAGCAGCGCGTCAAAATCAATACATACATTCATACACTCACGTCTTTACCCACGGGTGTAGGCAGAGACTTCCGTTTGCCACATGCTACGATCCTGACATGCCTCTTTCCATTCATCCACATTCGTACTTCTTTTCATGCATTTCCGTATGTTGAGGGACTTGAACTTTCTGGAAGAGACCGTTAATCTGGTCGTGAACGGTCCTTCTCGGGCGCCCTCTTTCTTCACTTGTATCTTACACATCAAAATAAACTCTGTGTTTATATGCATAACGATTGAATTACTGTGGTAGAGCCTTTCCCACGCGTCAATATTCGGCCAATGTCATATCGTTGAGGAATTAACTTTTTTATGAAACAATACAGTTTATTTCGGTATTGGAGAAAAATTTGACGCTTCTGACGCCTCAGCTATCTACCTACAGATATTTACTTGAATGGACTGGCATCGCACACTATAGGTAGTTACGCTTCTCAACTGTGTATTCCTCCCCTCTTGTTTCTGTCTAGCGCGCGATTCTAAATTGATTTCCAGCTCTCGTTTAACTTCATTCCCGGATGTTACGCAACCAGGACTTCTTTCTAAGTCTTTCACTTGACTTTCGGTGATTTAATTTCATCCACTGCAAGTAGCTATTGTGTAATCTTTGGTCGACCTTTATTACCTACAGCTTTTAATGTGAATCATCAGAACTTTATATTAAGTCTCTGAAAACAGGGGGCCGATTTAATTTATGAATTTCCACTAAATGTAAACGTTTACAATTGTGTAAACAAATAAATTCCTCAGCGCTAACGCTAACTGATCAATATAAGGCCAAGAACGATGTTGTAATACATTTTTGAGGTCAAGCCACGTCATTTCTCCGCTTATTTCTGTACTTTACTAACTTTTATTGCTGTTTTCCTCGCACCAACTTTATAGACGACCAAAACAAACTGACGGACCTTTGGTTATATATGACAGCATCAGTTTTGTACCGTTATCTTCCTTCTAAACAACTTAAAACAGTCAACTGCACTTCAAAAACAATCCTAATCCTTGCCGGACATTAGGAATAACAATACTGAATAAAGGTCCACATGTTCGCAGCGAAAGTATCGGACGCATCGCATTGAACGGATCGTAGTATTCTTTGTAGTCTAGAGGTGCGTCCACTGACCCGCATCGTACGGATCGTACTTGTATGTACTACCTTATATGTCGCCAAGCTTAATATACGCTTTGTATGATCACAAACTAAGCAAAGCTTGCACTATGGGTACCATACCAACTGGATTAAGTCCGATTCCAGTTACATATAGACCAGGGCAAATTCCCAAATTAGCCGCTGACGAGAATCTAACCTACAACCACTCGGTGCAGTGAGCACTACGCTAGACTACGCCGTCGTCGATACTATAATACTACTACTACAGCCCTTTTTTAATGTCCCACTGCTAGGCACGGGTCTCCCCTCAATGCGAGGGGGATTCATGCCACAGTCCACCACGCTGGCCTGTTGCGGGTTGTCAGACTTCACACATCTATCGAGAACTAGTCAAGTTCCCTCAGACGTGCAGGTTGCCTCACGATGTTTTCCTCCACCGTTTCATAGCAAGTGATAATCTCGGATGAAAATGAGATTCGCACATAGAATCAGAATATTTTTTATTCATATAAACCAATACAGGCACTTATGAATCGTCAATAAATAGTAAAAATAGTATCTCTACCACCCATTCGGAATGCATTTTCTATGGAGAAGAATGGGTAAGAAACTCCATGGTTGCTTATTTCATAAATCCCAGAGGTGCTAGCCGGGGTTTGAACCCCAAGGCGTGCGTACGACCACTCGGCTACCACTGCTGTACCACTATAATATTAAATTTTAAATTCACAAGTTATTGTTTGCAACTTATCTTGATTTTGCGTTTGTCTGCCAGTAGATGTCTATTAATACCACATTGCGGTTTCGCTGGCCAACTTATTGGTTTCAAATGACCCAATTGCGTCATGTTTTTTGCATTCCGCTGACGGACAATAGATTTGTACATTTGCTTCAGTGAAACGCAAATTGGCCTGATAAATATTTCTTAATGTTTTTCTAACTTATTCATATGCTTTGACACGGCTCAAACGACCTTTGTTTTGGATACAATAGAAATGTGGTTTTTTTACTGTTATGCATGGCGGATTTTCTTTAAAGTCTCTTCTTTAAGACGTGCTGCTTTAGAAATGTGAATGATTCTATAATTACTAGCAATTATCTGTGATACGCCAGGGTTGACATCTGCTGAAAATAGTTCTATATGATTCCTTTGCGTCTGGTTTTTCTCCATGGGTGGCGTTTGTGTAATGATCATAATAATTGTAATGCTTAGATAACTCCTTATAACGAAAATAATCTTCAAAATTGTACATATCAGCGTACTCAATTTCGTTTGAATTCCGTCATGTAGATTTTTTAAGTGATGCGCGAACATACGGTATTGCATACATACAATATTTTTATAGGGGTAATGTTTGTTCATGTATCAATAATAATACCCTCTACTCTACTCTCAGAGTCGATGCATAGATTCCATTTCTAGTAAACGTAATCTCATTAACATCCATACATGCGGAATTCTTCGTTAATTATCAAACACACTTCCTCATAGGTAAGGATTGCTTGAGGTCTACCAAGCGACGCGTTATTTATATATCTTTCTGCATGTACACTCGTAACATTTTAATCACCACAATCCGACCAGTGCAATGCATCATGCAACATTATCTAAACAGGAATCGCTACAACTATCCAAAACACTAAAAGCGACATCACTCACTAGTTAGGTAACAGCTCACAATACCTCATCAATATAGTCTCAAATGGAGCACATAACAGTATGAAGCAACGGCTGTCTGCTTGCATCCATGCAATAGGGGACAATGACTAACGCCGCAGGCCTGTGGGCGAATTTCGCAATCCGCCGACCCGATGCCAATACGAGTCAAGGAGATATCGAGATCGAAATCTTGTATCTCGCTGTGCACTTAACGAATGCGGTTGCCTTCTTTTTCAACCACGTCTAGACTTCGGTTAGTGCTGTGATTCTAATCGATATCTCTTTTTAATCTATTCGGTAGTTTTTATTCAATTCTCGATCTGGATTTTTTTCATGCTGTGTCGCTTGTATGTTCTGTGATGCGAGTTGCATCTTAAGTTTACTGTCTTGAGTCAAGACAGTATACTAATAACATCTCGTCATCATCATCCGCCATCTTTATCACTGTCATCATTCATTTTTATTTATTACGTGTATTTATTGAATTTTTCCTTGCTAATAATTACTTGACATTGGCGAAATACCCGCGCTAGTCGCAGGTGAAGCCATTCCTCATCTTATTCCATTAAATATCATCATTTCGTAAAAATAATAATAATAACACCTCGTGGTTTTTTCGTTAGAGTTCGAAATTACCTTCTAGTAGACGCCTCTTTTGTCAACAAATTCTCAGATTGTACGCACATGGAATTTTTATGAAGAAACTCCACGTCATGTAGCGCGCTTTCGCCCTATGAATATTATCGTGCTGATACGAATGGCAGAGCATCAGCTGTTCGAGTTATCTGCGCGCAATTAACAGCGGCATCGCCCATTCATAGGCACAGCTAGTTTCACAAGAAAGTATTCGATTATATCTCCGATGTGTTTACAAATAAACGATTGAAGCTAACCGTGTTAATGAATGCAATAACTGCTAATGTTTTTTAAATACATTGATATTTATTTATTGTTAAGAGACTTTTGTAATTTTCAATTAGCATATTATTTTATAGTGATGGTTTACATAATTTGTCTTTCGAACTATTTTGTTTGATAGCAAAATTGAATAGTTAGTCAAAAATACCGCGTAAGTTTATTTTCCGTCGTACAAAGAGAACCGTTAAACCGATTTACGCGATGCGATAATCTTTTTTTTTATTAGTGCGAAATGTTTATAAACCGATCTATAACTTCGGGCGTACGTTGTTCATTACATGCCTCTTTCTCTACACTAATCACGAGCACACGTCGGGCAAACACTGTAATGCAAACGGTCCAACTAAAGTGAGTCAAGGTGAGTGCGCGACGTCACGCTCGCTGTTGCCACCCGGATCATAGAGCTGCAGGGTTGCCCTCCGGGGAAACTGAACTCCTAAGCAACGGAAAAATGTAAACATGTACAAGTAAATTGCTTAATTATTTTAGATTTTTGGCCGCAACCCTCAGCGTTTCGTGATAAGTATGAGACATTTTATTTATGCTTTAGCTACTTGCTTGAATTTAGGTCTTGTCTTATTTGAATTGACTGAATTGAGCAGTTAAATCTGTAACATTTTTTTTTCTTAAGAAAGGTGCTTGGTAAATGAGCTGAAACGGCAACCCTACGTAAAGGCTATCGGCGCCGGCCCAC
Source organism: Ptilodon capucinus (assembly GCA_914767695.1). Classification (NCBI taxonomy): domain Eukaryota; kingdom Metazoa; phylum Arthropoda; class Insecta; order Lepidoptera; family Notodontidae; genus Ptilodon; species Ptilodon capucinus. The sequence continues at coordinate 9,080,883 of OU611821.1, forward strand.
CGGGGTGCGGTCTGCCTACTCTTGGAAACTCACTAGGTTTTCCATCCTTAAGACTCGACGCGCCCTTCTGCCAAATTTAACCCAATAATATACAGCCAGCAGAACACAAAACGCTTTGCAATATACAAATGATGTTTCTTACAGAAAAATCTTGTATGTTTTATAAGACGTAATAAGTACTTCCATGGTTTATTATAATTGCGGACTGCTCGCTGACATAACACATTACTCGAGAATGTTTAATGTAAACGCGAAACAACATTGCCATTTGGTTTAATGAGCATAATTATTACGTGGACGTTTCCGTATTTTGGGATCGCTTCGATGATTAATTGGCTACAAATTATTAATATTTAATTAACATGCGAAGGCTTTTGTTAGTTTCTTTTTTTTAATATCTAGATTAGAAATTATTTATTGCTGTTTCAATTTTATTTCCTAACCAATGTCGCGTTTTCCCTGGCCTCGTTATAAACGCAACACGTAAGACATACGCAAACTGTTACGGCAATTAAAACAATTTTCTGATTTCAAAGAATCAGAGCAGCAACAAAAAGGTTTCTCTGTAAGTACCTCTATCTACATGACACGTAACCGACAGATTGCGTGCGCAAAAACAATGATCGATATTTATTACCAAATACCCAAGTATTACTATTACTTAACCTGTAAATACATGGAAAATTACTATTCCACTGTTTTGGTAAATGCGGTGTAAAGCCATCTATATATGACTTAACATTATGACATAGATACATTTGATAATGTCAACGTGTAAGTCAGTCCTTTTGACCCTTTAAATAGCCTAGCATGGCCCGTAAATGTGTTTAATTTATACAAATTAACGGGAAAAAGTATTCGAGGTCCTCACCAATAATTTCGTCCATACTGACGAAGTCGGGTGATTGAAGAGATCACGTTCCCGATCGACGCAGCGGATCGGTGCCAAGGTATCCACCGGGTTACTAATTGCGTGTTAAAATTTACTTGACATCGCTCAACCTTCGCTTATCACCATTCCATCGAGAACTCCTCCGCCCGTTCGCCTTTTATCGAACACAATAAACGCCGAGAGACCACTCGACACTGGTCATCCGTTCGCGATTTACTCGGAAACGTCCACGTTTACGTCGTTTCTCAGGTGGTCCTCTGCTTACAACCTTGTCACAGATAACCCCAATAGCGAGGTACCTATTGAAAGTTTCGCGGGAATGGGAACGCCGCTTGTCACCGCCTCTAGCCGCTTTGTTTAATTAATGAATTGTCGGCCGTTATTTTCTTTCATGAATGTTCGGCAAGTTGAAAGTGATCGATTAGGTACGCCGCATGCTTCACTTAACGGTTATATATTCGAAGACCTAAACCCGTGCTAATGTCAAAAATAATATTGGAAATGTTAGAAACACATAAGTCAGTTCAAGAAATAGTTTATTGCTGCGTGCTCACGTGGCGTTGCTGCCCCTGAGAATGTATAATACTCACAAACTTGCATATTTATTATTATGAAAGGGGCAACCATTGAGTTTCTTACTGGCTCTTCTCATTGAAAGCAGCATTCTGAACTGGTGATAGAATCTGACTATTTGTTAGCGTTTTTTGACCTACACAAATAAACATTTTTTTTAATTAATCTATTTTTAGCTGAAGGTATATGTAACATGAACCTATTAATAAACAATAAATAAAGCGTATGTAAGTATGTATAAGGTAACGGTGTTTACCGTGAAATGTGTGTCACGCCCATAACCCGTCTGATAATAAAGTGTTTCAAGGAGACGATTAAGTAACTTTATGACTTATTACACACTTGCGTGCGCTATCCGATGCGACATATTCAGTTGACTCTTATTAACACACCCATAAGGAAAATTATTCAATGTTCAATAGATTTTGCAAATCGGTCGCGATTTTGATCAGATATTAACCTGTAAGCTTTATTATCGAGTTTGTGTAGTACCCCGGAAGGTTGCAGACTGTACTGTCTCGGTAAAAGGTAAACTCGCATGAATGTGCGACGCAAAGATAGAGAAGACGGACCATTTAATTTGTAGTAAGGCAAATCTACCAATCAGACGGGATACAAGTTTCCGCTGTTAAAGATTTAAAGCAATGATACATTAGCAATTAAACTTGAACAAATTGAACTCCATAATTTTCTGCGGTTTGCTCTTGATAAATTGAAACAAATTGTAGGTTGTATCATCAGGTTGTGGTAATTAATACTGTGTTATTACACACAAATGACCAAATAGTAAGGTTTCAATAATTAACACGAGCAAAGCGTGTTGCTGGAGGCGGACCGAACGGCAGCGGCGATCCACGTGCCGTTTATAAAAACAATCGATTGTTCCTACGCTTCGTATGTTTTCCTACTGCTGCTGGGCTCCTATAATGACAAAGTTGAAAAAATTGTAGTTTGTTTATTTTACCTCTTAAATCCTCTTTTTATTCAGTTCTCTTAGAAGTATAATTTTATTTATGCCGCTCTAATTAATTTCTCAGTTTGGATATTATTTTTGTGCCGCCTCTTAAAAAAGTAGCCGTGAAATAGTGTCTACTTACCTACTAATATTTTACATGAAATATTCGCTTCAGATATTATAGATAATAACTTCATTATCGAAATTATGGTTTAATATACAGACGCATTATTCAAATAAAGCAGTGAATGACATTAGCATTTGCCAATTCTATTGTAAAGCTTGAATCGAAACCCTCCACGTGTGGCGATTACAATGGAACTGTTTTGAGCAGGCAATCTTCTGCAATACTCAAATTTGAATATTAATAGCACTGAAGTAGCCATGGATAAAAGTAAAATACTACCAAAAGTGAATAATATAGAAATCGGCTGCCCTGTATGTCGAATAATGGCAATGTGAACTTCATTTGTGATTGCTCATAGCTCATACTGAAACCTTGTTCTATAATTAGCTGACATTGTGTTGATATTACAAAACGCTTGACTTGAATATACATAGAACATCGTCCGAGTCATTATTTATAATAGGTAGGTACTTTAACATTTAACTTCGAGAGAAAAGTTTTGTAAGGGAGCCTCTAGGTCTAAAGCCTCGACTGTGGAGCATGGAAGTTTTCTTTAAAAAAAAAAACCAACAATCCCTGTTTTGTAATTGGATTGCGTCAGGGACGATTGGGCCCACGAGTAGAATGAGGACGATTCTAGTACGTTACTCACCGTATTAAACTTTACTTTGTTCTAGGACTGGAATACAAAATTTTCAAAGAAATGCTCATATATTTTCAAAATTGTAATGACCGCCTAATGTATATGAGAAAGTTTTATGCTCGTCGACATGTTTTTCAGTAGTACATAGTAAGGGTTCAGTATGGCCGCGAAGCCATAAGTTTTATCTCTCCCAACTGCCAGATATGTCGATCATAAGCAGAAAAAGCTCGATGTGACGTCATTTGCTTGTCAAATCTGATAATCGGAAGAGATACAACTTTTGTTTATGCGATCACGCTGAGCCTATAGGTTACAGAAGCAACTCTTAAAATGTGTATGGAAACTTGTTCACATGTTTCTGGGAAACCCAGTGCTGTTGAAGCAATGACATTTACACTGTTGCGCCAATTAGCCAACGTTACAAGCGCCGCCGCCCCTCCGCCCTAGGTTGTCAGGTGCTACGTAACTGCCAATTGTTAGTATTTTCGGCTAATGTGTTTGCCGAATTCGGGCTAGGGTAGCTCGTTAGTGGGCACTGCTTTGTGCTCCATACGAATGTCGTCAGCTCCTGTCCACGTATAGCGTTTGAAATCTGTTATTCGCCCGTGTCTTCTTCGTTAGTGTTTATAAAGGCTTATAAACAAATTAACATTCACAATCAACTTAAGTTCAACATTAAAGATATAATTAAGAGGCTAAATATTATGAGAACTCTTCAGCGCGGCTAAGTGAAGGCAGTCTAGCTGTTGCTTGGCAGTTTTAAGTGTTGATTTTACTATGATTACATAGTTGCTAATATAAAATGTTATCTCGGCGTTTCTCCCTAATAAAATAAGTCTATTAGTGGTGTTGTAAAAGGAATGAAACTGGGGTGGTAAACACAGCCATCCTCGTTTAGTGTCTCTACACTGAGTGTTAATCTCGTTTTTCGCAATTAGTTGGCGGCTGCCTCTATTGCCCACCCCGGTGGTGGGGGTAAATACGCTTTATCTTTTTTTTTTCTTTTTAATCCGAGTGTTTTCTCATGTCGGCCACATCTCGGCTGTGTTTCAATAGTTTTCGAGTTACAATGATATTTAGATACAGATTTCGTTTTGATCACTTATAGTTTATCACATTTCTAATTAGTTAAGTAAGTTTTTTTGTGTTTGTATAATACTCACAATATACATTTTGCAATCTTTTTTTTTTTATTTCCTAACTTATTATGCTTGGTCCCTACCACCATTCTATTGCAGTTTTGTTTCAAAACCTATAGAACGGGAGCTGGTCTCCGCCTTTCCTCTTCTTAAAACATGGTAAAAGAAATGTTTTCACATCATTTCAGCATCTTTTTATAAACAAGAAACTCATGTAGAAAAGCCAAATAAAAGTCGGGTTCGTCAAACTATTGTATTACCCGAGTGCGGGTCACCTTCGGGTCATCAGTGTCACCTTGTTTCCGAAACTTGATCGGCAACAGTTATCGCACGAAAACTTGCCGACATTCATTCATCATTGTTACTTACTTATGTTACTTATTTACGTATGTTACTTCAGTTAAATACTTTATACTTACTTACTCAACGTTACTCGGACTTATTATGGAGCGCATGTTATCTTTGTCATCGAGTGAAATCGTCTCGTCAGTTGGGAAACGCGTGTGATTTATTATCTGTGTGCTCCACTTAAATAACTTGATTTTTTTCATGACGCATATAATCAGGGTGTAACCACTTTCTAAAGAGTCGTGGAAAAGTTGGGAAAGCCGAGAGTGGTCAGATATTATTGAAAATCGTTTTGAATTTTTAAGAGTACGACTATATATTTATTTTTAATATTGGCGCTCGTTATAATCTCAGATTAATTATTGAAATAAAACTATTTTACGGATTCTATCGCGTTTATTTTCTTTTTTATGTTGCCGACATTTCGGCTGCTTTACAGTCACCACTCACATGAATATGTTTTATTCTTCGTGATATTTTCTTATGTTATTTCCACAATACATTTTAGTTTAAAGTTGAGAAAAAGTGAACATAATTTTTCTTCAGCAAATATATTATTATTGTTCGAAGAAAATTTGTAGTCGGGAAAATGTCAGGGATTTTTTTTCATTTAGACTGGACACCCTGATAATAATACCATTATAAAAAGCGTGATTGGCGCCTCCCTATTTCATATTTACGTCGAAATATCCTTCAGTGAAGCAGGTGATTAACGTTGGTTGTGTATTCATTCTCACAGTCTCGGCGCATGCAAGGCCGATTACCCGCAGAATGAATCAGCTGATGCCAGTCACTGATTCACTGCTACGCCGCGGCGCACCGCACCTTGCATTGTCTAACAGCTGACTGATGTACACCATACTTAGGTGCAGATAGAATTCTAAATTAACCGTTTTTACCCGACGACATTGAATATTTTTTACAAAGATTTCGAGCTGTGTGAGTTTTACACAATCTCGCGACAATAGTTGTCAATGCACAGTGAAGCCTTGGGTACACGGGAGCGTTAAGACGCGCGCGTCAAAATGTTTACCAACACTAAAACGAACTGTATTGTTACATTTTTTTTTTTTGTGACGAAATTACATTGGTAACTTGGGCGAATGTGGGTCGGTTTTGGGTCGCGTGGATTTTACCACAGAAGTCCAATCTTTATATGTACACATTGACGCAGAGTTCCTAAAGGCATTGGTAAAAAATTTGACGCGTTCGTCTTGGCGCCTCAGTGTGCGCGGGACTTAAGTGTTGTAAATTGAAATTGCAAGAGCGACACCCTTACAAGCTAATGATGAAATATAGTTTGTATCTTGTATGAAAGAGATTTGTAAATGCCCTAAATATTTCCAACAACACTATGTATCATCTGTATAACGCTATGTACCTACAGTCAAGTTCCCGTTCACAGTTGGATACGACAATAGGTTTGACCTAGCTAGAATAATCGCGTGGGATTGCGGATGTGTCGCATGGGCTTACCCAACCGGAATAAAAAACTGGATTCACCAATCCTAACGTATTACGAATGAAATTGGAACACTTATGAATAGAATTTCTATAGTAGCAATACTAGTTCGACAAGACAAACACTGTTGTGTCATCTATCACGCTTGCTACTGACTGATCACAGTGTCGCTTTCAATTTACTTGTGATGTCGATAAAGCTTTAATATCTTTAAGCTTATTCTTAATAATAAAAAACATCTTTACGCCTGTTTTCCCCGATGGGGTAGGCAGCGGTGCAATGCGGTGCAACCTCACTTTGTCGATTTATTTTACCTCAAGAGGAAGGAAATTTTGGCCGTGCTCGAGCGCGGGTAGGGGAACTTCACACGACTTTCTATATATGTACATGCAGGTTTCCTCATGTTTACTTTTACCTTACAGCAAATGGTAAAGATTACCGTACCGGACATTAAATTTACAATTAATTGACAGAAAAAGGTATGAGATTGAATGAAATTAATGTCGGTCTTCTGACCTCATGGCCATGATCACAATAATAATAATCATACTAATCTTAATATATTTGGATTTACGCAAGTAAAGGCTCCATCCCACTGATTACCATGACATAAAACGGCTAGATTTAAGGACACTGAAACAATAGACTTCCCATTCCCCACTCGAGGGTGCCGGCTCTCAATGAGTCAGCTGATGTAGCAACGGCCTGAGATGACTCATTGCCGCCTTTACGAACGAATCGTTGGATGCGACATGTTCTAATGAGTGATAATGAATTTTGTCAGTTGGGTTTTTTGACACTGTTGAAATGTGACAACAAACTGTCGGGTGTGTGTTTAATTTGACTCATTGCTTAATCTGTAGAAGATTAAACGAATCAGAATTTACTCTTGAACAATGCTTATAGTATCATACTATATGTAAACAATAAAATAAGAAACGCCGGAGTTTTTCTCAGTTCACAATTGGTTAGTTGCCGTATCAAAATATTCGTTCATTGTTGTTTGCAACAGGCGAATGCCTCCGCAGATTTCACCGCGTCCTTGTCATTAGGGACGTTCTTGAAACAGTTATTTGTTTAAGCCGAATAATTAACTTCTAAATCGTAGACTCGCGTGTCTCCGCGTGAAAAAAGTACCACGTAATTACTAAAAAGAATTTGGATTTGACGTAGGTACAATTTAATACTTGATATTTCCAATTGATTTGGTCATTGAGAATTGTTTCGATAAACAATCGGTTCTATGAAAGGCTTACGCAAGTTTGACGTAAGTTGCGGATACGGTGTGTGTGACGACGTGACGTGTGCCGATAACCAACTACTCTCGTTTTCATGCTGACGTCGACTGCGATAAGTTAATCGTGTTTGGTGCACATAACTAGATCAATTTGTAGCTTGGACGGGCATTGTTACCGCGAATGCCCGTAGTCGATAATGTCTACCTGTGATCATTCACCATTAACCCCAAGAAGACTGGAGCGTCAAGGCTGCAAATGTTTGCCAATACCAAAACGAACAGTATTGACTCATTGAAAAAGCTAATTTTTCAATGAAATCTCATTGACTGCGCGGTCGCGTGGCTCTTATCACAGACATTCAATCTTTATGTTCATATACACAGAGTTCGTTTTGGTATTTGCATAAATTTGTGACCGGGGCGTAATGCGATACCTCATGTGCAATCCGTATGACGTCAGTATATTTCAATTGGAACCTTTTACTTGTACTTGTATGTGAATAATGTGTCACGTCTAAATTAGTAACGAACCGTTTCAATGTCGAGCAGTTCATTAAACCGGGGATATTTTGCCTATCTGTTTATGCAAACATCCGTTACGAGCCGATACGTGGAGAGCACCTTCGCAATATATTGCGGTCAGAGCGATGTCCGATAGTCCACGGGGTAACTACACTTATTTTATGTTATGATACAGCTATAACAACCACACTATTGAAGTGTTTAAATCACAAGCCTACCAAAAACATTTCCGGATATAAACATAAATAATGTCTCGTAACACCAATGCGAAACTTTGGGTAAAGGTAACAGAGGCATCCCAAATTGGGTTGAGGAAAAAAATCCGTCCAAGTTAAGCTTTCTTTAGGTGACGGGAATAAACAATGTTGTCTGTCCTCCATCCAATATGTATACGCGGCCGCATCGCACGAAGGACCATGTGTTTGTTCCATACGCACGCCAAATATACCAAACTGAATTCTCGAAATTATCCTCATTATAATGGTTATTCGAAAAACTGGTTTTTACAATTTTCGATAACTGACAATTAACATTCTGCGACGGCGTCGCCTGCGTCCGGCTCGTGTGTGGCATAACAATATTATCAAATTATTTACCTACTAACGAGCAAAACAATTTACGTGCATCCGTACATCCGGTAATTGTACCGCGACACCCGCCCGGCTCTACATTACCGTTTTGACATTTAGCTCGAAAGGGCGAATCGTTTAACCGCTTTGCCCGTTTGATAAGAAAATATAATGATGCCACAAGTGTGGTATATCCTTCCAAGAATCTTTAAAGAAAAAAAACCTTACCGCCACCTGTTAAAGTATTGTTGTTGCAATAGCACAGACTGTCAATTTTTGACAGATTATGTACTGAGTTTACTGTCAAAAACTGAAAAGAATATTAAAACAGCAATCTGCAAGACAGGTGGTGGTAAGAGGGCTGTTGTCGTTTTTTGAATAAATAATAATTATAATGTTATTGACCTTGCGTTGTATAGCAATGTATCACATGTGTATACCAAAAACCATCTGAGAATAATTTAAATCGAGGCAGCAGCGGAAGGTGGAAACAATAAGGAAATCATCAATTCAAAATGGCTACACAATATTTGGCTCTAAGCTATATATAGACAGACCATCGGACGCCATTGGTCTAATAGGTACTTATTGTGTTTTTAATCTTAGCTCGGCGAATGCGCCGGGTGTGAACAATGCCACACGTGACCAAACATCCGGTTTGTTATCGCGCGAAAGTTTCATACAAATGTGACACGCACCGATCCTTTATGAATGGACATCGCTAGGTTTGTTTAGTGACCGCATTTCTTCTAGTTTGTTGTTGTTGTCTTTGTCTCAATTTCCACTGGAAAATGTAACGTATTCTCACGTTAACACATCATCGTCGTCACAAACTTACAGACTTTCTTTTAAATATTACCATGATCATACATTTATTATAGAGAATTCATTTCAACGTCACACCACATGTTACACGTGTCGATTCCTCACATAGATTCAAGTAGGTACACATAAAACAGCGGTGTTTTTATTGTTCTTGGCGCGTTCTTTGTTATCACCTCGGTTTCGAGCCATTACAACGCCGACGTCACCGAATAGATTAATGATATGTCGGAAGCGTGGTGCTAGATCTCGCGAATCTAGTCTGTTACCATGCGCCGCGGCCGGATGAATGGCAGTCTCCATGCGCGTGAGTAGGTTGCGCAACCGCCGGTGACGCAACCTGTCGCGCCTGCGCGGCAACGGTCTTCGTCAGGGTTGCTAGGCGGTAAATTTGCATCCGGAGACAAGGGTCACTTACAATTGTTAAGAGTTTTACTTGGGAACAACCAAAAATATCAACCGAATATTTAAATTCGTTGTACCTAGTTAAACATCAATAGATATTTCTAATTTGTTAATAAGGTACGCACTTTTTCTTGTAAGTCGTTACTGATAAACCTGGTCTGAGTTGCCTATTATTAGTATGCTAAATAACTGAGATATTCGTGTCGGCCGGTGAGGCATACACTTACGGTTTCGCGCCCTCGGGCATTCTACCCTAGATTTTTGAGGTCAGTCATTTTCAGACACTTTCTTTCGTTCAGCGTTAAGCAGCGCTCTTGCTTTTCTCCTCCAAAAAAAAGAGAAAGTATCTTTCGAATATTTGGAATACTTGTATGTTGGTTGGGTTACGGATACAAAATGATTTACTGTAAAGATCGATTTGTTTACTCGCCAGTCTTAAAGTATGGTTATTTTTAGACTGATTACTTACTATCGCAAAACATATCTGTATGTATGATTGGCATCCACATGCAACATATATATTTATTTATTTGTTTCTTTTATTTTTTCAATATCAGATTTAGTAAAATCTGGATCAGTCCCACCCCCCCCAAAAATATCTTACCGTTTTTTTTTAAACAGTCACGACGTTACTAGTTCCTTGTACGGTTACTATGATGCCTTAATGGTTTCCAAAAGATCTTCCCATATTGTCAGCCGTGAGAAAGTGGTTTTAAGCTGTCGTCGTCGCTTGACGAACGTTCTTCGCGTTATTGTGCATCACGCTCCGTCGGATCAAGTTCGAAGACTCGTCCGCCTTGAGTTACTTTCATCGGATTATATTATGCCGAATCGGAAAGTACAGAATTATTATTAATAACAAAAAACGCTTACAGATTAGGTTGATGTAATATCTACGTTATACGTAATAGCAGTTTAATTTATATGCAAATTCATTTCATGGAAAGCACAATACTAGGCATCAAAAAGTTGATTATCGGGCAAGCGTACAGTTATATACAAAATTGTAAACACTGACTAATTATGTAAAGCCATCATATTCGTACGTTGAATATTAAAATACTGTGTCCGCGAATGGAGATGGTGCGAACAAGTTTAATAACCTCATGGTCGTTGCCGCTTTCGGGGGGCCAGGTAGCTAGTGAATATAGTGAACATCTTTTAAAAAGAGGCAATCCCAAGGGCCCAAAATATAAAGAGCTCTTCTAAATGATTTAACTTAACGTCCATTCTGTTTACTGTACGTATTTTGTTCAAAACGACACTTTTTGATAAAATATGTTCGTAAATACCAGGAAAAAATCACCACATTTCCTTGCCATAATATATCATAAAAATATTGCAAAAGAGACCGATGCATTCCGGGAACTGCATCGAAGCGCACTGTGTAGGTTGCCTGATTCAACTATATCCATTCAATTCACGCTATATTCTGCCTTACAGTGTACAATATTGAGGCGATATCTGGTTGCGAACGCGGAGACGCACGCATGGGGCGTTGGCCGGTTGAGAATGTTTGCCGCTGACCTAAGTGGTCAATAATGATCTGTTATACAGTTTATGCTACGTGTTTTCTTTACTGTTTCTCGATAACGCGGGAAGATTTTTGAGAGTTCGCCATTCTTTGACAGGGATAGCGATGAATTTAAACATAATTATTTTTATAAGAAGGAAGTCATTGCCGTTCTTACAGCCTGGTGTAATTAAAACGGCATCGCGAGCGAACTTCATTATGAGGCTTAATCAGTGCACAGCAAAACAGTTACCTCACTGAAGCGAGTACGTAAAATAATAGTTTTGCTGTTATGAGCTTCTTAAATTATTGTCCGCGTTGTTGTATAAACGATGCACGAAATGTTTTAAAGATGTGATTAAGATTTAAGGTCCTGTCATGGCGCGAAATTCAAAACATTTTGGCTTTCAATGTTTTTTTTACGAAACCTTTAATAATCTGGAAAATAGAACCCGTTCATATTTAATTTATTGGTTTATTAGTCTCGCTTTGTAATCATTTTTAAAAGACACAAAGAGTCAGTGAAATTGTAAAAACTACTTAATTTGTCTTGATTTAACTTTTTCAAATTAAGTCACCAGAATACCCCTTAAATAAAGTCGCAAGTCTAGTGCACGGGCCTGTCGAAACATGTGTAGTGTATAATTAAGTATTAACGAGTGTAGCAGTTTTGTCATCGTCTGTACGTGGGTAGTGCAACGCGTCCTAGATTGTCCGTGCTGGGTGGTCGCTGCTGCGCTCCGGGTAGGATTGTTCTCGATTCGCCACTTTTTACCTGTTCTTCGCAGATGGAAACTACCAGCCGAGATTACTTTTAAACTTTGAATATTCTTATTTCTTAGGAACGATTAACTCCAACGGCCCCGATGCACTGTGTATTGGAAATAAAATAGAGTATTGATTGATACATTCGATTCCATTTCTTGGCCTCCCGATTGCAGAACGTTACGAATGAAGTACTTTTTGTAAGGTGTTCAATGTTTTTTTTAAATGTAATGACATTTAAAATGTTCGCTCGCTACATCAACAGTTTGACCTACATTAACGTCTTCTCGGGTGGTCCGTAAATTAGCGGTTTGTTCAACGCCGACGTGACTTTGCCGATCGCTTTCTTATTATTTATTAATGTACACAATGTTACGTGTAGGGTATTTTTTAACTAGATACTAAAACAGATTTTTGGTATGTAGTCCATTGGTGTGGAGAGGATTACATCAGATTCCGTATTGACTTCCATCCCTGTACACGAATCACCATTTTTAAAGTTGGTTTTGGAATTTGACGAGTCTAACATGAGTTTGACTTATTTTCGGGCGCCTAATGACGAGCAAGGTTTACTAGTACTAAATTAGATTTAATATCGTTTGCTTTAGTAAAAATATACCAGCCCTACGTTAATTTTGTATTATTTACGATAGTCTAAATCTGTACGCAAATCTGCAATCTAGTTGTGACAACTTATTATCCAGTTGCACATTTCTCACTTCTTATTTATTATCAAACAACGTCTATCTTCAACTTTTAAGGACTTGTTTAGCGATTGAAATGATATCGAATACTAGTTCATAAATACTTTACGTTGTCTTTCACCCAGAGAACTCGAGACACGCGATCCCAAAGATGCGTAGGCGTTACCAGGGGTAACCATCCACAAAGGTCCATTTTATTTATAGACGGCAAATAAACAGCGAAAAAATAGCAATGAGGCCAGATTGTTTACCTGACCTGTAAAAGACATAGTGTTAATGTAATCTCGTAGTGGATCTCGGAGGCGATGAATGGTTCTATAAACGTTTTTGAGAGATGGCCGTTTGATGGTAAGCCCGTACCCTCGCCATTGACCGGCTGCTAATCCTATTTCTCTTCGATTCACGTGGCGTTCGGGCCGGGTGCGTGGGTGCGTGCCCCGCTGTCGCCTTGTACCCACTGAGGCGAATTAACTAGTTTTTTAAAATATAATCTGGGTCAATATACACAAAGGTTAAATTTCGGTCGTCAAAGACATTTCGTTGAAATATGTGCTTCTTGTATGAGTTGCTTTCATCCGCCATCTTTATCACGTTCTTCACCCATTTTTTATTTGTGTATTTATTGAATGTGTCCTTGCTATTAATTAATACCCGTTAATCTCAGGTGCAGCCATTCCTCATCTTATTCCATTAAAATTTCATAATTTCATAAAAAAATAGAAAAAGAGTTAAGGTTTTGACGCGTCTGTGGTCGCAGGGATTAAATGTAGGCTTAGCTTCCGATTCCCCGAACCGTGCGTCATACACTCTACAGTGGTGAGTGGTGACGTCGTCGACAGTTGCTTGTCTGTCCACAGTTCAGTAACAGCGGAACGTATATCTAGTTCTTTATACCTTTCGCAAATTCTTGAGTGTTCTTCACAATTGCACCGCCTTAAAATATATATCTGCCATTTGTTTATTAGGGTTCCGTACCCAAAGGGCTGAGACTTCGCTGTCCGTCCGTCCGTCCGTCCGTACATCCGTCTGTCACCAGGCTGTATCTCATGAACCGTGATAGCTAGAGACTTGCAGACGATGTATTTCTGTTGCCGCTATAACAACAAATACTAAAACACAGAATAAAATAAATATTTAAGGGGACTCCCATACAATAAACGTGATTTTTTTGCCGTTTTTATAGATAATGGCAAGGAACCCTTCGTGCGCGAGTCCGACTCGCACTTGGCCGGTTTTTTCTATATTCCAATCAATAGAATTTTACTTTATAGATAAGATTATTTATAGATGTAAGGGTAGCAGATGAGACCAAAACCAGTATAGTTTTGTTAAAAAGGTCACCATCCACGAAGATTCTTTGAAAATAACTAGTCACTCCCATTGATATTTTCCCAAAATAAATATATTCATTCAGGTCTATTTATACATTGCTCGTAAGCAACAATCGTAGCCTTTAATTATGTTTTACAGCGTGGGTGCTATTTTAATACAATGACAAGTCTACATTATTGGTTGAAGTAGTCTTTGGACATTTTTACTTTGTTTTTAGGTTTCCGTAGCGCAAAAGGAAAAAAAGGAACCTTTATAGGATCACACTTTGTTGTATGTCTGTCTGTCAAGACCGTTTTTCTCAGGAACGCGTAGAGATTTCAACTCGGACGTTCAAAACTCTGTCTGCATTCTCTTTGAGCTGTAAAAAGTCAAGCTTCTAAGTTAACGCAATCAAATTAAACATGTCGTCGTTTATGCTGATATGTTAACCCGCAAGGGAATCAAAACCTATGCTGTACTGCCCGTTGACCTAGAATCATGAAATTTGGCAAGAAGGAATGTCTCATGGCACCACAAGTATAGCGAACATTTCGATATCAGTAAATTTGTAGTTAACCTATCAGTAAAAAAGAGATGTCTAAGGTAGACACCTACAGGTTTATACGGGACCCTCAGTGTGCAAGTCCGATTCGCACTTGACTGAGTTTTTTTTTATTAAAAATATCAACATCAAGCCTATATTCCCTAAAGGTGTAGGCAGAGGCGCACTACAGTGCGCCCACAGTTCGCCTAAGTATTTTTGGTCCCAATGTAATAGGGGGCGAGTTTTATTTATTTTTATTTACAATGGCTGACCGAAATCTAGGGGTCCTAGAGTTGCCGCCGCTAATGGTTTCCGAGAACTGGAAAAAATATAACTAGGTCTGATAATAATACTTCGATGGGTGGCACGTGGTACTAAGAATTGAGAGGGGTGTTTATTTGTGAAGCTCCCGCGAGTGCCGACAATTGCTTTATCTATCCATTCCGATTACTGTTGACACTACTCCTGATTCGCTATCAACGTTCATGTTTATTAACCTATGTTACTTACTGACCTACTCACTAACTACAGCCCTTTTAACGTCACACTGCTGGGCACGGGCCTCCCCTCAATGCGAGGGGGATTCAGGCCGTAGTCCACCACCCTGTCCGAGTTCGGGTTGGCAGACTTCACACATCTATCGAGAACTGGTCAAGTTCCCTCAGACGTGCAGGTTTCCTCACGATGTTTTCCTTCACCGTTTCATAGCAAGTGATAATCTCGTATATCCCAGAGGTGCGAGCCGGGGTTTGAACTTGCACACTTTGATTGCAAGGCGTGCGTTCGACCACTCGGCTACCACTGCTTTTTGCTTTGCTTTGATCTACTATCCTTTAAACATCTTCATTTATAACATGTATTTTTTGTTGTAGTTGTTGTTATACTCACATACTATAAATGTGACCACGCGTTATAATTCGCTCACCCTGACAAAAACTTTCTGAAATGGCCTTTTCGAAATTTGGCCTGGGATTCCCCAAATGTGATTTTCGTAGGTACGTGCGTGGCTCATACAACGAATAAGAATAGCGTATGAAAAAATACAACACAAAACAATAATATTATATTTCTACATGTAACCTACCTACTTCGTTTATCGCTACGTGATTCCCCGAACAAACACTTTGTCAATGTTGTTTATTTCATGTTCTATCTTTCGTAAAATTATTATTTTAATACTTATTTGTTGGGTATTACTGTGTAATCTATAAAACCCACACGTAATGGACCTTTTTTGCATACAATTTAACTGTTATCCTATTATTACAACGGCGCGGGCGGCGATTCCTTTACTCTGTCTATCCCATCTAAAATATCTTCACGCAATATTAAATATATTCTGTTTACTATACACCTGTTACTAAAACAATCTGAGCCTTTATGACTCCCATTAATATTTTTTACGTTGGCAAATTACAGTAGAAATTTCGTCAGGTAGTCCTACATTCTCTATATGGAGTTTTATTTCATATCAAGAATCGATGCTTCCGCTGTTCTTTATGGCGAAAAATTCAATGATATTAAAAAGTACAGATACCTAAATGTACAGTCACAGAAAAAACTTAACTGGCCATCGCGTCTTATAACCTCTCTTGACATAAACAATCTATCCATCGAGATATATATTTTTTTGACTTTTATCCGGCATCTAGTCATTCCGACAGACATCCATTGTAGTTACGGTATACTACAGGTAACTACAATGGCGGATGTCAGATAAGCGTCAAGAGCCATTCGCAGGGCGGAGTCGATATGAGTTCTCTAGTTACTCTATGAATCTATGTGACGTACATCGACGTCAAAATACCACAACAAATTTGACAAGTCAAACTGTCAAATGCTATGAAAAGCTCCCTCTACAAAAATATCTTCTTCTTTTTTTACGAAATGAGTGAAATATGAGTGAGTGAAATACCTGCGATATGCGGTATTTATGGTATCATGAATTGTTATGTTCTTTATTACTTGTCATAAGGCCGTCGTTGTAAGACTATTGTGAATGTCACCGTGGACATATTTCACTAACTTAACGCTCCCGACTAGTCTTACATTTAGTCTTTAAATAATAAACACAAAAATATGACTTGCAAATTTCTAA
Source organism: Ptilodon capucinus (assembly GCA_914767695.1). Taxonomy (NCBI): domain Eukaryota; kingdom Metazoa; phylum Arthropoda; class Insecta; order Lepidoptera; family Notodontidae; genus Ptilodon; species Ptilodon capucinus. The sequence goes on from OU611821.1 coordinate 9,097,512, forward strand.
AATAATTAGCCGTTTTAATATTAGGTGCGTCTCTTTTGATCGCGCCGCGCACACTTCAATATCACCCGTCAATCAAACGCTCCTCGGATTAAGCCCCCACACACTGAAGCGTTAAAACACGCGCGTCGACGTATGTGCCAATACCAAAACGATCTTTATTGATTCACATAGAATGTTCATTCTTCAAAGTGATAAAGTTGACGCGTTTAATTTTAACGCGTGGGGGCGTGGCCATTACCACAGCAATTCAGTCTTTACGAAGTTATGTGCCAAGATATTGAGTTCTTTATTAATAATTTTGAGATATACCAATTTATATCCTATGATGATGGTAGAGGAGTGTAACGTAGTTAGATTAGTCGATTCAAGTTATGTAAGGTAGGTGGCGGGAATAAATGGTTCACGTATTTTATTGTAGTCCCAAGATATTACATATTATACTGACACAGAATACCCCATAACAGAAAAAGTGAGAGGTAAGAGACTAGAATGCTTTGGGCTGAGAAGAGATGAGAAGAGATGAAAAGCATGTGACTAAAAGAGTGATGACTAAGAATGTGGATGGATACAGAACGAGAAAGACCAAAGAAAAGATGGATGGATTGTGTAAAAAGTGATATGAATGAGATCGGAGTGGATGTCGGTATGACGGAAAAGCGAAATGAATGGAAGAAAAAGACAAACTGCGCCGACCCCAAATAATGGGATAAGGTAAGGTAAATGATGACTGGCACAGAATCCGTTTTGTAATTGGCAAATATTTTGACGCGTGATCTTTGACGCCCCAGTGGGTGGGTTCACTCTTTTTATCGGACCAATCCGCCGTGCACCGTGTGGCAGCAATTTATCCGTCTAGTAAATCTGACAGTCTCAGTTCGTTGGACACTAATTTCAACAAAGTCTAGACGAGTCAATAGCTAAGTTATGCAAATGATCTGTGTAAGCGTGGCCGTTGAGAGTTTACCTAAGCCTGATTCTTCAATGAAAACTGCTCGCGCGGTCGAGATTATAGTTGCTGTGGTGTTAGCACGCATGTCAAAACAAGACCTCTGTCACGGATTGGCTCGGTCGCTCTCTGTCTTATTTCATACGGGAGAAAGAGACACAATCAACATATTCCGTGACTTAAGTCTCGTCTTGGCGCACATCCTACAACTACTTGCCTGCATATACATATAACATCATCATCATTTGCCTTACCTTTTCCCATTATTTGAAGTCGTCGCTATGTCTTCTTCATACATTTATTTCGCTTTTCCGCCGTACCGTCATACATTCCGATCTCATTATAACGGGAAAGCGACATGGAAGTCCGAATTAATATTTTTAGATAACCATACGGTACCTGATATGTAGACGCTTAGTGAAGGCAGGTCTATACCTTACTCTCATAGTTTCTGAGTTATAGAACTTTGAATATTTATCGCAAGTCTCGTGTAGCAGCTGTCATCAATAATGGATTTTGACTTAAATAAGCGATAGTTAACAATCCAGTAGTATAAGTAAGAAGTTTCTATGGATTAGTAACCAGAATAAATAGTATTGCTCTGCCAGCCCCATCCTTGGTAAAAGGTAAACTGACATAAATGTTGGGACGGAAAAATAAAGTAGACAGGAAAAAATATCCTTAGTAAGGCAAATCCACAGATAAGATAGAATATAGGTAGGATCCCGCTGTTCCATCCAGATCCATCAGCGCCATTCAAAGTACCACTTATCCGCTGAAGTATTGAAATGTACAGAATATTCGTTACGCTCGAGGACATAGGATCAAGACGTCTTGATGAGCGTTGAAAGCCAAAGCCGTGACCTTTACGCGGGTCGCTTCTAATGGAGATTTGTCTGACCCTAACATGACCTTTTGAGAGTTTAACCTCACACGATACATTATTAATGTATCTGTATGCCCACGTGCACGGTTTTGTAGATTCCACGTCAGGTGGAAATTTCAGGAAAAGCTTGTGATATAAATATTTTCTCACAACACATAATCATTGAAATCATGAACTCAAACTAAGCTAGCAAGGCTTGTACTATAGGCATCATACAATGAACTGGGGCGATCCCAGTTACACCCAGATCAGAAAAAAAACGATATTTGCCGCTGCCGGGAATCGAACCGGTCCATTGAGTCGAGTGGCCTACGCTCTAACCACTAGATCAAGTACTCGTGATTATATTGATATCAATAAAATCTGCGTCTAGACCAGTCTTTGCTCTTCTATAAAATTCTTCACAGTTCACGCAAGGTGCACGTAGGTCCCAATGGAACGGATCTGTTATGTTTAGACGATGCAGGCGCCAGACACAGTGATTCAGCGTTAGCTGAATACAAAGCCAATAAGGCGTGGGATAAAGCGCTATACTGCCATTTTGCCATACCAAAACAAACTGTATCGACTCATAGTAAAGGTTGATTCTTCACTTAAATGACACTGATAGGGCTAGTGAATTGTAACGTCTGGGGGCGTAGCTTGTAACACAAAAAATCATGCTTCATTGACTCAGATTCATTTTGATGAGGGGAAAAATGTTGTGGCGCAACCTTTGACACCCGGTCTGGCTTAAGAAATTCTGCTAATCTTTACCAAAATGGCCGTTTCCGATTTTTGACTTGTGTCCTAGTTAGCCGGGCGGCATACGAACGAACACTAGCTTGATAAAACTGTCGTCGTGATTACTTTAACAATATTGTATAATAAACTTTTTTTTTCGTTTCAGGTATGTACACATAGAAAACATGAACTCTGGATGACGTAAGTGCATTACGCGTGCCGTATAATATTCTGAACGACCTTAAAAGGGCATTAGGCGTTATCAAATTGATAATGGTCTTCGCTCATAAACACATAATAACAAGGAAACGATTCCAATATTGTTCCGCATTGGACGTAAGCAACGCTGCTTTTAGTTTTAAAAGGAGATATTTTACATGGCAACACAGTTGTTTTGTTTGATTACGGCATCATAGATAAGACGCGGTAGCTGCACCCTGGCCGGCTGCATGGCCGTGTAGTAATAAGTTTTATCTTTTTTAACTGTCAGATTTGTCGAGAAACTTCGAGCTTTTTGTACTGTACCTACATGGCTCGATGTTACGTCATTTTCTCTACAAATCTGACAGTTGGAACAGATAAAAGTTATGTCTACACGGTCATTCTAAGTGCATTATATGGTAACCTTAGTGTAAACTTAGCTTTGTTTGGGATCTTACGAAGAGAGCTTTGTTTCGGATCTTACGATGAGTATGTGTTGTCTGTCGATATATAAAAAGTTTGTTGCTGACATTTTTTTGTCACGAATGTTTAAAATTTATATGCCGCAATAATCAATCCTATGTTATTATATTGATTTAATAGATTAACTAGAGTTGTTGATATCTGGTTATATCTGAAATCAACAAATCTGGTTAATCAGCTAGATATAGGCGTACGCGTAATTTTAGCAAACTTTCTTCAAGAGTCTTGAGGAATTCGCATTATCAATCAAACATATCGCGGGACTTGACAAAAAACTATGATAACAAACGTTATTCGCAACATTATAATACCTACTTCATCGGTTCGAAAGGCTTCTCAAGTAACACATTCTTTACGCGTGTTGATAAAATGTATCACCAAACAAAATAACAATTGACGACAACCTGTTGCTATAACGTTTATCACACCCGTCTGTTATCAAAATTCCTTTAACAATTGTCAGATATCTGAAAATAAAATGCCGCCCCGGCTCGTGACAATTAAGCTATGATATATTTGTTGTTATGCAACCTAGATAAACACTAAAAATAAATTTATCTCATTTGTATGTTCTAAAATATAAATTCAAATCCCCTTTTGAAATCGTGTATTTCTCTGCTTGTATTTCTCTTGCCTGCCTCTTCTTACGGGGTAAAAACCTCTGTAGTTGTAGCATGAATGCCAAGACTAGACTTATGTCACGGAATATGTTGATTATATCTCTTTCTCTAGTATGAAATAAGACAGAGAGCGACCGAGCCAATCCGTGACAGGGATCTTGTGCGCGCTAACACCACTGATGTCAACATATCGCTCTTGCATTTTTATTGGTTCATGATTCGAGTTGGTCGATAAAACCAAGACCAACCTTCTCCTTCTGCTCTGGGCCTATAGTGACCCCTTTCAGCTAATCTTTGGACGTGTGTTAACCACACGGGGCATTTTCGATCAGCTGTGATCTGCGTCTTCGTAAACGTGGAATTCAGTTTTTTTTTAAGTACAGCTTTATAACCTCGGCTATCTGCCAGTGAAAGCCTCAAACAGGCAGACGGTAGGAAAATTATGTAACTCAACAGTACGTGCTCCTATACGAAATAAAGGATTTGACTTGTCCGAGAGACAGACGAACAGACAAATAAATTTAAAATAGTTTCTTCTGTTATAATAACCGTATTTTCTTTCATGTGCATTAAGTAAAAAAGCTGTTTTTTTTATATTACAAACGGACACATACATTTTGTTTATGTATATAGAAGACAGAGTATTTCGCTTTACAAACACGTTGGGTTTTTTTTAAATCGACTCATACAAATATAATCCATAAATGGCCATTGTTCTTTCATATATACACCTACCATCTTTAGTTGTATAAAGCCTCCGCCACACTGGCGCGTGTCAAAATATTTGCCAATACCAAACAAAATCTATGTCAATATGCAAAAAGATTAAATTTCTGTGGTGAAAGCCACGCCTCCACGCGTCAAAATTCGCTCGCGCTGTCAGTGTCATTTAGTTGTAGAATGAAATTTTTCTCTGTGTAAATACAGTTTGTATTGCTCTGGCAAAAAAAATACGCCCGAGCGTTTACGCCCTAGTGTGCGGGAGGAGTGATTGGGTGTATTATAAAGGTATAATATGAGTCACCTGCTATCGGCCGGCGACGAGCGGCACTCCTTGTTTCGTCCGCCACACATTGTGCCGGCTCGGGCAACGTTCGAGTTTAATCTCGCTGATTACAGAAGTAGACATTATAAAAATAATCGCTAAGTGGATTGCAGGCATCTGTCTTTGTTCGTGCTAAACACAAACGAGGTACAGGTATTTTTTTTCCACTGATGATGGTTGGTATCTGCTTTGTGACAATGATCTGGTTTTTTATGAATTATTTTTTTTGCCTAACAACACTAATCATATTCCAAACTAAGCAAAGCTTGTACTATGGGTACCATGCAATGGAATATGAGCGATCCAAGTTACACCTAAAGGTCTTTTACGAAATTGGCTACTGGCGGGAATCGAACCCACAACGGTTCAGTGAGCCGAGCGGCATACGCTGAGACCCCTAGACCAAGCTGTCTTCAAAACATTTATTCGTATAGGCCTAGGTTTATAGTTGAAGGAAAACACCGTGAGGAAACCTGCACGTCTATAGCAAGGCGTGTGAAGTTCACCAATCCGCACTAATCTCGTATTGAGGGAGAATGTGCTCGATATAATGGCAATAGGCTCGCCTCCTATTACATTGACCAAAATACATCGGCGAAGTGTGGGCGCACTGCAGCGTACCTCTGTCTACCCCTTCGGGGAATACAAGCGTGGTGATGTTTAATAAATGATATATCTCCGAAAATCTCGCCCTTGTAAGTCAATTAGTCTTAATTTTGACTTGCGCTGTTGAATTATCATTGCATAGGGATTAAATGGATTTTCAACATGATGTCAACCGGTTTCTTGGATGCCCAAACAAGATAGTGTCGACTAAGCTTACTTACATAATATAAAATGATAATGAAATATTTTAACATTCTTTTCCGATTGCTCGGTGTTATATCTGATTGATAACGAACGGATGTTTCATTTATTGTATCACGGCTATGTGTCGTGTTTGATAGGTAAATGTGCACTTAAAGCAGTTTTATTTCTGGATACTTTGTAATCTCCACTGTGTTCACTACGAGTATACGGTGTGTATCAGAAGTCCGAAATAATACTTTGGGTACATATACGGTAGCTCATATTTGGATGCTTAGTGAAGACAGATTATACCTTCCTATCATAGTTTCTGAGTTATAGACTTTAAAATATTTGTGACAGGTATCGTCCTCTGGCCTTTGGATACATCCATAACCTTACTCAATAGTGTCAACAACACTTATGAAGGGTACTGCTGATATTCACAAAACAACATGCAAATTTTACATAGGACTCGAGTTATTACGTGTTATAGAAAAAAGTTGAAATAACATGGTCTAATTTCGATCAAATTTGTGTACCATTCAGTTGTGTACCCGATACTGATGCAATCGTCAAACTATTATTCCGGACTTCTGTAACATACTGTATAGCGGCCCATTTACTTGGGGTAATTTAATTAACCGACGAAAAAAAAAAAGGAGGAGGTTCTCAATTCGACGCGTATATTTTTTTTTTTTTTTTATGATGCGATTCAGTACGTAATTGTAGAATTGGCGAGTTGTGTTTTTAAATAAACATTGACGTTTGTTGTACACAAACTACAACTAAACTATATTTGATATCACTAAAAATATTGCCGTCTCGCTCATACATTATGCCCGTGATAAAGACGGCAATAGGCTTACTTTGGTGCCAACAGATAATACACCATTAAACTCAGGGTCTATTCAATAACTTATGTCCCACTTTTAGTTTGTACGCACTGATATTTGAAAGTACAGATACCTAAATGTGTCAGGAAGACGTCCCGAAAAAGACTGGACTGAAATTGGTCTTATTGATGCCACGGCCGTCTAGTTTAGACGTCAAAGTGGCACTCAAATTTGGACGTGTCAAATGTTCAGGAAATATGCCTTTTTGTTTCTACGCGTGAAGACGAGTATATAAATTTTAAACTATTGAGCCTTCTGCATGGTTTTTCGATATCTCTTCAAAAGCTACGATCATGATGCATGGTGGCTTTTGTCAGACGTTATTAAATAGGCACAGCTCAATGGGCACGCGGGGGCATATGAGCAGGTGTCAGTAATGACATTATTTATCGTCAGATGCTAATGCTGTGCTTACAGCTACGCTCAGGCGCGCACAAACCAGGTAGCTAATATACCTATATAAATGTCGCCAAATAAATACCTGATGTTATACACTCTGATGTTATGAATCCGGCTCACCACCCACTTACCATAATATCTCGAGCATTTTACAATAAATTGTCAGTTTCTTAAATTCGGGTTGGTTAAACCGGAATAATAACTTTCGATTATATGCGCTCCCAATGAAAGAATCGATTGCACATCGGTGATATTAGCTAGATAGGAGTTACAAAGTTAACAGAAAAAAAAGGCCGGCAACGCACTTGCGATGCCCCTGGTTTTGCAGGTGTCCATGGGCGGCGTCGATCACTTACCATCAGGTGAAACGTCTGCTCGTTTGCCTCGCTATCTCATAAAAAAAACGTGATATCCTCTTTTCGGTGGCAATCTTAAAAAAAAAAACTTACCGTCTCACACCACATGCCATGTCAGTAGGTGGATGGAAACGGGACACTGTGCGCACAGTGTTGACTTACGCAGTATGATTCAGCTAAATTACAGTTGGGCGCCAAAATTAATCTTATCACACGAATGTATGTACGTGGAAACTAGTTCATAACATATCTGTGTACGTCAAGGCGAGCGTTACCAGGTAACAGGTTGATGATAAGAAATGTATTTATTCATTGATAAATAAATATAAGTACACACTGTAAAGTGTGGCGCAAAGTTTTGTTTAATTTATCAGATAAACCACTGTGCAGTTTTTTATGTCGTCAACTGGTGTGGAAATCTTTATGTTATGCAATTATTTAATTCCGGTACATTTTATTTAGCTCTGCGCCCATTGTGGGTCTTCGCAAAGTAGTTTTCATATATTGAATCGACTTTAAAAAGGAGGAGGTTCTCATTTCGATTTTTAGTTGTTTGATCCAAAATATATATGTCTTCGTCCTTAAAACGGATTCAACTCAATGGTTTTGACCTGCAACTGCAAATTATTGCAAATTAAGTCATTACTGTCATCACAGAGAAGACCGTTAACCTTGAATTAAAACTCGCATTCATTCAGTGCTAATCTATAGTTGGTATGAGTGCCAAGCCACGGAAGTACTCATTATGTTAAGTTTTTGCTTATCATTTTCAAATTGTTCAACAAAATTACAGACTGTAAACCGTCATAATGCTCATATAATACATTGTACCATTCGTATGCGAGCAGGTAATGTCTCACGGTTTCTATAATATTTATTATACATATTTATATAATTTGAAAGAACACTGGGCATTACAAGGTAACACAGTTATAATCTTATTATACAAGGATGTTTATGCATTTCCTGCATGCCCACTATTTTACTTAGTAGGTAATGATTATGTTGTGGCTAATAATATGTGATGTTAGAATTCTTTTTTTCCACGAGTATAATTACCCGACTCTTTGGTTAACTAAATCCTAGATGCACTATTGGCGGCACTAAAAGGTTGAAAGATGAGTGCAATTAAAGAAGCTCTGAAATCCAATTGAGACTATCAGTAGCTCTACTTCGTGGTCACTTTTTAGTGTCAAGTTTTTAAGGAAATTATTTAGCGTCAAGCATTAGATTTTTGGACTTGTTAAATTAAGTCGTTTGGTAGATACCATAAATAATCTTATAATTTCGCTCCAAATACACACTAATAACTATCTGTCAGAAACCGTTCAGGTATTAAGCAACTATTCGGGGCTGACAGGATAATATTTATGTTTCCCATCCCATCTATATCTGTCGTCATACAATGTAAACAGTCTGAATACAACTCCACGCCGAGTTTCCCACGTCCCTGATGATGAGGTTACCATAAATGACAAGTTGTAGCGAAAATCGTTCCTTTTCTGTACAATCTTGTACGTATTGTAATTGTTTCTTTCCTTGAGATACGTTATAAGAATGAGTAATCAGATCTGTATTGATTGTTTGCAAAGAACATATTCGCTGAACGCTTGTTGGTTAGATGCGAGACCGACGTCGTGCGTCAAACCGCCCTCGGGGAAATAACGTGCCACGTAACAATTCCTAAGTGGCGCCAGTAGAAAATGTAATTAAATTCATGTACTTATTGTAAAACAATTAATCCTTTTCAAACAACTCACCTAATGGCATTTTTGTAGTGCAGTTAACTTACGCTTTTTAGTGTTAAAATTCTTTACAATTGCTTGCCCAATAAAGGCAGCAGACATGTCAAAACAGAACCCATGTAAGTGAATTGGAATATATCGTTAATTTCTTATAATTAAGCCCGGCGTAGATATGCCCCGGACGGCACGCTTAGCGTTCCCGTTCTGGTAAAGGAAACCAAATAAAAAAGAACAGCTTACCTCCAATAGGCTTGACGGGCGGGGGACACCTGTCTCTATGGAAACAGGTTTGGACCGCCTCTTGCCTCAACAGCGTGTGAATGAAGGTGATGAATCTTCTCATATGTACCGAAACTGGTTTCGGTGTGAATGTTTTAATCGGCACGCTTTGGGGTTCGACAATAAATTTGTTACCCTGCAGACATTTTGACTGAAATAAATTATTTGTTTAATAGTACAACGGCTATTGGATGAATGAGAGTATTTAGTATTTATGATCTACTTAACACTTTCACGCCTTTATTTCCCCGAAGGGCTTGGCAAAGGTGCACTGCAGTACACAGAGAGTTTTTGGCAAAGTTTGTTACTTATCACTTTTAAGTGCATTATCAAATTAGGTTTTCATACAGTATTGATATAATTGATGTAATAGTAATAAGAGTGTTATGCTTATGATGTACATTCTCGATCGATCAAGATCTTTTTACGCATTAGGAGCTGTGCATTTTTCTCTCTCCGACCAGGTCCTACCCAATGAACTCATGTAGTTAAGTATATACTGCAGTATGTATGTTTGATATATGCGTCAGTAACGAATATCCATGGGTTTTCCTTGTTCCTCTGTGCGATAATACTAAAATCCCCGGCGACTTCGATTATATTCCGTCACCATGACTATAAATAAATAATTTTCCGAATATTCTTGCTTATCAGTGTACTTTACAATGTGAGCGTTATTGTTTAAAGTCTCATAATCGATATAGTTAAACATATTTATGACGTCTAATTAGTCTAATTAGCTTAGTCTAATGGTCTCAGCGTGGGCTGCACGCCTCACTACATACGGTTTTTGCGGGTTAGATTCCCACTAGCAAATGGCCTTTACGGAATTTGTCCTGGTCTGGGTGTAACTGGAATCGCTCCCAGTCTATTGTATCATATCATATCAAGCCTTGGCTGTCCCAATGCAGGGCAAAGGCCTCTCCCTTTTTCCATTCGTTGCGGTCCACAGCCAACCGGGGCTACTCCGGTAAGTGAGAGTTTAGCTCAATCCGCCATCGCTTTTTAGGCCAGCCGCGTTGCCATTACCCGTGGTTGATTTTGCCCAAAGCGTATCCGGCATGCGGCAGTCCATTGTATGGTACCGCTAATACAAGCTCTGCTTAGTTTGGGATCATACGATGAGTTTGTCGATAAAAAAGGTGCAGCAAAAAAACGTGTGCACCATTTCATTATTAATTTAATTGTTTTAAACTAAACGGGCCAGAGTTAAACGTATGTTTATGCAACAAATATGTTTTAAATCGTCACAGTATGGCGCGTGCACAAAGTGGTTTAAGTGCCTTATGTCGGGAATCCCCGGGTCGCAGCGCCCGGCAGTGTGACGTATCGTGTCAGCCTTTGGGCTAGAAAATTCACCTCACTTTTTTTATGTACTCTGCTTTTATACATAAAGATCAACACTATGTAGTCGGGCATTTTCCCGCCAAAAAGCGACGTAGCGCGGGTATTTTTTTTTATTTTCGCGCCAAAATTAGACTTTCCGTAAATTATTATTCTCCAGTTCGTTTTGGTATAAGCGGCTTGAAGCACCTTTTTAACCATGGTAAGATGAGCTCTATTCTCATGACACTTAACTTCAAAAGTTATTATACAAAGAGGGAGTTGTTGCTCATATTTGTTTACGCCCAATTTGGTGTGTGACTTTGAGGTCTACGAACGTCAGATTGTCTTTGTTAAGAAGTATTAGACTAGACCGCTGGACGGCATAAAGATACCAATTTTGGTCCATTTTTTTAAGTCTTTTGACACATTTAGGTATCAATACTCTTGGTTACATTGGTTGTATTATATATTTGAAGTGAAACTTTGTACTGCAATATACGTGGGGTTTGTTGAAATTTCTATACATTTTCTAGACTAAAAAAGAAAGGTCAACCAGCCCCACAAATATTAAGTTTCAGCTCGTTTACCCACACTCTTTGTGCTAAATAAAACCTCTGAAACGTTTATAAATACGAAATTCGGCGAAAATAGGTCCATCAAAGATTCTTCTTGGAATTTTATTGTAACGGATATAGCAGAATAAAAATATACCAAAGAGTCCGAACTCGGTATCATTCTTAGTTTATTTTTGAGATAATAATAAATTATCTTCCTATATTTTTGGTGGAACTTATTATCCTTTTAGAATAATCGTTTTCTAGTTACATTTGAAAAAAAACATACCTAATACAATTTGCGGAATTGTTAGTTTCTGTAGTTATCTTTAATAACTTTACAGGAAGTGGTCGGATATAGCTAATAATAAATTTATTCGATGCGTACGTGATGAGAGAATAGTTTACTCATTTTGTTATCGTTATTTTAAGTTTGATTTAATAATTTGGTAGTTTATTTTCTACTATTCCTAAGCAGTGGTAGCCTCGTCGGTAGAACGCCCGCATTGAACGTAAGGGGTGCAAGTTTAAATCCCGGGCCCGCACCTCTGAGATAATTTTCACGTGCGAATGTCATTTTCAATAATGATTACCACTTGCTCAACGGTGAAGGAAAACATCGTGAGGAAACCTGCACGTTTGTAGTAAGGCGTGTAAAGTTCACCCACCCGCACTGGGCCAGCGTAGTAGATTATGGCCCAAAATCTACCTCGTATTGAGGGAGAATGTGCCCGGTATAATGGCAATAGTCACACCCTCTATTACATTGGGACCAAAATACATCGGCGAATTGTTGGCGCACTGCAGTGCACCTCTGCCTACTCCTTCGGGGAATTCAGGCGTGATGTATTTTTCTACTATAGTGTACTAATACGAGCGAGCCGGTTCTACGTCGGTAATCGTCGTGTTTTTGATCGCAGTACGTGTCTACGGTTCTAAATGTGCTATCATTTCTCACTATAAAATATTTCCAACCATACGCATTTGTTTTAGAATTCATTTCGTATTTTTTTTTTGTTATTACTACCGTTATTAGCGACATAGCTTATGAAATGAATGCCAGGCTCCTGCCAGGAGTGACTTAACGTCAAGTGTTCAAAGAGGAGGATTAGAATCAAACACGGAACCATTCGGTCCAACCAGAAGTCTATTAAAGTCCATTATACTCTCTAAAATGGTCACTTTGGAATACGCGTCAACGTGTTTATTGCGTCATTACGTAAAGATCCTTTTATTAATTATTGAAGGTGTTTGTAAACCCGTGTAAGATCTAATGCCGACAAAGTTCAAAGGCCCTATTCAGGTTTTGGTATATCGTTTGTGATTAATTCAGTTAGCAAGATTTATTAAAATGATGTGATATTTTTAAAAAATATTTTAGTTCACTAAAGCCATGGGTATTATTGTATTGTTTTTTTTTTTAAGAAAATCTTATAAGTTACTAATAATTATAGAGAGTTCTTTCGTAGCAATTGTGTTTGTAGTGTGTTGTAGTGTGTGTGTGTTTCGTAGCAAAAACAAAATAAATTACTAATTCATCCTATTGATATCAAAACAATGACTACAAATAGTATTGCCAGATGTTCCTGTTAATATGCCTACATCTCCCATGCAGTATCCATCATCGGCATCATTCCGTTATCGTTCTTCACAGCTGGACACAAGCCACCCCTGTTCTATTGTTTCTAATACTTCAATACTGACAAATAGGAACGAGAAAGCCACTGCGGCAGGACAATCTGGACGTGTTTCGAGCTCAAACGATGTATTTTATTATTATTATGGGCCGCAATTGAATCCGTGCACTCTCCCTATTGTGCGTCGTTTGGGACCAGTTTCATTGAATTGAGTGTGGCGTGTGTCAGGTTCAACAATTGCATAAATTCATTTATTCGTTTGGTTAGCGGAATCATATTTTAACACTCTTGTTTATATACAAAGTAACCTATCACTTTGTTCTGAAAAGTGCTTCTGTGCATAGTTTTTTCAAAAAATCTATAAAATTTGATTTTTACGTTTAAGGTGACATGTTTATAAATAACACTCAATGTGTTTAATTGCTCTTGGTAATTGTTATAATATAGGTAGATACTTACTCGAATGAAAACCGAGAGATATTATGTTATTGACAGGTCACCTTTATGTCCAATTTTAAAAACAAATCACCCGTGAAGGTGTCCAACTTGTCCAAGTATGACCGGTAGGTAGGTATATTGAATGGTATCGTCTATCATCACTAAAATAGGGTAACATGTCACGGTTTTCACGTCATTCGATATTAGACATCGATATTTTTTTCGACAATCGGTGTCGGATTCCATGTGCGTCGCACATCGCGGGCTTCTTTCTATTTCTTTGTTTGTGTTAAAGCGAGCGTTACTGAGAAACCCACGTTGATATTCTAACTTTAGAAGACCCAAAAGGGACCTAAAAGTAACGGCTACTCTTGGCTACTAATAACCTGGCTTTATTTTTTTTTATTTGTCAACCTCTGTCTCTATAATGTTTTGTGACCTCACAGGATTTTAATTTGCAATGTCTTTTTGCGAAAGTAACTTTAGAAGGAGTTCTCGAGCTAAATGCGTATGGGGTAAGTGTTCCGACGGCCGCCGGGCAAACACTTGCCGCCGACCCAAATTGCCTCTCACTTGTCACACCACAAGGGCCTCATTCACACTTTTCATGTGACTAGCAGATAAATAAATTGGTACCGCTAGCCTTTATTCGCGCAATTAGCCACCGAATGGGGTGTCGGGTCACTCGATATCGCCATTGTATATCATCATGTGCTTATCATTAATTTATTACCTACGCAATTGACCTTTGTACTGTTTTATGTGATATAAAAATACTGAGTACCTACTTCCCGATGTGTGTAATTTCATCCTGCTCAATAGCGCACGTCGTCCAGAATCTAAACTGGACAAGGGTTCTATTTTTTGATCTCATCTCAAATACGCACAGCACAAGAGTCATTACTCTGAAGACTATTTCTCAAAGAAATCAATGGGTCGACCAGCGTGTTACGTGTGTACGATTTCTTATCTCAGCCAACCCTGTGGTAAAACGTCTGGACTAGAAACTCAGATAAGGCTGTAAATGTTTTGCGCGTCTAAACATAAATTCATTGCGAATTACCCGTTTCTAGGGCTCTTGATATATCTGCCAACTGTTACGAACGAGAATAGACGCGCCGATCAATGGATATACTGACCAGCCCGGACCAGTCTGTATGTACCTACAGTTATAATTTGATAAATATCAATCTGAATAGATGGATCGCGGGTGTTGTTTTACATTGTAAAGTTTTTTTATTTTATTTACTCCTCATCATTTATACACTCACATTGCCTCTCAAGTTTATCATATTCTTTGTAACTTAAAGGGTATGTATGTACGGCGTAACATAATAAATATACCATATACAACGTTTACAATTCTTTGTTTGTACGTGTGGTAATTTAAACTTATGCAACGGGTGCTCAATAATAAAATGCATTTTCAAAAGCATCCGCAGTTTGGATGTCTATGCTGAAGCGGCGAGATACCTACCTCGGGCCCCAGCGGATTCGCTCATCGTATATTTATAGACGAACAGGGTATATTAACAGTGCGTTGACATGAGGACACAGGTGCCAGATTGTCAATTCATTTTCTGCATCTTAATCGCTGCTTATTAAAATTATTAACTGGTGATAAAAAACCTGTTAGACAAGCACATCCCAAACTGAATGTACCGCGAACTAATTCATCTCAATTAGCACGTTCGTCGTATTAAACGAACTATTATTAATTACGAATTATTATTAATTACGAATTAAAAGATTTTAAAAGTTGAAAATAAATGGCTCTATTTTCTTACTAGCTCCTACCCGCGATTTCGTCCGCACAGAGTGCCATTATTCAATATTGTTATAAATTATAGCCTAATTGTTATTATGATGTAACAATAATAATGTTAAGTTTCGTCAAAATCCGTTTAGTAGATAGTTTTTGCCTGAAAGAGTAACAAACCAATCCACCCATTCTTCCATCCATCTTTCCTCACAAACGTTCACAGTTATAATATTAGTGGGATAAGTAGGAAGGATATCTCATCGGCGAAAGCTGTTCTAAAAATCTATGAAATACATAGTGTGTTACTATGTCATATTTCGACATGGCGTAGTAGGTACGCTCAGAATGTTTATTTTTGTCAATTAGGCGACGAGCTAAAATTCGCAAATTATTTCGGGACATTTACTAAAATGTTATCACTTGTTCGTTACATACAATACACGTACGTGACGTGAACTATGTTCGGATAAGAGCTTGTTTTATCGCGGTATCGTCGCTTCTCGCCGCTCTGTCACTAGGCGGGCGGCCGCGTCCTTGACTCGGGCCGGTCGTTGACGCGGCGCCCGCGGGGGACGCCGCCTCCGCCGCCGGCATTCGGCCCTACATTATGCACACGCGAGTGCCACCGGCCCCCTTCTGATCGTTCAAGACGTGCTTTGGCGCCCGCAGACACGCGCCCCGCACGCGGCAGACGCGCCGCCCGCCCCTTAGGGCTATTGAACACTGAAAAAAAAAACCCAGCAAATTCATTTGCGCACTTTTACACTATGATTCGTTCAACGATCACGTTTAGCTAACTCTTTAATGTATGTTGCCTTAAATTTATGAAGCGATAAATTGTAATAAATTGCCATTAATGTTCCAATAAATTGGCAATAAGTGATCTTTTATTTCAGAAAACCACAACTTTGACAGATTGTTTCACGCTTTTATTTGTATCCTTGGATCAGGGGCCCGATTTTCGTTTCATAGACATCATCTCTATTCGGGACATGTCGAAAAAAAAAACAAAAAAATACGACTAATTTGACGTTTTGTTTCGACACATCTCGAATAGAGTTGGTATTTTTGGGTTGGTATGGTGTTTTTGTTAAAAATCGTTTTCAAAGAAAAATTTAAAACGTTCGAATACATATAGACGCATTCCCCACTAATGTCGGTGATCATTGACTTTCGCGTCCACAGTCGAGGATTTCCCCAGGCGAGAGCCATCCCAAAGGAAATTATCTTCTTATGTTTCACGCGTTTCCTCCGCCCGCGGACAATTGAATCTTGCCAACGCAAATTGATATTTTTTTGCGACCCTTTAATTGCTTGATGCAATTTCCCAGTAGTGTCTGGCCTCGTCGTCTGCCTTCAGATCCAAAGCTGCCCTGTCATTGTTTGAAATATTTTTTGAACGTCTCCCCTAATTCTCTGTAGCGCACACTCGAAAATTCATAGAAACTTATAATCTATTTACTGCGCAATTTTAGGACACGCTTGTACTGAAAAAATATAATTTGCGTGTGTTTGGATTAAAAGGTATCTATTCTTTTTGGTTTGACTTTATATTTGTTGTCAAGTCCATTAATGTTCGAAAATAATTTTGAATCTTCAAACCGTCTACTATACTTTAGATAATTCAGTGCAAAAGTGTTCCAAAATGCAACTGTAAGGTTATCATCCTTCCTATTATAATTTTATTTTATAAATGTGAAAGTTCGTGAGGATGGATGGATGTTTGTTTCTCTTTCCCTCTTAAACTACTCAACAGATTTTGATGAAACTTTACAGTATTATTAGAATAACATAATAGGCTATAGTTAATAACGATATTGAATAATCAATGTCAGCGCGGACAAGGTCGCGGGTAGAAGTTAGTAACTATGTGTATATAAATGTGAAGGTAAGTATTCTAATTGGATTTGCCATCCAACAAGACTTGTCTTAGATAGTGTTTCCAAAAACACTGTTAATTATCCAAAACTGTTAAACCTTTTTAGTAGCTTTACATAATTAATTTAAGTGCGCCAAGTTGGACACATAAAACCGAGTGTTTCAAACTTTTTGTTGACAAATATATTTACGACTTGTGTAATCGGCACTGGGTGTTGAACAATCGATAGTTAATAGCCGTTGAACCCGCTCGCGTGAAGTTTTATTATTTTTCGGTAAGATCATATAACGCCCCGCAATGACGGGAGCATGCGAATTGATTGACTTTTTTTTTTAAATGTTATGTTAAGGCTATATATTTGAGGCGTTTGGGTGAAACCATAGGTCAATGGGGGCCGGGGGGCCACCGAATGTAACAAGAAATTGCGAAACGTCTGATCGAAAAATCCGATGATCAGAACGCTGGAAACTATTTCGCACAGCACATCAGCATTATAATTCAACGTGGCATTACTGCCAGCGTTCTGTTTGGGCACCGTACCGACCGACAGTGGTTGGGGACTGTGGGGTAGGTATATAATTTTTTTTCTGTTAAATTTGTTTTTTTTTTCTCCCATAGTGTTTGTTAATAATTGATACTATTGATTAATAAAACGTATAAGACATAAAAAAAACATATATACAAAGTTTTTAACAGTGTCGTAAAAGCCACGTTATTACGAGTCAAATTTCGGTCGTGTCATGGATGATGTTATGTTGAGAATTTTAACTTTGCTGTGAGTTAAATGCAGTTCGTTTTAGTATTGGTGAAATGTTTGTCGCTCGCGCTTTGACGCTTTTGTAGGCGAAGGGTTTAACTCCAACGTACCTAGTTGCTATGTTTGATCACCTTCGAGTGAATCCACTGCGTTTCACGACCCCATGCGACGCCAAAATATTTGATCAATGTCTGTAACGTTGATATGTACTTAACGTTTTATGGTTTATGCATATTTTTTTGGTTTCGTGACCCGTCTCAAATACCAGAATAACCATACGATAATCGATTGAGTGCGCATGTTACGTGTTTCGGGGACCCCCATAAAGCCGTGTTTCCGCACTGCGCCTATTATAACCGTTTTACGACTGTCGACTTGGTATCCTCGGCGCATGCAAAAGTATATACAGGGTGGAATTTTGTAATGCCACCTGAAGGGAAAGTACTCTTAATACTGTAGATAGGAAATGGTTCTCAAAGAAAACATTCCTTTATTTTTGAAAATAAAGAAAACTGCATTCAAAGATTTTCGAAAATTCGCTAGCCACACCCGGGAATCGAACCGACTAAAATGTATAAAAATTACATCCTGTACTTTTATTGCATCAATCGTTAGAGTCAATAATAAGGATGAAGTGTCTCTAACAAACTTGGTAAATTAAATTAAACGAAAACTATGAATTTGGGGGGGGGGGGGGGGGGGGAAGTATATTCGAAGTAATTGCAAGCCCCGCCGCGCCGCTCCTACTCCGGAAAATGATTCATCCAATACTGCCATTTCAACACGTTGCAATACATTCTTCTGCGGCCATAAAGTGCTTTAATACGCTAAGCTTGAAGGACCCTACGCATACTGCGGCCAAATTCTTAGCCGATAACAAAACTACTAACTAGCTATATATAGGAGAAGCATATTTTTCAATAAAGGACATCGATGACGCTAGCGAAATTTCAATCTTTCTGTGCAACAGCCTTATCGGGCATCAGTTAAAAGTAAACTAGTTCAATACTTCTATAATTTTTTTTTGGACAAGAAACTCGTGGACGTCCTCCGAAGACCCTACCAAAGTTTTATCACAATTTAGATTGATTGACATTTTATATACATGCCACATTCAAAATAATTAATGACGGTAATAAGCTCGCCCCAGTGAGTGCAGGGCGTAAAAACAAATCGAGTGCCCTTTTGATCGCACTTGGCTGCCTGGTATGGTAACAACATTTCTGTTAAGTATAGAGATAGTGTTTCGAATTTCTAAAGATTTGTCGGTGATTTGTGGGTTGGTTCGTTCAGGTCTGACTCTATTTATCGCCAATAAAAAGGGCCGTAATAGTTGTAACGGGCCCACAGCGGTATTTGTTTGAACGTTCGGGCACTATATTAATGCGATTGCTGAAACATTTGGCCTCCCGCTCACTGGGGCGACAACGCCCGCGCGTTGAATTGTTTGTTATAGCAAATAGGAACTGTTAATTGGAACTGGAAATTACATTGAAAGCGCGAGAGAATTTTGACGTGTAAAGAAGTGGCTTTTACGACAGAAATTAAATCTGTATGCACATTGACACAGAGTTCGTTTTGGTTTTGACAAACATTTTGACGCGCGAAGGTTGACGCCCCAATGTGGAGGCTTTAGGTCGGGCCGCGGTCGAATTGCCCCCGCCTCGTCTAGACGTCTACTAATTTTGACTCGACAACTTTCCCACCGATCTTCGGTAATCGGTAAATGTTTTACATTGTAAAGAATTTGGACACTCCAAACTTTGTTAGTAATATGAAATGGGAGAATACTTAGATCTTTCAATAAATGAGAAGAAAAATATATTTTCCAACATATAGCGCCAAGTAGTTTGAGGCGTCAAAGCGGGTGCATCAAAACTGTTGCCAACACCTAAACGAATCTCTGTGGTAAAAGCTACTCGATCACGCGTCAAACGCGCTGTCATTGACATTTCGAATATGAGCTTTCTCCATGAGTAAATACAGTTCGTTTTAGTTTTGGCAAAAAATATTGACGCACTCGTCTTGACTCCTCAGTTAGGTGGTCTTAGAGGAGGATTTGATGAAACATATTCAAAATTTAAGTCTCTTGCTCACCGTTGCATGATTAACTAAATACCTTTCACAGTGCAGGATTAAGGTAACTTGATGCCCTAAGCAATCTTTCCCTGTGGGCCCCCCTATCTTTAAGTGAAATACAAAGAATTATTTGAAAAAAATAATGTGAATACGTATCGTAGGTAGAATATGCATGTGTTGTTCCTTCTGTCCTTATCCCATGCTAGGTGGGGCCGGCACAACATGATTTCACATGATGTCCTAAGATTTTGAAATTGCTTTAACTTTCGTGAGCTCGTTTTTTTTTCTCGGTCGTCTCTGGTGCCCCCCTAGGTGGGATGTCCTAAGCAATTGCTTAAATAGCTTACAGGCTAATCCAGAACTGCTTTCATTCATCATCCGGTGAATATAATAGGTATAGTGGAGAAAGGCCAAGGAAGTAGGGTCACTATTTCAGGAATGCGTATTCGGGAAGCCCTGTTACAGGCACGTAACAAACGGTGGGGATTACGCACGTCGCATTAGCATATAATGGTGTTATTTGCATTCGGCTCGGCCGCAGAGCCCTTATTTTACGCTCGTTTATTTTTCAGAAATCCAACCCGTTCGCGGGCGCTGTAATTTATGCAAAATACCGCACATGATTGGACGGCGGCGGACCCCCTTTTGCCTTTTAAAGCCCCCCCTCACCTACACTGGGACGTCAAAATCCGCACGTCAAAATGTTTACCAATAATTAATATCGCCAGAAAACACTCACGGTATGATCCCGAACTAAACAAAACTTGTTATGATGGGTACCATACAATGGACAGAGGGCGATCCCAGTTACCTACACACCCAACCAGGGCACAATCCGAAGAGGCCATTTCCGAAATTTGCCCATGGCGGGAATCGAACCCGCAACAACCTGATGCAACCCGATGCTCAAACCACTAGACTAAGCCTTCGTACAAACTCTGTGTCAAATACATTGACATGTAATTTCAGTGGCAAAAGCCACGCCGCGTCCACTCGTCAATATCATTTCGTTGAAGAATAAACTTTTTCAATGAGACAATACAGTTAGTTCTGGTATTGGCGATCAGTTTGACGTGCGGCTTCTGACGCTCCAGTGTGGGAGTGGCTTTATAAGCCTCCTTCGTTTATAGTTGGGTTATAATACGTTCCGACTTGACGAATTATGTGGTTACTGGGCAATTTTTGGCACGACATTGTATTTTTTTTATAATGCTGTCGCGCCTCGTTATTACGCTAACCGGAATATGTCCCCTTTCTTCGGCTTTCGAATTTTAAATACAACTATGTATTGTTTAATTCGTGGCAAAAAACTCATTACATTTTTTTATGCCCAGGAGTGGGACATAGAACGGCTAAATAAAAAAAAAATAACCATCTATTTCAATCTGTGATGACATTTAATCATACGTCCCATTTGTGCGCAGTTGATAAATCTTACGTAGGAATCTAAATTACATACAAAGTGAGCCCGCAAAGCTTGAGAATGTTGGTAGGAACCCGATGCCTTCTCGAATATCCCAGATGCTTCTGGCTCGGTCCTCGACACGCGGGCCTGGAAAGAATTTCAATAAGTTGTTTTCATTTGCAAATTGCGCGCCGTGGCGACACCTAAAGCCTCTCGCACACTGGTTGCCAATACCAAAACGCACTCTGTGTCAATATGAGTAAAGATTGAATTTCTGTGGTAAAAGCCACGCCCCGTGCGTCAAAATTCGCTCGCGCTGTCAGTGTAATTTAGTTAAAGAGTGAACTTTTTCAATGAGTCAATACGGTTTGTTTTGGTGTGGCAACAAATTTGGCGCACGAGGGTCGATGCTCTAGTGTGCGGGAGGCTTAATGGAATAGGAATCTTGGGGACCACGTGCCGACCGCCGCACCAGTTCCGCTTATTGGATTATAAAAAGCGATCTCGATGCGTCCACGCCTTGAGATTATTTTCCGATCATTCATGCTAAGTTTTATCAGTGATAAATTAACCATCTAACGTGTTTCATAGCGACAATAGCCTGGTTGTTATACGGCTTGCTGCCGTGACCGAAAGGTTTCGGGTGCTATCTCTACCCTGGCGATTAGAACGTTGATCTGAGACCGCTATTGGCACGAGCATTTTAGGTTAGTTATAGGGGCTAATGGGACTAATAGTAACTAATAATTAAAGTCATATTGCTAATCCTCTCTTATTTTAGTTTTTTTTTTTTTGCTGAAGTCATAAAATCCTGTATCTTTTCGCGAGTGTATAGCTGTACACTAGTAAAACCCGCACCATGTACTTGACTGTATTGTACATATGCAAGGTGTATCAGAACTCTGAAATAATATTTTAGGTACCTACATATACGGTAGCTGATATGTAGATGCATAGTTAAGGCAGACTATAGGTACCCAACTATCATAGTTTCTGAGTTACAGACCTTTGAATAGTTGTCACAGGTATCGTGTTGTGGCACATCCGTAACTCTGTTTCACAGTGCAAGCTCATTAACGAGAGGCGACTACTAATATTCAGAAAACAGAACATTTAAAATTCGTTGCGACAAAAAAACTTTAAAGTCATGATTGAATATCGATAAAATTTTAATAGGTTCATTCCATTCGGTTGTAAAGCCGATACTCTTGCAAACATCCAAGTATTATTTTGGACTTCTGAAACATCCTGTGTAGCTATACTTATTTTAACAGAGTAAAAATGATAATACGGCTTTGAAATGCCCAGATCGCTTGTAGTTTTCGTTACTGTTTCATCTTTAATTTTGGAGTTTTCTAGCGTTCACTTCGTCGATGGTGAAAAATGCGAGTGGAGTGTCGCGTTATTAGCATCCCGGGGACAAATTTGTATGCCGCGGGCATGTTCCGTTCGACCGCCATTATTCATTTATTCATGGGGCTCATGTACTAAGCACCGGCGGCGTAAATTCGCTATGTCCTAGTCAACTATGTAGTAAATAGGAAGAGGTTTTAGTTCATTGACGGATGACGCTTGAAAACGTGCATTTTGCCTCCACAAATCTAATTAAACCCTGCATAAATAAATATACACAATATATCAGAATAAGGGTTCTATAGAAAATTCAAATTACGAGTTGAGGATTCTATAGTGATTCTTTAAAGTATCATGTTACATATTATTACGTTCTTACAATATAATTTTCCAATAATAGTCAGACTTCATCATATAATGGAGAAAATTCTTATGCTCTCTACTAAATCTCTACTCTCTATTAAATTCATTGTTAACTAAACATAATGATGGACCGTACGTGGCTGCTGTTGTATGTATTATGCTAATGCGTAACGGTAAACCTTTGCAAAGGAACGCGGAAGCGTGTGTTGTTTCCAATAACTCGAGCAATAAACGGGCGTACTCGTGACCACCGGTGTGCGCCTACTAACGCAGCCGCGGACCGAGCGACACATTCTCGATGACCATTCGCTGTAAGAACAACGGGATGAAGTTAATGAGGAATGCACTTACAGAATCCGATACGGCCGTACGATTAAGTGCGTATTTATTACACAATGTGACACTTTAGGCTGTAATGCGCTTGTCTCAATGGTGTATGTATAACCGCAAATGTTTCACTTCTAGGCAAAAGTGTCTCCTTTATCTTGAATTATTTCTTGCATGATATTCCCGCGTGTGTTCAAATCCTCAAACCATCTGTAGGTCTACATTATAGGTACTCTTAAGTTCTCTAGATTTCAGTAGTAACTCCTGTTACTACTGTAAAACAACACTAGTAGACATATGTTGTATGTACTGAAAGTGTCGAGACCCTTTCCGTAATTCAAATATTTTCAATATTGTTGAGGGTGAATGTTTGTCTTGTTAGTTTAGTGAGCTAATTTAAATATTGGTCAATTGTCTTGTCTGGTTCTCCTTTTTCTGACATCAAGGCAGAGTGCGTTCACAACACATCAATACAATAGTGTGCCGCATAAGCCTAACAAACATCAATTTCTAATTACTAAAGTCAAATCGATTCGCTCTAGAAACAATCATCATCATAAATGCATATGTTGGTTTATTTTAAATAGTGTAAGCGCGGAGATTTCAGAGGACGATCGTAGATATAATGTCGTCAATAAATGTTCCGAGTGACCCGTGCCCGGGGCATGACATTGTTCCCCGGTTTATGAAATTACTCCGCGAAAGGAGTGATCCGGTCAAAGGAGACGGCTGGAAGGTAGCCGGATGTGTTGGTGCTTGTGTGTGCGGTGTAACAGTAAGCAATAGATGTCGGCGGCCGGACACGACCGCTTAACCCTCCTGTTTGAGTTCACTTTTATTGAGGCTGTTTGCATATTTGTGTTGTTAGATCTTTTTTTGCATTATCAGGTAAGGGTTCAAGCGGGGCTTCAAGTTGCTTAGTACCAGGTTCCGCCGTATAAGAAAGGAAATAAATCTTCAATAGAATAATTTGAGATTTCCGCCGTACGATTGTGAGTGCGTTATCACAATGAATCACGTCATCTGTTGTTTGTGCGTCTTCCGCATCAGACAATGCTATCATTCCTCTTGAATCCTCGGCTCGCTGTGCGGCTAACAAGCCCAAATTATAAGTGCAGGTTTCATTTTTACATACCATATCTACAGGTAGGGCTCCTTGAACTGTAGGTAGATAAAAATATAATATTAACAACGAAATTATTCGCAATAATAAGTCCCATGATACACATGTTATTCTTAATACTTTAACGTACTGCTCAAAGGCTTCTTGCGTTCTCAAAAACGCTATAAATATGTGGATTTCTCCATGTTATTAAACACGTTTTGCCGGAATCAATTTACTCAACGGTTATTTCTTGGAATCTTATAGCAATGATATCAGCCACCCATTTAGGGATTTGGACGACGACTCCTTTGTCACGATTTACGGGTATTGAACCCTTAATGGTCTGCACAAATGAGGGCGTCAAGACGCGCGCAATTTTTTTTTTTACGGCAATACTCAAACGAACTGTATCTACCTATAAAAGAAACACATCTTTCAAAGTAATGTCATCGATGATGTGAACAAATCTATTCGTGTGGTCGCAGCACTTTTACCATAGAAATAAAATCTTTTTCTAAATTGTTACAGAGTACATTTTCAGAAAGGCAAATTAATTCGCTCGCCATGTATGTTCAGGGCTTTGAAACAGATGGGAAGCGCTAAACGTCGCCAGTGCTCTACCTTTATTTATATTTAGTACCTTTATTTACGCGTCGTTTGGCGTATGCTAATGTTCCAAAACGGGATACAGACAGGCCAGAAATAGTCCCTTACTTGTCACTACCATCTCTCCCTAATGAAACCCCATCGGCCATGTTGTGCTATCGTTACGAAATAACTTCTGTTACAGGGTTACGTATAGGCTTGTTTGTTTCTGTATCAACTCTTAGTTACTGGTATTTTTTGTGTTGTTCTAAGTAATTTCATCTGTCTTATCTTTAAATGCTTAAAATTATGAAATAAGGTTTTGATTTTAATTTTCACAAATGCAATAAGTCAACTGCTTCTCGCGTGAGTTTTGCTAAGAGCGATAAATATGCGTATTGAAAATTACAAGTTCTTAAGAACTACGTTTTATTTACACTAGTAATGCAAGGCACATCTGTAGTATGTGTTGTAAAGTTATTGTGAATAAATAAAATTTAGTGCTAATATATTAACAAAATTATCTGTAGATGTTCAATGTATCTCTGCACTTTGATCGCCTTTTGTTCTACCATTGGTTGAATGCAATTGTTTTTACATTCCTTCAACAATTATTAAGCTCACAATCCCAGCATTGTACATTCCAGTTGCTCCTACTACGGGTGCTCCTTTTTGTGACTTATCTATAAGAGTTTATATGAAAATGCATTTTTAGTCTCGGTCTTCGAGACTAGTAAGTACTCTGTCAAGCCAGAGACATTGAAGACTTTCCATGGAATAGATTCGTGACATTTGCGTCGAGTGCTAATTGTCGTACGTCGGCCGAGACAGTTACGGGAAACGACCTGTATCGAGTGTGCTTCGTGGATTTCTCTTGTCTGCATCTGATTTTACCGATGCAACTTTCGCTCTAAGCACGATCTGGTTTAACGACGCGGACGCTACGTCGCCTGCCTGTATTTATTCCTTTTGATTCCAGGTACATTGTTTTGCTTTTAGATTGTATTTAAGTATGTTCGGTATGTACGATTATAGTTAAAGAAATCAATACTTATTTTCATGTTAGGTGTTCTTAATAAACAAACTTTATCATATTCAAATTTCCGTGTTTGATTTGTGATAACTTCGGTCCGATTAGTAAGTGGCTGAACTTGATGGGTGAAAATAATCTATGCTCCTACTTCTCAATCCAACTATTTCATCAGACGTTGCCTAATCGGCCCCGAATGCAGCCAGCGGCGTCATCCGATTGCCGCTCAGACGCGTGGGCTCAGATGGGCCAACAATACGAACGTATACATTGTATGAATGCATCGTAAATTCTACAACCCTAGTAAAATATTCATAGATTTTTCCTGTAATTACTTTTGTTTTGCAGTTATCAGATACGATGATAAATTGATAATCCATAATTTAGCTCTTGTATGGTAATGTTGGGAAATTACAATATCTTTGCTTTAAATGCCATAGTTACGGCTCATAGGCTTCACGCTATCATCCGGACCAGACTGACTTAGCCCTCCACACACTGGCGCGTCAACACTCGCGCGCACATTATTTTCCAATATCAAAACGAACTCTTTCGACGAACATTTCTGTTGTAAAAGCAACGCTCCCACTCGTCAAAATGCACTCACTCTGTCAATGTCAAATGACATTGAGGAATGAACTTTCTGAATGAGCTAATGTAGTTAGTTCATTTTGTCGCCTTTTTTGACCCCTCAAGAGGTGCACTAATGGCCGTTTTCACTTACCAGAGGAAGCGCCTTAAGGCGATGCTTAATTATGATGCTGTTACCAGCTGTCTCTTAGTGTTAGTAAAAACTAGCAAAAATTTATCTAATTCATAGCAAATATATAAATAGGTTGCATTCCAACTTTGCTACTGGCAATTGCCAATCTGTTGAATATATTTTTAGTTCCCCAGCCGAATGGTTAAAACCATTGTATAGAGCTCCATTATAACTTTGTAATCTATTTTAAGTCCACGGTTAATATCAACAAAAGTTTCAAGACTAAATTATTGGCTGATGTCACATTTAATTGTTCACTAATTACCAATTTCGTGGTATTGAAATGGAATCCTTAAAATTATCCACTTTGAAGTATTCCATTTTAGATTCAGATATTAGCCATATCCTCGAGGGGTCGATAGTTGCTAGAAAATGCGGGATATTCAGACAGTAGTTGCGCCCAAGTTACCCCGCTTAAGCATCATATTGTGTTCGTGCGAACTCCCCGCTAGGATCGCCTTGGGCGTGTCTAGCAATAACATTTTCTTTCCCACAATCTTTGCCCGATAATTTAAAACGTGTTTGCGTACCATCGCACCGGAAGTGGTGACTGGTGAGGGTGCCGGCCGTGCCCTTAAAAGTCTAAGAACATACGAACGCTGACCGTCAACGATATTAAGAAATTTAAAACAAATTCAAACCTAGATCTGTCTGCATTTTAGGCAAAAATAAGAATTACAGTAATTTATCTGCCTCCTTACGACCACTTGTTTTGTAGCAATGTTTTTCCTCTTCTTGCTTTACGAAATGAGTGAAATGATGATATTTAATGGAATAAGATGAAGAATGGCTCCACCTGCGTTTAGCAGGTAATTCAGCCAGTGTCATACTTGACTATTGATTAATAGCAAGGGCAAATTCAATAAATACACATTATAAATATAAATGTATGATGACAGTGAAAAAGATGGCGGATGTATTCAGCAATGTTTTTAATACTACTTACAGTTTCACAGTTAACAGTTACAGTTAAGTCAGTTAACAGTTACAGTTAAGACAGTTAAGTCACTTTGAAAGTGTCAAACACTTCAAAATCTTTCAAAAATCGACAGTTACTATTTCAATAGTTTAGGAAGTGATGGTAAGATCCCTGGTTACTATGTATAATTTATATTATATTCCTAACAATCTTATATATCTATGAAGCGTGATACATAGCAATTCATATATTATATTCGAACATAGAGGCTACTCTCTATGTGGTCGACTAATTGGGAGATATACTGAAGACCAATCGGTTGCTAGGACGCGTGCCGAGTGACAGTTACCCTACTCTGCGGACACATCCACTCAGCTCGATTTGATGAGTCGGCCTTGATTGGCTACTATTATATATTAAACCTTATTTTGTAAACATCATCAACATGTCTTTAATTAGTTTAGTACTACTGGTAAAATTAAATCTAATCGCCAACCTTTTTTAACATCTTATGATCGGGACAAAGAATAAGGTCATATTTATGGTCAGAATCAGACTCAGAATTTTTTATTCATGTAAACCAATACAGGCACTTATGAATCGTCAATAAATAATAATAGTAGTATCTCTACCACCTATTCGGAATGCATTTCCTATGGAATAGAATGGGCGAGAAACTCCATGTTTGCTTTTTTCCAATAAGGATTTACATTTATGTGTTTTCCTCGTGAACAATTATACAATATAAAGTTAATGAGGCTATACATTATCAAAACACAATTGACTGTATAGTGCGAAATTCAACAGTGAAAAGACCTTGAAATATTTTGGCAACACTTGCATAGGTCACTGAACAATGGTTGGCCCATAGAAAATATTTTAGTCGTTCCATAAGTAAAAGGAGTTTCAAATTGTTTACACATTTTGTGTAAAGGAATTCGCAGAAATCGTAATCAATAGAGAAGAGCAAGAAAATACTTGTATAACAGGGTAAATAATTACAGTGTAATCATTTTCATTTATTTACTGGTACTGTGATTTACTATGATGTTGCTGCGCATAGAAAAGAAGATGAATAAGTATGTCTGCAGTGGGCCTAAGATCTTGTCCTTTCGTTTGCAAAAAATCCATTGTTATTTTTTATGCTTCTTAGGGTACTAAGGTAAAACTTTGGCTCGCCCTCAGTAGTTCCTATAAAAATATTTATATTTAAAAGCAAATTGGTTGCCCCGACTCA
The DNA here is from genome assembly GCA_914767695.1 of Ptilodon capucinus. Taxonomy (NCBI): domain Eukaryota; kingdom Metazoa; phylum Arthropoda; class Insecta; order Lepidoptera; family Notodontidae; genus Ptilodon; species Ptilodon capucinus. The sequence goes on from OU611821.1 coordinate 9,126,396, forward strand.
CCCTAGCGGTTGGAAGCCAAATCGTGCCGTCTGCGGGCCGCTTTAAATCAACAGAAAGGGAATCAATTATGACCCTACCAACGTTGATTGTGTTATTATAATGGAGGCCGGTACGATGTTTTGTAGGGATTTGGAACAAAATATCGATATTTATATTAATCGATTATTTATTTTTTATAATCGATTTTTAATAAATGGATTACAAATATAATTTGCAAATTTAATTTTTCGATTCAATTGTATATTTAGGTGAAATAATAATATTCTCAAATTGTTATTGCTTCCCGGCGCCGAAACATTTTCGTATTTCCAAGTGACATTCTTTCTTTAACGCGTCAATATAATGGTTGACACGAAAATGACCTAAAACTTTTATTGAATAAACTTATCTTCTTATTTCATTTTATTCTAATAAATGGTCAATATCAGTATTTTTGATTAATAAACTACATGCTTATCCATATAGATAAGCATGCCGTAACGAATTATAGAAAAATCGATTATTCATTGATAGTGTTTTTTTAATTCTATGTCACATCCCTAATGTTGTGTGTACTATGCGGGCGCGTCGATGCCTACATAAATCTCTGGTGATAAATTAGACAATTCATAAGATAGGGTGCACGCGCCGCCCTATTGGCCGCATGCAGCGCCCGGCGGGATAATCGAAGGGTTTCCGGCAATTTGGCGTGTCATGGTCATCGTCGGACACACATGGGTACCGCCGCTAGTCTCGTTGTTCAGTCCCGAAGCGACTCTTAATGACAATATCGTTGGACAACACATACTTATCGTATGATCCATAACCAAGCAAAGCTTGTAATAGACCGGGGGCTATCCCAGTCACACCCACAGATCAGGGCAAATTCCGAAAAGACAATTTCTGTAACTTGCCACTACATTCTTGCCAAGTTCTTGCCGTCTTCAAAATGTATAAGGGTAGGTATCGATTGACGCTATCTGAAATTATACAGAATACATAAATGTCTACAACCTACTTGTCAAATAGGTATATTCAGAAACAAACATCACAAAACGCATTAAATTTACTACGTAACTGCGTACTTTATGAACAGGAGGATGTACAACTTATAGAAAAAAAATCGTTTACTATTTAAAGCTGATCTAAAATTATAGCAGCTATTTACTTAAGACGTCATTATGACGATGGGTACGTCAAAACATGGCGGAGTTGACGACCCCGATGACTTGCACGATTCCGGCGATCTCGTATCGATCCAGCTCCTACTGCCGACCGATTCTTTACAGTTTTATACGTCGAAATAAAAATACACGCACCAATAAAATTATATTTTGTTTGTTACAGGTAAGGACACGCAATTGGATGGCACAGAAAGGTCTTATTTAACGCGCGTATCCTATAGGAAATTGTTTTAATTTTAAGAACGAAATATAAGGTAAGTACCTCTTATGTATTAGATGAGATAGGTTTACCTAACTCTGGTAGGTATGGTACATTGTAAGATGTAAACCGAATTAAGCCCCGGAAACACTGGAGCGTCTAGACGTGCGCTGCAAACTTTCCTATACTAAAAAGACCTCTGTTTAAATACACATAAATATTAAATTTCTGTGGTAAAAGCCACGCGAATACGCTGCCAAAATTCGCTCGCGCCGTCGTCAGTGACATTTCGTTGAAGAAAGAGCTGCTTATGTTATCAGGCAGTTTCAATTTGCAGTGCGGGTTTTTATATGACCAGGTGTCTTAGTGGGAAAGCAAAGTTTATGAATATCTTTAGGATATGAACGTATTTTTTGGAAATAGCCTCAAATTAAGGTTTTGTCTCGAACTTTTCGCCCCCACAAAGCCACTTGGTTTTATTAAAGCCAATTATCATAAATCAGTAATGAGTTTCACGAAACGTCATTGGCTCCGTAGGACCGATATCGATTCCAATTTTAAAATTAGGCTTATGTTTGGCTGTCGGTAGCCAATGACGATTGTGGTATAGGGTAAAGCCAACCAGAGTTGCCGTTCTATTATATGACCTAGCTAGCTATTCGCGCGGAATTTAGAAGCCCTTATTTATTTCGGAGAATAACCGGAACAAACTGACAGATCTGTCAGTTTGTGGACAAGCATTTTAAAATTTGAACAGACACTTGATTTCATTTATTTGTATAGATTGTTGGTCTTCTGATGTTTTTATTAAACATATGATGACACCGCGTCGTTTAATCAGCTCAATGCAACCTACGCTCAAAACTTATTTCATGGACTTTTATCTATGCAGAATGTCATTATATCGTCTACAAAACTTCTTAGTCAGATGGCTACATGTTAACCAACAAGTAACATGTTTAAATACATATATGCCGACATTGTAAGGTCAAGAATACCTTTGATCCCTTCAAAACTAGGACAACGCTGCAACGAACTTTGCCGGACGACTGTATATCTTATTGCGTAGGTATTGTGACTATCATTGCATTGATTCGCTTTCTCGTGAGGGATTATTTCGGTCGCGGCTGTTACGTGGCAGATCCCCAGTGGATATTTCAATCAGCCGGTCAAGGAACTATTACATCGCCACCGCGCCACCATTGTCTTGCCCCGGAGATTGATGGTCCAATATTGCGATGGACTACGCCACACGTGTGTACGTAACTTTACATATACACCCATCCCAATAAAACCCCGCTCTATCTACCAGCCGTACCGTATAATAAACATGCACCCTCAGCATGACTGCGTAGACATAAGTTTTATCTTTTTCAACTGTCAGATTGGTCTAGAAAATGACGTCACTTCGAGCTTTTTGTACTGGACATGCTCGTCATGTCACATAACGACGAATCTAACAGTTGAAAGCGATAAAACTTATGTCTATACGGTCATGCTAGGGTGCTATGCTATTCCTTCCTGTGCTATTCCATACATATATATTCCGTATAATAAACATGGTCAATACAGTGGTGCGAGAGATATTAAGAGATTTCAACAAAAGCTGTTCAAATCAAGCCTTTGGACGTTTGTTTGTTCATTATCGAAAAATATCGCGAATTCTTAGAAAAATTACGATAACTGAAATGTTAATTAAATTTAAATGTGTGTAAATATGCTCGACTCGAGACGCGACTAAATGGGTAGCGAACTTTAGACGTTAAGGTTTCGCTACGACACGTTTACCTGCAAAGTTTAGTAAGTGATAATAGTTATTGAAAATTACGTTTCGAAAGGAAATCCAAAAAAAAAAGGAATGAGAGAAATTCTGCCACCCACTAGGCCTTCTAATAACCATTGCTTGAAAAAAAGAAACAAAATGGATGTGACCACAGCAATTCTACCCCTAGAATCAACCAAAATTCACTATCGTGCAACGACAAATTCGCCTCTCTATTCAAATAAAATTGATGGTAAGGCCAATATCGTAATGTGAAACACGAGCGTAGGTACACCACCGGACGACTATTTTGAGACCGTATCGCGGACCCCGATCTATTTGATGGAGTCGGTAGCGTGGTGCGGAATATAAACCCCCATATGCATTGCTCGCTAATCATGTGGTGTGATCTAACTACGGTGTTTTGAGTGATTGGGGCATTCCTGAAATGTAGCATTTGATGCCTTTTGTTGTAACTTAAAAACCTCCAATGTATGGAGAGTTATGATCCGTTTACAGTGTCATTGTAGAATAATTTTGTTTTGTAAATTGCAATGTTATGTGGTTTGTAGAATTGCACCCTTAGCATGAGCTTTTTGTACTGGACATAGCTCGGTGTGACGTCATTTTCTCGACAAATCTGACAGTTGCAAGAGATAAAACTTATGTCTACGCGATCATGCTGCATGGCTTGGAATTTCGATACATTTGGGGGTTAGTCTTCCTATGTAATGAGTCGAGACCTTCATATGCGTTAAGTACTAGAAAGTAGAATCTATGTTTCTAAATCAACTGTGTATCTGTGTAAAGTTTAATGGTAAAATTTACATATATGATTACAGTGTACAACATGTTTGGTCTGGATAATATATTATATATCCAGATATATCTGTTTCAATATTTTATTCTACTTAGTCTGTAGATTTTTTGATTTATGTCTTCTCTAAAGTTTTAAAGAAATATCAATCCATCTACAAATGATACTATTTGCAGGTTTGTCATACCCATTCTGAATCACATGATATATAAATAAAGTAATGAAAACCTTAATGCAATAACGATTACGCAATTGTAACTATTCACCCTTATTATGTGAGCTTTCTCATAAACAGAGAAGTTAACGCGTATGATTTATAACTCTATAGCTCACTTGATTGAGGCTACTTATCTACCTCAGCCGGACACGTGTACGTTACAATTGTATTTGCAAATAAATGTAATTTGAATTACAAAATAGGCGTTAGACTTTGTAACCGGCGTTGGTGTTGCCATAGCTCGTGACATTTGCGGGAAATGCGATATTGGCGTGGGAGTTTAATACCACCGAGTCCATAAAGCTTAGTGTTTTAGGATTGCAATTATTAGGAACAGCTCCTAAAAAACTTATCTATCTAAGAGAGGGAGATACATTGCATTGACGTCGCGACGATAGTCAGAATCCATAGTTTCTGAAAATAATTTATCTATGTTTTGGTAATATTCGTCTAATATTGAGGAGTATTTTCTATTTAATTATACATTTACGGGCAACACTAGCCACAATAATAAGGCTGGCATTACAGCTCGGGAACAATAATGCGCGTGCGCCGCCCACCGTGCTACGCGCTGGCGCCGCAACGCTCCAGTTGGCCGCGTCGGCGCGCCCGCCTTGCCGACCAGTTCATCATTATGCAGGCAGGGGGCTACCGGTCATGTCCAACTTACAGTTTTAGTTACCTTTTAAAACTGAAGAGGGGCGAGTTATTTGTATCAGCATACATAACTCCTGGGAAGCCATAGTAGGAAGCGATTGGAGAAATAAAGCCATGGTTTGGCCATGGCCACAGAGAGGTTTGGAAGAAGCTGGAGGAGGCCTTTACCCGAGAAGGGGTTCCGATCAATGGTACTGAAGAAAGTAACGATAGCGAGTAAAAATCAAATACCTAATGTTAATATTTATTAAATCGCATGTAATAACAATTATTATTGTGGATTGGAAATAAACGGGCTTTATTATTATTATTACATAACTCCTGATGAAGATAAACAGTTGAAGATGTTTTCTTTTATAGCTGAAGAGTGTGTTATTTGCTGATACCCAAATACTGATACAGTGTCACAGAGAGGGAGACAAAAAATACTGTAATGTAGATAATTTTGAAATAGTTTATGCCAGCAATTAATGTAGGTTGTATGCTATGATCAAAAATTGCTTTCGTTCTATAATTTTTATTCTAATCCGTGTATAATCCGCTTCCAATATACCGCAATCTTACTTATACCACCCTATACTATATATTTGGAAGCAAATCGTTACACTGTTAAATAATCAATTTTGATTGATTTAATCTTTATCAATAAGCCTGTACATAACGTCTGTGTTATGACTGTCTCGATTATTACAGCCGTATGTCGTCAAAATACCTTGTTAGTCATCGATCACCCACGTTGTTATCTCATGAGTCATACGTTTACGCTAAAAATACTTACCAAACGTGTAATTAGTTTAAAATAGATGAACGCCGAGAGCTCTCAACGCGCAAATCTAAATAAAGAATTATCAGTGTAGCGCCTGCACCACTCTTGTCGTGTGCTTACCAATGACGCAGACCATTTGTTCCTGCTAATTATACTTGTGCGTTTCAATCATGATCACCTACCTCCGAAAAGTAAGACCATTTATAGAATATTTTATTTATACTTCGGTGTTGTCAATCTGCTTAGAATAGACGAGACATTCTAAAACGAGAGCTATTTTTTTACAGAACGCTTACTGTAACATTCATTAATCCATGTTTATGAAATTAACAAAAACTCTTGAGTCTTCTAGCACACGCAGTGTCGATGTTCGGTGTGATGTTACTACGGTTACGGCTCTCATTTAGTAAAACAATTACCGACACAAATTAACTCCCGTGTGTTTACGTCTCTCATTTTTTTCGTAACAATATATTTTTGTTCGCCGGTGACCGCATTACGGTTTTAATGTACTGGAGGCTGGAAAAATATCGTGACGGTCAGAATATCTATCTGGAACGGCGGTCGGTAGAAAATGTGGATTTATCTTCCATTTCTTAAAAGAGGTTAGGGTTCGGAAAGACAGCAATAATATATTACACGCACTTTCGGACGATTAATTTAAATTAGAGGAGATCCCTCAATTAAATAAGCACCAATGCAACAGTCAAACAATCCCCCAAGTTCCCATTGTTGATCAAGTTCACAAACCGTCGTCGGTTGGCTGAGTTGCCGCGAATAAGTTCCGTCCCCCTTTATGCTCAATTTTGGTTATAAAACGTGGCAAGGGTAACATTTACGTACATGCCCAGTTCGATGACGAAAGCATAAACCGTGACGTTGAATAAAATTTTAACTGTTTCCTTTAACTTTATTACTACTACTAATACTACTACTACTATTAGTAGTAGTAATACACATTTCCTTTAATACACATTACTATCTCAACTAATATGTTGCATATTGTTTTCTTATATTTACGCGAATACTATACATTGAAATAAAACTATTTTACGGATTTTATGATGATGATATGATTTTAATATGTTGCACCTCTATTAAGACCTTTAAAAAAATTCTGTCACGTGGTCGGACAGCCATTCTTCACAAAACCTTTTTAACGTAGGCTAGTCAAAGGTGGAAACTTGTTTCAAAGGCGTTATCAGATGTGTGACAAGTCATAAAGGGGGCACAGGTTGGCCAGCGACCTTGCGAGTGTATTCTGAGCGGCCGCGGGAGCTATTTTGGCGCGTCGACATCGATCCGAGCCAGAAAACTGGAGCAGCCTCATTGGCACCTGAGATGCACCAACTCTGTAACAACGATTGCGAGATCGACGGCTTTGTTTCTATGGGTGCCAATGCCTGATGTCCATTCCCAAAATATTATACTCACGCTTCGCACTCGAAAAGTTCAAACAACACCGTTGCTATTCCACAACCTCTCGAGAATAACGGTTCGTATTTCACTTTTGTACCGTTCCGCGGACTTTTCATACGATTTAATTGGAATAAAACTTCACCGCCCGCCGGCAAATAGCACCCGCTTATTTTTGGCACAGTCGTAGTATGAACCCGGTAACAGCAAGTCGCGGTGACATTTAATAATACAATTACGATAGGTACGTTGACGGTGTCTGGTCGCGACCGGCACGTAAATCATGACGTTGGCTTCCACAGACATGATTACGATGAGTGAGCGCACGCTGTTCTCTCGTTACGTACCCATACTGTACCTATGTGTAGTGACGTTTGGCAGAAACGTTTTGTTGCTAGCCAGGAGATGTTTACACATGTGAAAATCCACATCGAACTCGTAAATACGTACTACAAGCAAATACATATGTTTAATATCTGATGGCAAGTGTACTTACGTTGTATTAGTTACATTAATTTTTTACAAAAATTTAAAACTGTTTTGGAAAAGAGTAACCGATTTGGAATAGTTACATTAATTTTTTACAAAAATTTAAAACTGTTTTGGAAAAGAGTAACCGATTTGGAATGTAGAATCGACTTGGAGTTTCTTGGTCATTCTTCTTTATAAGAAATGCATTCCGAGTGTTCTATATTATTATTTTGTTTGTTTGATTCAAGAGTAAATAACTATTGGTTTACATATTGTTTTCTTATATTTACGCGAATAAACGCGATAAAATCCGTAAAATAGTTTAATTTCAACTATTGGTTTACATGAATTTTTTGTTGAACATTTGTTGTTTAAATGTATTCCCGATTTCATTATATAATTAGTAAAGTTGTCAACGTAAATAAATGTTTTATTGTCGTCGAAGTCTTATTATTTGAGAGCATGCAATTACCTTTGGTCCATATTGCTCGAACGTATCCGCTAGGCTCATCTCGAAAGACGGGGCGTTCCCGCGCACGGATCCACTGTTTAACCTCACCAACCGTAGCTAAATTACGATAAGATAGTATGACATTGGCCAAAATTCTCTCGCACAGTTGAGTGGCTCGGCGGCTCAAGGTGACCGGCGGGTGCGTTGACATTCAGACGCCTTTATCAGAACGCTCGAGTTCACGACGCGCCTATGTTTATTAGCGAGCTGGTTGCCGACTGTCATCAATACGATACAAAAAAGCTACCCTTTGATTATTATAAATCACATAACCTAGCCATTGTCTGTCGTCGTTGTTTATTTATGACTGAAACTAATCAAGTAGTAGAGGTTCAAGTTTTTATGGATAATCAAGTTGGCAGTATGGCACTTGTCATCAAAATAATATTAGTTCGGTTGCATTGACGGCCCGTGGTGAAAGGCGAACACATGAATGTTAGGACGCAAAAATAAGAAAGATAGGTAATTTTATCCTTAGTACGGTATAAGCTATACAAATTATTTTTTTATCGTCGCTAATGCAATTAAATCTACAAATAAAGCTTGGTCTCTCATAATTCGCGACAAAACAATATTGATAGCTGAAGTTTAGACCTTTAGTAGAGTCTATCAAATAATTAATCGTCATTACATTCGCGTGTACCGTCATAATATAATTATGTAGGAGCGTTATGCCCAGTGTTTGTTACTGTTGTATATTTGCATTTCTATTTTGGTGCGGTGTGCGACTCGAACGACTCGAAGGACTTTGGTTGCACTGTGGTATTCGTCGCCGAGGTATTTACTATAGTCTTGCTCGGAGCCAGCCTGGCGGGTAATAGCTCAAATTGTGCGCTGCAACCGATGAATTATTGCCCGATATCGGCATACTTACTTCGAGTTAAGCCTTGAGGATTGACGAGCTATGTCGAATCAACAATCTACAATTTGGTAGGTTTGTTCCATCATATATCGAATTAGAGATGATGCCGATCATGCGAGAATTGCCCGCCTGGCACATTTTAGGATATACAAGGTATATTATATCAAATAAATTTACACGATTCTTTATTGTAACTATGCAAATACGTGATGATATAAAAAAGTGGCACATAGCAGTCAAAATAAAATGATAATGCGTTACTTTATATTCAATATTTTTCTCGCTTGGTACATTTTCATATAATAAAATAACGGCCTCTATTGCGCGCTTAGTTGGTCTTTAAGCGTATCCCTCGAATTTCAGGTCTGCGATTTAAACCTACCTTAATTGACTTGTATAAAATGAAGAAAATCTGATAGTCGATCGTCGGTACGTACGTTAAAAGTTGAATCATCGTCTATGTACTGCGTAATGTTTACTTTATCAGCTGAGTTGTTATGCTCAATATACAAAGCATTACCTACCTGTGTATATTGTTATATTGTGTATATTGTTCTAACTGCTGCTCTACATGATGTGTATAGCGCCGTACACACTGGGGCGTCAAAACATGCGCGTTGAAGTTTTTTCCAATTTTCCAAATTTCCAAAAAAGCTCATACTTCAACTCAAGATTGTCATTGATGGCGCGAGCGAGCAGTGTGGTCGCATGGTTTATTTATGTATACAGGGTGTTTCCGAAGTCCGAAATCATAATTTGACTTTTCATCGGTATAACTTTTTAAATTTTCACCGGTATCCGGTATACATAACAACTGAATGGTATAAAAATGTTATTGAAATTAGACCATGTATTTTCAACTTTTTTTCGTGAACAATTTCTATAACTCGTAATGTTTTGTTTTTCATTCTGTTTTGTGAATATTGGTAGTCGCCTCTCTCTCATATGTGTAGTTTACACTGCTTAATAGGGTTTTGGATGTACCCAAAGGCCAGAGCATGATACCTATGACAAATATTCAAAGGTCTATAACTCAGACACTATGATAGTTAGGTATAAACTGTCTTCTCTTAGCATCCCCATATAATGAGCTACCGTATATGTACCCAAAGTATTATTTCGGACTTCTGATGCACAATCTATATTGGCACATAGTTTGTTTTAGTACTGGCAAAAATATTGACGCGTGCGTCTTGACGCGCCTGGATTGCCCGGAGTTTACTCGTGTTGAGCTCTCCGACGGCGCCGGCAAGGATCAGTTTTGTTTGCCAATGCCTAAACCCAGACTATTTTCAAGCCGTTCTTCAATCTGGTATATCAAGAAGCGAGCATCAGTTTCAGACAGCCACTGTTACGTAATAAAGGCAATAATTGATTCTACGGAAAACTCTATTAAATCCGAGATGGTATCTGTGGGCTGTCACGTGATCCTATCGCTTGCGGCCTATTCCAATCGTTGCTCGAATTCGTACGCTCATTGATAGATGGTTTACGATGGGATGGTGGTGGAATGGAGAATGGTTCGCGCTTCGATTCGGTAGAAAAAAAAAACTTGACAGTTTGTAAGTGCCTTCCTCGTAAGCCTATATTACAAAATAAATGATTTGATTTCGACTTTATATGCATATTACAAAATTACATGTTTTTTGTTTTTTAAGACAATTTTTAAGACAAGTAATTGCAGGATCCGTTAAACAATGCGATAAACAAGTTTTAAAACTTGTTTATCGCATTGTTTAACGGATCCTGCAATTACTTGTCTTAAAAATTGTCATTACTTATTTCTTTGGTCTGATGATGAACTTTGGAAGATGGTTTTAGGTGGTTTTAGTCGCAATGCCTAATCAAGGTCCCATATCACGAGAAGCTTTTTCTAAACTGGAAACCCTGGGGTGGGAAATTTATATTTTTAAAATTTAATTCTTGTAATAATATCATAATGATGGCAAATATTGTTTTCTATATTGACGGCAGAATCCGGAAATGTCGTATCTCGAAAATTGGCCTAAATTACTTATTGATATAGAATTGATCAGAAAATAAAGCCGCGTCGAATGGTCTATGTCTCGTCTGCCTATGACGATCAAAAATTATGATACAGCATTGAAATTTTTGTAGTTTTATTGAGGAGTTATGAATTATTGTATAACCACTGTTTGGAGACATTAAACATTATATGGACACAACTACTTTTCATACATCAACCAACTTGTATTTAGTCGATCTTCATCAGTTTTCTTGCCAACGACTCGATGGCCGTCGTCGCCGCGGCCCGGGGGCGGCGCCGACTAAAGGAATAATGGAAATTATTCGCGACCCGCGAGCGGTTATCGATGGGAGGCAATTTGGTGAATAAATGGCTCGGTAATGATTGGTACCTAGCGGCGGCCCTCGCTTTCTTGTGAGGTCTGCCGTCTGTTCGACGCAACACCACGTTGTGCTCGATCTATAGAGACCTGTGGAGTTTTCGAATAATTTGTTTGGTTGTATTACTAGTTCTTTTTTTACTCTGGACATTCTGGCTTGCACGCTCCAGCCCATGGTTGGTATGTATAACTTTAGAAATTGTAAGACTTAAAAGTTCTTTAACTCATACTCATTAAGTCTCACCAGTTATAGTTAGTTTACCACTTATATCTTTTGCAACTTTAACATATCGCAATTTGGTCATTGGGTAACAAATATTTCTTAATTATTATCGTAAATAGAAACTGTTGGGTTTTTATTCGAATACTTGATGCAGCGTGATCGTCGGTTAGCTTGGGTTTTTAATAAAAAAGGAACTCGAAACTCGTCGCACAAACCCCTGATTTATTTAATAACAGTAATTTGCTCACCGCACATATTCACAATCACATTAAAATTGACGAGCGCCGCGTTACCGACACGTAGTTACACCGTTGTTTTGGGTAACGTATAAGGAAATATTTTGTTAGTTAAGACGAAAATACTAATTGATTTTATTTTTACCTATTAGCCTACTCAGTTTCTTGCCGGATCTTCTCAGTTGAGGACGCGTTTCGATTTGGTAGTAGCATATAAAGAAAAAAATAAACTTGACAATTTGTATGTGCCTCCGTAGGCCCATACAAAATAAACGATTTGACTTTGACTTCTATGTTGAAAAATATATTTTTTCATGTGGTAGAGCCTTGCTGCTATCAGGAGCACACATGGGCCGGCTCGACCGGGGTAGTACCACACTCTCGAAGAAGACCGGTCGTCTGAGTGGCGGCTTTTGTCGTCGCGCTTCGCCTGGTTAGCGAGAGAGCCGGAGCCCATTCCCCACCCCCACCCCAAGTATGACAGCGGCAATTAGAAAAGACGTACCCCAGGAGGGTACCAGCACGCTGCGTGCTGGAGAATCCCTCCCTGAGCTTTTACGCTCGGGCTGCCCTGCGTACTCTGGGGTGGGCAAAATTCCGCTCGATCACTTACGATCTTCCCGAGGCAAGAGCAGAACCAAGGCGCCCCCTACCGCGCTTAGCGTGGATTTCTGCAACATCAGGGGTTTGCACTCCAACTTGAACGCCGTCCACTATCACCTTGAGGCGGCCAAGCCAGCCTTGCTCTTCCTTACGGAAACGCACATATCCTCCCCGGCGGATACGTCATACCTTTATTATCCAGGATACAAGTTCGAGCACAATTTTGTGCCTCGTGCTGGAGTATGCGTATACGTTAGGGAGGATATTTGTGTCAGACGTCTGGGAAACCTTGAAGGTAGGGACCTATCTACCATCCTGTTAAGCGTAGATTGCGACGACCATCCCCGCGTCTATGCTTGCATTTATAGGTCCCATAGCGGGAACTCGGAGACTGATCGACTCATCGAGCATGTGCAGATGGCCGCTGATTCCATACTCGAACGTATTCCATCCGTAGAGATCGTGATACTTGGCGATTTTAATGCCCACCACGCTGAATGGCTTGGTTCGCGTTCCACCGATCATGCGGGTAGGTCTGTTCACGACTTTGCTCTAGCCTATGGTCTGTCGCAGTTGGTATCCTCGCCAACGCGTATCCCAGATGCGGCAGACCATTTACCTTCCCTGTTGGATCTTCTGCTGACCTCTCACCCGGATGGCTATCAGGTAACCGTCGATGCTTCTCCCGGATCGTCGGACCATTGCCTTATCCGGAGCAAAGTGCCATTGTCGCGCCAACTACGGCCCCGTTCAGCGGGCTGCCGCCGAGTCTGGCACTTTAGGTCAGCAGACTGGGACGGGATGCGGTCCTTTTTTGCATCCTACCCATGGGACAAGGTTTGCGTCTCTTCGGAAGATCCTGACACCAGTGCCGAGTCTATCGCTGATGTGGTGCTGCAGGGCATGGAACTTTTTGTTCCATCCTCTGCAATTCCCATTGGTGGTAAGTCAAAGCCTTGGTTTGAGCGCTTCTGCAAAGCGGTTTCACGCCGCAAGCGGGAGTCGTTTCAGGCTTGGGCTGCGGCGATGGCGTCTCAGGATCCTAATTCTTACCGCCTAAAAAAGAAGTACAATCATGCCTCTAGATCCTACAAAAGAGCCCTGGCAGGAGCAAAGAGTGAGTTCATCGGCAGAATTGGCAAGAGACTAATGCGTTACCCCTCGGGTTCCCGCGCGTTCTGGTCTCTTGCCAAAGCTGTCGAAGGGAATTTCTGTCGGCCATCTTTTCCACCACTGCGCAGGGGGGATGACTCGTTGGCCCAGACTGCGAAGGAGAAAGCCGATCTTCTGGGCTCTCTCTTCGCTTCCAACTCCAGAATTGAAGACCATGAGATGTCTCCGCCGACTATAGCTCCTTGTGATTACTCCATGCCGTTTTACACAGAAGTCTGTGCGTAGAGCGCTACTCTCATTGGACATCAATAAATCGAGTGGGCCGGATGGTATCCCCCCAATTGTGCTTAAGACATGTGCTCCTGAGTTGACCCCGTCCTTGACGCGTCTTTTCCGACTCTCTTACTCTAACGGCGTAGTCCCAGTCTCTTGGAGGTCTGCTTTGGTACACCCGATCCCTAAAAAAGGAGATCGCTCCGATCCAGGCAACTACAGACCGATCGCAATCACTCCTTTGCTCTCTAAAATAATGGAGTCCATTATAAACCGCCAGCTCCTTCGGTACTTAGAGGACCACCAGCTGATCAATGACCGACAATACGGTTTCCGTTAGGGTCGATCGGCGGGTGATCTTCTTGCCTACCTGAGTCACCGTTGGGCTGAGGCGGTCGAGAGCAAAGGTTAGCGGTCAGCCTGGATATAGCGAAGGCCTTTGATCGGGTGTGGCATAAAGCGCTTCTTTCGAAGCTTCCCTCCTACGAGCTGCCTGAGAAATTTTGCAAATGGGTCGCCAGCTTTCTTACGGATCGGAGCATTGTTGTCGTAGTCGACGGATCATGCTCGGATCGCAAGTCCGTAAATGCTGGCGTCCCGCAAGGCTGTGTCCTATCCCCAACCCTGTTCCTGCTGCATATCAACGATATGTTGCATCATATCAGCAACTTCCGTTGTTATGCAGATGACAGTACAGGAGATGCTGTTTACACCGGTCGTGCTAATATTTCTCGGGCAAACGTCGATGAGTGTCGGAACAAACTTGTGTCTGAAGTCGAGACTTCTTTACATCTAGTCTCGAACTGGGGCAAACTGAACTTGGTGCAATTCAACCCCAATAAGACACAAATTTGTGCGTTCACCGCCAAAAAGAACCCCTTTGTCGCATCTCCTCGTTTCGAAGACACTCTCCTTAATGCCAAGCCAAGTATCGGGATCCTTGGAGTCGACATATCGAACGACGTGCAATTTCGCGGTCATCTGGAAAGTAAGGCCAAGTTGGCCTCCAAAAAGCTGGGTGTGCTCGGTAGGGCGAGGCGGTATTTCACTGCGGCTCATCGCCTGCAACTTTACAAGGCGCAAGTCCGTCCGCACATGGAATACTGCTCTCACCTTTGGGCCGGTGCACCACAGTACCAACTTCTTCCTTTTGACCGCCTGCAACGAAGGGCAGTTCGAATTGTCGATGACAAAAAGCTTACCGATCGGCTAGACCCTCTGGCGTTGCGTAGAGATGTAGGCTCCCTCTGCATTTTCTACCGCTTCTATCATGGAGAGTGTTCCGAGGAATTGTTCGGTATTATACCTGCCGCTGAATTCCACCATCGCACGGCTCGCCACAGACTGCATTACCATCCTTACCATCTGGATGAATGGCGTTCCAGTACAGTGCGATTTACCAGGAATTTTCTCCCTCGCACCACCAAATTGTGGAATGAACTTCCTGCAGCGGTGTTCCCGGACCGATGCGACAAAGGTATCTTCAAGAAACGAGCATACTCATTCCTTAAAGGCCGGCAACGCACTTGCGATGCCCCTGGTGTTGCAGGTGTCCATGGGCGGCGTTGATCACTTACCATCAGGTGAAACGTCTGCTCGTTTGTCTCCCTATCTCATAAAAAAAATAAAAAATGGTTTTAACCATAACAGTCCTGGGGAATTAAGACACAGAAGAAATAATAGTTCTGATAGAGACTTTATAATATTAAACGATCAATTTAAATAAAGCAATCACAAAACAAACGATATAAAATCGGTACTTACCTCGCAATGAAAATTGAATTCCGCTTAATCTGTGGGTAACGAAATGAAATTCTCTAAACTGCGTGCTCTATCTAGACATCGTAGGGATGCCCAGCTGCTACGACGACAGCGCGACGACGCCTCTCTTATGCACCTCCTTTATTTACGTGGATGGGTACGTGCGTCTGCCGCTATGTACTTAAATGCTAGCTTTTGTTTATGTAAGAAATTGGACGAAACGAGAACCGCAATAGATATGTACCTACGTGATACGATCGTTGGTAGAAAATACTGTAGGGTAAATCAACGTACAAATTAATAAAATTTAAGTGTTCGTTTGTGATGGCTTAATAAAAGCATTTAACTAAATGCATATGAAAGTGTATACGCCTACCTATAACGAAAAGGCAGTTTTAAAAATTGTCCGATTGTTTGAGGTAAGCTCCCAAACGGTTGAACCGATTTGGACGGGAGTTTCACTGGCAGATAGTTGGTGTTTCAAAGTACTACATATAATATCAGCGAATTTTTTTTAGCCAAAGTTACAGTGAGCTGAGCGGCCAACACTGGAACCTCTAGATCAAGTTGATCAGTATTAAAATGTTGTGTCTTCATTAACAATTCTACAACTAGCTTAAAAACAAGGTTTTCACAAATACTCTATTGTCGCTTATATCTTGTATTATCAAATAGGAATTCGGATTGATAAGAAATGGAGATACCGCGCCGAGATTTCCCTGAGGAATTAGGTCAATGAGTCTAGACTTGTGTTGTCATCCTTGCTGATAAGCGCAGTAATTTTCCCGCGGTCATATGATACCGCTGTGATTTTTGATGATAAATAATTAATTATTTACCTGCATATAGACTTAGATATGTTGTAATAGGTATATTATATGAATAGTACATTCTTCTTGATACCACCTATAACATTAAAAAAACATTTATGCCGTTAAAATGTCCTTGGTAAAAGATAATGTAAATAAATAAAGGCAGAGGTGCATTGCAGTGCACCGACACTTCGCCGATGTACTTTGGTCCCAATGTAACAGGAAGCGAACCTTTTTCCAATATACCGGACACATTCCCTCTCAATATCAGAGAGCTTTGACCCATAGACCACCTCGCGGGCCCGGTGCGGGTTGGTGAACTTCACACGCCTTTTTATACACGTTCAGGTTTCCTCAAGACGTTTTTCTTAATTATTCAGCAAGTGGTAATCATTATCGAAAATGAATAAAATTGAAGATAATGTTTTGGCGTAAAATATGCTTTATAATATTGTAAATTAATGTAGTATATTCATGATTGAATTGGTTTCAGTATTGTGAACGTAATTAATTAAAATATTTTACAATGACTCGCTAGCGTTATTGTAGAATATTATTATCTTATACAAACGTATGTGATAATTCCCAGGAAATATGCTTTGACGGTATGAAAATTACTGACATTGAGGTAGGCGACGAAGCTACGAATGGCGGCAGAAATTCCCGGTATTCAATTCTCTATTAGCAAACTAGGCGCCACTGTAAACTAATATTATTCATCGGTTTAGAGGCGTAATCGACGAGGGTAAATACCTTCTAAAAACATCTCGACTCGCTGTAAATACCAAGTTACTGCGAACCTGCGTTCTTTATTAATATAAAATATCTTATTTTTTTGGTATGAAAAATCTTCGCAACATCAGTTCTGGAGAATGGATATATTATCATTTGATTATTTATATTTTGTACCACTATGACTATAGTTTGTGGTTTACGTGGCATTGAAAATATTTATAAAAATACCAAAAGGTGTAGTCAAGAAAGTTTCTTTTTTAGTTTATCTTGGTAGTATACGATGAGTGTTGTTATTTTTTAGCATTTTTTTCCGCTCAATTCTCAGCAAAAACAACGTGTTTGCATATCCAGAAAAAATGCCCCTGTCAATGACCGAACACCCGATATAGTCCGGACCCGTTATATTACCCGAGTGATCGACCTGGACTCCTGCCACGATCCCGGGGCGCCCCGCTAATTATAAACACTCGCTCATAGAATAAACAATTCCATTCTTATCGCAACAAGGAATAAAATTGCTTACGCTAACCCCCCACATCATACGATTAATGAGCTGTTGGGGGGAGCTATCTTATATCGCGTATGACGCTCTAATTACTTACAATTCCAATACGTTGACCCGAGACCTTTGAGTTCAATAACTCATTACAGTGTTCCCATCCTCTTTACCGAGGTAATTATTTATTGAAATTATTCAGGTCAAGTGACAGACAAAGAATCGGCCCAAAAACTAGAATGACAATAATTAATATCGTACGAATGTTTATTTTTGACAGGCCTCCAGGCAAAACTGTTTCCATTCTATAAGTATTTCCGGCTGTATGTGTGTTGACATGAAAAATATGCCCGGATTCCCGTGGCACATGTGGGACGCGCGTCAACTAACCAAAACAACGAGGTCAATCTTAATTCACGTATGCGGAATAGTCTACTTGAGCTGGAGAATAGGTACCGATGCGATAACGAGCCAGTCGTGTCCTCGCAGTCGATTATTGCGGTTGCTACAACACAATATATTTGTTTTCGCAAAATTTATCCGCTGAAAATACAATTCGCTTTCGCAAGGGTCGCCTCTACGACGCGCGTGGTTTTCGGTGGCCGCTCGATTCTCACCGTCCAACCTTGAGTTTTTAACTGTCAAAGCGAGTGTGGAGTGCAACGCGTGCCTCGTTGACTGTTTGGCTTGTTGTACCGGTGGTGTGCAGTGGTGCAGTGACCCACCAGCCGTGCGTGAAGACGGGACGATGGTGCGCAAAGGGGAGAGTTCCACCAGTACCCTATTCAGGACTCTGGCCGACACGCTCCGGTGGCAATCCCTCCGCGCCGCAACAATGGTGTGTTCGGTAAGCAACATATGTTTTGCTTGGCCACATTCAGAGAGTAATGCAAGTACTCGTCCCGCCGCCAATTAGTATTTAACTCTAATGTTTTTTTTTTAAACCACCGTGAAATATATACGGCAATCAGACGTGACCGGTCGCATGGTCATTTTCTATCGGTAATTATCCTATAATTCTATTTACAGTAGCACGTGTATGAACAACTGTTGTGGTTTATCGTATGTTTGCTTTTTGATATAATTGACGTCATTGCATCGCATATATAATTGTAGGAAACTCAGCGATTGTTATCTGATAATCGATCGAACACTTCTCGTATCGATTGACGTCCGATGTTATGACATGCGCATAAGCCACGGTGCGTCCGCGTCACCGTCTCTGGAGCTCTCACGTGGCTCTTGGATTGTTATGCAATCTGTGACATTAAGGGCTATGACGTCGGAAGGATGCTGATGGCACAAACATCGCAGAATTCTCAAATTAAATCTACTTGTAGGTATTTCTGTATTTCATTGGACTTGAATAGTCTTTGTTACTTTGTAAGGGTGTAGCTAGTATATACCCATAAATATTGATGACCGCCAATGGTTGACATGTCATCAATAAACCAATAAACTAGGTCAAATGAACGTCGCGCCCGATGCACATGTAACCTACGTCCTGAAGCGAATTGTCGTATTTTGTTTACATACACGTGTGTGCATGCAGCACATAGATACAGGTGCGGCTGACGTTCGGCTCGGGCTTGCGTCGACCCACTTTGATCTGGTCCAGCTCCTATTTTACAAGCTTTATATTAACTTGCAATGTACGAGTATGTATGTCCGGGTGGAATCTTGCAACAGAATTTTAAGTAATCTTTAACCGATTGAGCTGAAATTTGGTATACACGCTTATTTTGGATGACAATGCATGCTTACTTATGTGACGTATGGGTGACCACAGTATGGGTATCAAATGAAAGGGCTTGCTGAGGAGAACACGAAAACTAAGGGCAATTAAATAAAAGCTTGATTTTAAAAAGTTGTTTTACCATTAATTTTATAACTGGATGCAGTTGGGAATCGCCGGTATACCGGGGTCTTTGACTTCTTTCCTTGTTAACTCCTGAAGTGGAATCAGCACTATTTGGGTCTAGTGAATTTTATCAGAGCGGTGTGAATAACTTTCTTGCTTCTTTCTATTATACCTTTTGACAATAATATTAAGTTAAGCCCTGTTTACTGTGGTATTGTATAACACTTTTGTATTGAAACAATTTCTTTGTGGATGGAAATTTCTTCACTTTTGGGCTCAGTGTTTTCGTCGGTGCATGACTTGTTCGAAAATAAATCCTTAAAATATCTATGTTTCTGTTGTAACTAAAAGTATTACGACTTTTGCGTTCTTGAGAGTTCAATATTAAAATTGCATCTTGTAGTTTCATGACAAAAAAAAAATGTTTTCTTTTATACTACTTTATTTTCATACTACGTGAAAACTAAATTAAGTCTACAATTTCATGTTCATAATTTTAGTCCGAATTTCGAAATGAATTTTTATATTTCTTTCCTTGGCTTTTAAATGGCTTTTAAAAGCCTCCGTCTTACCTGAAATGAGTCAGACAGGATGTTTCTTACTGATTCGGTTATTGCCATTGCTCATAATACTAAGAAACCGCAACATTTCATTCACGAATTCGTGTTAAGGATAATTATAGAAACCACCCTTTTATTTTAAATTTATGTACGTTCTAAATGTGTCTTCTAAGAAAAGGAAAATTAAATTAGTATAAATATTTCTCAACATTTCTGTGACGCGTAGATCATCACCATTAGTCCTCATTCGTAACAGCGACGAGACTCAGCTGTTGTGACGGGGCGTAGGTAATATTAATACAACTCTTAGGATTGTCCCATAGCGGCCCACTCAGACTCCGACCATATGGTTACATTCTCCTACCGTGGCGGAACTTGAAATTACTTCGTTCACTAACGAGGTGCCGAATTGTCGCCTCTCTTCATTCTGTTTCGTTGGACCTTTGTCAACGGCTCCCAAATCATTATTTCTCTAGTGACTTCATAATACCACCTTTGTCTCTAGATTAACTGTGGTCATCGATGACTGCTTTATTGTCGTGGTGACAAAAACATTGCGTAGCGTCAACTAGCGTGTGACTATTGAATACATTGGTTCGGTACTACAATATTCTTCTGTATCCGGTCTAATTCGATATTGTAAAGTAGCTTGAGAGAACGGATTGAGTTATTGTCACACTGTATTATTACAGCTGTTAGATATAACTGTTAGACTTTCACAAAATATATCTCACAGCTGTGAGATAAATCAAATGTACCAGTAGCTCTTATAAATACGTGTATACTAACGGATTGATACATTAAGTTTAATGTTTGAATTCACAAGATCGCGTTCCTTTTGATCTTTAGACTCCGTGGGTATAAGTGAGCGATTGCCAATATTTGTTGTTGCCGAGATCATTAAGCCTACGTAAAAATATTCGCAAGTGGTAGGTGGTCCCTGATGAATATTTTGCGGGGTCCTTTATCGACACCCACGTCTTTATTACCAACGTGTGGGATGGAAATGTTTATTGAGTCACCTTTTAACTATAATTTTAAAAGTTATTGGTAATGGACAAAATCTAAGGCCCTCTGTTGCAATCGGTGCAAAACGCTTTGTACAGTTTCAAACAAGTTTATTTAATCCCCGGTCTCCTTCTGACAAAATTGTCGCTTTTAAATTTGTTTCCAAACTTCGTTTACAACTTCCGAGATTCACCGCTGTGCGGGACGGTTCATAATTTCGACTTTCTTGTTATGTAATGTAGCCCGAGAACCGTCGAAATCTTTTCGAAACGTGTCAAATGTTATATATATTTTGACTATCAAATTAGTTAAAAGTTAGTTGAGTAATATTTTAAATGAAAGAATTTCAGACATGACTCTGAAAAAATAAATCCCTAAGAAGAAACTGATCTCGTTGGTTTTAGAATACAAATGGTTTGCAACGTGTGCGCTATCGACGAATTTGATCAGTGTTCTATACGTTATCGTTGCGGGCAGCAATAGCAGCACAGCAGAGTTAAGTCGACTTCGGCGGTTGCCTTATCCTCAGACCCGCCATCCGCAGAGATGACTATGCTCGCTCTCATTCATTATAGGGGCGAGAGGGCCGGGGCGCAAGACGTCGCGCGCCGCCCGACGATATCGATTTTGTCCCACTCCCCTCCCGCGCCGGGCTCACACCCCCGCACTCAGCATCCGACCTCGAGTGCTCTCCTCTCGCGCCTACCGAACACCTCCGACAGAAACTACGCCTTAACGACACGACGCCACAGCTCAAAATTCCTATACCCGAGCCGTGCCCGACGTCCTCCCGTCGATCCCTAATGGACCCTCGGGCCGAAAGTCACTCGGTCGAGATTACAACAACGCCTCGGCCGTCCACGCCGGTGGAAAAAATAAGCTTTTTGTTACAATTAAAATGGTAAATCAAACCAATTTTAGTAATTGCGAGGTCAAACTTTGAAGTGGTGGCTCGCTGAGGGCGGGCTTTTTAAACGCGCACAATCAACCCCTATTCTTAGTAGGCGCATGTGTTGGCACATATGAGACATACAGTCATAAATATTGCCAAGAATATTGAACCGAAGATAAGCGGCTGAATTAATTGTTATTATCTCCAACACTTGGGAGCTATGTTACTTGCAGGAATGATCGAATCGGTTTGTTTCTGAGTCGAGGTTGTACATAAAATATATTAACACATAAACAGTACGCTTAATTGCCTAAATAGGTTTCTATTTCATTCATTCCTTACATTTTACTAAACTGTGATTTCCTAGGTACACTAATATGATAATAAGTAGGTACACAAGTTCGTTATCTATATGATACGCCGCCGTGGAGGTGTTTTAGAAATACGCTACTTATCTTCTTAGTAACTAATATCGGATAATACTAGGCAAAGCTGAGAATTTCATTAATGAATTCTTCAATTATCTTGTCAAGAAATACAGTTTCATCGAAGTAGCAATATTTGCGTAGTTACTTTAACTACCCATGCATGTTTTAAAGTCACTGCGAAACCTCATTCTAGCAAAATGCATCTCTATTTCAGTCCGAGCTATTTTTGTTCTAGCCTTATCGAGTACACCGCCCACGCTACTGCCTAGACCAGCTTTGAAGCAAAAAAATGTGTTCCACAATGAACGTACTATCTAGTCAACGTATTTACCTATACAGATTATTTAATCGTCGTAGTCCTGACCTGATGGATAACGGAGGTCGCGTTGCGGTAGGTCTATAGGATCTAGTTAATGCATCGTTTTCATTGCTAATTGTCGTTTATTATAGTAACGTTTACACCTGTTGATAATGCTAATTGATTATTTTAGATTCACATATTCAGGTGTGCATTGTGTTTCGGATCGTTGTGGTTTTAATGGCACGACAGAGCAGTTGGAATTGAATTAATCGTTGGTCAGCTTCATAGAAAATTGGTCTACTTGATATTGGCTCATGATCACTTTGTTGTCCGCCTGTCTGTCAAGACCCTTTTTCACAGGAACGCGTCGAGCTATCAAGTTGAAATTTTAAAACCATACCATGTGGTTAATTGTTAGGTACTTATTATTCGCAATGCAATAAAGATTTTTGGTGATAAAAATTATGCTGTCTTATATAAGTAGGTTTATGATAACGTAATTTAAAAGATAACGCGTTTATGCTCGTACGCATTTAGGTAGTCTGCATCTCTTATTGTCAACATTTCATGATATCAGATTAAATTTATGCCTTAAAAAAGGGTTAAAAAAAAGTAATTATTGTTTCAAAATAATATAATTGAATAGAAGAAAAATGTCTATATTGGAAACGATATTAAAAAAAAGTTATTACTCTGAACTTGCCAAATGTTTGTGTAATATAGTCCGCATTTGATTTATGACGGTAAGCGGGAGATATCTAGACACATACTTAAGAGCCTTTGAAGTTGTTATTGATAATATTATATTCAAGTATTTGTAAGCCTCCAGTTCTCGTTAAATTATTCAAGCAGACAGAATGAAAACACTTGGGAATTGCATCTTGAGATCATTTGAAGTCGATTGATTTCACATTTTTGTCTTAAATTATTCAATTAAATTATAGTAGAGGACTTCCTCTAAGAAAAAACAAATAATGTGCCACTTAGAAACCCTACTTTTTGGTATTCGTGCAATTTTTTCTAATCAACTTGGTGAAGAATTCTTAGCCAGTCTAATATCTGGTTACGAATTTGGTTCTGCGTCTAATACCTTCTTTCAATTCTGTTCATTACATAAACATCAAATTGTCGCCTATGCTTGTTATATATTAATAAATAACAGTTTATTGCTCGGTTATTATGGTAATGTTTCCATCAAAGGCGTCTGTCCGGACCTTTCCCAACGTGGGGAAAGCCTCGGGTAGGTTATGGCATTGCACCCGCCGAACCCGTCGACTGCAAGGGTGGTTATGCATAAGTATACCACTGTTTATAGTTTGCAGGCCAGAATGTGTCTGTCTAACCGCCTGGATTTATGAATGCGAGGGTGCAATTATGACGTTTCCCCTGGTGTGTGTTTGCTCTGTACCGATTGCTATGGTTTGTGTATAGGTGATTACGTCTACAAGGTACAACATAGTATGAATTCAGATTTAAAGTTCTTCTGTGGCAGTCTACAATTACCAAAGTACTCTCTATACAGTTATGTTTTGGAATTTCATACTGATGAACTTTTCGAGTTGATCTTTTCTCGTCGTTACACTACTTCTCGGATTTTGTACGCCGTAGTCGTCTCCTATTATCGATCACAAGGCCATTTTGGGTTGTTATAAATTTTAAATCAGTTAGCTAGATCGGTAGCGAGTTGGAAATAAACATAGATCGATAAGGCTCCGAGGACCCGCCGACACCTCGGTTGTCCTGTGATTTAACTGACTCGCACATTACCAGTTTAAGCACTCCGTTTGGTAACTTTCGTTTGGCACACGGTGAATATTAGACTATTAAACCGTCAAGACGCCCTCGTCGCCTGCAATGCAAACGGCCAATCGAACGAATGCATGGCAATGCGCGTCTAAAACTCGCCGTGTGCAAGGGCCCTGAATCCGACAGATTAAAAGAGCGTACGTGCCCACTTGACGCACGGTGTAAGCTTTTTTTGCGCGTGTGTGGCGGTGCAACTAATGAAACAGGCCCCCGGCTCGTGCGTCGCGGCAGCCTACGTATACCTACGCGAGCCTTGCATTGGGTCGGGTCAGTGAACCCGCCCGCCCACTATCGGGGTAAATATGCCGAATGCACACAGATGCGCGCGCCGCCCCCAGCCCGTACACCCCCACGACCCTCCCCGGACGGTCGTCGCCGCTGCACTCTGCACGCACACACCCCCGAACCTCTTAAAACTCCTAATTGATTGCACAAATTTTCTCGCAATAACTGTCTTTTTATGGTGTTAATGATGTAAACTTGCGCAGTTTCAAGGCTTTAATTGATACTCAACGACATGATAAGTTGTAAACCAGCGTCGGTACCTAATGCGACGAATTCTCCATTTGCATATCACAACGTTCTCGGCTTGGACTATGAAAAATTAATTAGCGTATGGTGAATCCTCTTAGTGAGGATTCGATTGTGATGTGAGCTCAATTTTAGTAGTAAAAAGTTGTCTGAAGGTGGGAGAATACATTCTTAAGACGAAAGCATTTGTAATCTAACTTCCTAACACTTGGTTATAAGGCATCTCCTTGACCTGCATACACTCAGTGCATTGCTAATTTTATTCATTTTTCCATAATTGCAAAGGAATTGATTGCATTCAACTCCAGAGCGAGCAGAAAACAAACATAATTCATTTTGTATAAAAAAGTTAATCCTTCCGGCCGGGGTAGTCGTGTAAGAGTTAGAAACAGCTGTGTGTTGTCTGAGCGGACGTTTACCTCGGCATCGCGACCGATACGCCGATGATCCAAGTATTACATCACCGACAAGTCCGGATGATATCACAGTGACGTCACGGCGCAATGCGTATAAATAGAATGTGTGCACGAGCCCGTGTGATGCCAACATTTCGCCATGCTCGCACAATGGATCTGTGCAATAAAAATCGCATAGAATTGCCATTCTGTCATAAACCGCGCGCGTTTTGGCATGATAGCCCAGCAACAGAAGATGCCGCGACTCTTTCGTCTGTGCAGTATATTCTTTTAATGTGACTCCGTTCCCGATTTAGTACTCTAAGAGGTTCCTTTTGATGGGTGTTCAGTGTCACTTGGTGACATATTGTTTTCGTAGTCTTTCCATTTATTTATTTTTTCTATATTGGGCACGACTGTTTAAGTTAGACTTACCACAATCTTAAGCTGTTCAAACTATTGACAATTTATAAAAATTCGTATAAGTGTTGTTGGTTTTTTTTCCTTCAAGGAAATTCAATCAGGAACGTCGTCATGAAAAACACATTATTGTTGGCTTAGGTTACACGTGTCTGCGACTGGTCGTATCAATAGGACCCTTGGGACTCGGATAATTTGAGTTCGGATAAAAGGGCGACCGATAATATGCCTACCTATCTTATTTTGTTAAATTACTTCCAGATTTATATGAGGTACGCAAATTTCCCCGTGGCAACACAATTCAAGGCGATGAAAGATCCTTGCCTGGTTTTAACTAGTAATAAAACTAAAAGGGGGATGTTAATCTAGCGACCCGTTTAACCCTAATCTACTCAAAAGTCTATGCACACTGTTCGGTTTTGCGATTTTCGCTTAATTTGTGTTTTATAATCCATATCTATGTATTAATTAGATAGTTCCCATTTTATTCTAATGCGTGTAGGGATTTATTTCATGTCCTTCCCTATCAAACCGTTGTATTGTAATTTCCAGAGATGTCATATTTTACCCCGTTTATATTCAACCTATCAAAGAAAAAAAATATTGTAGGTAATGTTTTTGGTTTAAAGTAATCCACGCTCTTCTCCGTTGCAGTAAAGTTCTAAAACCAAGTAAATTGGTAACGAACTATTTCACTGGAAGTGTCGCTACAAGTAACGTAGCTTACAATATATATTTATGGAGTGGATACGTACTTAGCTGTAGATACACCTAACGCGGCGCCTCTTACGCTCGTTATTGGTGTCTGCACGTCACGGTAATTGAATAAGTGCCGACAGAAACTAACACAATGGTGCCGATTCTATTGGCACTAGGAGTTGATTAAATTTGACAGCACTCAAAATAGTGCTGTCTCATTGAAATAAAACTATTTTACGGATTTTATCGCGTTTATTTACTTTTCCCGACGTTTCGGCTGCTTTACAGCAACCATGGTCACGGGGGGACTGAGGTGTTAGACGTCCTGATGACATAGTTAATAACTGGGTACCCTCATATTTAGTTGTTGTTTGCGGTCCAATCCACGCAGAAAGTGCTCACAGTGTCTTGAGGTCTTGCAATGGTACGCTTGGTTTTGGATTTAATCATATTAATTACTGGATCCCAAGTTGGTGGTAGCACCCAGCCATCTTCCCTATTGAAATTAGGATGTTTTTTTATTTCAATGGCCTCACGTATCATCCTTGGTCGGAGTCGGTGTTCTTTTTTTTTTCTCGCTCGTTACAATACGAATGTCGTGGTTGAAATAGGCATATCCTTCACTATTATTACCTTAAGTGTCCGCGATGTAGCACTTGTAGCTATGTTGGTTAGCATTTATAAGTCTAGTTTATGTAAAGGCGATTAAGGGCGATTTCTTATTGCACTGACGCGGAAAAGAAGACTTATTGACGATTTGATCGAATCGTATTAGTGATGGCATATCTAGTACAGTTGTATTCTGGCCGACACCTCACGGACGACGATCAGGGGCCGTACCGCCAACTCTTAAAGTATTGTGGTTTCAATAAAAAAATCCACAGGGATCCATATCCA
This sequence comes from Ptilodon capucinus, assembly GCA_914767695.1. Classification (NCBI taxonomy): domain Eukaryota; kingdom Metazoa; phylum Arthropoda; class Insecta; order Lepidoptera; family Notodontidae; genus Ptilodon; species Ptilodon capucinus. Next base: position 9,153,654 of record OU611821.1, read on the forward strand.
TTAGCAGGGTTCACGAAAACAAAAAACACTGTGCCTTGTACTGAAGAAGAAAGTTGTACCTAAAGCATAAGCACGGCTGCATAGTAAGATTTCGGCATGTTTACTATTATTTTACTGTTCTTATTTATTTTCATATGTGTTTACGTGATTTTTTTTATAGTAAGGGTACAAAATATTTTCTTTTATGCAACTTTTTATTGTATCATTTTTAAATAATAAAGTTCTTAAAAAAAGTTACTGTTAATTTTTGCCAGATTTTATACTGAGTTAACCGTGAAAAACTGGAAGTAATTTTAAAAACATTGCTGCAAGATAGGTAAGGGGTGTTGATGTAACTTTGAGATATGTTTGACTTGTCGCATCTTTAAAAGACCTAACTCAAAAATAATGTTGTTGAAAAATTGTCGTTAGAACAAAATGATTTTCATATTGACCAATCTAATCCGTTCATAATATAGGTACTTTTCTATTGAAAATATAGAATTGATGTAAATTAAAATTAGGCCTCGCTTATAAGAAGAACACAATATTTTCCGTGTGGGCAATAAATCAGGCTAGGGCAGAGTAGGGTAGTAGGTACAAAACTTCAATATTTCACCCATCGTCGACGTCTTATTAATATTGTGACAATATTTACATTTCACGTTGAAATTTCGTCAACATTACAAGGTAAACAATGTGCCAAAGGAAACCGTGTGCGAGGGTAGACAAGACTTTGTGTATCTCGAGGTGAGTTATGTATAGAGTCGTGTCCCGTATTAACCGAACATTATCTCACGAAACCTGACACAATATTTCCTGCTAGCTAACATATTGCGTGGCTACAATCTACTCGAAGCAAAAGCGCTGCCGCCGCCGTATTGTTTACAATAAGTACACAAAGTTTGCGCCGCCACACGCTTATTAGTTGGGACATAGTTAGCGGGTTTGAATCCAACTCGGCGACGACTGCGGTCCAGGCGAGTTGCTCTCTTCGCAACGTTCATTAGATAGTTAGCCGTGTAATAGTGGATCACGTCTCGCTATCAGGTGCGCTGCAAACAAAACGCTGGATAGAGGCCAGGTTAAACATGCACGACGGGTGTACGCGTATAATTAAAGTTTAGGAGACGCTCACGTCGCCCGTTAACCTCGTTATCGGGCGCTGGAAGTGGGTGAGACGCGGCGGGGAGGGAGCCAGCCTCGGGGTAGGAGGGAAACGGGGAAAATCAATGACAGCCGCCGCGCGCCGTCTCTCCCCTGCCCGACGCGGACGCTTTCATCTCGCGACCACGTGCCGCGGTCACTGGCCTGGCCCACCATACCGTTCTCATCCACTGCCAGGGTGATACGCCATCAATGGTGAGCCAACGAAAAAACACAAATGAAACATCCCCATTTCAAACTAATCAATCATGAACGAAACCGTCCAAGTCCTAGGCACCGTATGACAGAACGCTGATAGATTAAACAAGCTTAACACCGATCAACAAACAGTTTAGCCCTACCGATAGGTGTGCGGTTTCACGAAACCTCGCCGCCGGTCGCCGGGGCGCGCTCGGCCGACTGTAAAATATACAACCGTAATATGTAGGTCGCCGTCAGAAATTTGGGTTATCGTTTGATCGCGGCGATATGCGACACTTCCGCACAGCCACGATGCGAATGCTATGCAGTCGCCAATATTATTGCCATGCCTGCCACGCTCTGTGCTGTTACGTCATTTACATTCGTATGTCGTATTTTGCGAAGTTTAAGCGCACTAGAGCTTCAAAACGCACGCGCCTTATTTTTTGCTAATATCGAAACGAATAACAAAACGGCTCATAGAAAAAGTAGTTCTTCTTATTTTTACGAAATTAATGAAATGTTAATGGAATAATAAGTGGTATTTATGCCAATGTCAAGTAATTAATAGCAAGGACAGGATAAGTAAGTAATAGCTGGGACAAATTTCATAAGTATATATTATAAATAAAAATTGGTGATGTCGGTGAAGTAATAGTTAATTCTACTACGAAATTATATTGACAGCGCGCGTATTTTCAAACGTATCTTCTTCTTCTTTCTTTTACGAAATGAGTGAAACGGTGATATTTTAATGGAATAAGATGAGGAAATTGTATCTTTACTTTGACATAGAGTGCGTTTTGGTATTGCCAAAATTTTTAACACGCGACTTTTGACTCCTCAGTGTGCTTTATCGTCGTGGTGCTTCTTATGCATTGATCTCGTTGCCCCGACAGACGTACTTGGATATGCACACAACTTTTGATGGATGTTCTTTCTAAACTGACTTAAAAGATGAAGTTCCCGTAACTTGGCAAAACAATGAGTCATATTTCTAAAGAAACACGCTTTGGCTTAAAAAAATCGGTAGCAATGAACTTCCTAGTCCCAAGCCATGCGTTCGGTACGACAGGCAGGCGGTGGCGGCGGCGGCACGAATGCTTTATGTGTATAAGCATATCGCGACCCGTCGTCGATCAATGTCAACCGCATATTTGGGTCAACGTCCGTCAGACCGAACTCCCGCTTCCCTCTACTCTTCATTTCCTATAACGCATGCGATCGCTGTATTGTGCGCACTTTTAGGGGTTGTTAACAGATATTTTTTCATTTGTTTCCTGTATTTAGTCAATGCGTTGGTACATTAATTTATTCTTGGTGGTTTCTGTATTATTGAGCATTAAATAGCTGATAGATATATCTCTATATTAAGCAATACAAAATGACGAAAAACGAATTTTCAAAAAAATCTGTGGATTGTCAGATCTAACCGCGCCATGTAGTAATAACTTTTTATAAAACTTTTTTTTCAAATCTCAGATTCAAGATTTAAAAATAAACCATAAATTGTCACGAATTAATGTGTCAAATGTAATTCCCGCACAAGTCTTTGTATATCTGTGGCACAAGTTGAATTTTTTTCAATGTTATTGTATTATAGCAATTGTAGAAATAAATATAAACGAATAAAAAACTGGGAAACCACAATTCTTTCATCAATAGAGACGAGGTAATTGATAATATCATCCAAATCATTCTTTATTGTGTTCACTTACTCGTCCGATTGTGGTTTAACTTTCACTAGATATTTCCGAGCTTTTGGAAATGAGACGAATTAATTCAAATATTCATACAGAAGAATACATTGAGCAATCACTAAAATCTTTCCACACTAGGCTAGCATGTCCTGTGAAATGTTAGAAATTGATTTACCTCCCAATTAAATCCAAAATAAACATACTTTATTCTTAAAACAAATTAAAATAAAATCACTTATTATTTGCAAAAGCAAATATCAGCATACTAACAGGTAAAATTCTTATTGTCTGCAGGTATATTACGCGAAGAAGAAGCGGAGAGCGCAACAGTACCTGGGCGAGGATGGGTCGCACAAGAAGGAGAAGAAGGTGTACAATGACGGGTACGACGACGACAACCACGACTACATCATCAAGCAGGGGGAGAAGTTCCTTGATCGGTACGAGATCTCCTCACCGATCGGCAAGGGCTCTTTTGGACAGGTCAGTGATGAATGTTTCCGACACTTGTATAGATTTCTTGGCTTGGTCTAGTTGTTTGAGCATAGGTCGGATCACTGCTCCAGGTTCGATTTCGAAAATAGACTTTTCAGAATTTCCTTTGGGCTGAGCGTAAGCGGGATTGTCTTCAAGTTGTGTGTTACCCATAGTTCAAATTTTGCATAGTTTGGGATCATATGATGAGTTTGTGTTGACTGGCGATATATCTTTGGTTTTCTAATCGTCAGTGTACCAATGCTAGGCATAATTATTACCAAGGAATACCTTGAGGGCATAGTTTAATTACTTACTCAATTACGTTGCCACGGTAACCTAATAGTCAGATTATAGAACGATACACGTGTCAGCGATTATATCATCACTAACTCTATTTACATATTTGCTGTATTCTATTATATTTTTAATATACGCTACATTCCAATAATTTTGATTGATTGATACAAGTATGATACGGATCAAAGATCACATTCTTGTCTTATATGTAGATGGATATATCATCATCTATAATATTCACGTCCATGTCTTCTGTTTACAGGTTGTGAAAGCGTATGACCACGAGGAGCAATGTCAAGTAGCGATAAAAATAATTAAGAATAAGAAACCCTTCCTAAACCAGGCACAAATAGAAGTCAAGTTACTAAAAATGATGAACAGAGCGGATCCTGAAAATAAGTATTATATAGGTAAGAGCTTTTTTGTATTTTTAGATAGTTTACTGTTGATGCTTCTGATCGTTTATGTAATCATTTAATTCAATGATCAATTCTTTTTGCAGACGAAATGTCATGTTCTGATTTTTTTTCTTGGAAAGCTTATCACCTACATATTCCATTTCAAATGACTATGATCTATGTCGTGCTTACATCTTGTCTGAAACGCCTAGAAGGATTTAAATAAGCGTTTTTATTTTAAGTCTTCCCATTTTTTTTTATAAAATTATGCTGCATTTACAATTCTAGAAAACTTTTTTACTTGCAGAAACATTGTAGGTGGATAGAAATTTCATTAAATTTGGGTGTGGTTAAATCTTTATGGATTATGGAATTATCTAATTGTTATGGTGGATGTCTAGAGTTTGTCGTCCATGATTTAAGTGGCAACGTTTTTTTTGTTGACAGTGAAACTGAAATGCCATTTTATGTGGCGGAACCACCTGTGCCTAGTGTTCGAGCTGCTCTCGTACAATCTTTACGACTTGCTGCGCAACACCAACTTCCGCGGCGTGTCGCTCAACCTCACGCGCAAGTTTGCGCAACAGCTGTGCACCGCGCTACTGTTCCTTAGTCAACCTGGTAAGCAAGTTCCCTCTTTCATATAACCAGTTTTCCTAGCATTCGGCAGTTTCACACGTCCTTTACAGTTGGATTGTACTTTAAAAAAAATCGGGTCTCAAACATCCTCGATTTTGTGATGCGAAGTTTTGTTTCCATTAGATGTGCAATACCTAATATAGTAACTACTACTACTAATTGACATAAAATTGAGGGATAAAATCAATTTAAAATCCATTAAGAAAAAACTGTAAACTAAACAGACAAAAGTAATTATTAAACAGCAAAAATGGAGATGGACCGGACATATGATGATAAGCGAAAAAGAAAAGTGGACTAAAGTTATATTGGAGTGGTACCCTAGGGATGGAACAAGAAAAAAGGAAAACAAAAAACGAGATGGGAAGATGACATTAAGAAAATAGGAGGAATAACATGGAAACAAAAGGCAAGAGATAGAGGAGTATGTCTCTGGAAGAGGCCTATGTCGGAAGGCAAACTGAGGATACCGAGGAAGAATAATAAAAAAATAAAATAAAAAATGTAATGAGGTTAAGGGTTTTTTTCAGTAATAAATGCTTATATTACTACTAATTAATACTATAGCCCTTCTATCGTCCCACTACTGGGCATGTGCCTCCCTTCAATGCGAAGGACATTCGGGCCATAATCCACCACCTTGGCCTGGTGCGGGTTGGCAGACTTTACACATCTATCGAGACGAGAACTTATCAAGTTCCGTCAGACGTGCAGGTTTCCTCACGATGTTTTCCTTCACCGTTTCTTAACATGTTATAATCTCGGATGTAAATGAGATTCGCACATTAAACCCAGAGGTGCGAGCCGAGGTTTGAACCTGCAGACTTTGATTGCAAAGCGTGCGTTCGACCACTTGGCTACCACTACTATGCAATATAACAACAGCATTTGTTGAAAAATATTCATTCTTTTCTTTTTTTACGAAATGAATGAAATGATGATATATAATGGAATAAGATGAGGAATGGCTCCACCTGCATTTAGCGGGTATTTCAGCCAGTACCAAGTAATTAATATGAAGGGCAATTTCAATAAATACACATTATAAATAAAAATCGATGATGACAGTGATAAAGATGGCGGAGGGATCCTTGAAAATTATTATTTGAAGGATCTCTGAAATCTGACTGACAATATCTCGGTGCCATGCCATTCATAATGCCCTAAGCATCATCTCATATAATGTAGACGCAGACATAATCAGATATAGAACAACAAAAGCGACCTTTTAATAAAGCCGTGTAGGTGTTTGTTTTGTACGTCAATTGTTCGTGATCGGGGAACAAGTACTGATAACGCTCAATGATACCGGATTCCCATTATTCCCGATATCGTCTCGGGATCTCTCTTTCCCGTTATCACGACAATACTTAATGCCTTTTATTATTTTCTTTTTCAGAACTAAATATAATTCACTGTGATCTTAAACCCGAGAATATACTACTGTGCAACCCGAAGAGGTCTGCCATTAAAATCGTGGACTTCGGGAGTTCGTGTCAGCTAGGTCAAAGGGTGAGTCTGCAATGCCTTAATTAACTCCACGAGTGTTGGTGTCTGGTGTGTGTTAGTCTAGACAAAGCTTTACATTGGTAATGGACCCGTCACATTAAGTATTCATTTAAATTAAAACATGCAACATTCAACCTTAAAACAAATACTCTCATTGAAATTACATGTTTCACTTTGATGTGTTTAATTTTGGAATGATTTTTTTTAACCGATTTAATTAATACGCTCGCGAGTACTGTATTTAACGTAGCATATCTAAAGCCTTACTTGTTTATTTTTTTAAATTCACATTTCAGGGTTTTTTGGTTATCTTGCATGCTATAATGCTTGAACGCTATACAAGGCACCTGCGCGCTTAGCACGGGTGCCAAGTCTAGACTTACGGCACATTATGTTTCAATTTAATCTTTTTCTCCCTATGAAATAAGACAGCGAGTGAGCAAAACAAAACAACGTCTTTTATCAATGGTTGCTAGATTAAGACCAGTGTAGACATTAGATATTGTCACCATGAAGCAAGTAGACTAGTCATATTCTGGCTATCATCGATAAAAGTTGTTGTTGCATGTAATAGGGGGCGAGCTTATTGCTCTTCTAATGGGCACATTCCCCCTCAATACGAGGGAGATTTGGGGCTACAATCTGCCACACGCCTTTCTATAGACATGCAGGTTTCCTCACGATGTTTTCCTTTACCGTTCAGCAAGTGATGCTCATTATTGAAAATGCCATTCGCACATGAGAAGCTCAAAGGTTGTTCTCACGCCTTAAAAAAAATACCATAGTTATACTACATAAGGGTTTGCATAAGTACACTTGGCTCCCATATTTATAGACTTCGATCTCGTACACGCTAATTGGTGAGATAAATCACATCGGGCTCGTGTGATTCAGTGGCGGCCCGCGGCGTGTCGCGGGGTTATCAGCGGCTGCGACTCAAATGTTATTATACTTGACACGACGTTTCGCATATCAGTCGCCCTACGCCACCTTTGAATACGATAATATTCAATTCATTGTCAATCATTGTAAATTATCGACACTTAAAATATTTCCAACTAATGGTAGCAATGATAGCCTTTTTTTTAAATGTCAGATAATACTTTATACCCTGCCACCTCAGGGGAAGTGGCAGGGTTATGTAGGAGTCCCGGCAGAAGACCGTATACCAACTAAAAAGTCACGGTGTACCATCCTCCCGCCTGTATCAGGGGTGCCCCAATCGAACTATTTCTTTTGGTATATTCTCATCAGTTCTGAGTCCCTAGTCATATATAATATTTATATATCATTACGCCTGTATTCCTCAAGGGTGTAGGCAGAGGTGCACTGCAGTGCACCCACACTTCGCCGATGTATTTTGGTACCAACGTGATAGGGGGCGAGCCTATTGCCATAATACCGGACACATTCCCCCTCAATACCAGGGAGATTTGAGCGATAATCCACCACGCTGGCCTAGTGCGAGTTGGTGAACTTCACACGCATTTGTATAGACAGGTTTCCTCACTATGTTTTCCTTCACCGTTATAGTCATAAACATAATGTAAATTTTACCTTTAATATTTGATTAATTAGTATAATAGGAACGATTGAAATAGTGTTTATTGCGCGGCGGCGGCTGACCATTCAATATTAACTTTGACATTTATTGCTTTCACTTATCAACTGCTAGTGCATGTGTTTATGGGTGGACCACATAATTTATTACAAACTAGCTGTGCCCGCGACTTCGCCCGCGTGGACTTTAGGGAGATTACCCGGAAATATGGGTATTATGTTTTTCCCGCGGAAACCTAATGCTTTTTCTAAAATTAAAGTAGCCTAAGTTACGCCTTGGAACGTCAGCTATCTGTCAGTGAAAGTCCCATTGAAATCGGTTCAGCCGTTTAGAAGTTTACCTCAAACAAACAGACAGACAGACAAAAAAAAAATTGCGTTTTCGTTATAGGTATCGTATATACTTTCATACGCATATGGTAAAAAAGTGTTATTTTGATATTACAAACAGACACTCCAATTTTATTTATTTGTATATGTATGTATGTATAGATATAGATAAAGATCTATGTTTAAACGTGATGAAATTCCGTGAATAAATGTAGACACAACTGAAAGTTATTAATTCTCTTCCCTTACCAGGTAGAATCTACCTACTCTGTCATACCCTGTTGATTCTAAAATACGCGACATATATTTTATCTCCGTTACTCACTTCCGTTTATGACGTGAGAAAGAGAGGAAAGAAATTAGATTTCTTTGAGTATCAACATTTATATGCAGCTACTCGCGTCTACCATCCGCGTCCCACAATAGTTTTATTATTATGAACGCTGAAAAATGCTCTGTGACAAATTATCGCGGTTGATTGTGCTTTTAGCATTTTACTAATTGATTAGATGAGGCTCATGGGTGGACAGTCCACGCGTGCAACGATCAATCTCGTGACTCCAATCTCATCAGCCGCCGATCTCATCCCTAGTAGCCATCTTGAACATGTCATTGAAATAAAAAATGGCTTCTCAAGTTTAAGCCTGGCTTTCAAGCTGGCGTGCAGCACCGTGTGTAATATAACACGAATCATTTGGAGCCACTTTTGACCCCGTCATAACTTAAAAACTATTTTACATAAACGTGTAAAATTTGGCTCATCTATTGATTGAGACTTACGAGATACATATATGATTAAAATTTCATAAACACACCTCAAACGGTTCTTTAGATATTAAAGTCCAAAAATCGTCATTTTTATCATTGACTGACCAATAGATCAAGACTCTAACCCACTTCTAGATGACCTAGAAAGTTCAAATTTGGCATCCAGATAGGTATTTGGGCAAATACAAGGGGAAAAAAAAATCAGAAACTAGTACAATTTTATAATTAATAATATAACAAATGTGTTCTGTTTCAGATATACCAATACATACAGTCAAGGTTCTACCGTTCGCCGGAGGTCCTGTTGGGTGTACCCTACGACCTGGCGATAGACATGTGGTCGCTGGGGTGCATACTGGTCGAGATGCACACGGGCGAGCCGCTCTTCAGCGGCGCCAACGAGGTTGATCAGATGAACAAGATTGTCGAGGTTCTCGGCATGCCACCCGATCATTTACTCGACCAGGTCATTGTAGCTCTTATTTATTACCTAATATATTATACCTTGATGGTGAGGTTGTTGGAATTCCGAAAAGGCTTGATTCTCCCACAAACTGGGGTGTCCACGCTCGCGCCTTAAATTTTTTGCCACACAAAAACAAACTGTATTGACTTATAGAAAATGTTCATTGTTCAACTTAATTACACGGACAGCGCGAGACAATTATGACGCGTGGGGATGTGGCTTTTACCACAGAAATTCAATCTTTATGCACATCGACACAGAGTTGGTTTTGGCAAAAAAATTTACACGTGAGTGTCGAAGAGGGGAGGCTTAACTGCACTTGGCTATGTGGTGTTATTAACCTGCACGCTTGAAGATATAGACAATTATATATTGAGCTAAATCATATAAAAAAGCATGTGGTCTAGCGTAGGCAAAAGCTAGCACTTTTCAAAAGCTAAGTAGTAACTTAGCCTGTCATATTCAGTTTTAGATCAGAAGCCAGACGACTCCTCCTAAGGTTTCCGTGGTTTAAACTAGTATTTTATACGATTGGTAGTGGATATACGTTTATTAATTGTGTTCATGGATCCCTTGCAGGCTCACAAAACAAGAAAGTTCTTCGACAAATTACCAGCGTCGGAAGGTGGTGGTTACGTGTTGAAGAAAGTCAATGGAAAAGACGGCAGGTCAGTTTTGGGAAATTGTGCATTACGCTCGAGAAATCATGCCATTTCTGTCATTCTTATTTGTGAAATATGCGGTGAGAGTAGAACGACACATGCTGACTTAGTGTCGAGTTAGGTACAGACAATATATCATGATGACACTAATAGGGTAATTAGGTAATGTGTTTCATTAGCCTTATGACGAAGCGTATTGATAAACCGCCATGTTTCTTTGTTTTCTATCGATGAATCAGGAATACAAGATGCATAATCGCACTGCTATGTTTCAAGCAAGTTGGCGATTTAAAAATGATAAGCCCCATCGATTGTTATGCCAAATCTTCTCAGTAGAGGTCGCACTTCGATCCAAGGAAACATTACATGTAAAATTTGAGAATTTGGAAGTGCGCCGTAGGCATACACGGTAGGTGTGGAAGTTTATGGTTAAAATATGTGTTGCATTTCAGGAAGTACCGGTCGGCGGGAGCGCGGCGGCTGCACGACATCCTGGGCGTGGAGGGCGGCGGGCCGGCCGCGCGCCGCCGCGGGGAGCCCGGACACGCCGTCGCTGACTATCTCAAGTTCAAGGTTGGTCACTACTCCACTTCACGTTAGTTCACTTCCTTCACTTCCCCACAGCCACAGCTCTCACCTTGCACTGCAGATCTCTGAACATCCCAAAATTGAGACCTTACTAGTTGTAAGACTTTACGGAGACGGATTCAGGCTGTAGTCCATAGAGTAACCTTCGAGTATAGGACGATCGGGTTTCTGCATCTGATCGGTGTGGTTTCTATATCCATAAGCGGATTTTTTAAAATGTTTCTTAGATATTTGAGACCAAAGTCTTGACCACCTCCTATAGTACAAGCTTACCTTAGTTTGACAACAGCAAAAAAAAACATGTCTTAAGATCTGTTAGGATTCTTCCAGACGTGCAAGTTTCAATCTAACTATCTCCATTCCAGGATCTAATCCTCCGCATGCTGGAGTACGATCCGAAACAGCGGGTGACGCCATACTACGCGTTACAACACAATTTCTTCAAGCGAACCGCGGACGAGTCGACGAATACGCAACAGGCCCAGTCGCACCACCAACACGGTCAGTAGCTATACACACACACATTCACACAACACTAACACACTCGAGGAGTGTCTGTTCAAAGGGAGATATTACGACCATAACAAAAAGTTTGACAAATGAAAATAAGGTCTTAAGTCATCTTATATAAAAAAAAAACTGTAATATATTGACGAAAGATTATTCCCTCGAATCTCTTTTTGATTGATATATTTTGAATGTATTGGAAATAGCAAAACAATTTATAATGTTGATTTTTTAATAGATATAAAGAAAATATGATTGATGATTTCTGACACAGTTTGAAAAGCGCAGATGACGTGAACCAACCTAGAAAACTATGGAATGTGGCAATATCTCTCTTTGAACTGACACCTGTCTCTTGATCTTACGCGTTGTTAATACTATGGAACATGTGACGTGCTTGGAGCGACAATAATTTCAATTATTCCTTCTCTAAGAACTTTTTCATTACCTTAATTACCAAAAATATATTGGGAGAGATCACTCTTGACTACAAAAAAAGTTGATTGTTAATAGAGAACTCCCGTTTCATTCTCAGTCGAGTCTATATACTACATGAATAATGTTAGATTCCTACAATGTAATGCCTGTTTCAATCCGTGATCTTATTCTCGAATGAGAAGAATAAACACAGAGCTATTCGCTCAAAAAATATTAAATGAGTTTTAAATTCTTTGTTGTCTATTAATCTCTAGTTAAAGTCAATTGGCTTTCTCGCAGTTCTGTCGTAAAACTTACAAGCAAATTTTTAAAATTTTGTTTGCGATCCGCTAAACCTATTCTTATGGTGTTTGGAAAACTTTATCTCTATATACAAGTGTATAATAAAATACTGATCATGTAATGTGTAAGTCCATGATAATTTGGAGCTTGTGTCATGTATGTCTCGCTAACTCATAACGCTTCATCATTTCATTTTTACTGTGATTAACATTTAATAAATATCTCATTCCCTGTGTAAAAATGTATCATGGAAGTTACAGAAGTTTGATTTTAAAATAGATTCATTCTTATTTTGAAATACACTTCTCATCAAAAAAATCGAAACACTTTCGTTTTTATTGTTTTTGTCCTAATTTTTAAAATTACTCATCATACAAAATACGAAACCTATGAAGACTTAATTTGAATTTAGAACATTAACATTAGGATTTATAAACCTCATACTACTCACTATTAAATGACATTTTACATTTATTCCTAAATATACACATTTTTCTGATAATCCTTATCAAATCATAAACTGCGAGGTGTTTCGATTTTTTTGATGAGAAGTGTATATACTGTTTGAAAAGAGAATTGTAAATTATTTTTGTACGTCAATGAAGCGAATACCTTGCTATTCGCTAAGACAGTTGAAGCTGTTTGACAAAATGAAAGCCTGTCTAGATCCCATTGTTTTCATATAAGTACAGTCATCAACAAACACTAAAACATGAGACATGTTTTTTTATGTAACTCTATTACCTCAATAATGCGCTTAAATAGAATAGACAGTAACTTCCATGGCAATAATGAACCTTGATGACATGTTAATAAAGGCGATGTTGTGGCGGCAGATGGCCCGTCGGACCCGCGATGACTAGAGCGGTCCGGCGGCCCCGCGTCCCGCCACTAGCCGCCACTTGCTATCATTGCTGCCAAACGCCAGGTCGGCACTCATACTCTCGGAATGTTTAACTCTACCCTGTGGACCCCTGTATGACCCCCGCACTCCTGCTGTGACCCCCACACCTGTTGTGTGTCCCGTGTGCTGTGACTCATCCAAGGCATGCCGTTGTTGTTCATGCATGGCTTTCAATTATGGTTAAAATCTATAGCTTTTCTATAGAGTTGTATCATTTTCAACTTGTCTGCTTTTATTTTCACAACATTTTCCTATTATCAATTATGGCAGATATTTATACTGAAAAATAATAGTGTAGAGATAGAGCAATTTTTACTAGAACTAAAACTGGCTAAAGATTTTAACTTTCGAATATTATTACATAACGACTCTTGAAAGGCAATCTTTACTAATCGACAAAATATCGTAAAACAAGTTATATATGTATATTATTCGAACGGCCAGATTCTTGCTGCGTCGTTTGATATAATATAACTCATTTTACGTTTTTTGTCGTTTAGTAAGGATTGCCTTTAACGCGTCAATATTAGTATTCAAATATAAGGCTTTTCTTATATATTGAATATAAAATCACAGTGGAGTTGTTTATTTTATTTGTTGGTAACATATTATGCTGTTTTATTTTAAGTAATGTAATTATTTATCCTATTACAAAAATAACTAGAGTAGAGACTACTGGAAAGTAAATTTAAGTTTAAACATTAACTGGACTGGACACGTTATCGGAGTCTGGGCGGGCGATGCAGAACCTCTCTCGTCGAGTACTCGTTAAATACACGATCGCTTACTACTACTACTACTACTGCAGCCCTTTTAACGTCCCACTGCTGGGCACGGGCCTCCCCTCAATGCGAAGGGGGATTCAGGCCATAGTCCACCACGCTGATAATCCGATAATCTCGGATGAAAATGAGATTCGCACGTATAACCCAGAGGTGCGAGCCGGGGTTTGAACTTGCACACTTTGATTGCAAGGCGTGCGTTCGACCACTCGGCTACCACTGCTATGCACGCTCGCCTAGATTCAAATAATATGTTCGGTTCAAATATACTCACTACTCACGATCTTACGCCTTACCAGCACCTGTTAAAGTTTAGTTGTTTCATTAGTAACTGTCTGCTTTTGTAGTTAACTGTCAAGCACTGAAAGTGATATTAAAAACATTTCTTCTCCGTCGTGTCTTCGCCACGGCAGAATCTCATTGGGCCAGACTCAATGGAAAGAGGCCAAAAAAACACTTATGAAAGACATTGGTGTTAGCATGCATGTCAAGACAAGACCTCTGTCACGTATTGGCTCAGTCGCTCTCTGTTTTATTTCATACGAGTTCTGTGAAATAAGTCTAGTCTTAACGCTCATTCTACAACTGCAGGTGGTGGTAGGGGGTGGATAGAGACCCAACTGAGACGGAACAGTGTGATTTATCTATTATTTTAGTTGCAAACGGTTTAAGGCCCCAATGCCTCTAACATTATTGTTGTAACAACTTATTTTATCAGGGTAAACATTACAGTACATTCACAGTTACCTCTGATGTAAACTTATACCCTTCTGCTTTAATGACGCTTTGAAAAAAAAACTTTTAAGCAAAGCTCTGTTCTTTTATTTCACAGCCAATAACAGTCCGTTTATAGTTATTTTTATTTGTGTAACTATTCGACAAATAGACAGACATTAAGCTAAATGTCAGGGGTTAAATAACTGTGAATTGAGTGTAGTCATTGTCACCTTAATGCCATTAGACTATTCGTATTGTAGCTACTGTTGATTACATTCATGCCTTAAAAAATGATGTCATAGCAACTCCACAATGATAGTGTCCACGGGACTTGGGGCCCAGATCGTGTGTAGATTCCTCTACTCTGATGATGAAATGTATATAATGTGATTGTATGGTTACGTACAGTGGGCGGAGCGCGACTGTGGGGCGGCGCCGAGCGCATGGAGGTGGAGGGCGTGCGGCGCGACGACGACCTGCTGCAGCCCGTCTGCCAGCTGCAGCACAGCCCCGTCGCCATCCACTAGCCGGCCGCCGCACGCGCCGCCCGCCGCGCCGCACGCGCCGCGCGAACCAGTACCGGACACTGTCGAACATTGCTCACCGTGATCTAAATTTGTATCATGCTCGGTCGCTCACTTTTGACGGTGACTGTACACGTTTTGACAGCTTACGAAAACCATCACAGTGAATAACGGTCAAACTGACGCTGGAACGCCCCGACTCGCGATACTCGCGTCACGGAACGGTCGTCGTCGTTCATCGACCCCGCGAGGTCGGTGCAGTCGTTTAGTATGATTTTGAGGGGTCTACCGTCTGACATGTCGGCGAGAGATGTTACGATGTGCGTGATGTGTCGCTGGAATGTGTACGCCCCGCTCCGCAATAGCCGGTGAAATCTCACGGTTTTTGGAATGAGACCGTATGGAAACGGACGCTACACGGATGGATCACGTTAGTGTAAGCATGGGCCACAAGCGACGCGTCTACTCAGCCGTCGTAAGAAGTGTGCAAACCTATGGAACTGAACAGTGACGGCTTTGTTACATCGAAACACGCTACCTACTATTAGTTACGAAATGATAACGTCACCCGCGACCGCACCGCCGCCACCCCGCCTGCGGAAATACCGCGACGTGGTAGCGGTGGGATCCTCTCGCGCAGATGGATGGACGAACGACGAGCGGGACTCGCGAGCCCGGGCCCGGCGCGGCAGCGTGTGCATGACGTGCAGCGTGTGCAGGACGTGCAGCGCGTGCAGGACGTGCAGCGCGTGCAGGACGTGCAGCGCGTGCAGGACGTGCAGCGCGTGCAGTGCGAGTAGTGCAGTGTCGCGCAGCCGGCCGCCGGCAGTGACTCAAAGTGCGCACGGCCGCGGGACTCCCGGACTGAATTCGATATTTATAATTCTATATTTTTATTTAATACGATAAGTCTGACTGTAAAGAAATATTATGGTGACGATTTGTTACTTTGTAACGTGTATTTGTATTATTTGTTCTTAATCGCTTCACACGACAGTACTTAGAGAAGGTTCCGACTCCGAGTGATCCCGTTCACCACATCCGGACGCATCGAGGGCATGAAAGCTAGGTTTTTTTATTGTTACGCGATGCATATCAAGGACGCAATATGATAGAAAATAAATAAATTGTAAATAAAATTAGGAAACAGACTAATCGATACAGACTGCAAAATAAACCGGATAATCCATAGTTTAGTTACTATATAAATGCTAGTTAGGCTTTCATTCGGTTCGATTATCGCAAGCTTTATATTCTTAATGTGTCGGCAACTGATGACTGAAATTTAAAGGGCCAATGACGATTAATTTTATACAGACGATGAAATAGTTTGTTAAGTATTTTTGTTAATGCACAAATTGAACCGACTCACTTTGTTTAGTCTAAACTGTGCCCTCGCATTTCAGAGTTGTTGTATAATGTGTAATAAACTTCCGATACAAACAAATAATGCTTGTGATTTGACTCCCAATTGTTATATTTTTAACGCGTATAGCTTATTTTTGACCCACTGGAAATATTCAGACGATGTGTAAAAACGGAATATAATGTATATGTTATTCTATTAAAACACAAAATGTACTTGTAGGTTACGAGAATGTTGAAATCATAATATTAAAAAAAAATGGGTATTCCATATAAGACATATTCAATAACTGACTTGTTCAACCTTTTTGGATTTGAATCTACAATAGACTAACCTCATTGCAACAGACTGTGGAAACTTTCTTATCGGAGATATTTTGTATAGCCTACCTACACTGAACCACTGCCTTTATGTGCCGGGACTTTTTTATGTGGAAAAGCAACGTACACGATGTGGCCGTGTTGTTGCATACTTTTAGTAATAACTATTTTAGAAACTACATCAATACGGCCACCAATTGTGAACTGTGCGTAAAGGTCCGCTGCTAACTCACTACGGACCTTTTTTGGTCCAAATTGTAAGTCAACATGATTCCTATTGTATTATGTTGTATTGTACGTAGGTAATTATGCAATGCTTTATATGCATGATGGTCGACGTGGTGGAAGTGGTATTCGTACCAGAAGTTTGTAGTCAAAACTTAGCGAATTTTGATAATTGGGTTTAATAATATGAATCTTGCTCGTCACTCAGTGTTGATGTTTACATTATTGTCAACGTCAATTGACATAAAAAGAATGTTAGTGGCGGTCCTAAGGTCTAGCTAGCTGCTTTATTCTGACCATATTGTGATATAGTAAAATTTTTATGTTCAATTTATTTTTAGTTAAGAATTGACTGATAAATGACCGATGCTCAGAATGAAGGAGCTAACACGAATTGCAACTGATAGCTAATTATTTGACCGCAATTTTGCTTGCGATAATTTTTTTTTAAATAATACTATCCCAACGCGGGACTCATTTGAAAACAAGACTCATGTATGGAACGATTGTTTAACATGAAGCATTAAAGTATTTTTCTAACTTTTTTTTTAACGACTAATAGTACCTAGGTATGTACTGTCTCTTATGTTTGATTGTAGATTTGAATCTATTTCTAATCTTGCTGTTCTGTACTGTAAATTTTTTCGAATATCTGTATAATATTTACTGTAATACTTTGCTGCTTCATGAATTATAGGGTTGTTAGGAAGAGTATAAGGAATAGGTATTGGGAAGACACATTAATTTGCGGATAATATAGCGAGCAATAACTGAATAATCGACAGGCAGGTTTCCAAAATGTACCTATGTGAAATTCACATTAAAAAGAAATGTGTTCATGCTGTGTACCTAATTGCATTATACATACCTTATTAATTATTATATATATCATTTAGTTCCTTTTAATGTAATAAACTATTTTAAATGGATAATGTGTCCACCATATATATCAACTTATAACATCAAGGGGAAGAGGCGAAGTGACTCAAGCGCCATGTTGGGCGATATTGAGTTTTATATTTCGTTGGAATCTGCAATATTATCTCAGTATTTTGAGCTGGGATTCGTGCAAAGTTACCAAAATGGAGCTTCAGTTAATTCGCCTTTTACCCGACGACACGGTCAGGCAAATTAACACAAGGAATAAGACATTTTATTAATTTATCAACGTTTGTTTTGTTTCGCCGATATCGGAAATCTGTCCTGGATTGTTGTATTTTATTAATATAACAAACTAGTCGGGATGTTAAGTGATAGCACACCAACCTATTGAAATGTAGTTGTACTGAATCCATTACTCGGGGATGGCCCTAGATGATTCGCTTGAGTACCTATGTTCTTTACTATTTATTTGTACTGTGACAGTATGTGGCAAGTGTGAGATGGTATGTGGTGCGCGACGCGATGCAGTGAGCTACAATGTTTATTTCCTATCGGATTGTCAGTTCACAGGCACTGTAACAATAAAAGGATAGAGCTTTATGTCACTAAGTTTTGTATTTTAAATCAATAAACGATAGCAATGATTCATGATTTTATTTAAATTAGGTTATTACACCTGTACCTACGTCCCTATGAAAATTCAGTTTTTCGGGCTTCCGTACCCAAAGAGTAAAACGGGAACCATAGAATAATTACTCATAGAAACCAAGTCCGCGCGCCGATTTTGAAGCACCTTAATTGGAGCCATAAATGGCTCCAAACGCCGGGCCGCTCCGTAGTGTTCAATGTCAATGCACGCCGAACGTGTCTCGCGAAAAAAAAATTATTATGACGATTTGTGCAGTTAAATTGTGTCACAACACATCTGAAAAACAAAAGAAATGTGATAACATCACTTTTCACAGGTAAGCTTTCAGTATTTCATAGTATCTTGTAGTTAATTAAGTCAAAACAGAACAAAATAGAAACGTTTTAATTCAATGCACAGTGTTGCCCGATTGTTAAAATATTTTCCCATTTTAACTGAATTTATTGCTCCGACTAATTAATTTTAAAACATTTGCTACTGTTACTTACTGTTGTTGTTCTTTAATGTAGGTGTTTGTGTGATTTAACGATATCTATACGATATCTATACGAACGATATTTTATAGGTTTCTAAACTGATTATTTTTTAATAATTATTTTTTCTTTTTCATAATATGAAGACTATTCGATTAGAAATATTTGTTGACTTGATTGGTTTACTTTAGTTACACAGTATAAAAATTCATAATTGTATACAATAATTAAAATATATATATTTTTACGTGTTGTTGTTTTATTTTATTCGTTTCATAAAAATAAACATTCCCGTATTATAACAACATTACATTACTATATCCACACTTTACCACACATAGCTATTTATGCATGATTGCCAAAAACAAATGGTTATCAGCGGCCGAGTCATTACCCCACTTTCGGAAAACTGGACCTTCACTGGCAACATTACACAAGTGTATGTGTGCGTGTCGCCGGGCGTAAGCACGTAATCGGCACGCCTGTGTGAACCGGTTTAGTGCTTCAATTTTGACAGAGCGCTTGTATGAAGACTATCTTTCTATGAGTAATTATTCTATGACGGGAACCCTATTACTAAGACTTCGCTGGCCGTCCGTCCGTCTGTCACCAGGCTGTATCTCATGAACCGTGATAGAGAGTTGAATTTTTTACAGATTATGTATTTCTGTGGCCGCTATAAGAACAAATACTAAAACACAGAATAAAATAAATATTTAAGGCGGCTCCCATACAACAAACGTGATTTTTTTGCTCGTTTTTAGTTTGTAGGGTTCTAAATTTTTATAGAGTACGTTTTTATTTTTATCTTTTTCAAATTCTAAATTGACCATTGATACAGTGCATAAATATTTTTTTATAAATTGGGACTAAAATTTTGGTGTATATACAAACTAGAAGCTTTTAACTCAAACCGAAAACACACTCGTAACTTGAAAAGCGACTGACACCTTGGTTTTTCACGAGCAGTGCTTGGGTGGATCCTGAAAGGGGTCCCCCCTTAAACGACCTAGTGTGGTAGCAGAAGTTGGTTTGATTCCGGTTTCTGGGAGATACAGAATTTTTAAATCTCCAGAAACAAACCAACAACTGCCGCCATTTAGCGTGAGCTAAACGACAACTGGCGCCACCTAGCGCCAAATAGCTGGAAAACATAAGTCACGCAGAGGATCACTGTTACTGAAGGCGAGTTAGTTCCGCTTTCTGACACAGGGGGGCAACACTTGTAGGACTGAAATATTTTTATTTCATTGTTTTTATTTAATTTTAAGATACGTATTATGGCTTTTCCCGATTATTATACATAATGGTACGGAACCCTTGCGCGTGCGCGAGTCCGACTCGCACCGGTTTTTTTTATCGTTATTCAAATTCCAATGGAAACAAGAATGACGTAAATAAATCTGCGATATATATACAGGTACTATGCGATTCAATGATATTCTAGTAAACAGATGTGTTATACACGCACAAAACAACTGAAAAAAGTGTTCCGCTGCAGTAAAAAGTGCCGCGTATCAGCGGCAGCAGCCATACACACTTTTCATTCATTTACATTTCACACACGTAGAAATGTGCAAAAGAGATAGCTGTCGTAGAAACTAACGAGAAAAAAGAGATAGCTAGTGTTGTCACTTGCGCTTCTATGTGATGTAACATTTATCTGTCAACTAATCCGCATGTTGGTATCAAATATACGTCCTAATTAGTATGTATTCGAGTCTTCGCTAGTGCGCGCTCTTATCTGTATGCGATTCAACTAAGAATAGGAATGTCAATAATCTCTATCTGTCAAATGTCACTTGAAAAGTATGGTTTGCAAAAAACTTATTTGCATATCAATAATAATAGTGTTACATCAAATTTAAATAAAAAGGTTAAATTAGTAGTAAATTGTCTTAATATAATATTAAATTATTTAAAGTCATAATTAGTTTTTTAAAACCATACCATCACCTTTTTTATTTTCATTTTTGGCGCAAAGGCCAAGAAGCCATGCCAACGTTATTAAAGAAAAGAAAATAAGGACGCCAGTCGCCATTTTGTCGTTGTTAGTGTGCTTCGTCGTGCGACTGAGTGAGTTTTTCACTCCACCTTTGCAAATAAATTTTATCTAAAAAATATCTTGTTTTGCTCACCCTATACAGGGTGTATCAGAAGTCCGAAATAATACTTTGGGTATATATACGGTAGGTCATATGTGAATGCTCAGTGAAGACAGATTTTATCTAACTATCATGGTTTCCAAGTTGTAGACCTTTGAATATTTGTCACGAGTATCATGTTCTGGCCTTTGGGTACATCCATGATCCTATCAAGAAGTGTAAACTACATTTAAGAGGGGCGGCTACAAATATCCACAAAACAGAACATGAAAATTTAACGCAGAACTCGAGATATTACAAATTATAGAAATCGGCTACGAAGAAAAAGTTGAAAAAACATATTCGAATTTCAATCAAATTTTTATACTATTCAATTGTATACCCGATACTGATGCAAACCCTACAGTATTATTTCGGACTTCTGAAACACCCTGTATAACTGGTTAGAATTGACAGCTATGAAGGCACAATATGGTGCAAAGTCGATCCTATTCTCATTTGAAACGCATATACACAGCTTGACTGACTCAGGTACGCCGCCCCGCGCCGATTTCGGCGTAGTATTTGTTGCCGCATTTGACAAGTACGGCCGGTGCGGTATCTAGTCGTGCGAAGCGAGACCAATCAATCATCTATGACCTAGTGATAATATAATAGACTTATTAAAAGGGCAACATAGTCAATCGGGATCTGATAATAGATTTTCCAATCGTATAGGTATGAAATTTGCGCCCTCAAGGGTGGGAATAGGTACCTAACTAAACAAATCATTAGGTAACTACTTAGCGTAATGCACAGAGTATTATAATAAATGGGGAACTTTAAGGTACCACAGTGTGGTCGCGCATTAATGCATAATGTTCTCCGTAGATGGAGAAGACTAGATTCCCTCACAATTATATTTTTTCATATCAGGCGAAATGGGGCTAGAAAATTATAGGCGAATCTGAATTTTATAAGCCTATTACTATACTTATGTAACAATCAAAGGACCGCCAAATTTACACGAAACAATGGCATAGCAAAACACTATTTTAGCCTTGTTTCTCCAGGCAATGCACAATTTAAAACATAGATTTAGCTCAAAGACAAAGAAAGATCATCTATAAAACATTTTTACTTATCTATGGTCTAGCGTGCGTTTGCTTAGCCAAATTCTCAATTTTTATTGTTTATTTTTTTGGAGATAGAGCATAAAAGTTCAAAAACTCGGAAGAGTGTTTGTACATCAGCTATTGGTTTATCACCTACTTACAGCTATATGTATTTTAAACCATTGGAATTGTGAAAAAAATATAAAATGATTACTTTTGCTGTGAAAACCAAAACCAGTTCAGAACAAATGGAAATCCTTACACGTTTTATGGAGCAGTAAGTACCGGCTTGCATGCCTTTTATACTGAAAGTTACGTGTATTCCATTTTTGAAGATCTTTTTACTATGTCAAGCTAATAAGCTATAACTTTCAGTTCTTACCTATGTGTAGTTACTAACTCAGCTGGAGTTATGTATGCAAGTTTTTAATCTAATTTCAGGCATGGTGACTTAAATAGAATTACAGAACAAGCCCCTATTTCAAGGCTAGAACAAATGCAGAAGTGGGAAGAATTGACTGGTATGCTAAATGAAACAGGAGGACCTAGGCCTACTGTCAAATGGAAAAAGGTAAAACTTACAATAATATGCTAACAGTCAGAGTTTCACCAAAGATAGTATATTTTAGTACCTATAGCAGTGGTGCTCATTCTGCTAGCACCAAACTACAACTAATAAAAAATACATCATCACGCCTGTATTCCCCGAAAGGGTAGGCAGAGGTGCACTGCTGTGCGCCCACTCTACGCCGATATATTTTGGCCCCAATGTAATAGGGGACGAGCCTATTGCCATCATACCGGGTATATCCTCCGTCAATACAAGAGAGATTTTAGGGCTCTAGTCCACTACACTGTCCCAGTGCAGGCTGGTGAACTTGACACGCCTTTCTATAGATGTGCAATTTTCTTACAATGTTTTCCTTCCCGGTTTCATAGCAAGTGATAATCTCGGATGAAAATGAAACTACAACTAACTATATTTGATAGAACCAAAAGTATTGACTTTTCAGTCACTTGTTGCAACAAATTCGATTATTATCTGCGTGCAGGTCCTTGAAAACCTATTTTAATATTATATTTTCAGGTTTGGAGCGATTTAAAAAATAATACCAAGAAGAAATACAAGAAACTGATATCCGAAGGAGTTGGTGCTCCCATGTCGCATTTAGAGCTTAGAGTACTGAAAGTTTTGGGAGCACATGAGGAGGGTGATAAGGCCAACCAGTCAGATGATGATAATGATGATGACAATGAAAAAAATGCCTCTCAGCATTTACAGGTAAAGATTTGTGCACAAATAAAAAAAACTAAAATACGACAATACTGCCAATTCCCTTGTGATAACTAGCTACAGTTGTTGAGATCTAAGCAGCTTATTTAGGCAGCTAGTAGAACCTTAGCGTGTAAATTGTATCAAGACAATAAATAAAAAAAATTGGGTAGCAAAAACTCTGATGCATTTAATATGTGAGAATCTGAGTATTTTTCTTTCGTGAAATAATCCTACTTAAATGGAATTAATGACAGGTTTTAAAGGTGGCCTCTTACAACTCAATGACTGTAGGACTTAATTTAAGAACTATTGCCAACATGCATAAGTGATATGTTTAGTGAGTGTTTGTGTATGCTTGGAAAAGTATTACCAAAACAGAGGCCAGATCAGAAAATTAAAATTTCATAACCACACTGACAAGCTTGTCCGACTAAGAAAAATAATATTTAGCAAGGTGCCAACAGAATTTTCACCATTCTGTGACACAGTGTGTGATATACTAACCTTATATTAAATGATTGGTATGATGCACTTGCTAGGAATCATTGGCCTATAATCTCATTTTAAAACAATGCAGTGACATTTGAGACAATCCAATTAAATTACCTAATTGGCAATATTTTAAGTTTGTAATACATGTTTTTATAATTATAATCTTACACTTTGCTAGCTTTAAATGTCTTATGTCTTATTTATATGCTTTCTTGGTATCAGATTGAGACGAAAAAAGAGCCTGGTGAGTCGGAAGTCCCTCAATATTTCTACCCTGTCAACTGCCCGCCGAAGAGGCCATCTTCGGCATCCTCATACGCCTCCAGCAGTATAGCGCCGCCCAGCAAACGAAAACGCAGCGATGTAGACAATTTAACAAATAAATACTTCGATTTTGAGAGGAAACGGGAGGAAATGGTGCATGAAAGAGAAATGGCTAGGATAAAACAGGAGGAACAACGTTTGGGTATCTATAGCAGGCTAGTGAGTGTGTTGGAGTCTTTAGCACCATGTGTGCAAAGGTTTTTAGATCGGCATTGATGAAGGAAATTCAAAGGTGAATTAATTATCGAGACAATTATGTACAAAGACGTCAGAGCTGCCGATATATGAAGATGCAGACAGTTTCCTGTGCATATTAATTTTAAGCTCTGTCCTAATAACTATAAACTCCTTTATCATGTAAAATATGAAGACGAAGATACAATGGATATATGGGCCTTTACTGTCATTAAATATTGATAAAAGCAGCTGGATGAAAAATTAAATTATTTTGTTGACATTGGGAAAGTTTTGTCTAGTAACAGAAGTTCCACATACTTAGGTAATTGGTCAACATGTGGTTAGTTGCAGGATTGCTAGCAGTGAAAATCGATAGTTCAGTATTTTATTGTCAACTATATTTTTCATCTCAATGAATGATATTCAACCAAGTGGGAACTTAACATAATTTGAATGGATGTTTATTTTTAATCTTAAGATTTGTTAATGTATAGTTATGTAAGTGTAAATAATTAAAAATGTATTTGATAATGCTGAACTGAGTCCTGGATGAGTGTTTATTATTAAAATTATTCTAATGTAGTTGTTTATATGTAAATAGTATTAATATCCTAACGCTGCTGATTGGAGTTGTTTGTTAAGGTAGAATGCGCCTAAGGTAATATGATACTAATGCCAAGTTGTCATTAACACTAGGTGACGCTTTAAGACGATGCCTAAATATGAAACAGCCATGTTAGGACATTTCCTTGTGTTAGTGAATACGCGCTTAAGTTGTATACGCGTGAGATTTTACATATTATTTAAAATAATAAGCCGAAAGTAAAGTTAATCATTCTAGTTAATATTAGTCAATGCGCGAGTACATGCTTTTTAGCTACCATCTTCGACCGAGAACCGGCTTGATTTGATCAAATGTTTTTACTCTTAAAACAAATAATAAAAGTATATAAAAATAGGTTTATTGTCCTTTACTCGATCTATCATACAGAATTAGGTTGCGTATTTCAACCTCCCTTGCATCTGCTCCGATAGCCGTGATCGTCTAGTGGTTAGGACCCTACGTTGTGGCCGTAGTAACCCAGGTTCGAATCCTGGTCACGGCAGTGCTACAACACTGTTACGGCGGAGTTTAACGTTTTATTAAATAAAAACGATTTTAAAATTTAATATTTTTATTTTATTTACCGTATGACCGTATTTGAGATAGTGGTAATGTTGCTGATACATCTAAAATTAGAGAATAACACTGATATAATAAAAGGTAATGAAATAAAGTGGTATAACTTAAGTAAATAAAATGCTATCTGAAAATCATTGCTAATTGGTATGTAAATACTTGCCATTTACATATTTTTAACAAAATAACTAGAAAAGTGTGAAGAACGGCGTATACATTGATGAAATATAAAACTTAAGCTTAGTGCCATCTGTGAATCTAAAACCGTACTAAAATGGATACACAGTACATAGAAAACCTAGCTAACAGTGACATCTAGCGGTCTGTGGACTTAGTTTTCTTTGAATACACTAAAAGATGGCACTAGCAGTATTTGTTTTGGTTCACTTGCCGTCACGCCGCAGCTGTTCGCTATCACAGAAATCCGTGAGAGAAAAGGAGTGGTGATTAGGCCTGTCTTTGCTTAAAAATTACGTTTTTTCAATGGTTCACGTGCACCCCGGGACTCGTGGCGTTTATATGTTCTAGATTAAATTGTTCTACACGTGATATATTGTTGGCAGTGTCGAAAAACAACGGTAAATAGTGTAATTATCGATGTAAACGTTGGTTATGACGTTTCCTACGGTGTGTTTGTGTGTGTGGGTGAGCGGCAGCATTGCCGACGGCTGTTGAAGCGAATCTTGTAACGGAATGAGTAGATGTCGGATGTAAAGGCTGTTTTTGGTAAGTTATTTTGTTTTGACAGTGTTAGACCTAACCTATTTGGCTCATGCTTGCCAACGAGAGGTCTGTGTAGCTACGTAGCGCGGGTACGTTATATTTGACCTCGATGCGCGGTGCGATCCCGTCCACTGGGTACCTATTTAGTCAGTTATGTAGGTACCCTTTGAAAGGAAATTTGTTTTTTGCAGAGCCCGCCAAGTTTCCGCACGAATGTTCAGCTTGATTGTAGCTAATTTATAGTTACGGCAGTAACGATGTAAGATAAAAAAAAACAAGAAGTTTTAACGAACCTGTTATCACTTTTATTTACAGTGAGTTAAGGATGATTATTGATTAATACCTACGTTTTAACTTGGCGATATGTGCAAGGTACAATCAACTTTAAATATGGTGCATAGAAAATTATAAGATTTTTATGTAGTTAGTTAATTAAATAAATAAGCTAAGTAGAAAGGCAGGTAGTAAATTAAGAAATCTATGTGGATTTCAAACAGACTGATATTGCTTCAAAATAGTCAGATCAGTAGGTCGCTATTTATTGGGTCCTAGGCAAGAAACGAACAACGGCCAATCTGCATACTTAGGTACCTAACAACCCACTCACGTAGTTGAATATTAATTAAGAATCAAGTTAGGCACTTATACCTACTTATCTATGTAAATTTAAAGTATAATTTACAAACTTGGTTTGATTTTTATTAGAAAGGGAGGTAGGTCCCTACACCTTCCTAGATATCTATTCGAGAGCTAAGTTATTCGTTTACACTTACCTACATAGACCAGGTAGTAGGTAGGAGGAAGGTAGGTATCTATCTAGCAACAAGCTAGCTAGTGGTAGCTAGTGGATAAACTTTCCAACTCCTACACCTTTTTCGATTAAATTCGTGCGAATTCCAAGACAATTTAGCTTTTCCCCAGGACTCGCTGAGGGTCAATCCTCGGTGTCTTCAATGGACACCGCTGTCGATCCTGGCTTACAGAAGTAACAGTGGTGGGAATTTGTGGCGGGCTTATTTCCATTTAAAAAAGCTACTTTCTACTTCTATATTATACTACCTATGTATTTCCAAACAGACTACCTACCTATCAAGTATCTACCCGAAGTATTTAGTTATCGGCTCGTACAACGATTATCAGTTTTGCATCGATTTAGTGTCCTCCGAGTAGGTAGGTGTGATGGGTCACTTATTGCATATGGTTGTTAACCAATTGTTCCAGTTGTGATAGTGTGCAGAGAATGCAGCTCAGTGTTTCATAATTTACAAAATAATTGCTTGATTACTAACAACTTACCTAATATGAATACTTACTCATAATACATTAAATTACTTAAGGCGTCAATTACTTAATATAATTAATTAATTAATCATCCGTTAAGGCTGGTGGCGCTGCTCAATCCGCAGAATGCCTCAAACGCCGCAAATATAGTTCCCTGGGTGTAGGGTACATATATTTGAGGCGTTTGGGGTAGAAACCTTAGGTCCATGGGGGCCGGGTGCCCACCGGATGTTTCAAGACATTGCGAAACGTCTGATCGAAACATCCGGTGATCAGAACGCTGGAAACTATTTCGCACAGCACATCAGCATTGCCATTCAACGTGGCAATGCTGCCGGCGTTTTGGACACCCTACCGCCCGACAATGATGGGGGACTGTGAGGAATATAATATTTTACTTTTATTTTTTATTATTATTAGTAAATTGTTGACTATGTAATTACTTAACTATTTAAGTAATTATATACTTAGGCAAGTACCCACTAGAGTATTTTAAATTATTTAAATCAGTTTCTTGGCGATAACGAAACTCTAGGTACTCTCGCCGATTTCAAACATAATTAAGTGTTAAAACGTGACATTACATTTCACGGTTTGTGTAACAAACGTTTTTTTAATTAACTATGAGTTGGTATTACTACTGTATACCCAGTAGAGATATGATTGTCACTCGTGAGTCGACTCATTTGAGTACCTCATGATTGCAAATTGAATGAGTTAGGTACTCGAATTTCAACATTGAACCGCCTGTTCACTTCCTCTTCACGTCCCATATGTAGAAGTTGCTAAGAAAAGTTTTGATTGTGTCGCGATTGAGTTAAATAGATATCATTACTGCATTCCTCGTGCCTCGTACAGGTACAACGTAGTTCACTCACACAGATAGTTTTGTGAGGTGAATACAATCTCGAGAGATGCCTCACCCCAAATGTGGTGTACCTCGTGAGCGCCTCGCAAGGTAAGATGAGGTACTCCCTGAATACTCAGCCTGAAATAAAATAGAGTTATCTATCACTGGTACCCAGCTACCTAGTTAAATAAAGCAATTATCGAACTAATCTGGGTTACGTATTTTCGACCCACGCTATCGTAACGGCATAACTAACGGTGGGAAGCGTGGTAGGCGGCACGTAGGCGACCAAAGCCATGGACGACATTACGGTATAATGATTGCTTATTGTTATATTCACTTGTAGTTTCTATAGTCAATACACGTACCTGCCTATATGTTATTGGCGATTTCAGCTAATATGTGATTTTTGCGAAATAGTGGTTAAAGATGCTATTTTATACTTCGTGGCTAGGTGCTTAACTTTTTTCTCGTAACCTCTTCTTTATTACCTAAAGCTGATGACCTACAGCTATGCTAATTGCTGAAAAGTAAATACGTGATGACATCAAAGTGTCAAGAATGACGTGAAAAACAAATATAAAAACAAGCAACAAAATTTTTGTTCTTCCAGCGGTTTATTGAATTAGTCAAAATTTTACGACTCCGGGCAAAACGTGTTCGAAATATCGTCTCAAATGTTTTAAGCTTGTTAAAGAAAAAAACTGCGAGGATGGCTACAAAAAAACCTCCCGTCAAAAGATCTCGAGAAATTCTGGAGAAAACCGTAGAGCACCCCGAGGTGGCCTTGGCGGCTATCACCTCATATAAGAAGCAGAGGGAAGTGAGCGACTTTATCAACTTCTTGCTTAGCGCGCTGGAGAGAAACTCCGATTGGCTTAACAATGTCGTGAGCAAGCAAAACAATTTCAGGTGCGCTCTAATGGTAGGAGCCGGCCCCAACCGCTTCCAAATCCAAGAACTGATCTATCCAACAGGAGATGCCGACATCAAATTAGAAATAGAAATAAAAGAGTCAGAAGATTACGACAAAATTGCAATAGCAGCGTTAGTCAAAATATCTAATCTGGAATTAGACCACTTGCTGAAGTACGTCAAAACACGCCTGTGCGACAACGCCTCGATAAAAGAGGATCTCATAAAAGGTAAGACTTTAGGCGTAACTTTCGCTGTACTGAGGCCCTTTTCTGAAAAGCAGTACCGTGTAATGGAAAGGATTGTCATCGGGAGTTCCATGAAGTGTGTCATGCCCCTAAAAAAACGAGTGCGTAGGGACGAGAAATTAACAATGGAACCTCCTGTGAAGAAGACTAGGAAAGTCACACAGTGAGAAGACAGATAGTTGCAGGACCGTTGGGTACATGAAACGTTTCGGAACAAAATGGTCAGTCGTTATGGCGTACCGCAGTGTCATGCAGCATGTAATGGCAGCAATTTGGGCCGACTGTAAAATGCGAAGCTCACAGTAAATTATACTCATTTTTGCAATGATCGCTTCCGATTACCTATGATGGATGGGGGCGCATTTGTGGCGGAATGGCTACTATATTTTGCAAACTATATCTACCTATTTTCATTTATTTATAACAACAACTTATATTTTTTAAACTCTACAATAAAATTTGCTACCAACGAAGGTATAGTCTGATTGTATTTAGGTGTTAGTACGGTCGCTTGGTTTATTTTCATTGCGCCAAATTAACACGATTAGCCGAATTGTTTACGAAGGACATTGAAACAGTATAAAGAAAAACATAATTAGACTTTTTCTGTTCCCTATCGTTAAACTGTGATCGTTTTTCTTCCGTCGACGGAGCAAGCGTCCGACTGGGAAAGATCAATATCTCTAGAATCAGGGCAGTCGTGCGCGAGCCAGCTTACAGCCACAAATCCTTCCACCAATAACTTATTACAATAGCACTCGGCGTTACGCAACTGTGAAGAGTAAAACAATAGTTTTCCCGCAGTCGTGTGAACGGAGCCTCCTGAAAATGGTTAGTTGCGAGAGTTTTCGATCTGCTTATCGCCGAACATAAATCAATTTGAATCATGGAGGCCGACTATAAGTTGGGTCGGCTCTGAGCCCTTTTTCTAACTCGAGACCGACCATACGGATTAAGGGAGGTCTGACTGTTGCGTAATTGGCGTAATAGTGGGCTGATTTATTGGTTTCATATCGAACATCGCGACTAAACTATTACTTGGTACCTAAATGTCTGCACGGAATAGACTGCAAGTAGATCTAGAATAAACAGTTTAATGTAACTCTTCACGCAAATGGTGACTTTTTTTCACTCTGTTCACTCATATCACCTAGGTGCACAAAGGGAAACCTACTATAGCCGTTTTAACGGCCCACTGCTGGGCACGGGCCTCCCTTCAATGCGAGGTGGATTCAGGCCATAGTCCACCACGCTGGCCCGGTGCTAGTTAGCAGACTTCACACATCTATCGAGAACTATCTAAGTTCCCTCAGACGTCATAGCAAGTGATAATCTCGGATAAAAATGAACAAATGGAAATTATACAATATTGTTATATTCTTGTAATACATATACAAAAACGTAGATTTAGTAATGGGGGTTCCGAATTTGCTTTAAGTTTGGTAGAAAAGCAATTTTTATTCAAAATTGTATGAAAATATACGATCTCTTTTACGGTTAATACCACTTACACTCTTTTCTAGGCCACTACAATTATTACGGACCGTACTATAGCTGAGGGCAAACACTAGCCTAAAAGTTACTTATACAATAAACATCTTTAATAGTGTTTGAGCTGGGCCCTGAAATAAACGAACCAGTTGTGAAAAGATGTTAAAGGCATCCTTTGTTCTCAATATTCTTGAATGTTAGCGACGCTATCTAGATGGCATATTGGCTCGAATATTGAGCTTAGAAAATGGGACACCAGTTTCCAATACTATATTTGAGGACGGCATGGCCATTTTGGGGACTGGCTGTGCTACCCTTTGTGTCTGTTTGGCGATTTTATGATTTTCTTCCTACTTATCAATTTTCTTTATAAACATGGGTGATTTTTAATACATTATTTGAGGTTGGACTAAGGTCTACTATTGAATTTGCCCTTGCTATTAATTACTTGACACTGGCTGAAATACCCGCTAAACGCAGGTGGAGCCATTCCTCATCTTAGTCCATTAAAATATCATCATTTCACTAATTTCGTAAAAAAAGAATATGTGTCTAGTATACAGTTGGTTATGTTATGGCAAAAAAATTACACGCGAGCGTTGACCCCCCAATGTGCGGGATTCCAGTATACAAGTTTAATATTTTGTCTTCATCCTAGGCATAGTATCTATTACGACGAGTGTTCTCATCAAAGTCCTTCTATTATTTCGTTCAACATGTTTAAGTGTATACTTCAACTAACAAAATAAAACGTTAGAAGTCGTAAACACGGGACCGTGAACAATTGTTGAAAGCATTTCTTCAGCCGGGTCCCGAGAGCGACATATTACATTTCAAGTGCCGTCAGTACGGTCCCGTACAAATGCCAAGTGTTGGCTAGTCGTTTGTTTGTGTGCTGAGAAATGATGCTCTGTTATATCGAGGGGTGAGGGCTATTACTTAAGCGACACTTTGGGTGATATTGACTTATATCAATACTAGCATTACCCCGCGACTTCGTCCGCGTAGAAGTCGAAAATCACGTTGTCCCATACAAACCCTTTTTGACCCCCTTAGGGGTAGATTTTCGGAAAATCCTTTCTTATCGGATGCCTATGTTATACAAAGAACACACCCTCCAACTTTCAGGTCTACGATCAGCGGTTTAGGCTGTGCATTGATCCGTCAGTCAGCCATTCAGCACAAAGCCTTTTGTACATGTATGTAGGTAGAAGATTTGGAATCAGCGATTATTTCAGCGTCGAAAGAGTATGCTCTCCTGTGGGGTTAGCACGCATAAGACATATGTCACGGATTGGCTCGCTCGCTCTCTGTCTAATTTCATACGAGAGAAAGGGACAACATCAAGATATGCTGTGACATACGTGTAGTCTTGAGTCTTGGCGCACATGCTACAACTACTGTAAAGTTGAAAAATGTCGCTTACGGGGCCGTCCTTTAATGACGTGATGTCTACTTTAGCATTTTTAACTTCCCTGTGGGTGATATGTGGTGAGGCTTTAGACTAAGCTTCCCCCCACCCAAAATCACGTGTATTTTCAGTACCTGAAAGGTGCCTTTAGTGCCTGTCAACGTCGCCTGGTAACGGCGTGTCAACGTCGCTTTTCAGTTTCAAAATCGCGCGTTTGACAATAAAAACTTTTTAACAAAAAATTAAACCGCCGAAAATTTTAAAAAGCAAAAAATAATATACCTTTTTTATTTAACCTTAATAACAAAGTTCTTAAACTAATGTAAGTATACCTAAGTCATTTTGAGTCGGCGCCAAACAAGCAAATTAATTAATTTAGTAAAGTGTGATGTACGGCGGCGGCGCGGCGCGACACGCACCTTCGCTGGAAAATGCCGAGCGTTCACGAAGTTAACGTCAGCGAGACAGCAATACACAGCGAGATAGCGATACACAATGTGTGCGAGTGGTCGTACGGAGAGCACATTTTTTGGAATGTTAATGTTTGTCGCTGAAGATTCGCACGTCGCATTGTTAATTTCATTTGGTTATTTCTTTAAATTTATTGTTCATTAATTGTTTGGCGCCGACTCAAAATGACTTAGGTATACTTACATTAGTTTAAGAACTTTGTTATTAAGGTTAAATAAAAAAGGTATATTATTTTTTGCTTTTTAAAATTTTCGGCGGTTTAATTTTTTGTTAAAAAGTTTTTATTTTATATTTTTTTGTGGCTAAAATCTACTACTTAATCTGAATCTACTGTTTGTTTTTTTGTAATACACAACTCAGCATTAAAATTTGAGAATTAACAATAAATCTCTCCCTATTTTCCCACCTTTCGGGTAGGATTTTTGTTCCTAATTTATATAGGACCAACTTCGAAGTTATACCCTAACCAATACGTGTCGAAACGTGAACCTCTTCTGTTTTCTTCGTTGGTTAAAAATGGGTATAATCTATACAAATAAATAAAATTGGAGTGTCTGTTTGTAATATCAAAATAACACTTTTTTACCAAATGCGTATGAAAGTATATACGATACCTATAACGAAAACGCAATTTTTTTTTTTTTGTCTGTCTGTCTGTCTGTCTGTTTGTTTGAGGTAAACTTCTAAACGGCTGAACCGATTTCAATGGAACTTTCACTGACAGATAGCTGACGTTCCAAGGCGTAACTTAGGCTACTTTAATTTTAGAAAAAGCATTAGGGTTCCGCGGGAAAAACATAATACCCATATTTCCGGGTAATCTCCCTAAAGTCCACGCGGGCGAAGTCGCGGGCACAGCTAGTTCCAAATAAAGTCCACGTGGGCGTAGGTATATCATGGTGTAGGTGCCAATCTATATCAGACTAGGCAAATACACACATGAATTGGCACCGACTACAAATGTAATGAATTATAAGGTTATTTGTAACTTTTTAGTGTCCCTAGGTTTTTAAGGCGAATTTAGTATCTATTTTGTGAAAAGATGCAAGTATTAGCACCTCATAACAGCCCAAAAAAGGAATTCACCCCCCTCCACCCTTTCCATCCCATCCTTTCGATATTTGTTAACTATCCGTATTAAACAAAAAAAGATTTTTCGAAATCGGCTCACTAACGCCGAAGATATGCTATAGTCCAGAATGAAAACTTTATCAGCCCATTTCACCCCCTAAATATTTTTTTTTTCAAATTTCCTAAAACACGTATTTCTTTATTTTGTATGTAAAATACATATACAAAGTTTCAGGTTGATCAAAAAATATTTTTGAAATTGTGTGACCTTCAACCCCCCATTTCACCCCTAAGGGGGTTGATTTCTGATAATGTTTTGAAAATGGGACCACCCTCGAAGAATTCCTTAGCAAACGTCATAGAAAAAATCGAAATCGGTTTAGTGACGCCGGAGATATGCGTGATCATACATAAAAAAGAATGCAAACTTTATCACCCCATTTCACACCCTATAATTTTTTTTTTTCAAAATTCCTAAAACACGTATTTCTTTATTTTATATTTAAAATACATATACAAAGTTTCAAGTCGATCAAAAAATAATTTTTAAATTATGTGACCTTCAACCCCTCATTTCACCCCCAAGGGGGTTAATTTCTGATAATATTTTGAAAATGGGACCACCCTCGAAGAATTCCTTAGCAAACGTCATAAAAAAATTCGAAATCGGTTTAGTGAAGCCGGAGATATGCGTGATCATACATAAAAAAAAATAAAAAAAATAAAATATACGCGTCGAATTGAGAACCTCCTCCTTTTTTTTTTTTTCGTCGGTTAAAAAATAAATGCACGTGATATCTTAATACAACCCCCCCCCCCCCCCCCCCCGTTTTATCCTCCCATAAAAAGTTATGACTTCAAACCATTATAAAGTATGAAGCCATTATCATACTACAAAGATAGTGTAATAGACTTGAAGTCCTGTCACATCGTTCTAGAGATAATTTTCGTAAAGTGGTTTAAAACTAAATAATGTATTAAAAAGTCTATTTATAAACAGAAATACAATCTGCTTATATCCCCTCGTATACAATGATGGCTTTGAAACGTTGTCGTTCTAAAATCGTGTACCGAGATGAATTTTATATTAGTGCCACCGGATTTTCGAGCCGCAGATTGTTGAGAGAATTTTCTCTCCGAAAAAAAAACTGAGATTTTGACCGAAGCCCAGATGTCATTAACTTACGTACTTACTTGATATCCTTGAATTGTTGTCTAAGGTCCTATTTTTTGAAATCTGAGTTCTGTTCGATATTAATCACTATAAAAAATACTTTAGTATTATATTCATAGACAATTTGTGAGTTTTAATATTAAACCGAACAAACGAATATTATTACATTCTGTATGCTTTTGAATTATTAGAAAACAAGCAATTTGTTGAACTGAAATAAAATATTAAAACAAGACAAAGCACAGCAAAGTCTGCGACGTTTTTTTTTTCAAAATGTAGTAGCTCGTACAGTATTAAAAGGAACCCGCAGAGTTTAATAGCGAGCGGCCTCCTCGCAGCCAGGCACACCGACTTAATACAAACCGCCGGTGAAAAGAAACTACGAAATTGTGGAACGAGGGTATAACAATTTTATAAGAACAAATAAATGCATCTACGATGCCGCGGGGCATAAAGTACCGACATAAAATGGAACTGCTTTTAGGGTTGAATTTTTATTTTAAACATAGAAAGGGATTTTGATGGCCCTCCCACGTCGTTCGGCCGCGTTATCTTTAGATTTAGGGTTTCTGCGCAATAATAACACGTGGTGATTCACGTCATCTCAGCGGATGAGGCGAGCGAATGTCCCTGATTTAGTGGTGACATTTTCATAAATTAACGAAATTTATTTTATTGCATCCGTTCGGTTCAAATATATGAATTTAAGCCTCTTCGTACACTGAGGCGTGAACACTCGCGCGTTAAAAAGTGTGGCAATAACAAAACCAACTCTGGGTATTATGCAAGATTGAATTTCTGTGATAGAAGCCACGCCCCCACGCGTCTAAATTCGCTCGCGCTGTCAGTGTGATTTCGTTGTAGAATGAACTTTTTCGATGTGTCAATACAGTTTTTTTTGCTACGGCAAAAAATGTGACGCGCCAGGTTTGACGTCCCAGTGTGTGCCTTATGCGTCATTTGTTGCACGAAGTTTCCTTCCCTTGAATACCTTCGTAGAAAGCATCTACGAAGATTCTTAGAGGTCTGAGATAGGCACAACCTGGAAAAATAAATCATATCAAGGGGTGAAAGGCTATTTTGACTAAAGTGACATTTTTTTAACTTTACGGGAGAGCATACTCATTCGACGCAGAAAAAATCGCTCATTCCAAAAAAAAAACAAAATCATTTTTTTTTTATTCGTGTAAGCCTAAAATCACTAACAAAAAATCCGATTCTACCACCGGTTCGGAATGCTGCTTCCACTGAGAAGAGCCGGTAAGAAACTCAATGGTTACTCTTTTCAAAATGATAATTTCGAGTAATACATTCTCAGGAGCAGCAATGCGATGAGAGCAGACAGCACCTTTGCCACAATATTAGAGAAGAATTATACTCACGACAGTCTAATATTAAATACAAATAGTCTATACGCTTAGGAAGCTAGTACAGTAAGGTGCGTCTACTCCCATTTACAATGAAGGGTTTATTCTAAACCACAGATGGTTATAGAAATAATTGCTTTGGTATGATGCCTTCAACGCAGTATGGGAGAGTAGATGGTAAGTCATTAAGAGGAAAATTGTTGGACCAGTCCTCGCAAGTTGTATATGAGTAAATATCGCCCAAAGTGTCGCTTCAGTCAAATAGCCTTTCACCCCTCGATATATAGAATATATAGAATGAATTCCTGCTTTTTTTACCCAATAAATATAGCATAGCATCACGGCAATAATCCTCCAGCGGATAGTCATTACAATAGGGCAGTATTATAATATGGCTAATCATTTAAATCACAAGTCGGACTTCCTAACTTTTGTTAATATATTCAGAATCAATGACTGCAACGTTCTACCCTCCATTCATTTTGCCAGTCTCTATACGAGCGGCTTTATTTGCACAACCAATTGCAAATAAGTCAGGGTAATGTTCCCAAAGTGACACCTTGCCACTTAATGTTGATATTAATTCAAGCATAATGGTTATTAGTTCAGGGATCGGACGGGTGGGCCCAATTTGTTTACTCAATCTAGAGTTTGTGATGTGATTTCAGTGTTTTGATCCCTATCAACTAATCTCTAACCCTAGTAATCATCAAAATACCCTTATTTTGATGATTACTAGGGTTAGAGATTAGATACTTATTTAGGAATTGCATCAAATATGCTTCCACTTTTATACATGTCACTAGGTCGAGTATTTTACCTTTTTTTCTAATGCTTTGTGTCCTACTGT
Organism: Ptilodon capucinus; assembly: GCA_914767695.1. Classification (NCBI taxonomy): domain Eukaryota; kingdom Metazoa; phylum Arthropoda; class Insecta; order Lepidoptera; family Notodontidae; genus Ptilodon; species Ptilodon capucinus. Next base: position 9,190,943 of record OU611821.1, read on the forward strand.
AGGGCAAAGGTATCCCCCACCTTCTTACATTCATCCCAGTTTTTGGTCTTCCACACCATTCGTCCTCTAACCCATCTACCTAACCTACCTACCTAAATAAAAAAATCTATTTAGGCCACTGCCTTGTAGCAAGTGACCTACAAGACCATTATAAGGTTTTGAGCTCTATTACTAGCCATACATGTTTTGTGTCCTGTAAATTGACAGTAATAATGCGCACCCCTTTCTTAAGACCTAAAACTTCTGCATTTGCTTCCATTACTATTGCCGGTTTTTTTTTCAGTTGAACGTAGGTGTAGGTACTTACTAAACAAAATTTCATTTCAACAGCCTAAAATAGCTTCATCATCATCATCACACATTTTACGAGTACCTTGCATCAACGCGTTCGTCGAAACGGGCAAACATTATTCTGTATCGCCCCTAAAGTGCGGGTGACATTTTTAGGGGGCATAATAAATTCATCCGGAAGCCTGCCTTTTAAAAGCCCACCAATTTCACCGCGTACCCTTTCCCATTTTTTGATAAACGAACCGCTTGATCGAACCGTTGTCCGTGTAGGGTCCAGGGTCCCACAAGTCCCACTCCTGATTATATCTCGTCGCTGGACAAATTTGGATGTGATGTGGGCTTAACTGCGCTTTCGGTGCACGATAAACCCTTGGAAGTGTCGGATACTCGGATAGTGGGCCATATGCTGAGACAGCTATAGGATTGTTAGGGAAATTGGACAAAATTACGTAAATAACAACAGTATAAGTCCTGATATTCGCTTTATACCTGATTGTGTTAAAAGGCATGTTGGTAGAAGTTGTCAAGTTGATGTAAGATGTGTATAATGAAAAATGAGCTGATTCCAAATGTGAATAAAGTCAATATCGCCCAAAAGTGTCGCTTAAATCAAATAGCCCTTTCACCCCTCGATATAGTTGTTATCCACCTGCCATCTAAAGTTTCCGAACTATCGATCGTCTAGTTTCACATTCACCATTCTCATCCCATAAACCATCTGAAGTTTAAATATGAAAAGAGTCAGGAAAATCGCGGTGTTTTTCATGGGGGCAATAAATATTGTTAGATAAATATGTATCATTGTCCCTTGTCATACCCCGATAGAGACGTGGGGTTGCTATTCAAATGTTCTAGTTTGCGAAAGGTTCCTGTGGAGCTTTAGAGAAACTCTCGTTTATTCTGTGTAGACAGTTTTTTTTTGTAAAGACAAAGTATTATCTATTCCAATTTTATGCCTATCTTTTTGTAAGCATGATACGTATGTTTTGATTAATGTCTCGGAGACTATCATGGTAGTTAAGTACCTACTAACTGATAAGTAATGTCTAATGAATAATTTGTTACTATGGAACGTATTTCGCCAGTGATCTTCAAATACAACATTAAAATAGAGCTGTTTAAAAATGTACGTTGGAAAGTTTATTATATCGTGGTCACGTTTTTAATTAAAAATAAAGTGTATTATATTAGGCTTGGAAAGGAAAGCGAGGCATATATGTGACGTGCCAGCTTGCAGAACTCGTATGTTGCAGAGAAATGGCACCCAGAGCCGGTAGGACCCAACATTTAATATTCAGTAAATATTAGTAAAATCTACGTTTGAATCACGTATTTAAAATTATATGAATACACTCGTTGTGTTCGTGACTTTATTCGATTGATTCGACAATGATGAAATCGATTATTTTGTTAAAAGGACCGTATATACCTACTCTTACTTTCATATGCATTAAATTATTATTTTTTACGAAATGAGCGAAATGATGATATTTAATGGAATAAGATGAGGAATGGCTTCACCTGCGACTAGCGCGAGTATTTCGCCAATGTCAAGTAATTAATAGCAAGGACAAATTCAATAAATACACGTAATAAATAAAATTGAATGATGACAGTGATAAAGATGGCGGAACTATATGCATTAAATAAAACGCTTTCATTTTGACATTACAGTAACTTCAGTTTCATAATAGATTTTCGTGTTGCCAGCTGAAATTACGTACTACTTAGGTATCATAAATATTCCTAAAACATTTTTTTATTTCCACCAAACACATAACGTGATAAAACATTTATAAATCGAGGGCCCTTGTATAATTTATGTGCGGAAAATAAATCTGTAACCGGATACAAGTTTATCCGTCCTTTCAAAATAAGGGTACATCGCGGAGGTCCGTCGCTTCCGGAAGTCGGATGACGAATGCCCCCGTTTCAGCCCCGGGACGGGTTATATAATGCGTAAAATTACTGTCTTCAACTATCTTCATATGTTTCGCGAACGTTCTCTTTTATGATATACGTTTATTTATTTAGGCGCGTATGAATCACTTTTGGGTTGCACATATATATTTTTAAGGAAACTCAATCCGAGAAACGTTCGTTTCACTTAAAATATTGTCTGTGTAAGCTTTCTTAAATTGCCTGTGTACTAAAACATACAACCGCTGTGTATACTCACAACAAATTTATTGTGTCCGTCGACAAATATTACAAAGAAACGGTACTTTTTAATTTTAGATTAAAATCACGTTCGTTAGTAAAGAAAGTGAGCCGTAAAGAATAACTTCAGGTGCGTTATTAAAACCTTATAAATAACGACAAAGGAGGTTAATTTATTGTTCACTTTCCCGGGATCGCCAGCATCCCGCTGGGCGGCTGGCAGCATGTGGAGATACCATTTGAGAAAAGCACGCACAAACTGCTTCGGTTAATTAGAATAGAGACTGGAGAAGTCTTCAGAGGCTTTGGACAAACAATGCACCTACTAATTCGATGTAGCTAAAGGTGAGCACTGTTGTCAACCTCGAGACTTTCATATAACGTTATTATTAAATACATCATCACGCCTGTATTCCCAGAAAGGGTAGGCAGAGGTGCACTGCAGTGCATGTAATAAGGGATGAGCCTATTGCTATCATACCGGGCACATTCCCCCTCAGTACGAGGAAAATTTGGGCCATACGTTGGCCCAGTGCTGGTTGGTGAAGTTAACACGCCTTTCTGTAGACGTGCAGGTTTCCTCAAGATGTTTTACTTCACCGCTCTTGTTAGGAATTTATATATCTTTTGAATTAAGCCCCCCTCACACTGGAGCTTCAGAACGATTGCGTAATTATTTTTTCCAATAACAAAAATCTCATAGAAAAAGTTAATTCAGCGCGAACGAATTTTAAGCGTTCGTAGCGTCTACCACAGAAATTTAGGCGTTATGCCCTCTAATATAGAGTGCATTTTGGTATTGGCAAATATTTCGACTCACGAATGAGCGCAAGGCTTTATTCTTTCTTTAAAACATCCAATTACCCATGATGTATATTAATAAGAGGATATTGTAATTCAAAAGGCACACGGCGAAGAAACTCAGGAGCCTCGTTCAAAATATATTTATCGTTTGCCTAATTAGCCATTAGGAGGTCCCTTTTTCCTGAGAACGCAATTAATTTACAATTATGTACGAAGGGCTGCACAAAGTCTTATTAAATAAAATGTTTCAAAGACCGCCTCCCCATTAATTTAGAGCAATTTCTTTTTTGGACGAATCTTTGATTTATAAAATTATTTTTACAGGTTTCTGTTCTGAAGCAGTGGTAGCCTCGCGGGCATGAACGCCCGCCTTAAACGTAAGGGGTGCAAGTTCAAATCCCAGGCCCGCACCTCTGAGATAATTTTCATGTGCGAATGTCATTTTCAACAATGATTACCACTTGCTGAACGGTGAAGGAAAACATCGTGAGTAAACCTGCACGTCTATAGAAAGGCGTGTGAAGTTCACCAACCAGCACTGGGCCAGCGTATGGCCCAAATTTTCCTCGTACTGAGGGGGAATGTGCCCGGTATAATGGCAATAGGCTCGCCCCCTATTACATTGCGACCAAAATACATCGGCGAAGTGTGGGCGCACTACAGTGCACCTCTGCCTACCCTCTCGGGGAATACAGGCGTAATGATGATGTAGGTTTCTGTATTTTAAATGAAATTAGTTATGCTACTGATTATTTGACGACGGTCTGGCTCTGTAGCATGACCGCGTAGACATAAGTTTTATCGCTTTCAACTGTCAAATTCGTCGAGAAAATAAGGTTACGCCGATCCATGTCCAGTACAAAAAGCTCGAAGTGACGTCATGTTCCCGACAAATCTGACATAGGTCTGGATAGGGATAGGGACAGATCTAGTGAATTTGAGCGTAGGCTGCTCTGCTCTCTAAACTAGGTGGTTTCGTGTTTGATACCTGTTAGCGGCAAATTTCAGAAATGGCCCTAACTTTTCAGAAATGTACCCTAATCTGGGTGTAACTGGTTTCACCCTCAGTCCATTGTACGGTACCCGTAGCACATGCTTAGAGTCAGTATCGGCTGACAGGGAGTTCGGTCTTGTTACTTTCCTCTATTATCGATCAAATTTATTTGATTTATAATTTGGGATTCTGACAATTCTGAGGGTGAGTGGTGGGTCCCTTTCTAATTATTAATTAATTAATTGTTATTAACAATGTTAATAAAATTAATTGTTATTAACAATGTATTTCCGCAATATTACGCCTGATTCCAACAATTAAGCTTTAGTTAGTTTGGGCTCATAAGATAAGTATGTGTTGGCGATATATACTTACATATTTCTGACGCTACAAAAAATAAGGCATTTTAAAATTAAATAGGTTATTATGTGCGAGTTACTAGAGTGTGGCGAATGGATTAACTTAGATTCTCGTTATGAATGTATATCGTATAAAAGCAAACGCCCGCTGTTTCGTCAAGCCATCTTTCTTCGCGGTGAATTTAAAATGTTCCATCATAATCCCAGGCCTCACCTCTGGGCTCTGATACCGTCATACTAGTATTTGAATTTTTAATAAACAACCGTCTACCGACAGCTTTATACACGAAGAATTTTCGACAAATATGCGTCTAACGACTTTCTCAGGGACTCAAGGAGTACGGTAATGAAGTTGCTTTACATTTTCCAATATGAATACAAAAATATGCTAAGTTAATGCTCTCAAGTTTTGCATCTAGGACTGGATATAATGTTGATATGGGCTTATTGTGTGGATTCGGGATATTAGATCGAGTAATCACGAAAATCAAATACATCATCAGCTTTAGCCAGAGGCGCACTACAGTGCACCGATACTACGCCTATGAATTTAGTTCTCAATGTAATAGGGGGCGAGCCTATTGCCATTATACCGGGCACATTCCCCCTCAATACGAGGGTGATTTGGGCCATAGTCTACCTCGCGGGCCCAGTGCGGCTTGGTGAACTTCAAACGCCTTTCTATAGACGTGCAGGTTTCCTCACGATGTTTTCCCTGTGAATCAAACGTATAAAATTAATAGAGTAATTGGAGAATCTAATTATAAGTACTTTATTACAAGTAATATCGAGCGGTGAAAAGCTATTTGACTTAAACGACATTTTTGGGCGATATTGACTTATATACCATATTTGGAATCATTTATTTTTTCTGTGTCGAATGAATATGCTCTCCTATAGAGTAAAGTAAATGTTACTTAAGTGAAATAGCCTTTCATCACTCAATATGTTCCGCAAGTGCTCTTAAAAATAATAATAAAATCAGGGTTAGAGTCATCCACAGACTGTATACAAAGCTATGAAACTCAGAAATTGTATTGAAATAAAACTATTTTAAGGATTCTATCGCGTTTATTTACTATTTTATTTACGCTCTCCTACATAGGACAAACTAAAAGATCAATAAAAACCCGCGTAAAATAACACATAGCTGACGTGGAACACAGACGCTCCACGAAGTCTGCAATCTGTGAACATGTACAGGACCGCACCCGCCATTATATCAGATTTGATAAACCGCATATCCTCGCAAAAGAACACCGATTCCGACCAAGGATACGTGAGGCTATTGAAATTAAAATGCATCCTAATTTCAATAGGGAAGATGGCTGGGTGCTACCACCAACTTGGGATCCAGTAATTAATATGATTAAATCCAAAACCAAGCGTACCATTGCAAGACCTCAAGACACTGTGAGCATTTTCTGGGTTGATCGGACCGCAACCAACAACTAAATATGAGGGTATCCAGTTATTTACTATGACATCAGGACGTCTTACACCTCAGTCCCCCCGTGACCATGGTCGCTATAAAGCAACCGAAACGTCGGGAAAATAAAATAGTAAATAAACGCGATAGAATCCGTAAAATAGTTTTATTTCAATGTATAGTATTCGCGTAAATATAAGAAAACAATATCAGAAATTGTATTCCAATACTTACCTAACAATATTTCACTCTAAACTTATCTATGTAAAGGTATCCAAGTTTAGTTATTGGACTACAAAAGAAAGCAAACTCTCTTTGCGTTAGTTAACGAACTGACTTTGCTCGACAATTAGTGTTCGGATTTGCATTTCATGCGAGGCGTGCATTGTATAATTTATGAAGAGTACCTAAGTTTATGAGATTAGTTAGTATTCATGCATACTAATTGTTTGTTAAATGTTCAGTTTCTTTGCCAATTATTGCTGTTTCTAAGAAGCAGCCTGGTTGGTAGAACAGCTTTGAACGTAAGGGGTGCTATTCAAATCACAGACCCGCCGCACTCTTTGATTTTCGGATTTCATGGGTGAATGTCATTTTCTTCTTCACCCATAAGGAGTGCATTCTGTCGAACTGGTAGTCGTATATTTTTTTGTAAGTTTAACGATTCATTCGTAGTTAAATGCATAAAAAATCTGATTCTTTCACAGAACTAAGTAAAATAAAAGTGGGAAAACGCTGAGGAAATGTTGTATTTCTCACGGCGAGGTTTCAATCGCGGCTGTATTTAATTAAGCGCAACCCCACGAGGCGTGCCCGTTCTTTGGTGTTCGTCGAGATTTTATTTGCCCCGCTACCCTGTCCAATTATCGGGCAAAACAAATAGAAACGAAAACGGTATTTGCTTTATAATAATCACTTAAAGTATAAATTTGAGTGGTGAAACGTTTTACGAGCTTTGGCATCCTCAGGGCTAGTTTTTACTGATGGTAATTGCTGGCATTCAGATAAAGCTTAGTAGAATTTACATAATGATTTAATATGTCGATACATTTTAATAAAATAAATTGAAGTGCCGGTTTGTAATGTCAAAATAATGTTTTTTTATTAAATGCAAATCGACTCTTGAAAGGCAATCCTTATCAAGCGACAAAAAATCGTAAAATGAGTTATATACCATTCGAACGGCCAGATTTTTCTGCGTCGTTTGGTATTTATAAGTCATTTTAAGATTTTTGTCGCTTATTATGGATTTCCTTTCAACCGGCGATATGTATAACTATGTAAGGTACCAAAAAAGCCAAAATGAATTTAAAAAAAAATTGTATGCCTGTCTTTTTGTTTCCTATTATCTCCGGAACGGCAGGTCTAACTTTATCGGGACTTTCACTGGCAGATAGCTGATGTTAAAAGAAGTATTTTATGCTGCGTTTTTTCCCTAAATACCATGCGGACAAAGTCGCAGGTCTAGTTCAATATAAAACTTAAGAACATCTTTCAAATTAAGGTTATTTATTATATAAACTTCTCTAATTTTTTAGTCGCTACTGTCAATATTATATTATATTTAAACGATTTCTAGAAAAACTGAAATGCTCTTATTTCTGATTAAAAACCGAGAGCCGTCGATATACCTAAAATAGAGATGCTAATAAAATTAATTATAGTATTCTAATTAACATCTAAACTGCAGTCGGTGATATATGAGTTCTACACGAGTTATTTTAGCATAACGTACAATTTATAGCATAGTTTGCGTGAATGTTAATTATATTTTATGATCTCCTTGAATGCAGTACTGCAGCGGTCCATAATATTGTTGCAATATTGTTGGTACTAATTTAATGTACCTATGTGCTAGTCATCATTTCTGTGTACCCCCACGGGATATAGGCGTGAGTATATGAGATGACGAGTGCGACAATTCTTATTATGGATGTAAATATGTATGGAATTCACGATGACAATATATGGCGTATTTTTTTTTGCCATAGCAATACAAAGTGTAATTACACAGGGAAAAGGTTCACTCTACAACGAAACGACACTAACAGCGCGTGCGAATTTAACGCGTGGGAACGTGGCTTTTAACACAGAAATTTAATCTTTATACACATTGAAATAGAGTTCCTTTGGTATTGGCAAATACTTTGACGCGCGAGTGTTCACGCGCCAGTGTGCCGGGGGCTTAAGCAGTGGTAGCCTAATTGGTAGAACGCCCGGCTTGAATGTAAGGGGTGCAAGTTCAAATCCCGGGACCGTACCTCTGTGATTTTCATGTGCAAATGTTATTTTCAATAATGGTAACCACTTGCTGAACGGTGAAGAAAAACATCGCGAGGAAACCTGCGTGTGAAGTTCACACTCCTTTCTATAGACCGCACTGGGCCAGCTTGGTGGACCATGGCTGGAATAACCCTCGTATTTAGGGAGAGTGTCCACGGTATAATGGCAATAGGCTCGTTCCCTGTTACATTGGGACCAAAATTCATCGGCAAAGAGTTGGTGAACTGGGGTTCATCCGTGCCTACCCCTTCGGGGAATACAAGCGTAATGATGTATTTATATTTATTTATTTATGAATATGTCAATCTCGTCCTCCACCATTTCCAGGCTCATCTAACATAATTAAAAATCCAAGTTACATAAAGTCCTCGAATTCGTCTCGACTACCACCTAGATTACTATCTATTATGAAAGGAGGACCCAGAGTATTTTCTATATTCTAATTACATTGGCTCGTCTGTTGCCCCCAAGATCCGCCGGAGATTGGTAGCCGAGTGGTTGAACGCACGCCTTGCAATCAAAGTATGCAGGTTCAAAACCCGGCTCGCACATCTGGCATTTATGTGCGAATCTCATTTTCATCCGAGATTATCACTTGCTATGAAACGGTGATGGAAAACATCGTGAGAAAACCTGCACGTCTGAGGCGACTTGACTAGTTCTCGATAGATGTGCGAAGTCTGCCAACCCGCACCGGGCCAGCGTGGACTATGGCCTGAATCCCCCTCGTATTGAGGGGAGGCCCGTGCCCAGCAGTGGGACCTTAAAATAGCTATAGTAGTAGGAAAAATTTACAAATCAGTCATCAGACCAGTAATTATGTACGGCTCGGAATGCTGGGCGGCTAAAGTGCGTGAAGAGAAACGTCTTCACTCTGCCGAGATGCGAATGTTGGGATGGATGTGTGGAGTGACGCGAATGGATAAGGTGAGGAATGTACATATTAGAGGTAGTATAAAAGTAGCGCCCATAACAGAAAAAGTGAGAAGTAAGAGACTGGTTTGGGCATGTGATGAGAAGAGATGAGAAGCATGTGACTAAAAGAGTGATGAGTATGAATGTTGATGGATACAGAGCGAGAGGAAGACCAAAGAAAAGATGGATGGAGTGTGTAAAAAGTGATATGATTGAGATCGGAGTCGATGTTGGTGTGACGGAAAAGCGAGACGAATGGAAGAAAAGGACATACTGCGCCGACCCCAAATAATGGGATAAGGTAAGGCAAATGATGAGTAGTAATAGTTGTTTGTGTGCCGTATCTACCCTACAGTATAACAAATACACAGAAAAGCAACGTAAAGACAGCGAAGCAAACAATGATCTTTGAAGTGGTGCGAAAGAAAGATTTGGCGTTGATAAAGCACGATATTTAATCATTGTTTTGTCCCTAATAAAATGGAACACAGATAAAAGTCTTCGGACATTGTTACTTCTCGATGTTATGACAATAAAACATGATTTAATGAAGACCTTAATTGAATCAAAGACTTTTTTAAAAACGAATATTTTTTATGGATCTTATGATATTAGTTTTTATTATTTACAAGAAGGTTTTATAGTAGGCTTTTTTTGAATACTGTTTATTCCTATCCATCAAGTTTTCCTACAATATATTCTATTGTTTGTCTATAAGCTAGTCAATTGTAATTCCATTTTACCTATTAACCGTGTCCCTTTTGGCCGATAGTTCTCCTCGAACGGGACCCAGGTGTCCACTGAATTGCTCGCTCGAAGCCATTTAGTCGAGTCGAATAGGTCACTCCCTTAAGACTGTATTAAGTAGTTTCTTATTGTTTATTTGTAGCAGCTACGTTTTCTTTCAATTTGTTGTCTTTTATTCTTTTAAAAGAGATGAGGCTTTGAATTAATGGAGATAAATTTAAAAGACATTGTTCTTTACAAGCAATTGTGAACGAGGAGGTTATTTTGTCAAATTATTGTTTGCAATTTTATATTTATTTATTTATTTATCAATCAATTAAAACGGCAATACAATTGCCACTTACACTAATGACACAGTAACACAATAGGTAAGACAATACAATAGGTAAGACAGATAGACCTTTCACTCTTTCATCTCACACATCTTCACACTTTCTGACACTATCACCTTCCATTCATCAGCAAATAAGTCCAGCTCGGAATTTTGGCACACAAGGGCGTTGAGCGCAGTTAGCATGCGCGGTATGGGGGACATCGCACGAGCGACCGTGCGGCACTGCGGCACAGCAAACAACTTGTGCCGTCTTGCCCGACAATAGTTATTAGGCACGAACAATTGGAATAGCCTCTCATGTAAATCAGTAACGTCAACAGTACCTAGAAGAGTCTTGCAGGCCATTAAGACTTGGGGCACCGCCCGCCTTACTTCCAGGGAATTAAGGTTTAGGCATCCCAATAAGTATTTGGTAGGATACTGATATGGATAGTATACAAACCTGCGTCTATAAAAGTACCGTAGAAAAGCCTTTTGCACTTTCTCCAGAATCAATGCGTACGACTTCTCATGGGGATTCCATATGCAGGCACTAGCTTCTAATTTTTCTGCGAACTAATGTGCAATATAATAACTTAATGACATTCTCATTATTAAAGTCCCGACAGTTGCGGAGTACAAACCCCAAACGTCGAAACGATTCTTTAGCAAGAGATCTAATGTGTTCGTGAAAAGTTAGTCTTAGTCTATGATATTAGTTCACTTGCTACTTTGTTTTATAATTACTTTGACTAATTGATGGCTAAATATATACATAATACTAAAAAAAGATTGCACAAATAATTATGTTCATAAAAAAACAAATTATATTTATGAAAAAAAATCGTCCGATCCACTTTCTCATAAAACCTCAATTTTCTACGTCAAGAGATCTCAGGTACGCAGTAAGTACATCACAAAATGAACCCTTCAACTTTATTTCGAGCAAGAATCTCATGATTTTCGTCGAATACGTCGCATTGAACCTGAGATTCTATTCATCTGCCGGCGCGGCGTCCCGTACCTCAGCTTGAAAGGTCAAATGCTTTTTGTGATTAATTTTAGTGATATGTACGAAATGGATCTTCGGGGAGTTATTACAGAAGTTTTGGATTGATAACATTTTATTAGTGGATTAATAAAATTTGAGATTATTTTGCATCTCTTTCAACTATTCAGATTGTTAGATCCTTTGTTTACCATCTAGTAAATTATAACTAATTATCTTTGATATTAATTTAATGCTTAATAAGACGCTATTAGCGCCTTTGTATCGTAAGTGGTAAGTTCTATTCTTATTTAAAAATCTGAACGCTTTAGAAATCAAATATGGCGTTTATTGAGCTCACCGCTTTCTTGCAGTGCCGGAATTTTGAATGAATTCTCCAATGTATTGTGCGATATGATTTAAACGGTTCTCATAGAACTTCTCAATAGATTTGAGGGCACTGCTATTGTGGCGCCGCTGTATGGAAACCTGTTTTGTGTGGACGCTTTGAACTATTTTAAATCTGCTTTTTTGTTGTTTGGATTGACGATAAAGGAATGTGCGTAATAGATTTGCTTCATAGATGTACACCTATAAGGTACATACTGTGGATAGTGAGTACACTCGACCATTTGAAAATATACTCTGTGCTAACATACATAAAGATTGAATATCCGTGGCAAGCGCCACGCCACGTAATTAGCTTGCGTCATCAATGACATTTACTTGAAAAATGTGCACCCACCTTGTTTTGATAGAACTTTAGCAATGCTTATACTGCTTATATATGTCTTTCCATATATCACCATTGGTCAAATGATAACCGTGTTCAGGAGGCGATTATTCAAACAACCATTTAATCGTATATTGTTTTAACTGGTAACAAATTAAGTTAAATTATATCTAACAGGAAATTATTGGACTGTTTTTAGACAATTGAAATTTAATCCAGTCATAAATACAGAACAATATCTCAATTAGTTTTCCAAGTATCCATTTATTAGGTGAGGTTGATTTATGGTTCCATGGATTTGTTATTTAATTTGAAAACTATTGATTGATAATACTAGGCTGTATCTCATGAACCGTGATAGTTAGAGTGTTGACATTTTCACAGATCATGTATTTCTGTTGCCGCTATAACAACAAATACTAAAAAACAGAATACAATGAATATTTAAGGCGCACTCCCATACAACAGACGTGATTTTTTTGCCGTTTTTATAGATAACTAGCTGTGCCCGCGACTTCGCCCGCGTGGACTTTAGGGAGATTACCCGGAAATATGGGTATTATGTTTTTCCCGCGGAACCCTAATGCTTTTTCTAAAATTAAAGTAGCCTAAGTTACGCCTTGGAACGTCAGCTATCTGTCAGTGAAAGTCCGATTGAAATCGGTTCAGCCGCTTAGAAGTTTACCTCAAACAAACAGACAGACAGACAGACAGACAGACAGACAAAAAATTTTAAAATTGCGTTTTCGTTATAGGTATCGTATATACTTTCATACGCATTTAGTAAAAAAGTGTTATTTTGATATTACAAACAGACACTCCAATTTTATTTATTTGTATAGATGGTACGGAACCCTCCGTGCGCCGACTCGCACTTGGCCGGTTTTTTTACATATTTTTAAGTCAAATCTTTCATCTTACTTTAACAATGCTTTACATACATTTCTATTCGTGTATCTAGTTTTATCGTTCAGAAAGTCATGCATTGTACATAAAAAGTACGTCTTTAGAATTTCGATACACAGATAGAGTTTGATACCTATGTATATTGCTATAGGACTGAGATTCTTAATTTTAATATTTCCATTTCTTTGCGGGCTTCCATGGTCCATTGTATAAATCTCACGGACCAACGCTTTTATCATTGTCCCCAAAGTAAATACAGGAGATGGAGCCTGCCTTGAGATTTTTCACACAGGGTTCCTGATAATCATTGTGATTCAATGGAATTTAAACTCTATGGCGTTTGTTTAAAAATCATATTGCAACATTCGCTTTGGAACACTGTCCATTAAGATTTGTTTTCTGCAATAGAACATTGTTTGATGTAGTTATAAAATATATCGGTGCTCTGAACAAGTAGTGGTAGCCTCTTCGGTAAATTCGCCCGTCTTGAACGTAAGGGGAGCAAGTTCAAAACCGGGCCCGCACCTCTGAAATAATTTCCGTGTGATAATGTCATTTTCACTGCACGTCTATCGAAAGGCGTGTGAAGTTCACCAACCCGCACTGGGCCGGCGTGGTGGACTATGGCCCAAAAATCTTCCTCGTATTGAGGGAGAATGTGCACGGTGTATTCGCAATAGGCTCGCCCCCTATTACATTGGGACCAAAATACATCGGCAGAGTGGGGGCGCACTGCAGTGCACCTCTACCTACCCCTTCGGAGAATACAGGCGTGATGATGATCTTTGAACAATACAGTGGTTTTGATATAAGTAGATAAAAAACCGGCCAAGTGCGATTCGGACTCGCGCACGGAGGGTTCCGTACCATTATCTATAAAAACGGCAAAAAAATCACGTCTGTTGTATGGGAGCCCCCTTAAATATTCATTGTATTTTGTTTTTTAGTTGTTATAGCGGCAACAGAAATACATCGTCTGTGAAAATTTCAACTCTCTAGCTATCACGGTTCATGAGATACAGCCTGGTGACAGACGGACGGACTGACAGCGAAGTCTCAGTAATAGGGTTCCCGTTTTACCCTTTGGGTACGGAACCCTAAAAAGTAACGTTCTTTTGATGTCGTTATTTTTTTTATTCTTTTAGCTTTGTTTAATTATACTGGTAGGTATCAATCGTCTTCAGTACTTTAGTCGAAACAAAAGTTATTGTTTTAGGTTACTGACAAAGGTCCAATTAAAACGGCAACATTAAAACAATGAAACATAAACTTTGTTTCGCTTATAGAGGTCTAACCATGAAAACAAAAGATAGTACTGTTGTGGTTTGAGATGAATAAATATTGAGGTCTTAGATCCTTACCCATTGATAAAGCAAAATGTGAATATTACTGACACATTAGTAACAGCAGTGGTACATTAGTAAAAGCAGTGGTAGCCGAGTGGTCGAACGCACGCCTTGCAAATCAAAGTGTGCAGGTTCAAACCCCGGCTTGCACCTCTGGGTTTCATGTGCGAATCTCATTTACATCCGAGATTACCACTTGCTATAAAACGGTGAAGGAAAACATCGTGAGGAAACCTGCACGTCTGAGGGAACTTGACCTGTTCTCGATAGATGTGGGAAGTCTGCCAACCCGCATTGGGCCAGCGTGGTGGACTATGGCCTGAATCCCCCTCGCATTGAGGGGAGGCCCGTGCTCAGCAGTGGGACGTTAAAAGGGCTGTGTAGTAGTAGTAGTATTAGTAACAAGAGTAAAATTTATGTATTTTTTAATGTTACATTAAAATTTAGTTGCATGCCTATGCTGTACCGGTAAAGGGTCAAAATTCACGCCGAGGGGTATCGAACTAACAACCACCCAGCCACCGAAGAATATGGTCCAGGACATCGCTTTTCATCTCATGTTCATCGACACAAAGGTTTTGTAAACTTATTGTATAAAATTGCGGAAGCCCTCCTCCTACTACCCCCCAAGGGCACGTTATGACTTACTGCCTGTTTGAGAGATAACAAAAATGAATAAATACGACGGCCGTTTGTTTCTGGGACGAATTATAAAAAAAGGAGGAAATGTTTAATGGCGTTTTCCGGTGCTTGAAACGACCGTTGTTGGTGCTTCATTACTGTAATGAAAAGAGCATTAAGGCCGGACCCACAGGCGCGCCTAAACGTGCACGATCCATTTTTGCCAATATCAAACCGAACTGTATTAACTAGACGTGGGCCTTATTTCACGTCACTAGTTACAATAACTTGCTACGCGGCATGTAACCGAATCAAACGTTTCAAGTCAAATTACAAGTAGTGATTTTTGTAACTGCGTTATTTCTGTTAACAGTAACTGTGAGCGAGAGACATCCCTTAATTGATTGATTTAAGTGTATAGCTAAAACACTTAGATAGTGATTTAATTTATTTTAGTTTCGTGTGTATTTGTATAGTTGGTGGAGTTATTTATGCAAACAATCACAGTAGCTAAATAAAAATAACTAGTTACAAAAATCACTAGTTTTGAAACACATTTGACGCCGACCAAGTACCTGTTTTCGTAACGGTTCTTGAAAACGTCGTAACGACTCACGTTTAGTATTAACATATAGCAGGAGCACATTTTTAACGAAATATCATCGATGACATAAACGAGTTAAGACGCATGGCCGTATAGCTTTTGCTCATGACATTCAATCTCTATTAATATTGAAAGGACATATTCGCTCGCCTCAGTATGTACAGGACGCAATGATAGGCTTTTTGTCCGGGTGCTACGTTATCTTGTGTTTCTTTGGTATGTATGGAGGTTTATATTTAGTTTACAAAAATATACTTTAACGTCTTCAATATTCAGTATCTAATTGCTGGTAGTCTAGCTGTGTTTTATTTTCGGACTGTGCAGTGTAATCTGGATTTTGTGATAATTACAATAAGTGTTGTTTTATTTTTTTCTTAGAACAAAATTGTATTACTGCTCGGGAGTTTCTAATAAGTTTGCCTTGCCACATTTGGTTCTTATACTAGTGTAGTCCTAGTACTGCTTAGATACTTACCGCTTAAATAAAGCCTCTCCTATGGATGGTCTATTGCTTTCGCCATATCAAAACGAACTGTATTAACTTAATGAAAAAGGTCATCTTACAACGAAATGTCATTGATAAGGCGAACGAATTCTGACGGGTGATCGCGTGGCCTTTTTCAAAGGAAATTCAATCTTTATGTATATTGATACAGTCCGTTTTGGTATTGACAAAAAGTTAGACGCACGCCTCTTGACGACCCTGTGAACCAAGGCTTAAGTATAAAAAGTGTATTCCAAGTTCTGAACTATAAAACTCCTCAAACATAACTTAAAGTCTTACAAGTCCATAGTTTGCCATAACTATAGACGTTATTATGTGACCAGACGTTATTGAAGATTGCACTTAAAAGTTCCGTACAGGATAATCTTGTATCCATAAATCCGAAGAGCAGACAAGGCGTGCGAGTCAATTTGCTGCCACAGCTGAGACCACCAGCGTAACAGACAGTTGTTGCCTTCCTTGGGTACATCATTTATTTTATTATAGCTTCCATGAGTGTCAAAACTATCATAGGGATTTTCTCTGTATTCAATATCTAAACCTCAGCTATATTAACTGCTCAATACTCATGGATACCGTAATGATACTGAAAACAAGGACAAAAAAAAAACAAAAAATAATAATAAAAATATACGCGTCGAATTGAGAACCTCCTCCTTTTTTTTTGTCGTTTATAAAATGGACTCATTGATGCCGCAACTGTTTAAACTAATAAATAATCTGATGTACGTCAAATTCACGCACACATTAATCTTAAAAGTGGACGTCTGGTGCCCGAGTTTCGCTTGTTAGACAACATATCTATTCGAAATATGTGGAAAACAATCGAAAATATACGACCAATTTGGATGTCTATCAAGCGAAAATCTGGTCCCTGGAACTATGAAATTAGTGTGAAAATGTTCTTTAAAGATTTCGATATCTAAGTGCATGTTTCAATGCTTACCGAAATATAAAATCTACTAAAAGTATTTTGAGGGTTTAGACATAACACTTTCGTAATAACAAAACTCTACTAAGGAATCTTATAGGTAACTGACGTATCTACCAGCTAAGTGCATTAAGCGATTGAAAGCTCCATGTAGCAGTAAATTATCAGTGGAGTACTTACTGCCGATACAGAAGTAAGGCAGGACATAAATCGCTGTGACTTATTGAGAGGGGGGTGACTTGACTACGATGGGAGAAAAATTGGTTAATACAATTACATTTGCGAGTTTGAAAAAGGTTTAGAACAACAGTCCTATACATAGTCAAAGTCAAAGTCAAATCATTTATTCTGTATAGGCCTATGGGGGCACTTACGAATTGTCAAGTTTACATTTTTTTCTTATATTCTACTATACACCGGATCGAAACGCGACCTCAACTGAGAAGATCCGGCAAGAAACTCAGTGGGCTGATCATTTTTTAAATCGCCAAAACTTATTATCCGGAACTAGTCATACGTTGAGGCAACGATTTCGTTTTACAAAATTAAAAACAAAATACACAACATCCTTAACAACACAACGTTAAGTTCAAAATAATGAATTCCCACAGAAATTTAGTCAATTAATTAGGTTTTAGTTTTTATTTCGCCACTAATAATCGCAGTGAACAAAAGCGTGGTAACTTTTTCGTCCAAACACGGGGTGGAGGAAGAGAAGGGAGGCCTTTAACCAGAAGTGGGCTGATACAGCGTGATAAAAAAAACCTAGTGAAGACTCGAGTCCGGATGAACAGGCCATCCTTTATGAGAATGGTCCGACACAGATGTGAACGCTAGGCTCGTTCTCGGTGCGAAATACTCCAATGTGCTACCAGCTCGCTCGACGGCCGCGGCCCGAGGCGATTTTCCCACAGTTCTTTTGTCGTTTCGCTATAAATTTCTCTCTTCCAAATAGCTTCTACTACAATCCGCGCTCAACCTCCATATATACTATAGGACCAGTTTCACTAACGTATCGTTAAAAGTTTTACGATCCGTTAGAAAAACGTGGCGTTTCTTGAATATACGATCACCTGTCTTGCTGCAATGTTTTTTTTTTTTTTTACGAAATGAGCGAAATGATGATATTTAATGGAATAAGATGAGGAATGGCTTCACCTGCGACTAGCGCGGGTATTTCGCCAATGTCAAGTTATTAATAGCAAGGACAAATTCAATAAATACACATAATAAATAAAAATGAATGATGACAGTGATAAAGATGGCGGATGACCCAAATACGTGTTCGACATGCGTTTTTCTGCAATTTTTTTAATATTACTTTCAGTTTTTGACAGTTACAAACTCTGTCAAAAATTGACAGTATGGTAACAATAATTCTTTGAGAAGTGGTGCTAAGGCTCACGCAGTAATATTGTATAAACCCCCATGGGTAATAAATACGTTCACTTGCGACTGGCAAAAAAAAAAAAAGGGTCGAAACAAATGTTTAAAAGAACTCTTCATTAAATTATTGAGAGATTTACTGCAAATTCTTTAGGTATACTATGCTTATAAATGACAAGCTTATGAGGTGCTGCAAACTTGTGGAAAAAGGAGGTAGGATAATTTTTTAACTGAATTTAAAAGGTAGAGGTTCTTAATTCGACCCTTATAACTACAGCCTTTTTTTAATGTCCCACTGCTGGGCACGGGCCTCCCCTCAATGCGAGGGGGACTCAGGCCATAGTCCACCACGCTGGCCCGGTGCGGGTTGGCAGACTTCACACATCTATCGAGAACTAGTCAAGTTCCCTCAGACGTGCAGGTTTCCTCACGATGTTTTCCTTCACCGTTTCATAGCAAGTGGTAATCTCGGATGTAAATGAGATTCGCACATTAAACCCAGAGGTGCGAGCCGGGGTTTGAACCTGCACACTTTGATTTGCAAGGCGTGCGTTCGACCACTCGGCTACCACTGCTACGGCTACCACTGGTAATTCGACCCTTACTTATGTTTATTTTCTATGCATGGTTCCGAGATTAAGTCTCCCCATGCTAACTGTCAGGTCATTTTTTGAGTAAAGTAAAGTAAAAAATATCCTTATTCCATTTGATATATTACCTATCAATTCAAAGTCCATATTTTTTATTCGCGGAAGTAAATTCCAATATCATCACTTGGACGGAACACGAAAATTTGGGTCAATACTTGGGAATCCAGTGGAGCGTGTCTTCGAGCGTACCGTCGTAAACCTCCAACTAATTTAGCTTTGCAGAATTCCTACCACTAATAAGTCTTCGTGTTGTTTCAAGGCGGGGCGAATTTGCGTTAAATTATAAAGCTTATTAAGCATCGTTCCCCAGTGCGTCGTAACCTTCCGAAATGCAATGTTCCGTGCTATGTACACCATCCAAGTTTCACTTCTATTATTTGTGTACACGGTGAGCGCGGAGTGAGGTTTTGATTAATTAAACTCAGCGACATTTTTTTCTTTGTGTTGTACCTGTCTAGACGGGAGTTACGAATCTCATCTCCGTGTTATTTGTATTTAATCCTAAAGAATTCCAAATGTTCCTCTCGTGGAATGTGAAGACTGTAGTGCTTTTGCTGCAATGAAGCGAGATTAAAACCGTTACGTCGTCTGATTTAAAACTGTACAATGCCCGCTACAGATTAGCGCATTTGTTATGGAGTCAGGTACGGATGCGAGGGCATTTGCAGTGCGTATTTGTAGCGAGCTAGGTAAAATATTGCGATAAACTCCGATGATGCGGACATCAAGGTAAATCCCATCTTCACCAAAAGCCAAAATCTGAACAGTACCTATATAAAACTTCCAATTACATGACTAACATACGTTTCCGTTATTTGGTATTAGGTAGATATGTATATAAGTCGAGGTTCTTTGTTTTCTGCGATCAGAAATGTGAGTCGCCGAGGGGTTTTGTGTTGGAAACACCGCCACATCTTTTGGGTTGAGCTCATTCTAACTGTTTAGCTCATTAGGAGTTGCTAACAGCGCTACTAGTAATATGATAACCTGACATTGCTATTAGTAACAACACAATATTATTAACATTTGTATTGCAAGTTGTAGAGCCCTAGCGCCTATCTGAGCACTAACAATTTGTCATATAAGGTTTATATAAATAGTGTAGACTCTAGCGATCGTAGAGCTACCGAAAGATTCGACTACAGATCGTTCATGTTCATCGCGTATCGGTGAACGGCGCTATCGTATTTCAGCAATCTCTTAGCGGATCGTATCATAACGGAAATTGAATTTCCGATTGGCTCTCGACTGCACACCAGACTGTTTGTAATGGATAGCCATGGCCTTTGTTTCGCGAGGTTCGTTGTTGTAAATGCATGTTAGACATATCCAAGCAGGAATGCCTGTCTGGCCCCATGTTAGGCCACAAACAGACAGATCCGCCTGACAGGAATTATCAAAAATTTCTACCCTGCAGGGAAAGCTACGACGGTATCATACAATGCAGTGCGGACACAAATAAAAATAGAAAAAAAGTAATCAGGACTGTACAAGACGTGTTTTAGAATGATATTTGCTTGCCTGCGTTCATCCCAAAGAAGAACTCGCCTGGGCTTTCATCGAATCATAGATACTTATCTGTCACATCGTAATCATATTGCTAATATTGACAAAAATCAAAATAGTATGTTTGTATTTACGAATGTTCCTCCTTAGTGGTTAACCCATTCATCCGATTTTTACGTCGGCAATTAGTGAATAATGTTCTTGCATTTTTGTTCGTGCATTGAAATAATAAATTTGTGTTGATGGTTGTTGAATAGCGTCTGTTAAATAATAATGGACTCTATCCCAACGGTTTAAGGAATTAAATCATCTAAACCGTGATTTATGCGGGAGCATCTAGTCAAATTTCTACCTGCCACAAATTAAGTTCCGGTAGTGTAATTACCTCTAATAATGAACTATTGTCCCCGACAGGGTCTTATTCGCAGGGTCCCCACTAGAACAAGTTTAAATTGTATCATTTCGCCTAATTTGTACACGTTTCACGTCACGGGATGGACGACGCGTGCTAATGGTTCGCTTCATTTATACCCATATTGTTTACACTCCGTTTAGTTGTATTTTTGTACAGATTACTAGGATGTTGGAGTTATGACATGAATTATAGTCTCGTTAACTACTTCATCTAAACGCTGCAGGTTGTCTGGAAGAACTATTGACAGATATACATTTTATCTATTTCAAATAATAATAATAATAATACATCATCACGCCTGTATTCCCCGAAGGGGTAGGCAGAGGTGCACTTCAGTGCGCCCACACTTCGCCGATGTATTTTGGTCCCAATGTAATAGGGGGCGAGCCTATTGCCATTATACCGGGCACACAGGTTTCCTCACGATGTTTTCCGTCACCGTTTCTTAGCAAGTGATAATCTCAGATGAAAATGAGATTCGCACATGGAACCCAGAGGTGCGAGCCGGGGATAGAACCTGCGCACTTTGATTGCAAAGCGTGCGTTCGACCACTCGGCTACCACTGCTTTTTCAAACGAAAAAAATATCTAGCTATGTCTAATAAACTAAGCTGGATGTGACTTAATTTACTCGACAAATCTGACAAAGTCAAATCATTTATTATGTATAGGCGCATGGGGGCACTTAAAAATCGTGAAGTTTATATTTTTTTCTTATTTAATATTATACTACCACCGAATCGAAGCGCGACCTCAACTGAGAAGATCCGGCAAGAAACTGGGCTGATTATTTTTTAAATTGCCAAAACTTATTTCATACACAGGGTAATATAGCTCCTGTGTGTTACCTTAGAGCTTTTTAATAATAATGATAAGATAGATAAGAAGACGTTTGTGAGGCAACACACGCAACACTTTGACATGCCGGACAATATGACAATTTGAAGATATAACATTTATGCCTGCATAGACGATCATGCCGAACAGAGTGGTGGACACGGGGAATTTATTAATCTTAGTGCTTGTGTTGTTACTAGGCTCCATAACAATAGCTTTAATGACCATGACCGCCCTTCTCACCACTAGACTATTAGTGTTCCATTGAATCAGTTCAATAAAAACTATTTTTCGATAAAATTGTGAACCTACTATAATATTTACCTCATCCTTGGTTTCGGAGCATTCCTGAGCTTGCTTCTATTAATAATGAATTAATTAATGCATCGCTCAGCCAAGTTCCGAGACTGCGGAGAATTCTCAATGCAAGCCAACTTAGAAACTTGCGTCCCACTTGGTTTGGGTAGACTGTAGGCTGTTTAAGTATGAGAGTATTAATTAAGTATTTCGCGGTTTCAACCTGGGGCTTGACTCCTGCACCCTTAGAATTACCGTGTAGACATAAGTTTTATCTCTTTCAACTGTAGGATTTGTCGAGAAAATGACGTCACTTCGAGCTTTTTGTAATGGACATGGCTCGGTGTGACGTCATTTTCTCGACGAGTCTGACAGTTTAAAGAGATAAAACTTATGTCTACGCGGTCATGCTACACAGCCTGATGTCGTTCTATGCAGATACAATGCACTATAATTGGAAACACTGCTAGAGTCCATAACACCTTGAAAGCTTTGAAAGTTGACAAGTGCGGGGGTGAGTAGTATCTATTTTTTTTATATATATCAACAACTGATTCTATAGATAGTCATGTTAACTTTTTTGATAGTGTGTGTTTGGTTTTTTACTAAAAAATCTTTATTAGGAAACGAAGAGGTAGCAGACAAATTGATCAAGGAAACTACTTTTCCTACCATTTACAAGGTTTTCCATCTTTACCAACGACATTCCAAAGAATAGAAAATCCCTTCAATCCTTGTCACACAACAAATCAGTCTTCTGAACCCTTCAAAGCTTGGAATGATCAGTACACCTTTACGCGGGATTTGCTTCTGATTGCTTTCCTTATTACAAAAAAAAGATATAACCCTCCCCAGCCTCATGTTGGGGTAATCAGTTACTATGGAGCCCATAAAAAAATATTCCATCATCCCAAATAAAGCCTATTTACTGGATGTAGCTATACAGCCTTTTTCAGTGTATGAAAAATTGTTTACGGCGGTTGTGACACGCTCGCGACTTAGGGTTCCGTAGTAAAAAACCCTAATTTCCTGTACCCTTTCATTTATAACCCGGCAATCTGGAGGCCCCTTAGCTTATTTATAGGGGTCGCGGCCATTTGATGGGTGGGTGTCAGAATGTGTAATGATAAAGGTTGTAAAAAAATACGTAGACTTGCGACTTGTCATGAGGTTAGTTTTGTTCATTCGGTTATAGGTGCTGTTCTGACAACATTAAGGTCATAATTTGTAGTCTCCTATTTATAATTAAACATTTAACAACAATTTAACATTCTTAAGTATCAACATGGTAATTTAAACAAGTTGCTATACGCAGTACAATTGATGGAATTACTCTTAAGTATTTTCCAAAATTATTTGTGTGTCTTAATAGTGTATTGCCACATATAAGTGTAGAATTCAATTGTTTTGTCGCAACACTTTTGTGTTAGTCGTCCGTCTGCCTCGTCCGCGGAACCCACTGCATTTTCATGTGGAGCGAGTTTACGAGTGTTAGTTTGGCTGTTCGTCTCAATGATACGTTATCATCGTCTGGGTATTTCGGTGCCGCTCTAAGCCCGAGGTAGGGAACCCTTTATCTGGCCTCCTTATTGTGTCTCACGGCTCATAGATAAACTTTGTGAGCGGTTTTTGTTGTCGTTCGTGCATCTGTTGGGAGTCTGTACGCGATGTGATGAATCATGGTTGCATATTTTTTATTGTATCATGAACACATTTTAATTTGACGCTATCACCATTGAATTACTAAATACTTTATGATGGCAGTTTTATAACGATTAAAATAAATCTAATGTAGGAGTCAATTACCAGGAAAGTTATTTATTACTTATAGTGTTGTCTCTATCCGCAGTTCATTTTGTAAGCCTATTTCTCACTATTCTTCGCTTTTACCTTTTGGCCTGTTTAAATTATTGTATTCTGACTCTAACGGGTGACTTTTAATTTCGAACTTCTAGTAAAGGGTTCCCTTAAAGCGATTGCAGCAATATTTTATTGTACGAATTTATAAGCAT
This sequence comes from Ptilodon capucinus, assembly GCA_914767695.1. Taxonomy (NCBI): domain Eukaryota; kingdom Metazoa; phylum Arthropoda; class Insecta; order Lepidoptera; family Notodontidae; genus Ptilodon; species Ptilodon capucinus. The sequence continues at coordinate 9,214,975 of OU611821.1, forward strand.
CACCGTTTGAAGCTAAAAGGGGTAATAAGAATTGGGGTCTTTCATGATAAGTTTATCAAACAGGACATTGAGAAAGGAACGCGTCCAGCGCCCACGTGCTCCGTTCAGACGAAGACGGGAGATGCATGTCCCTAAGTTGAGGAATATTCTGACATTATCTTGTGGTGATGTCACACAGCGCATCTAGACTCGCAGACCCAAGGTGGCTTTGGAAATATTAGTACTATTCGGGAATCTGCTGAGTTCAATGTTCAGGGAAAATGTTTATCGGATTTCTAATTCTATGGCATATATTGGTTCACGCCGCTCGTTCCAAGAGCGATTAATATGTAAGGTAGAAATTAAAGGCGAGAGTTCTTTAGACTAATTTATTTTTACCTATTAAGTATTTATTTATTTGACCAGTTGATTCAGTTTTACCACTATTTATTGCACGTCTGCAAAACCTGAAACAATTGAATTTGTTATTTTTGTAAGATTAGATGATAACACACAATTTTTAGGACAAAAATACACATCACATTTAATGACATTGAATTTTAATAAATTCCTATAACCCAGTAACTTATCGGAGTGTCAAATTGTCTTATCAAAATTATTAAGTATCCAAATTAGCTGAGATTTTGTGGGACATAATTATTAAGAAAAAGTTCTGAAGATTTTTTGGGTAACATGGAACCGAAGGTCTTCAACGAACATAATCTGCACTAAAGTACTCGTATATATGAAGGGCACAGGCAAATAACAGGGAATGTACCATTTTTTTTTATAGAATCATATTTTGTGTATGGTATTTAGAATTCTAAAAAAAGTTAACATATGGCGACAAAAAAACTGTTTTTTTTATGGCCGAACTATAGAATTGTTAGAATAGTTTAACTTTCAAATTGCTTTTTCTCAAAATTCATTAATTAGGACATTCCCTGTTATTTGTCTGTACCCTCCATATGGTTTGTAAAATTTGATTTAACGCGCATTTATGTACAGTCAAAAAAGTCAGTTGTTAAAAACATTATATGGAGATTTGTAAGACATGTCAAAATATACTTAACTATAATTTACTATGTACTAACATCATTCAGTGTCCGCCATGGCCATAGTTCTTGTCGAAACCCTCTTTGTAGACACCTCCCCCTGCTTGTCCTCCCACTCCAAAGTTAAGGCCCGCTTCAAAAGTAGCTCCAGATCCCGCTGCAGCTCCACCGGTTCCATAGCTCAATCCTGGGCCGTATTCTCCCGTGCCACTGGCTTTATTAAATTGGTCTATTAGTTGCAACTCATAAAGGGGGTTATTTAAGGGGTAACTCTATCAAAGGGGTAACTCTATCGAAGGGTTAACTCTATCGAAGGGGTAACTCTATCGAAGGGGTAACTCTATTAAAGGGGTTTTTCAACAGGTCTATAGGGTTACTAGAAGGCTAAGGGGTTTTTACAGGCTTTATCAGAAGCCTGATAAACATTCCACGCTCTTAAATATACGGTAGCTACACGGCAGCTGTTATGCAGATGCTCAGTGAAGAGACAAACTAACATTATTGTTTCCGATTAACTAGACTATGTATATTTGTCACAACTAATACGTTGTGGCTTTGGTGAACATCCATGGATCGATGCTATTTGAATGTACTCACCTAGGCTGCCTCCTTGTTGAAGGCTCTGAAATAAAATGGCATAAATAAAAATCACAAACAACACAAGATTAAGAGTAAATGTGTCGTGAAAACTGAAACTTCAACCCAAAATATAAGATATTTTTTTTGCAAAAATGTAAACAGAGTCAGAATCAGAATATTTTTTATTCGTATAAACCAATACAGACACTTATGAATCGTCAATAAATAGTAAAAATAGCTCTACCACCCACCACCTACCAAACCTAAATTACCAAATTTACTATGAATTATAGCATTTAAAAATAAACTTACATGCCCGACCATGATGACGAAAAATAACACGACGAATAACCTCGTCAACATTTTTACTTAAAGCGTCTAAAGTTCACTAAAAACTAATACTAAATTGGTATCCGGACTGGCTTTTATATCACGTTGCGACATCTTTAATAAAATAATAGTATTAACGATGCTAAATTTAGATCGTCCATCTGATATTCTTTTGGTTGACATTAAGATTGATCTGATAAAATATACATAAGTCAGATACGTTTAAAAAGATTAAAAATGGTAAATCAGAGTCCTGTTCTTGCATGAATTTAGCTAAATATTTTCTACTAGAGCCATTATTATCTGTGCCTTATCTATAGAAATATATAGAAATGGTATTAAATAATCTTGATAACCTTGTATGGTGCATTAATAATGAATATAATAATGTTCAAATCGACTTTCTGAATTTGTTGCGAAATAAAACAAATACCAGATGTACAGTGACGTTAACACGGGCGCCAAGACAAGACTTATATCATGAAATGTGTTGATGTTATCGCTTTCTCTGCTGTGAGTTGAGAAAGTAACAGAGCGAGTCGTCGCCCTCTTGTAGCTCTCGTGTTAGACTTATTGGTAGAGGTAATCTCGAATGTTGATCGAGAGTTGTTGTTTGTGGCGTGAAATGGAAATAAAAGTAATTACTATGCGACAACTATTTTTTTCTGGAAATATGTACGTATTCATTTGCTCTTGTTTTACACTCTTCTACTATCAGTATCAAGTTTTTTTAAAGGAATTTGATCATACAATAATCCCCGTAATGGTTTAAGATGGTCCTTTACAGAATTTCTAAAAATCTTTGGACCAAGTTATTGAACTGATTTAGTAACTTTAGGATTTCCTACTCATAGGATAACAACAACTACTTCCAAAATATTTACAATGTCCTACTTAAAATAGTCAGAATAGATTTAGCTTCAAGAATACCGATGTTGAATTGAAACCTGATGTCAATCTGTTGCAATTTTTATAATTAAGACATTTTTTTCTGGCGATATTATTTTTATTTGGGTGGAAAATCAAGTTTTTTTCCATGTGTCATCCTTAGAGTTATCACTAATTTAATTTGCTGATACGTTTTTACGTAATTTGTCGAGTGCGCGGCGCTGATTCAACGATGTGTTTTTACAAGCTTTATATTAGCTTGCAACGTATGTATGTCCGGGTGGAATCTTGCAACTGAATTTTAAATCAGTTATCTTTAACCGATTGAGCTGAAATTTGGTATACACGCTTACTACGGATGCATGCTTAGCTATGTGACGTCATTCTAATTCTAATATGGCGGATCATCCAAGATGGCGGAATAGTTATTTATTCTGCACTAACACAGTATAGGGTATCAAATAAAAGGGCTTGCCGAGGAGAACAAGAAAACTAAGGGCAAGTGAAGAAAAGCTTGTTTTTAAAAGTTTTTTTTACCATTAATTTTATACGTAAGGTCTTACCATCACTTCTTAAATATTGTTGTTTCAATAGTAAATTACGTTTTTTGACAGATTTCTTACTGAGTTAACTGTCTAAAACTGAAAGTAATATTAATAAAAACATTGCTGCAACATACGTGGTGGTAAAGAGACTGATGTAGAAGATACCTAATTGTTCATTTGTTTTCACAAAGCAAAGTTTATTCGGAGGTATAGCCTCGCCCATTTCTCTCCATTCGCGGTGACATTTTGTATACATTTAATATTTGTAGACCTCTTCGATCCCTCACTCGTTTGTCCTCTGGGCAAAAGCTATTAAGTCCCACCAAAGGTTTCTGTAATGGGCTTCTAGGGCATTAGCGACCCCGCGGTAAGGACCTTCGACGTTTTGGCCCACCCGGAGTGCTTCCGGCGGCTTGAGTCTTGACTGTGACGTGCGTCCGGTCTCTTAAATTGTCGTCGATGATTTCTTTTCAATAAAAAAAGGAAATAAAATTTTATGTCCTTCAATTTAGGGCCGCTTATATTGTCGTCTTTCCTTAAATATCCCTTTTTATACTGTCAATTGTAGGGTTCATACAGTGACATAAGTTTATCGCTTTATACCCCAAAAGTCGATGCCCAAAACACTATGTTTATTGTTCTTCCACACAAACACTCATAAGGGGTCAAACTCCCAAAAAAATTACCATCATATTCCGTATAAAATATTCCGTATTACATAGCAAGTTATCCTGCCGATTCGCGGGCGATTTCTTTGAATGCGATCCGATGTGAAACTTTTTATTTCCTCATATCCCTTTGCCCCCAGTTCGGTAAGGCATCAGTGTACATACAAGCTAATATACAATTTAAATTGTGTCCCGAAACTCGTAAACGCGGAGCCCCGGACTTACGGTTTTCATGCGCGGACCCTTTAGTTTTTACAGCCCTGTTTGGATCGAGAATAACTTTCGCGATATGGTTTTGATGAGTTATTTACATCATTGTATCGGCCATCATGTTTGAGCGGTCGCTCGCACTGTACGTTTCTGGCAATCAGAACGCGTTGACCGCAATTGGACAATTGGCAATTGACTTGTTGCGTTCTTTGATTGAGTCCACAATACTTTCAAGGGTATAGTTCTATATCCCGTTTTATGTCCGGGAGTCAAACACATAGACATCGTATAACCCCAAAGTTAACCAAAGCTTGTACCATAGGGGTGGTTCCAGTACATCCAGACCAGATCAAATTCGAAAACGTCATTTTGGTAATTTGCCGATGATGGTAATTGAACCCGTAATCACCCAATGAAATTAGCCGTCGTCTCTGGATTGGTTTCATAACGACAAAGGAAGCTATTTTATCTTTGGATGAACAAACCAATATGTTCCTGATTGTACATTACATACGTATTAGTAGTAAAACGATCTTTATGCATTCTTTCGTATTAGCATAATGACTTAAGTGGCACATGGTACGAACATCAAGAGTTCGGAATTAAACTGAGTTTCCACGTAAACGGAATCTGAAAGACTAAAACGTGTAACGAAATGATTATACGTGTATTCGTACATTTCCAAACTTAATAATTACCGTTACAGCATAACTTTGCCAATGGTATAGTCTAGAATAATTAAAATATTGTCCCTGTGTATACGAAGGGAACCTTCTTGCTCTGAATAATTCTGTGGTACAAGTATTAAGTGAGAAAGGCGTACAGCTACCGTGGTTATTTAAGCAAATGTGTAATCGTTAAGGATTGAACATCAGTGGGTGTACAATGGGAAGATATAATGATGTTCTTATAATGTACATGTAGATTAGTCTATGACAGTGTTATTTTCTCATGTCGTATTTCTGCTCATGACAAAGACTGAATTATACTCAGTTGCTCTCTCTTTTGTCATTCGCAAGAGGGAAGAAATTAAAATGCCGTTCCTCTCATATTTTGTTTTGTCACAACGTCTGTGCTACTAATGCTTGGAAGGAACCTCGGTAGATGGACCGTTATTGTTATTTCTATAAATAGCGGACATGAGATACTGTCTTGAGGAAAACCATCACTCTCTTAACAAAATGTACTTTGTCTTAATATACTTAAATATCTGTGGCAAAAATCACGGAAGCACGCGACAGAATTCGCTCACGTCCTCGATGTCGTGTCATTGAAAAATTTGCTTATTCTGTTGTCTAACCCTTCTAAAGTGTAATTCTCAATTCGCTTGTGAGTCGCGCGTATCGACTTTGCATCACCGCTGGATCATCCTCCTTGCACCAATACCAAAAGGGGTAATCCTGTACCCTTTCCAAAAGTTTGTCAACTGCTTCCCAGGGAGCGATAGCCCGGGTTCAGTAATTTTAACTAATGACACTTCGTGAAGGCTGCCAGAGTCCTGGAAATTCTGCGATGTTTGAGGGATTCGCTCCGAGATTCGAGAAATTATGCGCCGGTGTTAACGGCCAGGAATAATTAAATACGCTTTGGTCGGTCGGTTCGAGTGTTCGGCTCACTGTTCCGATTGTATGCGGGTTCGGTTTCCTGCAGCGGCAAATTTCGGAATTGACGTTCTTAGGGTTCCGTACCCAAAGGGTAAAACTGGAACCTATTACTAAGACTTTGCTGTCCATCCGTCCGTTCGTCTGTCACCAGGCTGTATCTCATGAACCGTGATAGTTAGACAGTTGAAATTTTCACAAATTATGTATTTCTGTTGCCGCTATAAAAACATATACTAAAAACCAGAATAAAATAAATATTTAAGGGTGCTCCCATACAACAAACGTGAATTTTTTGCTAATTTTTATAGATATATTACGGAACCCTTCATGCGTGAGTCCGAATCGCACTTAGCCGGTTTTTAAAATCTACTGTGGCCTGCGCTCTAAATCTGTATTTAATATTACTTTCAGTTATTGACAGTTTAAATAAATCAGTTTAAATCAGTCAATTTAAATCTTTTTTTTTCTTCTGATCTATAAATACGAATAAACACTGGTTATTTATCAATATTAAAACAACAATTATAGGTCCAAATTTAAAAATGTGAGATGTTATTCAATAAAAAAACGTTATGATACTTGGAGGTTAAAATTATCCCAAATACCCTATCACCTCCTAACGGGAATACATCGAATTACCAATAACCCTGTATTAATATAATGATATCCTTGTTCTATGTCCGAAGTATTGTCAGCAACAAGATGGAATCCTACATTCATCGATAGGTGAAACGAATCATTCGTCCATTAGAACCGGCAGTATGGTAAACTTGTCTAATTTACATGCAAATAATAACAGATTGAGTTCCTCTAGTGATTTGCGTTCGCAAATTGTATTAATTTGTATAATTCGGCGTTCGTCGGCGACAGGGATTCATTTATGCCTCTTGTTATATACAGGATGTATCAGAAGTCCGAAACATTACGTTACTGCATTAGTGTCGGGTATACAACTGAATGGTAGATTTTTTGTCGAAATTCTAACATGATTTTTAGTTTTTTTTTGTCGTCGACAAATTTGAAGTCTTGCTTGCTTTTGAAATTTAGAGTTCGTTTTGAATACCAGGGTTGGGGACTTCCCTGGATCGCCTCAATTTTTTGCTGAGAACGGATCCTGTTGGGGTTGCAGCTGAATGCGCATAAATCATCTATTTGTATAATTATCTTTGCTGTCACTATGGTTTAATGCTTTTTCTTGTGTATTATGTAGTTGTAAGTCCCTAATAAATTTATTTTCTTTTGTTCTTTTCTTTGCTACATCTTGTGTCCTATGCGAAATTTTCATGTTCTGTTCTGTGAATATTAATTGTCACCTCTGTAGTTTACATTGTTAAATAGGGTTATAGGTGTGCCCTAAGGCTCTATCAGGATACCTTAGACAAATATACAAAGGTTTGGCACTCAGAAACTATGAAAGTTGGACTTACTTCTTCTTGACTGAGCATCTACTTATCTCCTACCGTGTATCCACCTAAAATATTATTTCGGACTTCTGATACACCCTGTATATACTTTAGGTCAAAATGTTGTACATTTTAATCGTATTGAACTCCATTTCTGCGTATTACGATAATGGATTCTGTTTGCTTTGACAATATAAAAGCGTGGGTAGATCTCCAAAATCTCCATATTCGATACGAATTAGTTTTCGGATTTCTTTTGCAGAATAAGGTATTTTTCAACTTTAGCCTTTGACCCATTGGTCATGCGTACTACTCTTAAAGTGGACCTAAGCCTCATATTGAAATAAAACAATTTTACGGATTCTATCGCGTTTATTTACTTTTTTATGTTCCCGACGTTTCGGCTGCTTTACAGCCACCATGGTCACGGGGGGATTGAGGTGTTAGACGTCCTGATTTCATAGTTAATATCAGGTTACCCTCATATTTAGTTGTTGTTTGCGGTCCGATCCACGCAGAAAGTGCTCACAGTGTCTCGAGGTCTTGGAATGGTACGCTTGGTTTTGGATTTAATTATATTAATTACTGGATCCCAAGTTGGTGGTAGCACCCAGCCATCTTCCCTATGGCAAGCCTCATATGTTAAAAATATCACACCTTGCATTAGTACATAAAACAGAAAATAACTAAAGTTAAATATATTTGTTTCAGATGGTTATGCATGGACGCACAGTGCTCTTTGTAAGTATCATTTATCTATGTTCATTAATTATGATGCAAAGATCATACGACGGGTGACTTATTTGAGTAAAGCGAAATTTTTAGAACTTTACAACAGAGCGTACTCATTCGACGCAGAAAATATTGCTGATTCCAAATATGTATAAGTCAATATGGCCCAAAAGTGTCGCTTAAGTTAAATAGCCTTCCACCCCTTGATATATCAACTTATTACATATCTATGTCGATTGGCACTAAAATAAACAACTTAAAAGTAAGGGTATTGCCGTCCTTCTCATGGGCGTATTGTATGAGCAAGATGGCTATATTTTTAGTGCATTGACCTCATTATGTAGATTCTTTTTTTATAAGATTGTTAGCAATGTGAGGTTATTTATCAACCATTAGGTCGTCCAAGTGTGTTTGTACTAGAATTGGGCTTACAATTTAATTATGTTACTAGCTGTGCCCGTGACTTCTACCGCGTGGAATTAAGGAAGAAAAGTTACTTTTTGTAACATCAGCTATGTGCCAGTGGGAATCCGGTCAAACACACAGACAGACAAACATTTTTAAAATTGAGTTTTGGTTATAGATAGCGTAATATCCTTTCATATGCATGTAGTAAATAGCTGTTGTTTTGGCATTACATACACTTAAATTTAATTAATTGCACATGGTGTTTCAGAAGTCTGGGTACATACTTTGGGTACATACCTATACAGTAGCTCATATGTGAATGGATGCATAGTGAAGGCAGTTTATACCTAACTATCATAATTTCTGAGTTATAGACCTTTGAATATTTATCACAGGTATCGTGTTCTGACCTTTGGGTACATCCATAACCCTATTCAGCAGTGTAAACCACACTTATGAGGGGCGACTACCAATATTCAAAAACAGAACATGCAAATTTTGCATAGGACTCGGGATACTACGAGTTATGGAAATTGACGACGAAAAAAAACTTGAAGAACATGGTCGAATTTCGATCAATTTTGTATAGAAGACACTCATTTAATATATTTTCGAAATCCCCGGGGAATATAATATCGTAGAGAACTGCGCAGAGCAATTAGCGGCGACCGGACACATTATATAATTGTTTACACAGCGGCACCGGCGGAATACGAAAGGCGGGTAATGAAAAATGCTACCATGACTTTGTCCTCCGTTCTTTATGGCCGAAGTTTTGCGGGCTCGGTTTAAATTATTTTAAGTGCGGCAATTTCTGCGCGGCTTGCGGTTATCGTCTCCACACCGTGATTAATGTTAACCGACTGGCGAATTGAGGGATTCGCACTCGGACCAAGTGCCGTGGTGCACTTCAATCAGCCGAGTGCTCCATTTGGTGAGGTTTTCTGCTAATTATTCGTATTGATGTCTAATTTATACTCGTCATTTGCAATCAACTCTACATCCCTTGGGGCCAGCTGCAAAAGTATCAAGTTAATTTTTTATTGTAAAATCGCCCGCTGTTGTTAATCAAAATTAGACTCTATTGCCGCAAATTTGTTGATTCTGAGATCCCACATCTATACAAATAAATAAAATTGAAGATTTGTTTGTACCTACTGTCAAAATAATAAGTATTTTCGAAATCGCTATCTGTAACGCAATTAATTTGTGTGTCTGTCAGTCTATTTGTTTAAGGTATACGGTTCGATCGATTTTGACTTGACTTTAACTGGCAGATAGCTGATGTTATAATGAGTACCTTAGGCTACTTTTATTTTAGAAAAATAATTTGGATTTCGCGTGATAAAAATAAAATTCATGTGTTCCGGTTCATTAGGGTTCCTAAATTTTACGTGGTTGAAGTCGCGCGCTTAGCTAGTGTATACTATTTATTAATAGCCTGTATCGATATAGAGAGAAATATACGTTTTTTTAAATCCGCCCATAATATTTTTTCCCCAAAAATGAGATTATGTAATCTCAAAACAGATTTAATTAAAATTTTGCAGCTATCAGATGGAAACCGGTGTAAATTTTTGTAATAAAGTCTCTGCTTCGTTTGTTTCGAGCGGAACAACTCTCGTTGATTGGCGACCCAATAAAAATAGTCCATTTAATGAAAAATCGTAAAAATCCGGCTTCCGGGTTTTAAAACGGATAGAATTAAAATTTTATTCGTCCGGACCCCATACAGTGCTCGTGTATTTTATAATAAAACGAAATTACCAGAGACCGTTGTAAAATTTGAAGACCTCAGAATGAATAGGGGAAGTGTAATTGAGTCTGGGATTTGCGTACTGAACATTTTATGTTTACATCACTTTAGTATGTTCGGCCTGCTCTTGAAGACTAAAAGTTGAACTAAAATTTGGATTTTGTTTGATTTGTATTTTGTTTGATGATTGAATTCCCTTTTGATTTTAGTTCAATAGCCGAGTGGTCGAACGCTTTCCAATTAATGTGCGCAGGTTCAAACCCCGGCTCGCACCTCTGGGTTTCATGTGCGATCTCATTTTCATCCGAGATTATCACTTGCTAAGAAACGGTGAAGGAAAACATAGTGAGGAAATCTGTAAGTCTATAGAAAGGCGTGTGAAGTTCATCAACCCGCACTGGGCCAGCTTGGTGGACTATGGCCCAAAAATCTCACTCGTATTGAGGGAGGAAGTGCCCGTTATAATGGCAATAGGCTCGCCCCCTATTACATTGGGCGCACTGCAGTGCACCTCTGCCTACCCCTTCGGGGAATACAGGTGTGATGGTGTATTATTATTATTATCAGTGTCACCAATGGGGGTTCCATACAATGCACTGAGGGCAATCCCAGTTACACCCACACCAGGGCAAATTTCGGAATGGTTATTTTCGAAACTTGTCACTTATGGGAATCGAACCTGAAACTACCTGGTGCAATGAACCAAGCAGCCTACGCTTGAGACCAAGCCATCATCACTTCATAAAAGTATGCTACTAAACTATCCGCACTAAATCTCTCTACCCTCATATCTTCAACCGTACCTTCAACATTATTTACTGGCTAGAACTCAGGACTACAGAAGCAATTATTACTTTTGTTGTTTCTTTCAGTGCGGCGACTTCATACTTTCGATGCTTGCCAATTGTTTTTATGAAGCACAGTTTATGCCGCAACAGTGCTTGTAAAAGTTGATGAGGCACTAATTGTTTACATTCTATGATGTACGCCTTGTGCCATTAATTTTATTGAAAAATAATTATTACCTCTTCATTGTATTGCTTGGACTTTGGTCCATGGTTTATTTCCTAAGTCTTTATTACAACCTAAAAGGATTTTATTTCTTCTATAAGAGGTTCAGAAGCATTTGTGTGAAATTAACTAAATTCTCTGGCAGTAGTTGCTTTTGACTAGTCAGCGTTACTTGAGCATATGATATAGCAAGTATCTTCATACTTTTTTTTCTGTATTAGGGATAACAATGTTGGAAATACAGTGGATGATGCACTTGTGACGTTTTGTGAGCTAACTTCGCAAGTACAATTTTTACCCTTTACCCTCAGCTAACAAAAAACTAACTTAATATAAATTAAATAGATGCAACCCTTTGTTCTTGACAAACCTTTGTCCTTTTGTCCTCAGGCTTTAGCACATCAAAAGCTTTTTATTCAAATGAAATAATTTATATTAAACTTTTTATCTTTTCAATTTGTTAATGAGTTTTCTTGAATAACACCGGTTTCAGAACTCACCAAAACTGACGATATGGGGGTTATGTATTTCTTTCTGAAACCTTTTTTTGTTGAGTATTGCAATATTTTTTGAGAAATTTGTGGTATCAGGATAGATCCAAAATAAGCCGTCTTCTAAGCGTACAATTTCAATTTGCTTTACTTCTAAATTACTTGTCTTTATAAATGATTTGCGTTTAAACAACTCTCTTCCACATACTTATAAACTAGCTCAGTCCGTGACTTCGTCAGCGCAGACTTAGACTAATCAATATCGTTATAAATAATAGCCTATAGGTTATTCTGATGTATAAACAATAGTAATATTATTATGTATTATTATTATTAGCAGTGGTAGCCTCGTGGGCAAGAACGCCCGCCTTGAACGTAAGGGGTGCAAGTTCAAACCCCAGGCCCGCACCTCTGAGATAATTTTCATGTGCAAATGTCATTTTCAACAATGATAACCACTTGCTGAACGGTGAAGGAAAACATCGTGAGGAAACCTGCACGTCTATAGAAAGGCGTGTGAAGTTCACCAACCCGCACTGGGCTAGCGTGGTGGACTATGGCCCAAATCTCACTCGTTCTGAGGGGGAATGTGCCCGGTATAATGGCAATAGGCTCGCCCCCTATTACATTGGGACCAAAATACATCGGCGAACTGTGGGCGCACTACAGTGCACCTCTGCCTACCCCTTCGGGGAATAAAGGCGTGATGATGTATATATATAAGTGTCATAAAAATCCGTTCAGTAGTTTTTACCCAAAACAGTAACAAACATCCATCTATCCGTCCTCACATAATTTCAAATTTATAATATTAGTAGAAAACAACTCTTCCATATATTTGGAAATACTTCTCAAACATCTCAGAAACCAGATACACCGGAGAGAGTTCAAACAATGTGCATAAATCACCAAGTCCATGCTAGTTGGCGGCTTCCACATCCAAGTTCCGTCTTCCACTAGTTCCCGACAATGGGAACTCCCGACTTGTGAATTCAGACTCGCTGGTAGGAACTCGGTCTAATGTTGGATGATTAAGGGCTGTTTCTGTTCAAACTTTATCATGCACTTGTGGTGTCATCTGCACGTTTCAGAAATATAATCTCATAGGCTTGTCTCAACTACATTTAATTTGTATTTTAGTAGGTTTTTGAAATAAGTATAATTGTGTTATGGGGCCCTTCAAATATTACGTAAGCAGATTTATTATAATTATTTACCCCCCCATCCCCCTTGTCAGCAAAAGTAAAAGCTCTTACCCCCTCCCCCCATGCTTACGTAAACATTTTTCAATTAAAAATGTTTTTTTATATTATAATTATAATGTTATAATTATAATTTTATCCCCGAAAATGCATTTCATTTTCAAGCATTGATAATGTGAGGGTTGCCATTCGTGTAAGAAAATAATAACTACCGATGACGTAATCATCATCTAGACTGCCCTACCCCCATGTCATCTAAAATAAGCAAAACAAAGACCCCCCCACCCCCCATAGTGCTTACGTAATACTTGAACGGCCCCTATGTAAATAATTGAAATAAAATATTTCATTAAGTTTTTTATTACTGACTCCATCTTGTGACGTAAAATTACTTGCCTGAAATTCCTCGCGAGAATTTCGTTTAATGATGTCAAGATCGAAATGAATTCGTAATCGCGTTGTTTCAAAATTGTACGTGAAATTAAATGTCATCACTCATGTGTTTCAAAAGTACGGACTAATTTAAAAAAAGTTGCTAGTTACGTTTCATATAATTAACTATGTCTATTTTATTCGAATAAGTAGGTACTTAATCTGCTTGCATTTTTTGAGTCTTACTACTTTAACCAAATAAGTATATTTATCTATACGCACCAAACTAAACTAGACTGACACTGTATCGTGACTCTCTTGTAAATACAACACAATCTAAAAATCAAACATTATAAAAGAAAGCCTATAGTGGTGACAATAGGGTAGCTTTTTCTCATATGTCACGAGGATAAACAAAGCCAGATATAGCTACTGGGAATACACGCTACTGATCAGGAAAGGTGCCTACCTGTTTCTATGAAACGTCAGGAGACAGCTGGCGAGAGATGTAGGTAGCCAGGGGTAATAACTGTGTACGCGGCTCATGTGCGGCTTAACATGGAATCAGTATTGCGCCCTGAGCGCACTGGAGCGAGCGTATTTACTAGACTTTTTTTTGGAAAATGTACGCTTTTACAATATATATGAAGTTTGAATGTGTGTGGGAAGCTACGCGACTAATTTCCCTTTCGTCTTCGATCACATATCGTTGGAGAATGAGCTTTTTAAGGAGTTTATACGGTTCGTTTTGGTATAGGCAGAAAAAATTGTCCCGTGTAGGGTATTATTGCCACGTTATTGCATCCTGTTATCCGGTGCACGATGCTTGCGGATGTCCTTAGTACATGTTATTGCGTCTGTATAGATTAGGATTGCGGATATCTTTGTAACAACCCCCACTAAGCATTTAACACTCCTTTAATGGTCTTGTGTTAAGATTAGGTACTCTGGTCTGGGCCAATTCATATTGAGAAGCATAATTCAAGGTATAAATAGTTATAATAGGAATTGCTGAAACGGAAATTTTAAATCCCGAGGTACTGTTCCATTGGGGGTGTCGGCCGCGTGGCCGCAAATAACCGATAAATTCCTTCCTATCTGGATATCGCCCACAAATTACGGTAATTGTTTTTGTGTTAATAACGCCGTGACACGCTATGCTTCATTGAGGGGGCGGTTTCCTTGAAAAATAAGTTTTGACGCGATGTGTCAATATCGAATTTATTTGGGTGCTAGCTGAGGAAATTGGGAACCCGGAAATATTGGTTTTATATTATCCCGCGGAACACTAATTTGTTTTTCTAAAAAAAAATTGCCTGTTACTCCTTGTAACTGAGGCTATCTATCTGTAAGTCGAAGTATTGGTTTACATAAATACAAAAATTCTGATTCTGAATAGGTTCAGCCGTTTGGGAGTTCGACCTTAACAAACAGACAGACAGACAAAAATTTTAAAAAATCCGTTTTCTTTATCGGTTTCGTATATACTTTCATATGCATTTAGTAAAAGTGTTATTTGATGCCAGTGCCATTTGATGAAGCGAGTAAGGTATATTACGGTTGTAGCTTGTGGCAATCAGGCATCTGTCTACCCACGCAAGGTACAAGCGTGAGTATATGTATTGATATCTGGGGCCAGGACTAAAGTGTGTTCAAAGCAGGCCATATTCTGTTCAACAGATTACTAAATATTTTATTTTTATTTTATTTTATTAGGGAAAACAAACAATTATACAATTTTCTTATTCTAAAGTCTTAACAAATAGCTTTATCATTGCATAATTCACAACGTTATCCACATTTTAAGTAAAAACATTTTTACACTTGAACTGTAAATTGGAGTGAGTTAATTCAAGTTTAAAGTAAATTTAGGCAAAACCTATTATTACAAATCGGATATTCTACTTATAATCAGCGTTTACAAAAATATTTAATCATGTTTTGTTTTAATACTTAATCTATTTTATGTTTTGTAAGAGCAACTTTCGAAATTTACCATGTGATAGTGTAAACATATCTAAGTCTATGAAAAATGTGTTATAATTATTAACAATACGACGTAGGGGTGCACGAACACCTGCATTAGTGTGACAAGAAGACACAGCAAATAGTGGTCGCGCGCGCACCTCACGTCTGATAACAGTCCTTGGGACAATATAACATAGTTGATTTGTTAAATCAGGGCAATCGAATCTGTTATTGCACAGGTCATACAAGAACATTGTTTCAAGAAATAGACGCCTAGATTCTAAAGCTGGTAGGTTAAAGGTAAGAAAGTCAGAGGAGCCATTTATATTATGGCGGCATCGATACTGTGTTGCTTTAAGAAATTTGCGTTGAACTCTTTCTAGATTATCTTTGTATTTTTGGTAGAGTGGGTTCCATATCAATACTGCGTATTCTAATTGAGATCTAACTAGAGCCTTATATAAGTGGATGTATGTGTCAGTACGCTTAAAATCTAGAGTAGATCTCATGACATAACCATACATACGATAGGCGTTATTGACAATTTTGTGAATATGCTCATCAAAGTGTAGCTTAGCATCTAATAACACCCCAAGATCTCTAACTGTCGAAACTTTACACAGAGAAGCATTATTCAGTGAATATTGGTATGAAATAATATTATTTTTTTTGGTAAATGAGATTGTAACACATTTAGGTATACTTAACTGTAATTTATTCTCGCTACAGTAGTCAGAAAAGCGACTTAGGTCTTTTTGCAATAAAATACAGTCATTATTTGTGCGAATTGACCTATAAATTTTTAGATTGAATTTTGGGGGTGTCGGCCGCGTGGCCGCAAATAACCGATAAATTCCTTCCTATCTGGATATCGCCCACAAATTACGGTAATTGTTTTTGTGTTAATAACGCCGTGACACGCTATGCTTCATTGAGGGGGCGGTTTCCTTGAAAAATAAGTTTTGACGCGATGTGTCAATATCGAATTTATTTGGGTGCTAGCTGAGGAAATTGGGAACCCGGAAATATTGGTTTTATATTATCCCGCGGAACACTAATTTGTTTTTCTAAAAAAAAATTGCCTGTTACTCCTTGTAACTGAGGCTATCTATCTGTAAGTCGAAGTATTGGTTTACATAAATACAAAAATTCTGATTCTGAATAGGTTCAGCCGTTTGGGAGTTCGACCTTAACAAACAGACAGACAGACAAAAATTTTAAAAAATCCGTTTTCTTTATCGGTTTCGTATATACTTTCATATGCATTTAGTAAAAGTGTTATTTGATGCCAGTGCCATTTGATGAAGCGAGTAAGGTATATTACGGTTGTAGCTTGTGGCAATCAGGCATCTGTCTACCCACGCAAGGTACAAGCGTGAGTATATGTATTGATATCTGGGGCCAGGACTAAAGTGTGTTCAAAGCAGGCCATATTCTGTTCAACAGATTACTAAATATGAGGAATATTCTTCTCCTCTGAGAGGTATTTAAAGTAATTCGCCTAACCCTGTCGTTACTTCGTTGCCGCGAATCGTATAGTGCTCGTTAATATTTCAATTCGTTCATTTGTTCCCACCCTATTCCCGAGACGCGGTTTGATGCTCCTTTTGTTTCATTTGAACGAATGGTAATGTCGAATGGATGGATGAGGTTTCTGTGTAAATTCAAAGATATAGTAGTTTAAATTGGATTTTGTGTAATATCGGCTAATGATTGTGTATAAAATAAAATAAAATACTAACTTACTTATCACGATAATTGCTAAAAACCGGCCAAGTGCGAGTCGGACTCGCGCACGAAGGGTCCCGTACCATTCTATAAAAACAGCAAAAAATCACGTTTGTTGTATGGGAGCCCCTTAAATAATGATTTTATTCTGTTTTTTAGTATTTGTTGTTATAGCGGCAACAGAAATACATCATCTGTGAACATTTCATCTCTCTGACTATCACGGTTCATGAGATACAGCCTGGTGACAGACGGACGGACAGCGAAGTCTCAGTAATAGGGTTCCCGTTATTATACCCTTTGGGTACGGAACCCTAATAAAAAAGAATACACAACTATATTACAATTATAAAGTAAAATCAAAAAGAAAATAAAATCATCTATAATGGTCATAAATGGCCATTGTGAGCAATCCCCTATAGCTAAATATATAATTTTCTTAACTTTTTAACTGATCTAGTATGATAATGCCGAATTCCTATCACTGATTGGATCCTGGAGCCGCTACCACCAATTTAAATCAAATTTAAAAAAAAACGCATGTTTCAGTCTAAAATAATAAAATAAAAATTGCCATGTTCAGTTCATTCGCTCTCGGTGTACTTTCCATCACCCGTCGCTGCCTGCCTCTGACTGGTGATTAGATACGCGGAATCGTAATATTGTTTTGTTGTATAACCCCTGCTTCTACCCATTCAATCGCCTTGATTGAATCGACCACACATTTTGCTTTAAAACCGTTGCCATTTGCACATACAACAATTTAGCCTGACGCACACTGGGGTGCCTAAACGCACGTGTCAAATTGTTTATCTACTACCTCTACTACAGCCCTTTTAACGTCACACTGCTGGGCTCGGGCCCCCGCTCAATGCGAGGGGGATTCGGGCCATAGTTCACCACGCTGGCCCAGTTCGGGTTGGCAGACTTCACACATCTATCGAAAACTAGTCAAGTTCCCTCAGCCGTGCAGGTTTCCTCGCGATGTTTTCCTTCACCGTTTCATAGAAAGTGATAATCTCGGATGAAAATGAGATTCGCACATAAATCCCAGAGGTGCGAGCCGGTGTTTGAACCTGCACACTTTGATTGCAAGGCGTGCGTTCGGCCACTCGGCTACCACTGAGTTATAGGAAAAGTTAAATGTTTAAGGCAATAACATTGACAGCGTCAATATTGACGCTGTGTAGTAAAAGCCACGCGGATTTTACCTCATAAATTCAATCGTAATGTATATTGACCCAAAGTTTGTTTTGGTATTAGCAATAATTTTGAGTCGTGGGGCGCTTTAAGAACTTTCGTCCCGTTTCATTGTTATTCCCGCAATATTTTTAACATACTTGTTTAGTACACATTTTCTTTGTTGCATCCTAGTATTATGAATTCTCCCGGACATTATATGCAATAATTTTCCGTAGTGGAAACTCTTAGGAAATTGCCTGCAATTTAGTTTGCACCTGCCGCCTTCCGCTGCTTATACCTTAGAAACAATTGCCTTAAAATATTGCGCCTGTTCCGCTTCATCAATTTATTTTGGGAACACTATGCTTCCCAATGGTACGTAAATCTTAACTGTCACGGTATTTCTTGAGGGTTTTTGGCTTTCTAAATGTCTAACGTCTTTACCTGCCCCCCACTTTCCCGATATTTGACTAGCTATACAACTAAATAACGCTTTACAAATAGACCGAGATCCCCTAACTAATAACTAATCGACTAGTTAATAACCCTAACCTTTTGGTAACCAAAACACGCCTTTTCAAGTTGGAATGGCTTATTAAATATTTTAAGGGAAAACAAGTTCAAGAACGCGGTCTTAACAAATGTTGTGCATCCGTCAGGTTGGTCCAACGGACCGCCCACGTATATCATAGGGTTAGGTGCAGACGAATTTGAATATCGTAGATAGAGGAGTGCATAATATTGCAATCAGTCTCACCAATCAGTGGGGTTAGCGCACATGTCAAGACTAGACCTCTGTCACGGAGTCGATAGCCCGCTCTCTGTCTTATTTCCAAATGTGCTAAAATCTATACTGTAACTGCCCCTGTATATAACTAACAAAATGTTTTAAGATACGACAGTTGTGGATCATAAAGCGTACAGAATAAAAGGCACAGCGCTAGTTTAAAATTTAATAATACTTCTAGTAGTGATTAGGGTTACCGACTTCAAAAAAGAAAATCTGAAACCGTATAACTTCCAACGTATGGTAGCCATCAGTACGTGTTGATATTATTTTATCAACCCGTTCTCGGTCGACATACCGTTTTTTTACGATTTCATTGCGGATCGTATAAAATATCGTGAGGATTTATAGTTCATCAACTGCTGGAATGAATGTTTGATGAAATACGATGTGTACCACAGTATCATTTTTGACGGCGCGAATAGAGTTGTTAAAATAGGTTTTATCATATATTTCATCAATAGGTTTTATCAGCCAGAAAGGAATAACCTACTAATCAATTTAGATAAAACATATGTAATGTGCTCTTTTTCTAAAGTACATTACTACTATATAGTAGTAGTAATGTGCTTTAGAAATAACTTTGTGACCTCTTCTTCTTTAATACTGATTCTAGAGTATTCAACTCCTAAGGGCACTCGCACACTCGGTGGCTTTACTCTATTTCTAAAGCACATTACTACTACTATATAGTAGTAGTAGTAATGGTGGAGGCCACAAAGTGTTTAGGTCTTAATGTTGACTGTAATGTAAATTTGAAAGAACATTTATAGCACGTTTGCACAAAATTAGGTATATTTTCATATATGCTACATATGCTTATAAAAGTAGTTAACTTAAACACAGCATATCATGGTTAAGTAGCATCATCGTTGAGATATGGGATAATTTTTTGGGGAAACTCAACAGAATGGGAGTCAGCATTTAGAGCTCAAAAAAAGTGTATTCGAGCAATACGTAAACTCAAAGTCATGGACAGCTGCAAGCCTTACTTTAAATCTTTTTGAATATTCTAACGGTAATCCAGCGGATAAACTGGAAGCGCTTATAGCGGTCATCACCTGAATGGTAAAAATGTCATTTACAACAGAGTGATTCCGATCCACACAAAGTTGGTCACACAGTACAAATCTTTGAGAAAATACCTTGATATTAAGTCACACACAACAGGCGAAAAGTAAACTCATAAAACTTGGTTACCTCCTCCTCCTTAATTGCCCGTAAAAACAGATTTTTTTCTCAAGCTCTTATGAAAGGCTTTCTAATTAAAATTCCCACTAGCCTGCTTCTGACGGGGAGGTGGGGGAGGTTCGAAGGAAACTATTTTCCAGACGGGCCTCGTATTTTCACTTGATAAGATCTCGACATGATTATTTATGCCAGCATTGGGGGAGCTAACCCCATCGATATGGCTGTTTATATGCGGTCTGTGTACACTCGCCGACTTAATTGAAATCCGTTTTATTTTTCAACGTAACATATTTACTTGGTTTGGAAGTAAGTATTGCGAAAAAATAAGTAATATTTAATACGTTCTGTCCCAAAAATAATGCTTGATGTTGTATTTAACGAAATAACGGATTTTGAATCTACGCATTGATGCAATATTTTAAGAATACGCAAAAGGCGTACAGTTCTATGCAAAAAAAAATAGTATCACGCCTGTAGGTATTTCCGAAAAGGATAGGCAACGGTGCACTGCCTGTTCACCAACACCGCGCCAATATAATATAGAGCTTATTGCCATTAAAACAATTGATTTTTTTGTCTCCAATTAAAATAAAAACAATGAAGTTAAATTATTCCCTAAAAGTTAAGCTTGTTTATCTGTGACAAGCGTGATATATTAACACATTTTGGATTAACATAATGACTTTTGTTGTGAACAGTACCTAGAGATAAAGCAACGGGCACACTCGGGCGTCAAGATGCGCGCGTCAACACATTTGCCAACACTAAAACGAACTGTATTCTCTCAACGTAAAGACTCATTCTTAAACAAAATGGCATTGACAGTGCGATCGAATTTTGACACGTGGTCTCGTGGCTTTTACCACCGAAATTGAAACTTTATATATATTGACACAGAGTTCGTTTTGGTATGACGAAACATGTTGACGCGCGAACGTGATGCCCTAGTATGGTTAAGTTTCTCATTGGCTAAATCACTTTCGTTGAGCACTGTACTCGGGACTTGGGTAAGAGTTAGATAAGTTTTTCAGTTCATTCGTTAAGTGGGGCATGGAGCAGTTATTTATGGTGTCTTAACTGTTCAGCTGATAGTTGTTTTGCCAGTTAAAAGGGAAACCGAATCGTTTAAGAAACATGCCTGTGTGGATTTATTGGGAAAATACTATTCTTGTTTAGTTTGTTTATTGCTACTTAGTTACCCCCTCCTGAAACATAACTGTAAATTAAAAGGAATACCTTTTCCTAAAGGTCACAGCTGTGTAATGTTATAACATGAAATTTTGGAATGCTACCTCTACTGCTTCATATGCCACCTAAGATGAGGTCATATTTGCAAATAAATTACGTTGACTTTGACTCAACACAACTAACTTTTTATCTGGTTAGATACGGTGAAAACATCGTGTGGAAACCTGCACGTCTATAGAAAGGCGTGTGAAGTTCACCAACCCGCACTGTGCCAGCGTGGTGGACTATGGTCCAAAATCTCCCTCGTAATGAGGGAGAATGTGCCCGGTTTAATGGCAATATGCTCGCCCCCTATTACATTGGGACCAAAATACATCGGCGAAGTGTGGGCGCACTGCAGTGCACCTCTGCCTACCCCTTCGGGGAACACAGGCGTGATGATTTATATGTATATATATCCATAAAAGCCCATTGCAATTTATTTTTTTCAATTGAAACGCACGAAATTAAACATATGGGCGAGATTTAGTGTGTCTAGACTATTTATGACCGTGATGTATGGTTGATGTGACTTTGCGGCCTTTTCAATGTTGTTTCTACTTTTAACATAACCATTTATTATTAGACAATACGTAGTCGTTCATAACCTATCCCTTATATTTATTTATTTACTATGCGATTCAAATGAGAATAGGATCGACTTTGCGCCATATTGTGACGTAAAAAAACGAATTATGACTTTAAATAATTAAATATTCTATAAAGAAAATTTACTACTAATTTAACCTATTTATTTATATTTTATTAACCGACGAAAAAAAAAGGAGGAGCGCATATCACGCATATCTCCGGCGTCACTAAACCGATTTCGTTTTTTTTTTCGACGTTTGCTAAGGAATTCTTCGAGGGTGGTCCCATTTTCAAAATATTATCAGAAATTATCCCCCTTGGGGGTGAAATGAGGGGTTGAAGGTCACTCAATTTAAAAATTATTTTTTGATCGACTTAAAACTTTGTATATGTATTTAACATATAAAATAAAGAAATACGTGTTTTAGGAAATTTTAAAAGTTTTTGTATAGTGAATTTCACCAATCATGGGTACCGTGACACATGTCAAATAAACTCTATAGTGAGGTGACCATGCATAATTAATTTATGTGACTCGATTATCGAGTACAATTACGGTTAACCTTTAATCGATTCTAAAAAAATAAATTTATTCAATTATTCATACATCATCATGCCTGTATTCCCCGAAGGGGTAGGCAGAGGTGCACTGTAGTGCGCCCACACTTCGCCGATGTATTTTGTTCCCAATGTAATAGGGGGCGAGCCTATTGCCATTATACCGAGCACATTCCCCCACAATACGAGGGAGATTTGGGCCATAGTTCACCACGTTGGCCCAGTGCGGGTTGGTGAACTTCACACGCTATAGAAAGCTATAGACGTGCAGGTTTCCTCAAAATGTTTACCTTCACCGTTCAGCAAGTGGTAATCATTGTTTGAAAATGACATTCGCACATGAAAATTATCTCAGAGGTGCGGGCCTGGGATTTGAACTTGCACCCCTTACGTTCAAGGCGAGCGTTCTTGCCCGTGAGGCTACCACTGCTTCAATTATTCATACATTTATTCGCTATCTGTCTGAACAGGAAGACTCATCCGATTCCGAACCTACATGTAAAGTTTCTTCACACTGTATTACGCCCAATATCAAGTACCTATGCAACTCGATCCACTAACAGACAGATAATAATTGAAAAATAAAAATAATGGACCGCCATTTTCTCGCTCCCGCTTAAAGTATTCCCGCAAGCGGAGAACCAACTCCCGGGCTTGACTGTTTAAAACGGTCTTCTTTGTTCTTTTCGGCATTTATTTTTGCCGATTATGACACGATTATTTGTTTTTGCCGATTACTACGTGTCAATCCCTATCATTAAACGTTTCGTTTCATGCTTTCGTTTCGTACCTTTTTAAATTTGTTTAAAATGTAAAACGAATATTTAAATACAATATCAATCTAATCAAGCATTATTGTTTGCTTTGGAAATTAATTGGTGATTTTTAAAAATCATATTTATCGGATTTTTTGAAAATAGTGAGTGTGTATTGGTACGTATCAAACGTCATGGTACCCATCCTATATGAAATTCACTATAGGTACTATTATTATAGATATGCAAATAAGTTTTTTGCAAACCATACTTTACATGTGACATTTGACAGATAGAGCTTATTGACTATTCTTAATTGGATCGCATAGTACTTTCTAATAATAAGTTTATTAATAGGCTTTCCGCTATTTAACTTAGTTGGAAGGGGTTACCGGGACAACAAGTAATGAGATAATCTTATATTGCTACTAATTCTAATTAAAATACATATCGAGGGGTGAAAGGCTTTTTGATTTAAGCGACATTTTGGGCGTTATTGACTTATATAAATATTTGGAATCAGTAAATTTTTCTACATCGGATGAGTATGCTCTCTTATAAAGTTAGGAGGAGATTATACTAAGGCAGAATGCCACAGGAATATCGTAACTTTAGTTATATGGATTATAATAATAATAATCCATTTATTATAAAAAAACGTTCTGACAAACGGTTTGTGAAGCCATTCTAAATGAGCCAAGTTTGAGTCCAAATAGTTCAGTGAGCCATCGGCTGGGTAATTACAGTCGAACGCTGGCAGTATTAAGCCCCACTCAGACCGGATTACCGCAACTCACCGCCCGCCGTGTGTACCAACTGATCCCGATATCGTATTATAGAAATAACATTTTATAAAGCAGTGGTAGCCTCGCGGGCAAGAACGCCCGCCTTGAACGTAAGGGGTGCAAGTTGAAATCCCAGGCCCGCACCTCTGAGATTATTTTCATGTGCGAATGTCATTTTTAACAATGATTACCACTTGCTGAACGGTGAAGGAAAACATCGTGAGGAAATCTGCACGTCTATAGAAAGGCGTGTGAAGTTCACCAACCCGCACTGGGCCAGCGTGGTGGACTATGGCCCAAATCTCCATCGTATTGAGGGGGAATGGGAATGTGGTATAATGGCAATAGGCCCCCTATTACATTTGGACCAAAATACATCGGCGAAGTGTGGGCGCACTACAGTGCACCTCTGCCTACCCCTTTGGGGAATACAGCCGTGATGATGTATATTTTATAAAGATTATATCGATACGGGATTGAGGCAACATATTGAAAACTAGTGTCCTTGTTCTGATGTACCGTGAGATGAAACACATTTTGATAGGTAATCGTGATATGAATATCTTGCAGCCGACTTTTATATTGTAGTAATCAACGTATGTATTACAAAAAAATGCGAGTGCGAGTCGGACTCGCGCACGAAGGGTTCCGTACCATTATCTATGAAAACGGTAAAAAAATCATGTCAATTGTATGGGAGCCCCCCTTAAATATTATTTATATTCAATTATTTATTTTTAAAGTGAATAATATAACTCAATATTCTGTGACTATTTCAGGCGTCTACCTGTTGCCGTTATCAATATCGAGCAAAAAATCACGTTTGTTGTATGGGAGCCCCCTTAAATATTTAATTTATTTAGTTTTTTAGTATTTGTTGTAATAGCGGCGACAGAAATACATCATCTGTGAAAATTACAACTGTCTAACTATCACAGATCATGAGATACAGCCTGGTGACAGACGGACGGACGGACGGACGGACGGACGGAGGGATGGACGGACGGATGGACGGACGGACGCATGGACAGCGGTGTCTTAGTAACAGGGTCCCGTTTTACCCTTTGGGTACGGAACCCTAAAAATGATTGCCCATTCTAGGTATTTATGATTAATTATGCTAGTCTATCAGTTGAGTGAAATAATCGCTGCATTTGTAACTTAAATGAAATAAATACATCATTAAGCCTATATTCCCAGAAGGGGTAGGCAGAGGGGCACAGCAGCGTACCCACACTTCGCCAATACATTTTTGTCCCAATGTACTAGATATGCCTATTGCCAGTATACCGGGGACATTCCCTTACAGTACGAGGGAGATTTGGGCCATAGGCCATCACGCTGGCCCAGTGCGGGTTAGCGAAATGCACACGCTTTTCTATAGACGAGCAGGTTTCCTCACGATGTTTGTCCTCACCGTTCAGCGAGCGGTAATCATTATTCGAACATGAAATCTGAAAATCCCAGAGGTGCGGGTGGGCTCAGGATCAGGGGGCAATTCGACAAAGACATATGTCGAAGTAGAGGTAATGCCAATCATGTGAGAATTGCCCCCTAGAACTTGTAGGTACCTCTTGTGTTCAAGGCGGGCGTTTTAGGCTGCTACTGTCTTTAATTTAGTTGAGTAATTGAAATCGATTATTTTGTCGCCGCCGCTATAACTATTTTCATTTTCAATGTCTATTGCATAATATCCGTTTTAATAAAAGATCGTTCGCACCGGTCCCGGCGGCCGACACCCACTTAACCCAGATCCGTTTCCGTCCTGTGTATTGACTGTCGCTAATTCTAGTCGATTTATTGTTTATTTTCGTTTGAGTACGATTTAGAATGAGTAGTTGAATGATAATACAAAGTATAGATACTAAAGAAAGATGACCAAAAAAAATTGATCCGAAGTTCTTATTGATGTTTCGGCCGCATAGAGTAACTCGATCACCCATTTCGACTACGCCCTGCGTATGGGATTTTTTTTGACGTTTATCTGATTTCCGCCATTGTAGTTACCTGTAGTATATCAAATCAAATCAAATTTATTTGTTCAAACATGAGTGTACATACAAACAAGTGAGTGCATGCAAGATGTTTAGTATAAACAGATGTTCTCTTCATGTTTGCCACATATATGGCGTACTTGATCTAGTAATTACATAGGGCAACTGCAATGGTGGATGTCAGATAAACGTCTCAAGAATTTGCTGCAGGGTGGAGTCGATAGAGCATCTCCGTTTTACTCTATGCTCGGTCGTCTAAACTTTACGCCTTGACATGTCTTGTCAAAGTCATACATACAATTGGACGTGTGAACATGTTAAATTTTAGGAAAAGCTCGTTCTTTGATATAATAACATGTTTGAGTGAAGGTCATCCGCCATCTTTGTCACTGTCATTATCCATTTTTATTTATAATGTGTATTTATTGAATTTGTCCTTGCTATTAATTACTTGACATTGGCGAAATACTCGCGCTAGTCGCAGGTGATGCCATTCCTCATCTTAATCCATTAAATATCATCATTTCGCTCATTTCGTTAAAAAAAACAAAAAAAAAAACATGTTTGAGTAGTAAGAATCCTTAGTTATTCTGCTTATTTCGTTTTATCCGATGTTAGTTACACATTTTGTTGGATATGTCATATTAAATGGACAAAGACGCCTCCTCCCCAATCGTATAGATTTGCTAAGTGTAGGTGAAACACGGTGTATAAAATATCCCATCAAAAACATAAATATGAAAAGAGAACCAAGTTCAATATTATGATATATGCCTTGGTTGTTGAGTTCAACGACAAAAAAAGTGAGATCTAAATGGGTGACAAGTTCAGTGGTCAGTCCTGAAATTTATTTATGACAACATAAAATATTTCATAACTAATTAAAATATAATTTCTTCTTATAACTTAAGATAATATATTGAAGTCTGACTTGGCTAGTTCTATTACATGAACTTGGCTTGACACGCTACCGCGTGTCTAGATTATCTACGCATTACCTATCAAATAATCGAATGAACATAACGAGAGTGCGAAACTCATAGAATTATAAACAAAATCGTTGAAAAGCAAAAGTAGCCAGAATTTACTGTTTCAAGGTTCCTCTGTCGCGAATTTCGTTTATATGATCGTATCATCTACCAGACAGCTTGTCAAACGCTAACATCGTAAACTTTAACGCGAGCGTTTATCGCTCGTTTTAACGTGGAGTCACGAAATAAGCGGACGTTTCATTGAGACTGGCGGCGCGAGAGTATTGACCAAATCCTGTCAAACCCGTCAAAATGGCCCCAGCTGAACAAACAGACATAAAGAAAAATAAAATAAAAATTTATAGCTATTTCGTTATTGGTAACGTTACTCTCATATGCATTTAGTAAAATGCTTTGATTTTGTAATTACAAACCGACACTTCAATTTTATTTATTGATGTGAAACATCTAATGGCGCGCTTGGCGAGTGAGAGCAATTGTCGATACCGCGATGCCGTGATCCGAAATTTCGAGCAGCTCCGTGGCTCCTCGGCCGCCGCCCACCGACTGACTCTACTCACGCGCCGCTACGACGCTTCTCTCTCTACTCTATCTACGCTCTCTATCTCTACTCTACGCTTCTATCTCTAATGTTTCACATCTGCCCGGCGTCTCGCGACGGCTACTTTTTTTGTATATGTTGCGCTACCTTCGTAGCCCAACACCGGAGTGTTCGCTCATCAATCATTGGCGCCGCGGACACTGTAAACGGCGCTTAATTCCCTCGCCTGCCAAATTAACTTTTACTGAGCGGTAAATTCGTGATACTGGTGTGATGTACCAGCTAACAAGCTGATCACGATAAGGTCTTCAGGCCCAAGGTACATTTCGTTACCAAATAATCACCTCTAAAATATGTTGTTTCGACAGTAACTGTCAATTATTGACAGATTTGGCACCCAGATGACTGTCGTAAACAGAAACTAATATTTAAAACAGTGACAACAAGACAAAACAAGACAGTTGGTGGTGAGTCAATTTTATCCTTAGCAAGGTAAATTCACAAATTAGACAGAATATAGGTTTTCGCTGTTAATCAACAATTACATCAATATGCAAGTACATATCAAACGGAATCGCTACGGTGATGTTTACAGAGAACACAAGCGTTGCCCCGGCGCGAATGAAAGTTAAATACAGACGTATTTAATACTCGCTTCCGTCGCCAGGGGCCGGTTGTGAGGCGGGCTTCTATCATTATTATCATATCCTTTGTTTTTATTATGTGCAACCGTACTATGCAGTCCTAACTATTGTTTCATCTGTTCAGGAGCCACAGATGAGTATTGGGTGAAGCTGCGTAGGTTGGTTGTTATTAGGAAGTCGATCTGCATACAGGGAGTATTAGAAGTCCCAAATAATACTTAGCCGTTTGCACGAGTATCGGGTACATACATCTGAATGATATAAAAAATTGATCGAAATTCGAACGTTTTTAGGGTTCCGTACCCAACGGGGAAAACGGGAACCCTATTACTGAGACTTCGCTGTCCGTCCGTCCGTCTGTCACCAGGCTGTATCTCATGAACCGTGATAGTTAGAGAGTTGAAATTTTCACAGATGATGTATTTATGTTGCCGCTATAACAACAAATACTAAAACACGGAATCAAATAAAAATTTAAGGGGGCTCCCATACAACGAACGTGATTATTTTGCCGTTTTTATAGATAATGGTATGGAACCCTTCGTGCGCGTGTCCGACTCGCACTTGGCCGGTTTTTTATTTTGTTTATTTTTATAACTTGTTATATCTCGAGTCCTATGTAAAATTTGCATGATCTGTTTTGTGAATATTGGTAGTCGCTTCTAATAAGTGTAGTTTACAGTTCTGAATAGGGTTATGGATGTACCCAAAGGTCAGAACACGATACCTGTGACAAATATTCAAAGGTCTATAACTCTGAAACTATGATAGTTAGATATAAACTCTCTTCACTAAGCATCCACATATGACCTACCGTATATGTAACCGAAGTATTATTTCGGACTTCTGATACATCCTATATATCCGATCTATACATATCTAGGGCCTAAATTAGGCACTTTAACAATTCGTCACACACAAATCGGTTTTAATTTATTTCTTAGCATTGATTTTTTTTAACTTTTTAATTAACATTTTGGGAAATTAATTCGTAAATGAGGAATTGATTTGTTGCCATTTTAGCTGGAAACTTAAATAAAACAGGCCACAATAATACGATACACATTCGGCTGTTTCATGAAGTGTTATAAATCAACTTCGCTGCATATAAAACCCAATTCAGTTACGTGTGCATGCATCACGTCTGGCTGTGAATAAATTTGGTTAACGCAGCGTTGCGGTTCGACTCCCGTCGGTGCTTTTATCCTGCATCATTAACACTATAATTAAAATGCTGTTGAATAAAACCCGGGACACACTGCCAATACTAAAATGCAAATAAAAATTAATGTAAAAATGTGTTAAATGCAAATAAATGTGTTTACTCATAGAATAACTACAAACTAACTACTACAGCCCTTTTAACGTCCCACTGCTGGACACGGGCCTCCCCTCAATGCGAGGGGGATTCAGGCCATAGTCCACCACGCTGGCCCGGTGCGGGTTGTCAGACTTCACACATCTATCGAGAACTAATCAGGTTCCCTCAGACGTGAAGGTTTCCTCACGATGTTTTCCTTCACCGTTTCATAGCAAGTGATAATCCCGGATGAAAATTAGATTCGCACATAAATCCTAGAGGTGCGAGCCGGGGTTTGAACCAGCACACTTCGATTGCAAGACGTGCGTTCGACCACTCGGCTACCACTAGAATAAATTAATGGTAAAAAAACTAAAATCAAGCTTTAATTTAATTGCCCTTAGTTTTCGTGTTCTCCTCAGCAAGCCCTTTCATTTGATACCCATACTGTGGTAGTGAGAAAAATAACTATTCCGCCATCTTGGATGATCCGCCATTTTGGAATTAGAATGACGTCACATAGCTGAGGATGCATTGTCATCCAAAATAATCTTGTATGCTGTGTATGTGTGAACGGTTAAAGATAACTGATTTAAAATTCAGTTGCAAGATTCCACCCGACATACATAAATTGCAAGTTAATATAAAGCTTGTAAAATTCGAATTCTTCAACAAATTTCATGGACCGTGCTAGCGAATTTTGAAGCGTGCTCGTGTGGCTTTTACCATCGAAATTCAATATTTATTTATATTGACACAGAGCTCATTTTTGACGCCTCCGTTTGAGCTTCTGAACCTCGGCGATCATCTCTAGATTTATTCATGTAAGTTTATTTAAAGCGAACGAAATACCAGTTAGCAAATTCTGCCTTTCCAAAACTCGATTGTTTAAGTCATTTACAAACACAGCCCCGGTATAGACAGACGCAAACATTCGCACAAAGACACAATGGGCCCGTGCGCCCCGGGCGGCAAGCGCGACGAGGCAGGCGGCAACAGCGACAGGGCGGGCGGCGCTTATAATTAAAATCCGCCTTTTGGGTTCTCGTGCACTTTTATTAAAACATACCAATTATATATATTGCTATGACTGACTATTTAGGGTCGAGCCGCAGATTTATATCTTTACCAACTTTAATGCTTAGGTATTTACAGTGACTGCGCGTGGGCTACATCAAGTATCTAATTTTAATTATATTTAATTCTTCTGTACCTACGTGTTGTCAACTAACTCCTCCTAAACGGCTGGACCGATTTAGATGAAATTTTGTGTGTATATTTCAATGGTTTCTTGGATGGTTTGAAAACACTATTTGACTCGTAAGGCGCCGCATTTAACATTTATTAATTCTAAGGCGGTACGAAGTTCGCCGGGTCAGCTAGTTATTTATATAAGTTCTTACCCAGATGTTAACATCCCTTTAAAAGGTAATGATTTTTTATGGAGCCCATAATCGTATTTAATCTAATACTTATTCATTCGAAGAAAAACGCTGCACCTGATAGTGCTTTGAAATTTTACTGGGGTAGTTTTTTATTTTTATTTAACACGTATGGTGTCTTCGACCCCTTTCGATAGGTCATATAAAACCGCTGTATGTAATATACTTCTATGCCTTCTTTCATGTTTATTGAAAAAAATCTCAAAATTACTGATCCCCAAATAATTTCTCCATAAATTGCCAATTTATACTCCACCCAATCGTAGCACCTATCAACCGAATCCTTAATATTCATTACGTCAAAGTTAGGTGTAAGATTACGGCTAAGGCATTGGGTACAGGCCGTCGGATGCTGGGCACGGTGCCAGATCGATCGCTTAGTGCCCTCTCGGCCCGAGATGTGGGTCTGACTATTGATGCTCGGATTATGCTCTAAACTCACTGGACCAAGCGAATGAAATTGCCTTAATTTTTTAATGTCCACCGTTTTATTAAAACCTGTGGTAGAACCACACGTCAAAATAAGATTGCCGCATCGTTGAAAAATGTACTTTTTTCATGAGTTATTAGAGTTCGTTTTGATATTGGCACAATCTTAGTGATGGTAAGGGTTTTAAAGCCCCACGCACACTGGGTTGTCAATACGCGCGCTTTAAATTGTTTGTGAATACCAAAACGATCTTTATTGATTCATAGAAAAAGCTTATTCTTCAAGTAACTGTGGTCGCGTGACTTTTACAACAGTAATTCAGTCTTTATTTAATTTTACACATAGTTCGTTTTGGCTTTGGAACAAGAAATCGCGCGCCTTTTGACGCGCCTGTGTGTGTGCCCGGCCTTATAGCAGTTGGTGGTGATATTGAAGCTAGATTAGGATTTTGGTTGGGTTTTATCTAATTGATTGTTAACCTTCTGGTTTTATTACATGCAGTTTGATTTTACCTACATCAATAGAGTTATTAAGATGGTGTGACGTGGGAAATGAATGAGTAATTTAAACCTATTTTCCTCCAAATTCATAAAAAAATAAGTCGATTCCCAAAGCACTTACTATTAAATTTTCAGTATAAAAGTGTGATTCTACAATCCCATTGGGAATCCTACTGTTCCTACTAATATTATAAATGTGAAAGTTTGTAAGCATGGATGGATGGATGGATGTTTGTTAATCCTTCACGCTAAAAGTACTGAACGGATTTTGATGAAACTTTACAGGATTATAGTTTGTACATCAGAGTAACATATAGGTAATATTTATAACCATATTAAATAATCGAAGTCGCGGGTAGAAGCTAGTAAAGCATAACTTGGGTTGGTAAAAAAAATGGGTGTTAATTTCAATAGGGTGGGTGGGTAGTTTTCAATAGATCCCTATCCAACGCTATAAACATGTTCAGCATTCGATGGCAGTTAGTCCCTCCTTGCGGTTCACCCGACATTCACTTATGTTTAATTCATCTAACACTCTCGACCCTTTGAAATATTTAATTAAGGGCTCCTGAATGGAAAGATTCTTGCTTGACCCTTGTTATTTGTTTTACGGCCGGGTCAGATTTGTTACATTTTATAAATTCGCCAGGTAATGTTGGTACATTCCTATGTAATTTACTTTAATTTTATGTCGAAGGAAATGTTGTAGGGAAATTAAGTTGTTTCGTCGCTATAGATGTAATAA
Source organism: Ptilodon capucinus (assembly GCA_914767695.1). NCBI lineage: Eukaryota > Metazoa > Arthropoda > Insecta > Lepidoptera > Notodontidae > Ptilodon > Ptilodon capucinus. The sequence continues at coordinate 9,247,568 of OU611821.1, forward strand.
CTAAGTCAAATAAATTGTAGAGAATAATCTTATATCTCGTCCAGCATGGTAGTCAATCTTACCTACATTCTATCATTCTCTTCATCTCATTTATATCTCTTGAAGACGTGGAATTAAAAAAATCTGTTTTTTTTAATAAATAAAGATTCCTAGCAAAGCAATGTGAGGTTAACCTATTTCTGTTATGTTAAATACTTGCACTAGGGGCTCATGTCTATAGTTATGGGGATTTTGGCTGTGAATATTTACTTTTTTAGGGTTGTTATGAGGTGATAATAATTGCATATTTTCAACGATTATTGATACTAAAAAGCGTGAAAAAAAAAAATAACAAAAGACAAAAACCGACTTCGAAAACCTAGGTGCACTAAAAATCTAAAAATAACCATATAATTCATTACACTTGGAGTCGGTGCCAATTCATGTGTGTATTTGCCTAGTCTGACGTAGATTGGCACCTACTCCAAATGTAATTAATTATATGGTTATTTATTGTTTTCTTATATTTACGCGAATACTATACATTGAAATAAAACTATTTTACGGATTTTATCGCGTTTATTTACTATTTTATTTTCCCGACGTTTCGGCTGCTTTAATGCAACCATGGTCACGGGGGGACTGAGGTGTTAGACGTCCTGATGTCATAGTTAATAACTAGGTACCCTCATATTTAGTTGTAGTTTGCGGTCCGATCCACGCAGAAAGTGCTCACAGTGTCTTGAGGTCTTGCAATGGTACGCTTGGTTTTGGATTTAATCATATTAATTACTGGATCCCAAGTTGGTGGTAGGGAAGATTGGGAAGATGGCTGGGTGCTACCATGCATTACCATCCATTTTTTTATATATTTAAATGTATTTTTATATTTATATTTAAAAATGTAATTTATAAGAAAGAAGTGAAATAAATTAATAATACTATATTACTCGAATTTACAGTTTGACTTAAAACTATTACATATGGACATAGGACGACAAAGAACTGTTTGCAGGGTTTTTTAACTCTGTCTCTTAAAATATGGGAACCCTGTATTTTAAGAGACAGTGTTCGGCTAAGTACAATTATAGGTAACAGTTAACTATGTGGACGGTGTCGCTTTGAGATGCAAGGTTTGTAAGTATACATGTGTGTTTCTGATATTTATATTGTTGATTGTTCAATTTGAACACTGCACGGTCTTATTAAGCTCAAAAGGTTCGATTCAACTTTATTCAGAATATTGATGGTGTTTATTGTTTGAGTGATAGCCATGGCGCGTTTCCCGGAATCTCTTAAATTGCTTACGTCACTTACAGACACCGAGAACTCGTCAATCTTGCTCGGGTGTTCCCACTTCCCTCTTTTTTCTACGCGATTTGGCGTTTCTTATCGAATTGACTGTTTTATTGTATTTGAATACGACGAATAAACTGATGGAGGGTGCGGTGTTTCTTTGAAATTTTGTTTTTGGTTTGCAGCGTTTTTTCGATGTTTTTTTCACGAAAAGTCAAAGCTTGTTCATATAAACATCAGGAAGCTGAACAATTATGTTTGATTGAAATAAAGCTATTTTACGGATTTTATCGCGTTTATTTACTATTTTATTTTCCCGACGTTTCGGCTGCTTTACAGCAACCATGGTCACGGAGGGACTGAGGTGTTAGACGTCCTGATGTCATAGTTAATAACTGGTTACCCTCATATTTAGTTGTTGTTTGCGGTCCGAGTCACGCAGAAAGTGCTCACAGTGTCTTGGGAAAATAAAATAGTAAATAAACGCAATAAAAACAATTATGTTTGTCCATATATATCTTCCCTTATATACTGTAAGTAATAAAATCATAATTGCTTTGAAAAAAGCTGTTAAGATTTTTTTACTTATACTTGTAAGCGAGTGCTTACGACGCCGTAATTATTCCAACGTAAAACGCCATTAAGCACACTTGGAAGGGTTTGAAAAAGTCCGATAAAGCTATCACCGATCCCATAATATTGTTCCTCATTTACTTTACCCCAGCGAAGGATCGATTACCCTAATTTTAGGGGTGCCTAAATATCTCGCGATACGGTTAGCCTATTTATTCGTGCGTATCTCTGGCGCCACCCCCGAGGCTCGTTTACCTTCAAGCATGTTCGCGATAACGTGATTGACCTTATATTCAATGGTATCAATCTAGCATTAACGATTGCTGTCGTTAAGAAATGGAAAGGGTTTAGGGTGTGCAGTCATCATCTATCTATAGATTGCTTTTTAGTAAGTTTGACTCTGATCAGTTTTTTGTTAGTTGGTTAAGTTCTCCCTTAACTAATTATTTCATAGGTAACTAACTTATCTCTATCATAAGCAGTGGTAGCCGAGTGGTTGATTGCACGCCTTGCAATCAAAGTGTGCAGGTTCAGACCCCGGCTCGCACCTCTGGGTTGCATGTGCGAATTTTATTTACATCCGAGATTATCACTTGCTATGAAACGGTGAAGGAAAACATCGTGAGGAAACCTGCACGTCTCAGGGAACTTGGCTAGTTCTGGATAGATGTGTGAAGTCTGCCAACGCGTACCGAGTAAGTGTGGTGGAATATGGCCTGAATCCCCCTCGCATTGAGGGGAGATCTGTGCCCTGCAGTGAGACGTTAAAAGGGTTATAGTAGTAGTAGTAGTAGTAGTAGTTAAGTTCTATCGCAGGCCAAAAGTGCAATCTTAATTTTGCCTCTCACTCCAGTCCATGGAACCATCCACGTTCATAATTTTTTTCTCCCACTTTTGTCTTTTAAAGGTGCTATCAGAAACTGTTTATCTACACGTAAAAAGTCTTTTTTAGGAGCCTTCTAACAAAGTCCACTAGAACCTGTCTCTAAAAAATGGTTACTTAGTCTTTTTACAAGTAAGGAATGTTTGAGGGTTGCAAGGTTTTTGTTGCGTATAACAGGTCTCATTAGTGTCTGTCTCAATGTTGGCAGTCATTACCGTCTTTGTGTTCGTGTAATGGGGACGCTTTTTGTGACTGCTAAAGGATGGTTTGCCCAGGTAAGGAAATATTTGCGTGAATAGTTTTTCTTACGACCCTAAACAAAATCTTTGGAGTAAGTTATATCATCAGAAAACGAGTTGGGGTATCTTTGAAAGAATCATTGTTCATGTACTCTTTACTGCTGTTATTATCAATGGACGCTTTATTTGACAGCAAGAAACTACGCATTTTGGTTCGTGCTATGGAGTGTAGATATAAGGTGAACAATCTCATATGGAAGAAAAGTTGAAAAAGTGTCCAGCTGTATGCTATACATAACAGTTCAAAAACCCTTCCACAATGGCGCTGGTGTAGACAAAAGTTATGGTATGAATATAGCAATCGTAGATGAACTGAAGTATGCCGAGTATGAAAAATTTTATATCATTGTCAAAATTATCAATTAAAATTTACCCTTATGCGAATGTGGCGCCACCCTTATTGAATGCATTTCGACGGACACTTTTTCAATACACAAATTATTCTCCTGTATATCTACACTCCATAGTTCGTGCAAACACTACGTCACGTTCCGTTTTACGCTAAAACACAAAGGTACTAATGAGAACTATTAGCAACGACAAAAGCCTGTCGCTTGTCACTTCCCCGTTCTCGTGAGTCTGTCTACACGTCATAATCGCTGCCGTTATCATCTTGAGCTACTGTTGCTTTGTGTTTTACTTCGGAGTAAAACTGATAAAGATTACCTGTCGTTTCTTTTTGTGGGTATAACAAAAATGTTGACCCTAATTCTGTACATTCATTTAGTCTAGCGTATTCATGTGAATCACTTTGCAACACATTCTTCATCTGGTACCTACTATAGTAACAAAGCATTACACTGGACGGTATAAACTGTCTCCTAATGAGACATTCTCTCATCAGTCATTAGTACTGGACCAGGGGGGTGTCGAGTGGGAGGAGAGGGAGGAGAAGTTATGTTCAATAGCATTGGGAGGCAGAGTAATGGTGAACTGTTAAGATCTTAACCGTTGTTGTCGGCGTATCACATGTTTACAAGTGCTCGGGGCAAAAGATGTTTTAGTATTTTTTGTTGAGTACCGTGTATTTCAATTAATATAACATGTAACCTTAGATGCTCGATTGTTTTGAGAGTATGACTAAAGATTTACTATTCAGAGTTTGAAACCTATTAAAATCGACATAGGGGCAACTTCTGGTGACAATTGTTTAATTCAGAGTGAATTTTGGACATGACACATTTTAGAGAGAACAAATGTTATTTATCTAATTGTGTTCTAAGCCTTAAGGTAAAACTAGAGCATTTATGAAACACATCTCAGACTCCATCTAAACTTTCTTTGCTTCAAGGGCTACGTCTTGTCGTCTGTAAAGTTTGATAACCTGACATCCAAACATATTACGAAATACAAAGTATTTTAAGTCTCATCAGATGTTCCAGACTAATCCAATTAAACCGAGATAAGTTACCTGGATTTGAACTTTATAACTTAAAACGCTAGAACAAGAGATGAGTCCCGGCGGACTATAAAATGTTTTACTGTCTTAAGATATGCTTCTTAAGATATGAGTTTATTTTTTAATTAAAATTTCTGTATTCAGCTTGGTAGTTGTTTTTGAGTATACGTGGCTATATTTTCAACCGACTTCAAAAAGGAGGAGGTTCTCAATTCTACCCGTATGTTTTTTTACGTTTGCTACGGAATTCTTCAAGGTTGGTCCCATTTTCAAAATATTACCAGAAGTCAACCCCCTTGGGGGTGAAATGGGGGTTGGAGTCACATAATTTCAAAAATATTTTTGATCGACTTGAAGATTTACATAAGTATTTTACATACAACATAAAGAAACACGTGTTGTAGGAATTTTGAAAAAAAAATGGTAGGGGTTGAAATGTCTGTCCGAACCGGACTACAGCATATCTCCGGCTTTAGTGAACCGATTTCGAAAAACCTTTTTTGTTGAATACGGATTGGAAACAAGAATCGAAACCCATCCCCAAAGGGGTGGAAAGGGGGGTGTGATTTTTTTTTGGCTGTAAATTTTTACTTTTTTAGGGCTGTTATAGGGCTGTGTTATAAGGTGATAATATTTGCAAATTTTCAACGATTATTGACACTAAAAATCGTGAAAAAAATATTTTTTACAAAATCCGACTTCAAAAACCTAGGTGCACTAAAAAACTACAAATAACCTTATAATTCATTACATTTGGAGTCGGTGCCAATTCATGTGTGTATTTGTCTAGTCTGACTTAGATTGGCACCTACTCCAAATGTAATGAATTATAAGGTTATTTGTAGTTTTTTAGTGCTCCTAGGTTTTTGAAGTCGGTTTTTTATCTAAAAAAAATGTTAGGTCACACAATTAATAGTTACGAGGACGGCTTGGTTAAGTGGTTTGACCCAAGGCCGCTCGGCTCACTACACCAGGTGGTTGGTCGATTACCGTCACCGACTAATTTCAGAAATGTGCTTTTCGGAATTTGTTATGGTCTGGGTGTAACTGGCATCGTACGCAGTCCATGGTGTGGTACCCATAGTACAAGCTTTGCTTAGTTTGGAGCCAATAATAATAAATTATCTATACAAGGCTGTCTCGTAAGCCAAACCACTTGCTTGCAGATGTTACATAGAGCTTACAACGTGATGAGGCTTAGGAGGTAAGCCAAAACATATATAGCTACACCATTTCTTGTATATATATATAGCCTTCATTCGGACATGGCAATATTTCTTTAGTTATTCGTAAATTGTTCTTTTGTTCCACCTTTGTGTGTCCGTTTGCCAGGCAAAGGCCTCTTCCAATCTTCTCCATTCTGGCCTATATATTTCTTGTTAATATACCAAACGTATTATATTGGAAAGTGTAGTTTAATGGCGAAGCGATAAAATGTATGTGTAATACTTAGGAACGTTTCGCTGATAAAACATTGAAAAATATAGTATAAATATTGCATTGCAAACTTTCATAACACTGGTAATTTTTGTGTAATTAATTGTTAAAAGAAGCTTTTAAAAAACAAGCTTTTATTTAATTGCCATTAGTTTACGTGTTCTCCTCGGCAAGCCATTTCATTTGATACCAATACTGTGGTAGTGCAGAGAAAATTACTATTCCGCTATCTTGGATGATCCACCATATTGAATTAGAATGACGTTACATAGCTAAACATGCATTGTCATCAAAAATACGCGTGTTTACCAAATTTCAGCTCAATCGGTTAAAGATAACTGATTTAAAATTCAGTTGCAAGATTCCACCCGGACATACATGGCAAGTTAATATAAAGCTTGTAACTTGTAAAAAGGATTATAAACATACTATGAAATATTTCTCTAGTGTTTCATGAATTTGAAAGAACATTGATGGCTCAAGATTTTTGTAATACTTATCGTTCATGAGCGGTCATTTTAAGTCTTACTTGTTGTCTCGACATCATCTCTATTCGAGATATATCTCTATTTCCCCGCTGATGGTTCTATCTTTATTTGAGAGAGAAGATCACATCTCATGTCATCCTTATAATGTTTTATGGGTCTTCGTAATTAATGCTATTGAGACATGCCGTATTCACGAAAATTCAGTAATCAAATCCAATTTTCCTTAGTTTCCTTGCAAAGTATATATTTCTGCTAAATAAAAATGTCCTGGAAAACGGGGCGCCCTCAATTTAAAGGGTGTCCCTAGATAACAGGGTTGATAACATTAATCAGGGCGCATAGCTTGGAAGGCCGGTCCTTCGCCAATTTTCTGGTCAGTGCTTCAGTAATTTCAGTTTCCTGTTGCCAATTTTTCAGTTCAACTGTTATATTACAAACATTATCGGATTTCTTGATGGGATTGAAAATAGACCTGTGGATAAACCTTTTTTTGGTTAGGTTAGTCAAACTGCACTGGGCCAGCGTGGTGGACTATGGCCCGAATCTCCCTCGTATTGAGGGGAAATGTGCCCGGTATAATGGCAATAGGCTCGCCCCCTATTACATTGGGACCAAAATAGATCGGCGAAGTGTGGGCGCACTACAGTGTACCTCTGCCTACCCCTTCGGGGAATACAGGCGCGTTGATGTATATATTTATCAGTCAAACTGGACATACATTTTCATCCAATATCCAACATCTTCAGTTTTACCAATTAAAGGAATATACATGACGGCTTGGTCCGAGTGAGGGCTGCACGGATCATTTCACTGGGTGGTAACTGGTTTGATACCCGCCCGCGGCAAATTTCAGAATTTGCGCTGGTCTGGGATCACCCCCAGTCGATTGTATGCTACCCATAAAAGCTTTGCTTTCTTAGATCACATGAGGAGTATGTGTTGTTTGATGATATTTATTTATTATGTGTTTGAATGCACATTTCCAAGCGGTCTGGTTATACCTACTTTAAACGTTCATTCATAAGCATAAGGGGATCAAAAATACATTCCTTTTGTTCAACCCCACCTATAACTCACATGCTGACATAACGACACAGAAATAAAAAAATCTTTTGTATCCTCCCACGTTTAATACAATCAATACAATGCATAGGTAGTTGAGAGGCAATAAGGTAGGTGAAGACAGTAAATAGGGTATAGTTGAGTATATAATTAGATATCGCTCGGTGCAGATGGTTTTTTGCTGTAAACGAACTAAGTACAAATAGTTGATTACAAAATATATATATATCATCATATATACCTAGACTATGCAAACTAGAGCAAATGTCAAAAAGGACATTTCTGAAAATTGTTACCTACTGGCGAGAATCGAACCCGCAATCACCTTAACTACACTCAAACCGCAAGTCAGAGCCGTCGTCAAATCTTTGTTTTTAGGGTTCCGTACCCAAAACCCTATCACTAAGACTTCGCTGTCCTACCGTCCGTCCGTCCGTCTGTCACCAGGCTGTATCTCATAAACCGTGATAGTTAGAGTTGAAATTTTCACAGATGATGTATTTCTGTTGCCGCTATAACAACAAATAGTAAAAAAACTGAATAAAATAATTATTTAAAGGGGCTCCCATACAAGAAACGTGATTTTTTTTGCCGTTTTTATAGATAATGGTACGGAACCCTTCGTGCGCGAGTCCGACTCACACTTGGCTGGTTTTTTTTCTAAGACAAAAATGATTTTGACTTTAAATTACTTCAACTATTCGTCACGATTGTTTGGTATATAAGTAGATGTTGTTTTGTTGGTCTTTCGCCTATTTAGATCGTTTATGCTAATCTCCGTCCAGAAGTACTCCGAGCGACAACTTTTTGGCTTTGAACAATCCCGGTTATCAAATGGCGATCCCTTTCTCTTTGTCCGCGTAAAACTTTTCCCGGGATTCCACCAATCCTTTGAGATATGGCTGGTTTAGAAACTGTCCCTTTTTTACTTCTGCTGTTGCTTTATCAAACCTTGTTTTTGTAATATCTCATCAATGGTCGTATTATCAGGGTGTATCAGAAGTCCAAAATAATATATTAGGTACATATACGGTAGCTAACGTGTAGATCCTATTTAACGATGTAATCTACATCAACGAGGGGCGGCTACTAATATTCACAAAACAGAACTTGAAAATTTCGCTTAGGATTCAAAATATAACATTTGAAAATTTACGGCCAAGTCATGTTCGAATTTCGATGATTTCTTTTATGCCATTCAGTTGTTTACCAGATACTGATGCAACCGGTCAAGTATTATTTCGGGCATCTGAAACACCCTGTATTTAAATAGGTAATGTATCAAAATACAAGATAAGTCAATAATTAGAAGTAGTCGCGTGAAAGAAATAGAATTACTGATGTTGAGTATTAATTTAAGTTCACAGGGATATACTATATTAGTCGTGTTACACTTACTCGTGCTTACATTACACAGTGTGCTCTCTCTCTCATCATGCAAATGAGATGTTACCCCTTTTAGTGCCGCGGTGCACTGGCTCCAAACATTTTCACTTGAGAATAAATGAATACGTTTCGTAAATGAATACCAAATAGAAGACGAGCACCGCGAACTGGCTCTACTGGTTTTAATTGCTTTCTCTTTGCTCATAATCTTGACAAGAATTTTGGTACCTGTGTTCAATTAAGTGGTATCTATGGTGCTTAACACGTTGATAGTAGCACGCATTTTTGTATTATTTGAAAACTATCATTATGGCGGTAAGGGGCTTATTAAAGTAGATACTACAACTGCATTCTGTTTTAATAGGGCACCTTAGATATATATTCATCTCTTTCCTAAACTAAATCGAATTTAAGTTACGGCCTCCGCACGACAGAGATGGCTATGTTTTTCTTAGCCGCACCGTAAGGAAAACATACGAGGCATATTAAACCTCGTTTCGCACTGAACGTTTTAACAGCTGAAACTAATATTCTGTCTTATCTATGGATTAACTTTACAGATGATATAATTGTCTGTCTTTATGTTTGCGTCACAATATATGAGTATTGTGAGTTACATTGTGAGTTATTTTTGTGAGTTTACCAAAGATAGGGTTGATAGACTCCTGGAATATGTATGTGTATGGAAAATCAATATGATTTAAGTGACAATGACATTTTGGTTTTGCATAACAACTTATAATTTATACTTTCAGTTATCCTTGTCAAAAAAATATTGGTTTTAGTTCAGCCATAAGTTGTATCAAACGCACATGATTCCCAATACTTTATGCTCTTTCGATTGGTTTTTCGTAGTCATCAAAAGATTTTAATTGATGTAAGCTAAAACAGATAAAATGAGGCAGAAATATCGCAAATACAAAAATCCCCTAGATTTATTATCTTACGAAACGCTTAGGGAGCATTGCAATAAACTCTACCAAACATGTTTTACTCAGTACAAGCACAGTATTGAAACTGATATCTCAAAATCCCCAAAAGCATAAAATATAAATAATGGCACTTCTACTATTCCAGCCATCATGTACAAGGATGATACTATGGGTAATACCGGTGCTGATATTGCTAATCTTTTCTCCACCCAATTCTCTTCTGTTTACAACAATGTAAAACTCACAAATGACAATCCATTGAACTGTGATTATCTGCCCCCTCTCAACAATTGTCTTAGTAATATACATTTCACAGAACGCACAGTCCTGAACAAAAAAGCACTCATGAATTTCAATATCTAATACCGGTTTGGAATGAAACCTTTGAAAAAATCTGAGATTATAATTGTGTTTTACATATTGAGTGGTGAAAGGCGATTTGACTTAAACGACACTTTTGGGCGATATTGACTTTATATACGAGTACATATTTAGAATCAAATAAATATTATGATGATGAAATATTTATGATAATGATGTATTTAGAATCAGCGATTTTTTCTGTGTCGAATGAGTATGCTCTCCTGTAAAGTTAAAATAATGTCGCTTAAGCTTTACCTATAGCCTTTCACCCCTCGATATGATAAATGTCATAGATTTAACATTTGAGAATCTCAGTCTTGTAAGGTGAGACGAACTAATTTTGAATATCAAAGACATGTCTCAGCGATGTTTATTTATTGAAAGTTTGTTCCCAACGTCCCGTTACGTGAATAACAAGCCTGCAATGGCGGCCGTTTGTTTACTAAATCTATATTAAATGAACGTGGGATCTAAAAGTGATTTATACAGATTTTTGGAAATATGGTCTGTCGCCCGAAGGATGAATGCGTGCGTAGAGGATTAAGATTTTTCTATTTAAATCATCATATCATATCAAGCCTTGACTGTTCCACTGCAGGGTTTGCCCTGCAGTGGCCTCCCCTCCATTTTTCCACTTATTGCTGTCCATAGCCAACCGGGGCCACTCCGGTAAGTGAGAGTCTAGCTCATCCTGCCATCTCTTTTTGGGCCTGCCGCATTGCCGTTTCCCGTGGTTAGGGAGCCATTGCGTGGTTGAATCAGAATCAGATTTTTTTATATTCATGTAAACCAATACAGGCACTTATGAATCGTCAATAAAAAATTATAATAGTATTTCTACCACCCATTCAGAATGCATTTCCTATGGAGTAGAATGGGCAAGAAACTGCGTGATTGGTTTATTCCAATAAGGATTTACATTTTTGTGTTTTTCTTAATTAACAATTATACAATATAAAGTTAATGAGGCTATACATTCTAAAAACACAATTATTTTTATTATAAGTTATAATTGATTACAATATTGTTGGTGGATAAGACACGTCAAACGTAAAGACTTTTAGAGTTCACTAGCTGTTAACTACCACGTCAGACGAATATAGATTAATAAAAAGTAGTCTGTGTTACTCCTTATAACATCAGCTATCTACCAAGGAAAGTCCCGTCATACTCAGTATAGCCGTTTCGGAGATATCCCGGAACAAACACAGATAGAATGACAAATAACCGGCCAAGTGCGAATCGGACTCGCGCACGAAGGGTTCCGTACCATTATCTATAAAAATGAGCAAAAAAATCACGTTTGTTGTTTGGGAGACCTCTTAAATATATTTTTTTCTGTTTTTTAGTATTTGTTGTTATAGCGGCAACAGAAATACATAATCTGTGAAAATTTCAAGTGTCTAACTATCACGGTTCATGAGATACGGCCTGGTGACAGACGGGCGGACGGACGGACGGACGGACAGCGAAGTCTTACTAATAGGGTTCCCGTTTTACCCTTTGGGTACGGAGCCCTTAAAAGAAAAACATTGCTTTCTTGTAGATACCGTATATACTTTCAAATGCATTTTTGTAAAAACATTTTATTATGAAATTGCAAACAGACACTTCAATTGTATTTATTTGTATAGATTATCCCATTAATTAAGATCTGTATTTTTCAAATTAAATAATTATAACACCTACCTACACATGCAATAAATTAATAACAAATACCTAACATTTACTCGGTCCCCTTTCAAAAACTATACTTGCGTAATCACGTAAACTCGTAACGTTTTTACGAGTGATTCGTCACTGTCTTCCGGTGAGAATGAATACAACGCCATATTAACCGAATCGGCTCCACCGGGCCGTTTAATGTGCTCCAAAATAGTTTTATTATTAACCGACCTCGTTAAAACTAATGATAACTAAGCCATTTCCATGTACCAATTTGTATCTGCTGCATCGAAAGAAAGAAAATGCGTTTACAGGGATATACTCACAATACACACAGACACCTGATCATGTCTAAATACATGTAACTATGTACACAGTTGCACAGAAAAAAATGGTAATTCGTGCGTAATTGCAATATGGTCTATTGTGACCAAAAAGATGAGACGATCCAGAATGAACCCTGGCAACGTACGGACGTACCCAAATGTAGCGCAAGTGGAAATTAAGAAAGAAAAAAATAAAGATTAGGTACACCCAAAAGCCCAAGGAAAACTGGGGTGCCAATACCATAACGGAGCCTGTTTCAATATGCATAAGGATTGAATTCCTGTGGGGAAAGCCACGCGACCACGCTTCAATATATCAATGATATTTGTTTTAAGAACTAACTTTTTCTATAAGTCGATACACTGAGCTGTTATATTTCAATGTCTCATCACTGTTCGGGGCTATCAGCTATTTGCTACAATCTATAGGTGTAACTTCGTCATACCAAAATGTAAGTCATGAACTAAAAAAAAAATTGTTATGGTAAATTAGCATGAAGTTAACAAGTTGTTAACTTTTATAACTATTCAGGTATTTAGCAGTAGAATGCTTTTAAATAGCGTGATCGCCTACCATTAAGCAACATGGTTATCTTAGGATTAATTGTTACAACATTGCGGCGATAATTTGTGGTAAAAACGACCTCCTTGACTGTTAGGAGCTGTTTATTTTACTTTTAGTTCATATTTCCAACCGTTTCTAATGAGAACTTATTGACTGTTGAAAATGTTTGATGCTAAAACTACCCAAAGCTCGGAAGGTACCGACAATGTGGCGACGTATTATTTTGACACCAATCCAAAATGACGGCTTTCGCTAACGGCTAATTGCATCGTCTTCCTTAATCCCAGTCACACCACTCAAAGTGGACACGTCAACTAATACTTATTATTTATTTTTCAGCGTTCTAAATCAAGCGGTAGCGGCGCAAAAGCAAATTAAACTGTGAAAAAGATCAGACGGGCCAAGATGGCGGCTGGGATTGCGCGCCAAATCGCACGTCGCGCCGAACGCCATCTGTCAGCGGGCGGCTATAACTTCCGTAGTTTGAATCATTCGGACCGTTCGAAATAGTCATTTGTGATTTACCTGTGACAGTGTTGAGTCGTGATGTGATATTGTTGTTTAGTGTATGTGTTTGTGAGTGTCTCAAGATGTCAGAGGAGAGATCGAGGCGTTTGTCTCAGATATTCGACCCATTGGCGAGGTTTACGGACCATAGTGGGGCTGGCCACTCGGCCAGTACTCCTAATAGTCCGAGACTGCTGCCGAGGAGGTCGCGGGAACCGCCACCACCGCCACCGAGGTGAGTTCAAATGGTTTCTTGACAAAATTAATCTTGAATAATGGAATCGAATCTAACTATATAAGTCACACAACCATTTAATAAGTTGTTTTAAAGCAGGCCAAATGATAAGTATCGATATTCTAGTAACTGCTTTGAGTACAAAATGCAACGTGATGTCTTTTAAAGACCTCTAAATTTATTAGACATGGTTAGTTTTGTAGTCAAAACACTTTTCTAGCCATTCAGTTGTTCTGAGGAGTAAGAATATTTGTTTTAAACGTGGGCGACGGAATGGCTAGACAGCGCAGTTGCTGCGCTACCTAGATAAAATCTGTCACATAAATGTAGGTGTTAAAAGCTACTATTATTATTTACGATGTGGAATTGGCAAATTGTTAAGGCTAGTTAAATGCAATATTTGTCCCTTGATTATGACACTAGGAATGTGGTTTTCAAATTAGTCAGTTAATAGTGTTGCTTATTTCTATTGTTTAGAATATAGTTAGTATACGTATATTTCGTGGGCATCAATAAAAAGTGGCTACAGGTATTATAACAGGGAAAACATGAAAAAGGATTGAATTCTGAACATTATGCAAATTATTTACACCTAAATCTATTTCCGTCATTAATTCAGATTATACTTTAATCTCCATTGCAGCACAGCAAATTAATCGTTCAATATTAATAATATCTCATTTGTTGCGACGAATAATCCGATGGAAGCCGCGATGTGCGGGGTTCTGATCAAGTATTAATGGTGCGAAATATTGTGCGTTTAAATTAATGAACCGTGTCCGGTATTTATGAGCTGACTGTTACGTGTAGTGAGATATGATGAAGGGTAATTGCATATGAATGGAAACGTGTATACTTAGCTGTTTTTCCTACTAATGTTTAGGCATATACATCTGAAGACATAAACTGTTGAAGTAATGTTTAAAGAGAAGCGTTAAATTATAGACATTCATTAGTCCTGGGCGCTAAGTTGACACAATCCTGGGCCCCAATCTACTAACATTATCGTTGTGTAGTTGCTATGACTACATTTCTTAAGGCATGAAAACAACATATTTTTTCAAATGAGCAGTGTAGACATTAGATATTTTCACCATGATGCAATTTAACTAGTCATATTCTAGTGACCATTGATACAAGATGTAATTTTTATGCCATAAAAAATGGAGACATAGCAACTCCACGATGATATTGTTAGCAGACTTAGGGCCCAGGTGTAATGACTATGGTTTTTTTTTAAGTCATTATCGAAACCAAACTAAAGTTATTCTTTTACTCTTCTTTAAAGAAGTATGTTTTAGATGTTGTAGGTTTGCCTAGAAAACAACGTTTAAAATAATGTCTGTGTGCAGGCCAATCGCTCATTCCTCGCGGCTCGATCCTATGGACTACGAGCTGGCTGCGGCCGACCTTGACAGCATCAATTGGCAGGAACGCTGTCTGGAACTACAACTCGAGCTGCACAGGAGCAGGCACCAAGCCACGAGGGTACGGGATATGCTGCGAGATAAGGTAAGATATAGTATACACGCTAAAGAAAATGTATTGTTGTCCTTGTTTCAAATTAACAGAACAAACTCTGACATAACAGGAGTTTCGTGGCAGTATAACTCATCTGTAGCAACATAAAGACTTGCTGTCATGTCTCTTGTGCCCAAGCGCCTGCACTATGAAGGCACTGTATACGGCAACTTCCAACGCCATTGGCCAAGTACCTACTGAACAAGGTGCCGAGTGTAAACCTTTGTCACGAAAAAAAGAAGATCTTACTGAACCAGTCTTTGAAAAGTGAATAAATTCAAATTAGGAATGCATCTATAGCAATAAATGAATTTGGAGTGTCTGTTTGTAATGTTAAAATAACAGTTTTTTACTAAGTGCATATGAAAGTATATACGCTACCTATAAAGAAAACGATATTTTTTCCGTCTGTTTGTTTGTTTGAGGTAAACTCTCAAACGGCTGGACCGATTTCGACTGGCAAATAACGAATGTTACAAAGAGTAGCATAGGATACTTTTTAACCCACATCCAAAAGGAGGAGGTTCTCAATTCGATTGTTTTTTTTTATCATTTTCACGCAGGTAACGTCTCGAGCTAGTAACCTATAATAGAGTGAACTCATGATGGCATTTCGAAGACAATCTATAATTACTCTATAATAAACTAACGGTGTGTACTTTACGTTTCATTTACAGAAATGGTTAGATTATCCAATCCCAGCTAATTGATGGAATACCTATCACAAGTCGCGGGATCTGGTGTACGCCAATTAACTGTTAGTGACGTACTGGTTTCCCCATAATTAGTATAATTAAGCTAACAAGGAGATATCGGTGATGTCATGTCGTGTTACGTCCTGCACTCACAGGGGTGAGCGAATCAAATTGCCTTTTATGGAAATGTACTCTAGCTCCATATACCTAAAGATTGAATTTCTGTGGCAAAGTTGCAAAATGTGCTTCTTCCATGAGTTACAGTTTTGGTACAGGCAAAGTAATTATCACTCGCATTTTTCCGCGTCTGTAACCATTCATTTGTATACCCGATACCCATGGTAACATTCAAGTATTATTTCGTACTTCAGATAGCAAGACAATATTTTTGTATTAAAAGGATTTCAAACCAATTCTCAGACATAAAGTGCCTCTGCGTGTTCCTACAAAGCTATAATCTACAGTCAGGAGGCTGCTCCCATCATTGCACGGGAGCCAGCCGGCCGCTTCACGTCATCTGTTCTTTATAGCCCGGGGTTTAATTTCGCAGGACATTATTCACGAATCCCGGTAAGTTTTTGTGTTCTGCTGAATATCGCCCTCGAGAAAAGAGTTTATGATAGATGGCTGATACATTTTTCATTGGTACATTCTGTGTGGGAGTCCGTGTTTGCGTTTTGAGTGGTACGACCTTTTTATTTATTTACCCAATTAGTACGGTCAGAAAAGCGTTTACTCTTTGTTGCAAACCAAAAAATACTCGTAATCTTACGTAATCTTTAGCCATAATTCTCGTACCAAATAATTTAGCACTCAAAGTGCACAAATAGCTCTTTGACTACACTTAGTTTAGGAGCTGTTTGTTGACAATAATGACACTGAATTCATATTAATAATTCCTGAAACAACATTTTCCTATAGGTCGTCAAACATGACGTTCTTTATTGCATTCGTCCCATTTAGATCTACCGTTGCACAAAACATTGACAACCAAGTGACGTGTGAACTGTTCGATACGTCTCTGGATCCGTGGAGCATCGTAAAAACTAGTCGTGCGCGAAGGCTGATACGAACGGAAAACAATGGGGAGGAGGATACGGATATTTGCGAATATCCCTGACGAGCGTCTTCTGTAAAATCACTAAGATAAGCTGTAATCAGCATTTTATATAGGAGGAGTTATTACATAAATCCAGGGCATACCGGCGTTTGCCCTGGATTTATGTAATAACTCCTGGTAAAATTAGTTTTTCCATTGACGAAAAATAACGATGTAGATTCTGTTATACAAGAACTACAAGTATACCATATTGCTATCTTGCTCATACGTTACCGCCGTTAGAAAGAAGGTAACACTTAATGGTGTAGTTAAGTTTTGTGTTGCCAACACAATAGACACAATTGTGAATTTCACTTGCAATTTTAAGGTACCAATGATATTTGAAAGATACCTACATTTTTCAAAATTAAGTCCCAAGAGATTTGGACTGAAAATGGTCTCATCGATGCCACGGCCGTCTAGTCTTATACGTCTTGAAATAAAAAATCTGACGTTCGTACACGTCAAAGTCACACACAAATATGGACGCGTGAAACTGTATGTTAGAAAAAGCCCCCTCTTCGATATATTAACTCGTTAAAGTAGGTACATTTGTTAATGACTGGTCGCTTAATACAGTTTTAGAAACATAATAAGTTTATTCATCGTATTAGAATTGATCAATGAACATTATTGTCATACTTAAATGACTTTGTCGCAACAAAACATGGCAATCTAATTTACATTTAGCTTCCCCATTCAACATTATTTGCAGCGAAATGACAATCAAACAATTGAGATTGTTAGGCGACTTGTAAACTTATGGAGCTGAGACTCGAAACTTTTAATTAAGTAAAGGAAATTCGCGTAAACGTCGTTCGGGGCGATTTGGGAACTTCTAACGACTGTCAACAACTGGGTGCCGCGGGACCGATTTGCGTCGCCTCTCATCGATTTCAAAGCGCACCCTTTGAAAAAAACTTTGGCTTTGTAGCGCAGCGCAGCGTAGAATTTATTTTATTTTTAATTCAATTAAATACTTTTCATGAAAATGCTTTTGTTTAATTTATCATGCATTAAGCTCCAGGTACTCAGGGGAGGTCAAGCCGCGCGGGTCAATATAAATAAAGATTAAATTCCTGTGGTAAAACCATCGAGACCACGTCAATTTCATTGAAGAATGAACTTTATCTATGAGTCAATATAGTTCTTTTCGGTATTGGCAATAATTTTGACGCGCGGGCTTTGACGCCCCAATGTGCCCGGGGATTTATGGTCGCATTTGTTGGCTTCTTCTCTCTAACAAAATACTTAAAACATATAAAACTTTCCATAATCTCAAATATATCAAGACTCACAATTTTCAGAGTAGCATAGTTGTACGCAAATCCCAGACGCTAGGTATCACAGCAAGAAGTGCGATACATCTCTCCAGCGTGCACTTTATCGTGGTGCATGCCACTTAGTGCGGCTTCGAGATATTTCGTTCCTGTGTTTTAGACTCTTTGGAGATTTAACGCCATTTGTAAAAACTTCAACGCTTGCGAAAAGTTTGTACGAAATTCCTAAACATTTTTACACTGACACTGGTCTCGTATTATTTTAGAATGTGTCTTTGTGTTTAACGACTGCTTGGTGCAGTGGTTTGAGAGTAGGCCGCTCGGCACACTTAACCGGGTGGTCCAGCGTTCGATTCCCGCCAGTGGGAAATAACATTTCCGTAATTTTGTCTGAGTGTAACTGGGATCACCCCCAGTCCCTTGTATAGGACCCGTAGTAAAAGCTTTGCTTAATTTGAGATCATACCATGAGTATGTGTGGTCTGGCGACATTTATTAATACTATATGCCGTCAATTTTTAAGTATGGTTGATGCGAGGTGATCTTGCCTTAAAAATTAGCGTCTCTATCATCACAGACTGGAAACTCAATGCAATCATGTTTGGGGTTTTCACGGCGTCAACAGTTTTTTTTATTGCCTTTTCAAAATAGGAATCAACTATTTTCGCCTGATTATCTACAACAATGGATAATGGATTACTTATGTGTAAAAGTTTAGAAATTAGTAGTAGTTAGTTAATTTAGAAAAAAGTGTAAAAATTAGCTGCTTACCTGATGCCGAATAAATAAAAAAATAAAAAAAAAGTTTATGATGCAGAATATTTTGTTTATACTAGTAAGCAATTAAGAAGTAATTGTGCTTTTATTTTATTTTCGTTTTTATTATCTTTTTAAAATATCTATACCTTTGGTCTATTGCGTAAGATTACGTTATAATGTATTTTCCTCTTTTATTACGCATGCGGTGTTTACCTTTAAGTAATTGTTGCATTTTGTTCCTATTGTTTGATTGTATGACGTATTAGTGTAAACAATTGTTGGTGAACCTAAAAAAAAAAGTTAAAGGGGTCTAAGGGGTCTTACTAACATTTAAAATACCTAAGCCATCCTTACCTGCTCGCGTTACAACCTGACGACCAATGAGCGAGGCTCTTGGTAACCGTCCAGCAACCCGGATAGGACCAGCGTGGTGGACTATGGTCCAAGCACTCCCTTCAAACATGATGGAAACGGGGGGTGATAGGCCTTTGACAAGCAGCAGGAATTCAATAGGCAATAAAAAATATGTAATAAAGCAAAATGTCAAGAAGGTTATTTACTTTCTTATTTAACTAAATGCGTAAAGTAGTACTCTGCATAGTTGTCTTTACTTATGTACTACTATTATAGCCCTTTTAATGTCCCACTGCATGGCACGGACCTCCCCTCAATGGCAGTGGGATTTAGGCCATAGTCCACCACGCTGGCCTGATGCGGGTTGGCAGACTTCACACATCTATCGAGTACTAGTCAAGTCCCCTCAAACGTGCGGGTTTACTCACGATGTTTTACTTCACCGTTTCATAGCTAGTGATAATCTCGGATGAAAATGAGATTCTCACATAAACCCAGAGGATGTCGGAGATGCGACCCGGGGTTTGAACCTGCACACTTTGATTGCAAAGCGTGCGTCCGACCACTCGGCTACCACTGCTATTATATATATTGACGAAACAGAGAATACATTGCGAGTTTAGCTTAGAAAAAAGTGTGAGGTACATTGAGCACCACGCGCACCAGCCGATAGCTACATACTAGCTTTTCCAAATCGCTCAGTTGCAACTCTATAGGTACTCGTGTTGTGTAGAGTAATGTGAGCTATCAGAGCTGGATTATTTTTAGTTTAGTATTTATAAACATGTAGCACTGACTTTACTTGATATGAGACATTAATGGAATGTCATCTTACTGGGTTCTCATCTCACTCAAGGAACAAAGGACTTTCATTGTTTTTTAATTCTGTGTGTTTCAGATTAGACCATGGGTAGCGAACGTAAACAAGCTCTGTGTCAGCAACAGATAACCCATAGGCTATCCAATTAAATTGTAATATTGTGAATTACTTTGTTTCATAAAAAGCATGTAACAAATTGTATTATTCTCATATTTTTAACCATTGATGTTGTTGCGTTTGCGTTCAATGGTTGCCGTATAATTGTTTCCTTGTTTTATATTCTGAATTATACGAATACCTAATAATATACCTGGTATAATACTGATACGTAAACTAAAGTCCGTGCAGTATCTGTACCCAATCGGGCTCTGCTGATCTCCATAGGGTCATACATCAAGAGCAGTCACGATAAATCAATCGCTTCCTAACTGTTGCTTTCTCGCACAAATATTTTACTTAGGAGACGCCCCTTGTATAAAGACTGTATAACAGTAGGATGTGGAGCTATCTATTCTCAAATGAGAATTTTCAAGAAGGTCGTAATCTTATAATTTCACTAGCTGAGCCCGCGACTTCGTGCGTGGGAAATCTAGGAACACTAATTACTTTTCCATATTCCTTGTAACATCAGCTATTAGCTGGTAAAAGTCCTGTCAAAATCGGTTCAGCCGTTTGGAAGTTTACCCAGAACAAACAGACAGGAAGACTAGACAAAAAAAATTAACAATGTGTTTTCGTGATGGTCACCGTATATACTTTCGTATGGGTTTAGTAAAAACTTGTTATTTCGATATTACGAACAGACAAATCAATTTAATTTATTTGTACATAAACGGCTTAACCATTTTTTTATTCCTTATAATGCCGAGGAGATTAATTATTGTTTACTAAGTTAAAAGTGGTAGCCGAATGGTCGTTCGACGTCGCACGCCTTGCAATCGAAGTGTGCAGGTTCAAACCCCGGCTCCCACCTCTGGGATTCATGTGCGAATCTCATTTTCATCCGAGATTATCACTTGCTATGAAACGGTGAAGGAAAAGATCGTGAGGAAACCTGCACGTCAGAGGGAACTTGACTAGTTTTCGATAGATGTTTGATGTCTGCCAACCCGCACTAGGCCAGCGTGGTGGACTATGGCCTGAATCCCCCTCGCATTGAGGGGAGGCCCGTGCCCAGCAGTGGGATGTTAAAAGGGCTGTAGTAGTCGTAGTAAGTTAAAAGTTGAAAAACGTTGAAGGGCTGTGGTGGTCGAATCGATGCGAACTCTCTGTAGAGTGATACCTCACGCACGATACGATAAATCAACCCCCAAACTGTTGGCAAGTTAAACAAAAATATATATTGCGTTGACCGCTCGAGATGTAGATATTGCACGTCATATTTGAAATATGGAGTTTGTGCTACAATGAATAAAAAAACCGGCCAAGTGCGATCGTACTCACGCACGAAGGGTTCCGTACCATCTTCTTATCTTATCTTATCTTATCTTACAAATTAATAAAATTGGAGTGTCTGTTTGTAATATCAAAATAACACTTTTTTACCAAATGCGTATGAAAGTATATAAGATACCTATAACGAAAACGCAATTTTAAAAATTTTTGTCTGTCTGTCTGTTTGTTTGAGGTAAACTTCTAAACGGCTGAACCGATTTCAATGGGACTTTCACTGACAGATAGCTGACGTTCTAAGGCGTTCTAAGACTAACATAGGCTACTTTAATTTTAGAAAAAGCATTAGGGTTCCGCGGGAAAAACATAATACCCATATTTCCGGGTAATCTCCCTAAAGTCCACGCGGGCGAAGTCGCGGGCACAGCTAGTTATCTATAAAAACGGCAAAAAAATCACGTTTGTTGTAGGGGAGCCCCCTTAAATATTTATTTTATTCTGTGTTTTCGTATTTTTTGTTATAGCGGCAACATAAATACATCATATGTGAAAATTTCAACTGTCTAACTATCACGGTTCATGAGATACAGCCTGGTGACAGACGGACGGATAGACGGACGGACGGATGGACAGCGAAGTCTCAGTAATAGGGTTCCCCTTTTACCCTTTGGGTACGGAACCCTAAAAATCAATGAGTTGTTATATCAAAGACAGAGCTTTTACTAATATGGGACAGTTTCTTCGTCTTCTCTATTTGCGAAATTAATTTAATGATGAAAAGTAATGGTATAAAATGAGCAATGACTCCAACTGCAATTAGCGGGTATTTCAGCCAGTGTCAAGTAATTTAGAGCAAATTTAATAAATACACATTATAAATTAAAATTGGCGTTGATGATGATGATGTGATAAAGATGTCGGATGAATCCCCTTTTCCAGTTCCACACGTCCAGTTTTGTGTGTGACTTTGACATATACGTATGTCAAATTGTCTATGTCAAGACGTATAAGACTGTGACATAAGAACATGGAGATATTATAACCGAGATGGATTCATCCGCCATCTTTATCACTGTCATCATTCATTTTTTATTTATTACGTGTATTTATTGAATTTGTCCTTGCTATTAATTACTTGACATTGGCGAAATACCCGTGCTAGTCGCAGGTGAAGCCATTCCTCTTCTTATTCCATTAAAAATCATCATATCGCTCATTTCGTAAAAAAATAAAATAACCGAGATGGCATTAGTAGCCCGCGCTGCGGTAATTTTTTTTGGTTTATCTGACTCCGGCATTGTTGTTTTCTCATATAGTTGTAGTATACTACAGGTAAATGAGATGACAACAATGGCGGCAAAATCGCCGTACAGCTATACGAAGAGTGGAGTTGTTATAGGTTCTTAAGATCTCCCTATGCATAAATAACACCAACGTCCGTCCAAATTATTTGGACGTTTTTGACACCTTTATACTTTCAATATTAGAAAGATCACATCATCACATCACATCATCACGCCTATTCTCCGCAGGGGTAGGTAGAGGTGCACTGTAGTGCGCCCACACTTCGCCGATGTATTTTGGTCCCAATGTAATAGGGGGCGAGCCTATTGCCATTATACCGGACACAGTCCACCACGCTGGCCCAGTGCGTGGTTGGTGAACTTCACACGCTATAGACGTGCAGGTTTCCTCACGATGTTTACCTTCACCGTTCAGCAAGTGGTAATCATTGTTGAAAATGACATTCGCACATGAAAATTATCTCAGAGGTGCGGGCCTGGGATTTGAACTTGCACCCCTTACGTTCAAGGCGGGCGTTTTTGCCCGCGAGGCTACAACTGCTTACCAGAAAGATATGTAAATTTATATAGATGTGTAAATTGGTTTGTCAGTAAATCTTCTCTCAATTTCAATTGCAGTGAATTGGATTTTCAATGCTAGAAACTAACCCTTTCATTTTAAAGCTGGTAAGATTTCCCGCACGCCGCGGTCGTACGTCTGATATCGAATCGCGGCTCTCGTTCACAACTGCATTACTATAACAATAACCCGACCACTTCATTTTTATGTCAACGATCCAATATGAAACTGATTCCACAGGTATTCATGCATTATAGTTTGTCCTATAGGATTCTTGGGAAATATGTGGTAATTTATTGTATACTGTGTGTATTATTTATTTTTGAGATTATTCCCCATTATTCTTCATATGAAATGCATTCCGAATGGGTGGTAGATATACTATTATTACTTTTTGTATATTGACGATTCATAAGTGCCGGTATTGGATGATTTGAATAAAAAAAAAATATGATTCTGATTCTTTTGACGACGGCTAGGTCTAGTGAAAAACCTAAAAAAAAAAAAATTAAGAATAATGGTATATTTTCTCGCTGTCTCTTATGGCTATCACCGCCAGCGCATACGCCGCCTGTGCCAAGTGACCGCGGGGCATGCAAATACCCCGGTGCCGTATCTCTTAATTATAGCCCTCTGACATAATGCAGCCATTTTGTATTGAAACTTCATCATTTTGGTGCTTAATAAAATATTACCCAATCGTATGGTCCCAAAAAATCCTTTTATTAGGGATACTAATTTAATGATTTCGATTCCTAGTAACTCCTACTCCTAATTCCTAATTACTATCTCATTTTTAACCGACTTCAAAAGGGAGGTTCTCTATGCGACCTGTAAGGTTTTTTATTTTAATTCGATTTAAAAACTATATCGCTTTAAGCGCCGAGTACGCTGGGGCAAGTGAATCAACTTGACTTTATTTGAAAATATACTCTGTGAGAACATAATTAAAGATTGAATTTCTGTGTTATAAAACCACGCGATCTCGCGTCTTAATTCGCTCGCGTTATCAATTGGCTTATAGATAGAACGTTTTGTTTTCCAACTACTAAGAAGCTATTTATGTGAGTACATCCAATTTTAAGATACAATCAAATATGCAGAAAGTGATGTCTTTATAAATTGTAAAGACCTCGAGAGATGTCTCCACTAATCTTGATAACTATAAATAATAATAATAATACATCATCACGCCTGTATTCCCCGAAGGGGTAGGCAGAGGTGCACTGTAGTGCGCCCACACTTCGACGATGTATTTTTGGTCCCAATGTAATAGGGGGCGAGCCTATTGCCATTATACCGGGCACATTCTCCCTCAATACGAGGGAGATTTTTGGGCTATAGTCCACCAAGCTGGCCCAGCGCGGGTTGGTGAACTTCACACGCCTTTCTATAGACGTGCAGGTTTCCTCACCATGTTTTCCTTCACCGTTTCATAGCAAGTGGTAATCTCGGATGAAAATGAGAATTTGTAACTATAAATGTTACAAAAATAAAACCAAGATTGGCCGATGGAGCAACTGTTTGGCTTTCGTGAGTAGGTACTTAAATGTACTGGCTGATCTGGAAGATGTTTGGCTTTCATCTACATGAAATTTGAGTTACGAAATTTGTGTTACATTAAACTACTTAAATGTAACTCAAATTAGCCGTAATGTCACTTAAGTGTCTTTTAGCTGTTGGAGGACAAAATAGCGCCTCTTATAATTTCTTAATTGTTCTAACCGCCGCCATCGCGTTTGTCTAGTACCATACTACAGGCGCCGAGTGTTTCGCTGACCGCAGGGCATGCAAATTTATACGGCGCGAGCCACGGCGCATGCTCCTTTTAATTACTACGGCTAATGCTTTTTCGATTACCGAATCCCTTAATCGGAACGTGTGTTGCCCTTTATATACCTCCATAACGATGCCGTGGAAGATAGTTGTGTAGATTAAGCTTCTCGCGCGCAGGCGTCCAGGCGCTCGCGTCGAAATTTTGCCAATACTAAAGTTGACGGTATTAACTCGGAAAAAGCTCATTCTCCAGCGAAATATCATTGACAGGAAGTACAAACTTTGACGCGTAATTTGGAGACGTTTACCATAGTAATTCAATCTTTATGTAAATTGACACAGAGTTCGTTTTGGTAAGGTGCAAAAATACTAACGTACTTTTATTTCACCGCATTCGTTCCATATCGAGTATTCAATTACAATAAATAAAACTTTCCACCCTGGGCCCACACGAGCGGCAAGCTGCGCGCGACAATTTTGTCAATACAAAAAGGAACTCTGTGTTAATATACATAAAGATTGCATTGTTGCGGCAAAATACAGGTTAAAATTCGATCGCGGTGATCGATCACATTTCGTTTAAGAATCAGCTTTATCTATGAGTTAATACTGTTCGTTTTTGAATGAGCCAAAATATGCACGCTTGAATTGGCGCGATGCAGTAGTCTGAGCGTAGGCCGCTTTACTGGCTGCACCGAGTTCGATTCCTGCAAGCGGCAAATTTCAGAAATGATTATTTCGGAATTTGCTCTGGGCCCCAAGTCTAGTCTACTAACACAATCTTCGTGGGGTAGTATGAGAACAACATCTTTTTTCAAAGATAGCTAGAATATGAACAGTGTAGACATTAGATATTGTACCTTGATGCCATTTAATTTTGACTAGTCATATACTAGTTATTACAAGATGTAACTTTTGTGCCTTAAAAAATGGAGTCAACAACAACTCCACGACTATTGTGTTGGCAGACTTGGGACCCTGGTCTGGGTTTAACTGTGATCGCCCCCAGTTCATTGTATGGTACTCATATGCAAGCTTTGTTTGGCATCATACGATGAGTACGTGTTGTCTGGCGATATTTATTTTCTCATACAAGGATTTCGATGTAAAACATTGTCGCGCGAATTTAGACGCGCCTGTGCAATCAGGCCTTCACGTGTCCCCGTGACACCTATTCCGCTATTAAGTGGTATTTCTGTAATTAATGTACCACTGTCAGCCGTTACACGGGTACATTTATATGAATTACGATTAGATTGTTGTTATATGCAAATTAGTTTTATTTTTGCCCTCACAAGTTGAACCTTGGCCTCGCACGCATCAAGATTATTTTTATAAATGAACATTTACATTTCATTGTTTGTACATTTAAATTTTTAGGATTCCGTAACTTGAAAGGATAAAAATTATCGCTTATAGGATCACTTTGGTGTCTGGTCTGTCTTTTGAGACTATTTTTGTCAGGAACGCGTGGAGGTATATAGTTGAAATTAATATCAATTAATCAAGTTTGAAATCCCTTGGAGCTGTAAAAAAATAAAACGTCTAATTCAACGCAATTGAAAGATACGGCCGTATATACTTTTATGTTAAGATGTATATAGATGTAAGTAGCGAACTTTGTATTTTTTTAATTTAGAATACAATGTCCAATCGAAATCGAAGAAGCCCGCCTTGAACGTAAGGGGTGCAAATTCAAATCGCACCTCCGAGATAATTTTCATGTGCGAATGTCATTTTCAACAATGATTACCACTTGCTGAACGGTGAAGAAAAACATCGTGAGGAAAACTGCACGTCTATAGAAAGGCGTGTGAAGTTCACCAACCCGCACTGGGCCAGCGTGGTGGACTATGGCCCAAATCTCCCTCGTATTGAGGGGGAATGTGCCCGGTATAATGACAATAGGCTCGCCCCCTATTACATTGGGACCAAAATACATCGGCGAAGTGTGGATGCACTACAGTGCACCTCTGCCTACCCCTTCGGGGAATACAGGCGTGATGATGATGTCCAATCGAACGTTTTCAGCAGAGTTTTAAATGACAATATTTACGTGACATAAAAAAGTCTTAGGAAAAATCATTAGCAGAAACATTGGAGGGGAACATTGGACCCTCCTCGCCACTCCCAACGAACGAAGGCTTTGTTGAAACCATTCGTTCATTTGTGAAAATGCTCCCTTTCTCACTTTTAACGTGCAAATTCGCCATTCAATGTCTCTGTTTTTTTTTGTCTGATTGTACATATTTCCAAGTTTGCGTTAGGGTGTGACACAATGCAAGTTAATCAACATTTTCCTTTTGTTAAACGTCGTGTATTTTTAACCGACTTCAAAAAGAAGGAGGTTCTCAATTCGATGGGTATTTTTTTTATGTATGTGCACCGATTACGCTGCGATTTATGATCCGATTTACGTGATTCTTCTTTAGTTTGATGCAGAATAGATGCCATTTGGTCCCATAAAACTTTTTGGCTATTTTATTTACTTTGAATATTTTCAACGATTATTGACACTAAATAGCGTCGGTGCCAATTCATATGTGTATTTGCCTAGTCTGACGTAGATTGGCACCTACTCCAAATGTAATGAATTATATGGTTATTTTTAGCTTTTTAGTGCATCTAGGTTTTTGAAGTCGGATTTTGTTTCTTGTATTTTTTTGTTTAAAGACAATGTAGGAATTGTTTTCAAAAGCATCTTGACTTATCCTGTGAGGATACTGCTTCTTTACTGTCAAGACATTCATGCTTACTGCAGATTATAAAATTCGAAGCGAAATATGCATTACTAGCTGTACCCGCGTCTTCGTCTGCGCAGACTAGAATTATTTAATATCGTTATAAATTATACCCTAAATGTTATTCTGGTAGAGATACTGTTATTATTATTTATTGACGATTCATAAGTGCCTGTAGTGGTTTACATGAATAAAAAAATCAGATTCTGATTCTGGTGTATGGACAATGATAATGTAAAGTTTCATCAAAATCCGTTCAGTATTTTTTGTGTGAATGAGGAACCAATAATCCGTCTATCCATTCACCCGGGTGGGTCCACATTATAATATTAGTAGTATGTTCTGATTTTTTACTATTTCTGTGCATAAACTACTTGATGAAAAAAAAAATTGGCCAAAACAAATTTGACAAACCTTTACCGGTTTTGGGAAATTAAAAAAAGTCGCATTAAGAAAGGCTCCCTTCATCAAACTGAAGCCAGGGCCAGCCGGCCTGATTGAATTAACATGAAACTTCGGGCCCCTGACAAATTTATAGCCATAGGATTTCGCGGCCAACTCGTAAAAAACCAAGTTTAACTTTCAAATTACGTTTTTATTTTATTGGGGATACGGCGCGGTTTTACGGGTTTCAATTAGATTTTTTCGTGTTTTCCCCACAGTTTATTCTAGATATGAATGCTCATGCCATAGATGATCAGGAGCCCGATTTTTGCTTGATAGACAACATCTATATATAGCAGGGGTAGCCGAGTGGTCGAACACACGCCTTGCAATCAAACGAGGGTCAAACCCCGGCTCGCACCTCTGTGATTTATGTGCGAATCTCATTTTCATTCGAGATTATCACTTGCTATAAAAAGATGAAGGAAAACATCGTGAGGAAACCTGCGCGTCTGAGGGAACTTGACTAGTTTTCGATAGATGTGTGAAGTCTGCCAACCCGCACTGGCCCGAATCCCCTTCGCATTGAGGGGAGGCCCGTGCCCAGCAGTGGGACGTTAAAAGGGCTGTAGTAGTAGTAGTAGACATCATCTCTATTCGAGATATATCGACTAAATACGACCAATTTGACGTTTTGTTTCGACATTATCTCAAATAGAGATGGATTGTCTATCAAGCAAAAATCGGGCCCCATCAGTAATTTTCTTAAAACATTACATATTCAACCTACTTTATTACCTACCACAAATGTTCTATTATTGCGTGTTTTATGTTTTCTGTTGATTTATAGAGGTCGTTTCGTTCTGCTCAATCTACATTCTTCTGTTATCTAGTACTACTAATTACCTACTCTGTTTAATTGTACACAAGAATGACCAAATTAATTCAAAAACAAACAAGTGATTAATTACCAGGAACAAATAAATTAAGTGGTGTACATTCCAGTAAAAAAATATTTTCACGTAAACAATTATGAAAATTTATCAATCTTTCCGCGACATTAAAACCTCTCAAGTTTGGGATTTTTTCATTTGATAAAAGGAGGAATTTCTGGAATGGGGTAGGTACCACCCACCGGTGGGGGCTGAAAAAACGGTCTTGACTGTAAGGCCGGTCATTTACCATGATCGCTATCATAATTGAATTAAAAATTCCGACACGGGCTTTCTTAACTGCTGAAGGGGACGCGTTTAATGCTATTGCAGTTGCCAGTTTCAGTGTACAGGACCGTGACGAGGTATATTTTCTTTTCTTCTCAAGAAGAATTCGACCACGAGTTCCATCTTGACCAACTTTTCTTAACCCTAAGCACAAGATGCAGAAGTTAGTAGATGGTGAACATCGGTTTTTTTTTATTCGCGTTAAGGCATCAATTTTACGGAGCAGTACAGAATGAACAGCCATATCGTCACTTGTACACAAAATTTAGGTAATTAGGTCTTTTATAATAATATAGACAATGTTGTGTATGATTTGATCGTCTACGGGTAGTTGAAAACAGAATGCGACCAAATTTTTGTTAATACCATAACGGTCTGTATCCACTAATAGAAGGAGCATATTTTTCAGCAATTTGTTACATTGTTAAGTGTTTGTTAGTATGTTTGAAATTCTGCGAGAGACATGCATGAATGGTTTATAGGTACCTAACTAGTATAATTGTTATAAATATAACGTTCTACTTAAATAAATAAATCTATACCGCTAGCAAATTTCGACGCCTTATTGAGTGGCCTTTACCGCAGAAATTATTATTTTATGGTTCAAAAGTTGGTTGGTTCAAATGCAGGACGTTAAGCCCCCGTCACACTGGCGCGTCAACCCTTGCGCGTCAAATATTTTCCAACCCTAAACCGAACTCCGTGTCAATATGCATTAAGTTTAAATTTCTGTGGTAGCACCCACGTCCCCACGCGTCATTATTCGCTCACGCTGTCAGTGTCATTTAGTTGAAGAATTAACTCTTTAACCGGTCATCATTCATTTTTATTTATTACGTGTATTTATTGAACTTGTCCTTGCTATTAATTACTTGACATTGGCGAAATACCCGCGCTAGTCGCAGGTGAAGCCATTCCTCATCTTATTCCATTAAATATCATCATTTCGCTCATTTCGTAAAAAAAAAAAAACTCTTCAACCGATTTCAAAAAGGTCGGTGCCAATCATATAGTCTATTTGCCTAGCCTGAAGTAGGATGGGCACCTACTGCAAATGTACGGGATTATAAGATTATTTGTAGCTTTTTAGTGCACCTAGGTTTTTGAAGTCGGATTTTGTTTTTTGTTAATTTTTTTTTTTCTATGAGTGTTTTGGTATGGCAAAAATACTTACGGTCGAGCGTTGACGCCGCAGTGTGTGAGAGGCCTTATGGCCCTTGTATCCTAATAATAATATTCTCGATGGCTTAGTAAACAAACACAACCGCAGTGTTTCGGTAGAGGGGTTAAGGCGAGTGTCAAGTTGTCAAACTAAAGAGACGCGCCCCCGGGCCGCGAGATAAGAGGAACTTCAGTGCTGCACACAAACTTCCACGATAAATACACTGCGCTGGTTTTTGGTTTAAGTTTCATGTTTTCGTTTAAGTTGTGTGCATGATATAAGCTAGTTAATCATAATACTAGACTAGGTAAATATCATGAAAACCCAAGTTAAATGGAGATCAAGTCTCGTGGTGTCTCCAGATATGGCAAAAATATGAGATCTAATGATGCCAAGTCCAACTGTACTTAAGCATTTGTAGCGTTGGAGTGAACTCAGTTCAAAACAAGATGAAGAAGCGTGTAAATACCCGATGCCTGTGTACATGCGTAAGATATGAATTTAGTGTACCTAGACCAAAAAGGTTGAAACGATATATTTGCAATGTGGGAAGCAAGTTTTACCGTATGCCAGAGAAACACCAACCGCATTTTGGCCTTTGAAAATACGTGGCAGGAGATTTGTCATAAAACCATGATCAATTTTTACGTTTATACCAAAAAAGCATCAATAAAACCATTGATAATATTTTGTCTGTATTATGGGAACTTGACTAGTTCTCAATAGATGTGTGAAGTCTGCCAACCCGCAGCGGTGGTGGGCTATGGCCTGAATTCCCGTCGCATTGAAGAGAGGCCCGTGTCCAGCAGTGGGACGTTGAAACGGCTATAGGAAATGAGAAATGATCTTATTGGTCTAGTTTCCGACTTCCGTTAACCAATGACTTTACCAATTACTTCTGATACCATGTACCCATAGCTCTATCGATTTAATCAATAAAATTATAAGCCCGTAAAGGGAGTAACACACAAGCTTTCATTATCAATTCCATTGGCACGTGTCATTACCGGAGCGCAGACCGCGCGGCGATCTTTGCATACCCATCCCCCGTCTTGTGGGATAGTTTACGCCTCGAACGTTGTGTGGAATTCAATTTTGTAAGCTAAACGCCTCGAGGTAATAGCGCGAGGGTGTGGACCCGTCTTAGGGTTACGTGTTTATTGATAAAATAATGTTTTTAAAAAGTTTATTTGTCACGGGTCTTAAGAAATTATAAAATAGTTTACTTTATCGTTCTTTTAGTATTTGAAATCGAATCGAAAAGCGATTGTTAAGATCACCTCATATATTTGAAGCTACGTGATCGATAATAAATAAATATGGCCAGACAACACATACTTAACGTATGTTTGCAAACTAAGCAAGTGAGTGACCCGAGCTGCCTACACTCAGACCACTAGACTCAACCTCGACCTCAAGCCTTATTTATATCGTTTAGATTTTTTTATCGTTCACTGTAGAATAATATACATCATCATCATCACGCCTGTATTCCCCGAAGTAGTAGACAGAGGTGCACTATGGTGTGCCCACACTTCGGCGTTCATGCCCTCGAGCCTACCACTGCTCACTGAGCTCACTGCTCACTGAAGAAATGCCTATCTTTTCACCCAAAGGTTCCTCAGAGCCCTTACCGCCATCACCTCTTAAAGTTTTGTTGTTTCAATGGTAACTGTTAATTTTTGGCAGATTCTATACTGAAATAACTGTCAAAAACTGGAAGTAATATCAAAAACATTGCTGCAAGGCAGGTGGTGATAAGAGGGCCGTAAGTGCCTTATAGTTAAATATAACTACTACTACTACAGCCCTTTTAACGTCCCACTGTTGGGCACGGGCCTCCCCTCAACGCGAGGGGGATTCGTGCCATAGTCCACCACGCTGGCCCAGTGCGGGTTGGCAGACTTCACACATCTATCGAAAACCAGTCACGTTCCCTCAGACGTGCAGGTTTCCTCACGATGTTTTCCTTCACCGTTTCATAGCAAGTGATAATCTCGGTAATGAGATTCGCACTTATATCCCAGAGGTGCGAGAAGGGATTTGAACCTGCACACTTTGATTGCAAGGCGGGCGTTCGACCACCACTGCTATTATTAATAACGTTTAGCTTTTTTATCGCTCACTGATAAAATACTCGTATTTTCACCCAGAAGTTCCTCAGTAGGTGCCGTATGGCTCAATAAATGTATAATCTCTAACATCGATGCTAAATCTCTACACGTAATACATAGTCGGAACTCGTGAATGTATGAGCCGTTCGAGATTTCGCTAACAATTTATCGGCCGTCAGAAGCTTGTACATATTTGTACGGAAAGTTGTAAACCTTTGAGATTTGCTCATATTTTTCATTGAAAAACACAACTGAGGTAAAAGATTTCCAATAATAACATATATTTGTTGATTGAAATAAAACTATTTTACGGATTTTATCGCGTGTATTTACTATTTTATTTTCCCGACGTTTCGGCTGCTTTACAGCAACCATGGTCACGGGACTGAGGTGTTAGACGTCCTGATGTCATAGTTAATAACTGGGTACCCTCATATTTAGTTGTTGTTTGTCGGGAACGTCGGGAAAATAAAATAGTAAATACACGCGATAAAATCCGTAAAATAGTTTTATTTCAATGTATAGTATTCGCGTAAATATAAGAAAACAATATATATTTGTTGATTTTAGAATAAGTTACATTTCTAGAAGATGTTCCAATATGTTGCTATAATTGTGATTTCTTTTTCTCTATAAAAGATGGCACTGGTTAATACATTTGGTAATATTATGCTAAATTTGTAATTTCAAAGTGTCATTCATTACGATTAGACAAGACCATCAGACAATAGTGCATACCTTCACGTGCAGCCATACTGTCAGCACGTTTAATCGTCGTCGGAGTGTGAGCTCGCATAATGAGGTGGGTTCAATGAAACAAATCGGTCGCACGTGTGGGGGAGGCCTTATGTGAGATTATGATCTGCTGTTGTATGATTATCAATTATGTAGTGAGAATGTTACGCACTAACGAACCTGTGTTGAATCTTCTTCTATTACCGTCTAATGGAGATTTAATACTTGGTATTAATGGTAGCCTCGTGGGCAAGAACGCCCGCCTTGAACGTAAGGGGTGCAAGTTCAAATCCCAGGCCCGCACCTCTGAGATAATTTTCATGTGCGTATGTCATTTTCAACAATGATAACCACTTGCTGAACGGTGAAGGAAAACATCGTGAGGAAACCTGCACGTCTATAGAAAGGCGTGTGAAGTTCACCAACCCGCACTGGGCCAGCGTGGTGGACAATGGCCCAAATCTCCCTCGTATTGAGAGAGAATGTGCCCGGTATAATGTCAATAGGCTCGCCCCCTATTACATTGGGACCAAAATACATCGGCGAAGTGTGGGCGCACTACAGTGCACCTCTGCCTACCCCTTCGGGGAATACAGGCGCGATGATGTATTTGTATTTATTTATTTAATACTTTGCCTGAATCAATCTCTAAGGTTTTTAAGCCGTGCGTCCTTGAAAATGTATGAAATTTCATTACCAATTACCTTTTTATGTGCAGAAATTTAATGCTTGCAGTCACTCCTCATAAAATTCAAATTATTACCTATACCTACATGTTAGACCCAATATCCGTAAGAAAATCTTCTATAGCGGTAGCTCTTGCATTTATGACGATAATGAGTTTAGAAGTTCTTAATACGTTAAGTTCTCGGTAATTATTGTTTCATCTCTACAAATCGTTTTGTATTTAAATCGATCTGCTGCTAATTTTAATAAGTAGGTAATTGAGTATTACCTAGTGTCTAATTTGATCTATCAATATACCTTGTTGGCTTTGGTATTACTTTTTTTTTTTTTTTTTTTTATGTGATAGGGAGGCAAACGAGCAGACGTTTCACCTGATGGTAAGTGATCAACGCCGCCCATGGACACGTGCAACACCAGGGGCATCGCAAGTGCGTTGCCGGCCTTTAAGGAATGAGTACGCTCGTTTCTTGAAGGTACCTTTGTCGTATCGGTCCGGGAACACCGCTGCAGGAAGTTCATTCCACAGTTTGGTGGTGCGAGGAAGAAAATTCCTGGTAAATCGCACTGTACTGGAACGCCATTCATCCAGATGGTGAGGATGGTAATGCAGTCTGTGGCGAGCCGTGCGATGGTGGAATTCAGCGGCAGGTATAATACCGAACAATTCCTCGGAACACTCTCCATGATAGAGGCGATAGAAAATGCAAAGTACATACTTTCTTTTTTCGTTTAAAAAAAAGTTAAAAGCTTTGTAAACTGTTGGAACTGTCCTTTATTATACGGACAACGGAACATGCAGCGCATGCCTCGGAAATGAGACGCGGGGAATTCAATAAAGAACGGATTACGGACCCACCCTGTGTTGTAAGGGCTACAATCACACAGCATCGCACGATTACATTCTCATGTATGGACTTATACCATACTTGTTTATGGAAAATATGTATGGGACATCCTCTACATGCGTTCCATAGCCATATCAAAGGCCGTTCCGTCTAAAATCTACAAAACCTGAGAATTTCTGTGTATAGATTTATTTCGGTTTATCAACATCTTATTTTCAATGAAAATAATGTTTAATTCAAAGTATACATCAATATCATGCTTAGAAATGAATTAAATATTTCCTGGAAAATGTATAAATGAAAAAAAAAAACCATTACGTTTTATTTCATTTATCTAATATAAATTGTTTGTAAATATTTACTTGATCAGAGTACGTAACGTACGGCGTTGGGTGTTACATTATTTATCGTTTGTAAGCTTCGCGGTGCATTGAGATGCATCTTTCGTTATAAATAATTCGTACGGAGATAGACGGATGGCACTAATGTGGGCAATCCCTCACGGGGTGCCCCGTAAATCGTCTGGAACTTTCGATTGAACCCCATGGGCGTATGTGTGCTTTATAAACCTATAGGATGCTATAGGTATACCATATTTGTCGATGTTATTAATGCAGGGTTTCAATATTACTCGGCACTTTACCGATCGTTTGCTTCCAGTACTTCCGGATTTGCAGAAAGTATTTCTATACACAAAAGTGTTTTAAATGGTTTAAATTATTATAAATCTAAAGGTTAGTCTCTATGCCAAGTGGATGAGCGTTTTACTTTGAATGTGAGCTTATTACTGGTAAGTGCAGTTAAGGGTATAATGCGACTATTAACATTATAATCTTTAATTTATTAACGTGGCAGAAGAGACTTAGATGCAGAAAGCATGAGACCGCAAAGAGATAAGTGCTATATTCGAGTTGTCTCAGCTTTTGGTAATGGGTTGAAAAAGATCAGCGGTTTTTAATGATTAGGTGTTTGCAAACACTTAGTGTAATATGAAGCAAATTAATTTCCATCATTTGTTTTTACCCCTCAAGCATTGCAACCGCAACCCCCGGCTCCACTGCAGGCGGGATACCGCACTCAATCTAAAAACAATATCAGTAAAGTATTCATGACAAATCGCCGTATAACGAAGAGAAATAACTGTGTAAATGCCTACTAGGTGTCTTTTGCTTAGGGGAAGTTTGGGTGTGGTGCGAGTTCGAGCGTTTCAATTTTTTTTTGATAAATTAAAAAAAAACCCGGCCAAGTGCGAGTCGGACTCGCGCACGAAGGGTTCCGTACCATTACTTATAAAAACGGTAAAAAAACACGTTTGTTGTATGGGAGCCCCCTTAAATATTTATGTTATTCTGTTTTTTAGTATTTGTTGTCATAGCGGCAACAGAAATACATCATCTGTGAAAATTTCAACTCGCTAACTATCACGGTTCATGAGATACAGCCTGGTGACAGACGGACGGACGGACAGCGAAGTCTTAGTAATAGGGTTCCCGTTTTACCCTTTGGGTACAGAACCCTAAAAAGTAATTTCATTAATTATAACCTACCATATGCTACTTTGTCCTAAAGCTTATGATCGCTTACTACTGTTAGAATGCATTATTTTGTCATGGTAGGTGACACACGACCACGGCCATTCTCTGAACATGACGATGAGAATATTTTCTTGTTGAATACATTTTTAGCGTGATTATTCAGTAGTCGAGTTTGGCAATTACGTTATCCTGCACGGCTAGCAGGCGCGCGAAGTCTATGCCTACGTCACAGGTTATATTGCACCAATTGACTCTCTCATTTGTGCATGCGAGTGCAAGAGACCAAATAAACATTATCTCACATTTTGTCTTGTCATAATATCCTGTGCTACCAGGCAGCGTTTATAATTTGGACAGTAAGGCCGCGTCTGTCCCGTACTAGGGTGCGTGCGTAACTACATAACAACGCTTAGATTGATCGCTGATGCAATTTGCGACTGACTTGGATTTATAGACGCTGATAAAAGCAGCTGTAACGTATTTTGATAATGCGCGACTGATGTCCTATTAGAACTTGAAATGAACCTGCAGCAATGTTCTTTAGAGGAAAATAAATGGTACCCTATTTGGGGTAAAAATGTGAAAAGGGTTAGAGGTACATACATACATGTAATCGCGCCGGTATTCCACGGGGTAGGCAGAGACTACCGTTTGCCACATGCTACGGACTCGACCCATCTGGAAGAGACCGTTAATTTGGCCGTGATAGGTCCTTCTCTTGCGCCCTCTTCCTACACTTTCATTCACGTTCGCGTGGTATATTTCTTTCGTCTGTTTACTTTCACTCTCCGTCTCTACCAGGTCTTAATGTATTACTACTAATATATGCAACTATTTTATGAATTGGCTTGTAGTTGATAAGGTATCCAAAAAATGTATACCCTAACCCCAAAAAACATGTTAACTTAAATACAAAACTATCTCACCAACTGTCTCCCCAGGATTTTGCAGTCAACAAATCTCCAATCACACTTTTTTGTTCACAACCCATCTATCTTATTCCGTTAATGCGGGCACCGTCAGCCGCCATTACCTTAAGACCGTAGGACAATTTCTTAATCGTCGCGAGGGTAGCAGACAAATCGGCGGGAACAGGATGCAGTGAGTTGCGGCGTGAGCCCCGAGGGATGTCGGCGGCGCTGCCCGTGCGATGCATTTGCTGATGCAAGTCACGAGGGAACGGCGGTAGGCGACAATTCTTCTTCTTAATTGGCATCTTCATTACCGGAGATTGTGTCTAGTTTGAATTGTTATTCACTTGATGAACAATGCTCTTCCATCTTTTTCTATCCTTGGCGGTCTTAATCCCTCGTGTTGAACTGTTGATAGCTAGCCCCCACCAAGATGGGCGGGGACTGTCAATCAAGTGCAGGTCATTCATGGTGCTAACTAAGTTATTAGCACGGCTTTGCATGACTTTGTATTCAGAGTCGTTATTATAATAATATGTGTCGAATTAACAACTCTTGACACCTTCCAGGTTTTCACTTAAAGGCAAGAATCAGTTTTTATTTCATGACGATTAATTTTGAATTTTTAATCGCTTCCGCTTGTAAATCGTGCCCTATACGTCGGGGGACAACTGCAAATTGCGGTAAAATGGGTTGTAACGCTCCCTGCTGCAGCAGACTTTGACGGATGTATAGACGCTTGCGCACCTAATAAAGTAATGCACTTTTGCTACGTCTCCGCTTACCCACTAGGGGTGTCTCGGTTAGTTAATTATGTGAAGATACGAGTATGCGCTGGGGTGATTCATTTTATTGTGTGTTACAAAGATTGTCGTTTTTATCTGTCTATAGCATCCTTTCCCAAAGTGGGCGATAACGCCCCCTTGTGGGCGCTGCTGGCCTAAAGGGGGGTGGTATGAAACCCAGAATAAAAATGAGGGAGTTGTGTAGAGGCTTGGTTTATAGTAGTTTTTAATTATGTGAAAAAATGGGGGCGCTAAAAATAAATTATTCTCAAAGTGGGCAGTATTCAAAATAAGTTTGGGAACCACTGGTCTATAGTCTATAAGATATCGTAAGTTGTTGGTTAGTATTTATGTAATTCCATATTTTTTCTCTTTGAGAACTGATTTAGGCAAAATGATTCTTAGTTATTGCTTTTTTATTATAAATCTTTGCCGATAAGATATTTCCAGAGGGTTGGTGTGTTCGGTAAACAAACTCCGTTGATCAGAGTTGCTGGAGTAAGGCATAATCGTAATCAGATACAAATACTACAGACAACGTATACCAGGAACATTTATTTTTAAATAAAACTAACATATTAATAATATTCATATTATATGATTTTTGTGTATGGGTGTGTGATGTTTTGTGTTGTGTGGTGGAATGTATGGGCGTCTATTACAAACTATGTGGTGTGTACATGTGTGTGCGTGTGTGATGTGTACGTGATACCTAAGAACTATGACGAATAGACCTATATGACCATATTATATCAATTCCAACCATATCAAGAGGTGCAATGCTATTTGACTTAAGCAATTATTTTTTTTACTTTAAAGGAGAGCATACTCATTCGACGCAGAAATATGAGCTGATTCCAAATATATATATGAGTCACTATCGCCTAAAAATGTCGCTTATAACCTAACCTAACCTAACTTTACGAACGAATATGATTAGTCCTCATGAGCCCTTGTGTTTGATTTTTATTATTACAAGCTTTATATTAACTTGCAATGTATGTCCGGGTGGAATCTTGCAACTGAATTTTAAATCAGTTATCTTTAACCGATTGAGCTGAAATTTTGTATACACGCTTATTTTGGATGACAATGCATGATGTGACGTCATTATAATTCCAATATGGCAGTTCATCCAAGATGGCGGAATAGTTATTTTGTCTGCACTACCACAGTACGGGTATCAAATGAAAGGGCTTGCTGAGGAGAATACGAAAACCAACTGAAAGCTTGTTTTTAAAAAGGTTTTTTACCATTTTATTTTATTCCATTTGCCTCCACACAATAGAGATTTATCGGTCACCACAAGATACATAATGGCTTGCGCCACTCATGCACCGTCCCCGGGAAAAATAGCTCAATTGACGGTAGATGCAGGTCCCCTTGCCAACCGAATGGTGCAAATCATTTGGAACAACATTGATGTATTATGTTCAGTTGGGAGTTAAGTTATGGCTTAGGGGAAATGCCAAGCGGAATATAATAAACGTGTTTTTCTACTGACAAGTTTAAGTTTGTCTCCTTTTCCAGTTTATCTAGTCGTTAGAGTAATGCTCGGTGCTTTCACAGTTTAGGTACGGAAGCCTCGGTGCGCGAGTCCAGCTCGCACTTGGCTGGTTTTTTATCTTTCGGCAAGTAGTAATCGTTATTGAAAATTAAATTCGCACATGAAAATGCCAGAGGTGAGGGGTCGGGATTTGATTTGATCCTCCACCAACTTGGCTGCCATAACTTATAGATATGATGGCTCAATTTTAAAAATCATAACCAATCATAAAGCTTGTCCAAGAACTTCATCCTTGTGACCAACTGAGTTGTCTAAAACCACAATTATAACTGAAACAAAATAAGCAACAATTTTGCTCATAAGTGCAGCTCTCAAATTTATTATGGCCCATTAGTCTGCTGTACAGGGGATATATATCCCGGATTTCCCTCCAGGGTGTTTTAGTGCGACGCAAAAGTGATTCAACGGTGACATATGCAATTGTCGAGATGCATTCTGTGTTGTTTTCTCTCTTGATTTAGCACAATTGTAATACCTGTACTATAGCTTTATGGCCGAGGGTAGCCGCGAGGTCGAACACACGCCTTACAATCCAAGAGTGCAGGTTCAAACCCCGGTTCGCAACTCTGGGTTTATGTGCTTATCTCATTTTCATCCGAGATTACCACTTGCTCTGAAACGGTGAGGGAAAACATCGTTAAGAAACCTGCGCGTCTATAGAAAGGCGTGTGAAGTTCACCAACCCGCACTGGACTACCGTGGCGGACTATAGCCTACAAATCTCCCTCGTTTTTTTTTTATCCGGACTTCTATCGGCCCGGCCCGCGTGCTCACCTCTGATGTGGGGGTCAGAGTTCTTAAAATTAGCCTGAAGTTTAATGTGTGTAAAATATTTTTTCCAGCCTGCCTCTCCCTCGTATTGAGGGAGATTGTGCCCAGTATAATAGCAATAGGCTCGCCCCCTATTACATAGGGATCAAAATACACCGACGAAGTGTGGGCGCACTGCAGTGCACCTCTGCCTACCCCTTCGGGAATACAGGCGTGATAATGTCTTTATTTATTTAATGGCCCGCCTACTGGGGTGTCAACGCTCGCGCGTCTAAATGTTTGTCAATACCAAAACGAATTCTGTGTCAATATGCATAAAGGTTGATTTTCCATGGTTACGCTCACGCTGTTGGAGTCTTTTAGTTCGAGAAAGTACTTTTTTTATGAGTAAATACAGTTGTTATTGGTATGGCAAAAAATAGAGGCACGAGGCTCGTCGCCTGAGTGTGCATGAAGCTTTTGTTGGCTAAATACTGTTTAAGCAGAAAGCGAATCTCAACGAAAACTCAGAACGCGCCTTCGATCAATAGAATATATCGAGGGGTGATAGGTTATTTGACTTAAGCGGACCGATACGACAAAGGTACCTTCAAGAAACGAGCATACTCCTTCCTTAAAGGCCGGCAACGCACTTGCGATGTCTCTGGTGTTGCGGGTGTCCATTGGCGGCGCTGATCACTTACCATCAGGTGAAACAAGCAGACGTTTGCCTCCCAATAACATAAATAAGCGACATTTTCTGATCTTTACAGAAGAGCATACCTACACGTTCGACGCAGAAAAATAGGCTGATGTTAATGGAACAGGTCCGAATATTTATCGGGCTTTATTCTATTGGACCAT
This sequence comes from Ptilodon capucinus, assembly GCA_914767695.1. Lineage (NCBI taxonomy): Eukaryota > Metazoa > Arthropoda > Insecta > Lepidoptera > Notodontidae > Ptilodon > Ptilodon capucinus. Next base: position 9,288,822 of record OU611821.1, read on the forward strand.
AACGTTATAAACAACACATTCACGAAACTTGGCTTTATTTTTTAAGAATGTTTTGATTCAGATGTATTTCCCCAAGCGTCAGTCTGTCATTACAATAGCAAAGAAAATTCTATATCCCCAAATGGAAACAAAGGGAACTGAAATATCTTGAGGAATTAAATTCAATGCCCTGGTGGTAGGGGCGGTGAGACGGAGTACAAAGGTGCTCGGAGATGCATCTTTGAAAGGTGCAATCACACGTCTTTCAAAGCTTTCGGAGTGTCTTTTTATAACCTGGAAAGTGTGGAGGAACTGAGATATATGAAAAAGTAGCATGGATAGATAGTATTTTTTTTTATGGGACTAAGCCCGCCACACATTCCCAGCACTGTTACTCCTGTAAGCCAGGATCGACAGCGGTATCCATCGGAGACACCGAGGTTTGACCATCGGCGAGTCCCGGGGAAAAGCTAAATTGTCTTCGAACCCGTACGAATTTAATCGAAAAAGGTCCTCGCAGTACTAGTCCTAACATGGAACGCAAGTTAGAACCGTATGATGCCTCTGCCCCACTTATAACGGAGAAGATATTTTGGGAGACTCAAAACTACCTCATCTAAGGCTCTTGGTTTTACAAGCATTTCTTCGCTCGATGTTCGTCAGCTTTTGGTATGGAAATTGAGAGAAGATGCACGTGAAGCGCTGAATAACAGATGTAGAATTCTGCTTTATTGCATCTTTTGTGCTGAAATGAAAAATATTACTTTTTTACACCAGAGTTATATTTGTTTTGGTATTAACAATTATATACACTTAACTTGGCTTAAATAATAATAATAAAAAGGGCATACTAAAAGTATTAACATATTTAAAAAAATATGTAAGATATTGCGTTCTAATACAGTTAGTATTTTACTGTAAATAAAGTCACATGTGTTATTCACCAAATGCGAAATTACGCCAGAATAACTATAAGATATTTAATTTGGCTATGACGAATTACCAGAGCGGTAGCCGAGTGGTCGAACGCACGCTCTGCAATCAAAGTGCGCAGGTTCAAACCTCGGCGCGCACCTCTGAATTTCATGTACGAATCTCATTTTCATCGGAGATTATCACTTGCTAAGAAACGGTGAAGGAAAACATCGTGAGGAAACCTGCACATCTATAGAAAGGCGTGTGAAGTTCACCAACCCGCACCGGGCCAGCGTGGTGGACTATGGCCTGAATCCCCCTCGCATTGAGGGGAGGCCCGTGCCCAGCAGTGGGACGTTAAAAAAGGGCTGTAGTAGTAGTGTATGACGAATTATATATACTATTGGCAGTGTGCTAAATTAAACGGTATGACCACTAAAGTACAGGTGGCAAACTAAATCGCATAAATACGGGTGGGGAGAGGGTTGCAAATATTCCAATCCTCGGGGTCCCGTAACTACGCCCTACGCCAGTTAAGAATTATACTCTGCGAAGTATTACGATTCGATGCAGACCGACAACAATAGGTCACGATTGACGCCTCTTTTGTTATTTTGCTTATAACTTCTTTAGGACTTTATAGCTATACAATATTGACTGCTCTTTTGGTCTGATTACATATATGCTTAGCGATATATACATCATCACGACTGTATTCCCCGAAGGGGTAAGCAGAGGTGCACTGCAGTGCGCCCACACTTCGCCGATGTATTTAGACCTAATGTAATGGCCTATTGCCATTATACCGGGCGCATTTTCCTTCAATACGAGGGAGATTTATGGGCCATAGTCCACCACGCTGGACGACCAGTGCGGGTTGGTGAAGTTCACACGCCTTTCTATAGACGTGCAGGTTTCCCCACGATGTTTACCTTCACCGTTTCTTAGCAAATGATAATCTCGGATGAAAATGAGATTCGCACATGAAACCCAGAGGTGCGAGCTGGGGTTTGAACCAGCACACTTTGATTGTAAAGCGTGCGTGCGACCATTCGGTCTCCACTGCCATTAGCTTAGCGAGTTTATAAATAAACTCTCTCGGACCTCTCGTTGGGGTCTTCAGGCCACTTCGGCTTACCCCATTCTTCAGCACGAGTACATAATATCGGAGTCCAAGCAGCCGCTTTCTTGGCCTGATTACATGAGATGGTTAGCAAGGTAGTAGCTAAACCACAACAAAGGCAAGAACCTAAATTAGGTTTGTATTTAATTTAATACTATTGTGTATAATAAATTGATGATGATTGTTGACGACGTTGTCTAAGGAAAGTATTCTATCAATCGTTCGTCTGTGTACCCTTTATATTCGATAAGTTCGCAATATGTTTCGCTTCAAGGACCAGGAACTCTTGATTTCCAGCCTTGATTAATTGCTTTCGTAATATCGGGTAAACGTTCTCGACTTTAAGGAGGAAACTTTATGACCAATATGAATTATGCATTGCTTACTTACTTCATTAATCTTTGTAATTAATTTTCAAGTGTATATATCACTCCTGTCGAGTGTTCGTTTGGGACATTTGGAATTTAAAAGTAATAAAACGATTCTTTTTTCTTTTTTGAGATCGCCATTTCTCATACCGTATTGTATCCATAATGTTTTGAAAAATCATGACTCCAACCAGATTAACAAAATACTGGATTCCCAAATACAATTTTAGCAAAGACTAGATTTGCAAAGTAACAAAAGCATCTAAAGTCGTTCTTATGGCCGTGTCTGCAGTAATTTTGCCAAGAAGACAAAATGCAATAAAATCGTCAATATCGTAAAGTTCAAGATACCTCCTTTAAAAATGCGACTGTGATCATTATTCTACAGGAAAAAGATGTAATTTTAAAATCTTCTGTACTTCTGTTTTTGTCTCATCCCATTCCCGGGTATATTGCCCAGCGCGGACCGCTTGCAGTTTCCCACGGCTCAAACATGGCCGCCTTATTGAAAGTAAACACCATTAAAGTGTGCGGCTTCGGGCGTTATTCTTTGCTGCTACTATTTTTTGCGATGAGCCTCGAGCGGGCTACGTATACAATACATCTTAGAGCTCTTACACACGAGCGGCATTTTACCAGCGGCATAGGCAACTGCAGCCGTCGAACAATAGCCATTTGGTCACTCGACTGCAAATAGTTTAAGAGTGCGCATGCGTTGCAAATTTGTAAAATGAGTTCCAGTGACGAAATTGATATTGAATTGCTAATTATGGCAGTAAAGAAAATGCGCGTATATGGAATTATAAATTGAAAGAGTACAGTAATAAAATAATAAAAAACAGAGCATGTATGTCGGTATGTGAAGAAGTTAAAAATGATTTTAATAATAAATATATTTATTGAATCCACAAAGAACGTGTTTTTATTTTTCGTTTCTGTCGGCGCCGATGAAGTAAAAATAATAACAGTGTTTCTTCTTCGGAATCCATTTTGTCGACGGTTGCCGCCGACGCGTGTCGACGGCTGCAGTCGCCTATGCCGTTGGTAACATGCCGCTCGTGTGTAAGAGCACTTACTGTAAAAGTATTTGCGTTTGTGGAAGTTTTAATATTTTTTTTAAACAAAAGGCACCCGTTAGAATCACGCTGTCATGCCGTAATACTGCCGCAACCCATTGTCGCATGTCCCTGACGGGCTGTTGGAAAAACGCGACCATGTTGCTGTCGCTTGATGTCACAAGTTAGGGTGAAATTATTTACATCGTTATTAGTGTAATTGCCTTTGTCGACTGACTGCTGTGACAATAATCGGTCCCTCTAGGCTTAAACTAAAAGCATTTCCTTAAAAAGTTGCGCTAAAGACATGGAATTTACACCTGTAGCGTTAGCATGACCGTATAGACATAAGTTTAATCTCTTTCAACTGTCAGATTGACGTCACTTCGAGCTTTTTGCACTAGGCATGGCTCGGTGTGACGACTTGGTAAATCTGACAGTTGAAAGAGATTAAACTTATGTCTACGCGGTTACTGGGCCTGGTGAAGATAGTAGATAGATGAAAACTTTGAAATGATTTGATAGGTTAGACCCCCAATGGTAATAAAATGTAGGTGACCATTAGTACACCTCTGCCTACACCCTCTGGAAAACGCAGTCGTATGAAGCCAAATAATTGACGACGGTTTGGTCTTGTGGTTTGAGCGTAGGACCCTCGGCTCACTAAAGCGAGTTCGATTCAAATTTCGGAAGTGGCCTTTTAGGAATTTGTCCTCGTCAGGATGTAACTGGAATCACCTCCAGTGTATTGTATGGTATCAATATTATAAACTTTACATAAATTGGGTTCATACGAAGAGTATGTGTTGTCCCGCAATATTTTATTTATTTAATTATGAGGCAACGGCAAACGGTGAAGGAAAACATCGTGAGGAAACCTGCACCTCTGAGGGAACTGACTAGTTCTCGATAGATGTGTGAAGTCTGTCAACCCGCACTGGGCCAGCGTGGTGGACTATGGCCTGAATCCTGTGCCCAGCAGTGGGACGTTAAAAGGGCTGTAGTTAGAATTATGAGGCACCAGTTTGGACTTTAGAACTATTGAGTATGTTTTGAGTTTGGTAATTTGTTACGAATTCCCAATTAAGCAGAATTGTTTTCTTTCTAGAGTAGCGTGTGCACTCTATATCCTTAGATTCAGCTCCTAATAAACCAAACATGGAACACCAAATACTACGAATTGATTAACCCACAATCACACCACTACTGTCATTCTACTCCATGAAGTTAATTTATAGGTCCATCTTAAAAATACTTTTTTAAGTTACAGACAATTGTCTGTCGTCTTTGTTTTGGTTTGTTGAGGTAAATATTTTCCGTGTAGGTTGCAAGAAATGTAAATTATGTTCCAGCTATTTGTTAGGTACTCCAAAATGTACCCCTCAATGGAATCATCGTTCAAAATTCTATAGTGAAACACTAAATTCACTGGCAATATTAAAAAGGCTGTGTTACGTGTCACAAGCGATTAGCTAAACTAAAATAATGAAAATGTAGAGCGGACATGTTAACACACGAGTCCCCTGTGCAATGTCGGCCGCAGCTAGAGTCGTGTTTTTGTGATATTTTCCATGTTACAGCCATTTTTTAAAAGCAAACTAAAAAAAAAAACATTTTTATAACATGTATGTTGAATCAGTCTTTTTTTACTAATTTAACATTAATTTTGTACGTACCCAGTTTATTAAATTCCATTAATTCTGCGTGTGTATGATAAGAGATTCCGATTCTTGTTCGTTTTGGTTATTGGGAGCTACCACAAACTGGCATATTTAGATTGATTCGTAACTCTCAATGAAATACTAGATAGGGTGATACCAAAATTAGGCTACCTGCAATTTCATCCATCTATACGTAAAGCCGACACTCGCGAGTAAAAAAATTCCAATCCTAAAATGATCTCTGTGCCAATATGCATAAAGCTTGAATTTCTGTGGTATAAGCCCGTCCCCCACGCGTCAATATTCGGTCGTGCTGTCAGTGTCATTTAGTTGAAGAATGAACTTTTTCTATAAGTCATACAGTTTATTTTTGGTGTGGCAAAAAAAATAATATTTTTTTTAATAAAATACATGCAAGCATGTTTGTACATAGGATAAATATCACGTGGGCACTAATTAGTTAAACTAATCCAGGAGATCTACGGAACAAACTCGAGTGCTAATCCCATAAACTCATGCACAAGTGTTATAAGCTTGACAAATTCACGAAATTCCTCATTTCACGTGGGTAAGTGACGTGTACAGAATAGGGCCCGTGCACCCCCGCTGTTGGTCGTAAAACCGAATTGACAATTTAAATTTAATCTACTTTATGGTGCGGGCGGAGCCTTACATACACTATTACGCATTTATATCATTATTCCATACTTTTATTTTGATTATGAAGGTCTTTGGGTGTAGGGTGTGAATGGGTTTTCGTCTTAAGTAATTGCGAGTGAGGCGAGCGAATTTAGTCTCCGCATGCTGGAGCGTCAATAACGGCGAGACAAAATGATTAACCATACCAATTTTTAGGGTTCCGTACCCAAAGGGTAAAACGGGAACCCTATTACTGAGACTTCGCTGTCCGTCCGTCCGTCCGTCCGTCTGTCCGTCTATCACCAGGCTGTATCTCATGAACCGTGATACCTAGAGAGTTGAAATTTTCTCAGATGATGTATTTCTGTTGCCGCTATAACAACAAATACTAAAATACAGAATAAAATAATTATTTAGGGGGGCTCCCATACAACACACGTGATTTTTTGCCGTTTTTATAGATAATGATACGGAACCCTTTGTGCGCGAGTCCGACTCGAGGCAAACGAGCAGACGTTTCACCTGATGGTAAGTGATCAACGCCGCCCATGGACACCTGCAACACCAAGGGCATCGCAAGTGCGTTGCCGGCCTTTAAGGAATGAGTATGCTCGTGCCCCCATGCTTCTAAATTCGCTCGCGCCGTCACTATCATTTGGTTGAAGAATGAACCTTTTGTATCAGACAATACAGTTCATATTGGTATTGGAAAAAAATCTCACCAGCGACTGTTAGTATCCTAGTTTGCGGGGAACTTACTGTCGTCTATTTTTTGGAAAATTTACTCTTTATTAATGATCATACAGATTTAATTTCTTTGGTATAAGTAACCATGAGTAAAAATTTGCTCGAGTCATCAATAACATTTTGTAGGAAATATATGCTTAAGCACCAGTGGCAAAAGTGTTAGCGAATACCAAAATCAACTTTATTTACTCATAGATAAAGTCCAAATCAAAGTGTGCAGGTTCAAACCCCGGCTCGCACCTCTGGGTTTATGTGCGAATCTCATTTTCATCCGAGATTACCACTTGCTATGAAACGGTGAAGGAAAACATCGTGAGGAAACCTCCACGTCTATAGAAAGGAGTGTGAAGTTCACCAACCCGCACTGGGCCAGCGTGGTGGACTATAGCTCAAAAATCTCCCTCGTATTGAGGGAGAATGTGCCCGGTATAATGGCAATAGGCTCGCCCCCTATTACATTGGGACCAAAATACATCGGCGAAGTGTGGGCGCACTACAGTGCACCTCTGCCTACCCCTTCGGGGAATACAGGAGTGATGATGATGATGATGTATTATAAAGTTCTTCTTCTCTTTTTACGAAATGAATATATTTTAACGGAATAATATAAAGTTCATTCCTCAACGAAATTACATTGACAGCGCGCGAGCGAATTTTGACGCTTGGAGGCTTCGCTCGCTTCTATCACAGAAATTAAATCTTTATGTGTACTGACAGAGAGCTCGTATTGGTATTTTCAAAAAATCGGCCAAGTGCGAGTCGGACTCGCGCACGAAGGGTTCCGTACCATTATCTATAAAACGAGGGAAAGAACACGTTTGTTTTAATGGGGGCCCCCTTAAATATTTTATTCTGTTTTTTAGTATTTGTTGTTATAGCGGCAACAGAAATACATAATCTGTGGAAATTTCAACTGCCTAACTATCACGGTTCGTTAGATACAGCCTGGTGATAGACGGACGGACGGACAGCTAAGTCTTAGTAAGTGAAGTCTCAGCGGGTTCCCGTTTTACCCTTTGGGTACGGAACCCTAAATGGTCGCGCGCTTTTTGGCGCCTGTGAGCATTTGATCAACTTTGTTTTGAATTTCGAATAAGAAGTTTAGTTACTATAGAGCGTGATATTTCATACACTCAGATAGAGTAAGAGATAGAAATATCTGAAATATTCTCGCCACACTGTCAAACCATTCTGTTTACTACAGCAGCCCATGACGTCACTCGGCAGTCTTAGTCTTTGACTAATGTGGCGCCACCATTCTGTTTGAGTCACAGCTCTTGTCTGTCTGTATTTGCTAACATTTTGGTACTAAATCATATTATTTATTGTGTAAAAGATTTCTATTTTCCCATTGAAGAAAAATACTCAATATAATCCACGACTTGGTCTAGTGGTTGGAGCAAAAGCTTACTGCACCAAGTGGGTGTGGGTTCGATTCCCAAAATTCGGATATGATTTTTCGAAATTAGCCCTGGTCTGGATGAAACTGGGATCGCCCCCAGTCCATTGTATGGTACCCATAGTATTAGCTCTGCTTATGTTGAGATCATACGATGAGTATGTGATGTCTGGCGTTATTTATTTAATCCTTTTGTTACTGTGAAACCCAAACGAGCGTTCCCTTTATTTTGGGTTAAAGAATACTATCACAATTTGGCTCAAGTTTACTTGTCTGTGAGACATGTAAGCGCCAATAAGCCAATAGTGGTGTTGTAATTGGAAGGTTCCAGGGTCGACATCCATTGGTCATGGTAAGATTCAACATTCCTAGTAATCTTTCCTGAGTTTATATTGAATACATCATCCTAAAGCTATTTGAACGATCAGCTTACTAGTATATAAGTGGTTATTACACTTCACTGAATTTAGTCACCTTAATTCAGTCGTTCCTGAATTAAGTCAAGTGTAATTGCATTTAGCAAGCTAGTATCCTAAATTCAGATTCTGGATGGTTTCTGACTGAATGAATGATTTAGAAGCCTAATTAGAAACGCATTTAGGAATGTGTAATCGCTTTTAGTCACCGATTTAAGTCGCCCGTCGTGGGTGGAGGACGTAAGATTTGTGCACGACACGATTGGTGTTTCCGATTTTTTTCCGATTAAAAAAAAAACGCTTATACTGGTAACTGAATTCAGGACAGTGTGATCAGAAGCTTCTAATTCTAAAATTCCTTATGAGTTAACCGACTAAATTCAGTGAAGTCTAATAACCGCTATAGTCAGACAACTCCACAATACAGATAATATTCATGCTGTATAAAACCTCTTGATTACGTGCTCCGATTGTGAATAATGCCGTCCAAACGATATATTTCTCGCGGAGCTCCAGATTTTACGACTCGCAGACGATGCCTACATTTCACGAACTATGTGATGTTTCATTTCTTTGGAGTTGATGGTGTTTCTCGACAAAATTATTATGCGTAAGTGTTATGTATTATATAACCAACCAAAATAAGGAAGAGCATTAAAAGTTAATTAATCATTTATGTTTAAATCTAGATGGTTAAAAAATTTGAAATATTCTGTTTTAATTGCAATATGATGTAATCACAGTGACGTAAACTAGCAATTAAATTTTTGAGCAATCACAATAATATTTATCATCTTTTCTTGTTTAAAAATACGAATAATTACTAAAACCAAGCTACGGTTTGTCTTTGAAATGACAATTCAAAATTTCAGTTTCAATAATCATCCCCACTTGCGGTACGTCGGGAAGAGATCTGTAGGAAACTTCCTCACGATGGGCTACCACTGCTTATATTCCTTCTTCTTTTTTTTCAGCCTGTGTCGACCCAGTTCTGGGTGTAGACTTCTCTCTCTCTTTCACGCCATCCGTTCCGGTCCTGTGCTAATACTATTAACATTATACATGTGAAAGATTGTGAGAATGGAGAGTGAGTGAGAATGAGAATGGATCTCTTTTACTCAAAAACTATTGAACGGATTTTGATGAAACTTTACAGTATTATTGGGCTATAATTTATAACGCTTTTGAATAATCGAATTCTGCGCACACGAAGTCACGAGTAGTAGTTAGTAATTTATAAAGTCAAATATCTTAACGCTCTACGTCAGTCATCATCATCAAGGTACATACTTTAATATCCAAACTTTACTCTAGATAACTGAGCGTTGCATATCACAGATACTAAAACCCAGCCAGATCATAAAGTTAAGTGTCTGCAAAGCAACGCAATCAAGTTAAAGATAAGAAGCGTTTAGGTACATTGTCGCAATCCGTGGCGCTGTATTCAGTGAAATATAGGCCATAAAATGCAGTGCCGACGAGGGCTCGTTACTTGCAGAGGACCTATTCAAGTATGCCGTTTCAGGAAATGTTTGGGAGATGCACAAAATTTGACAGAACAAAAAATATAGCATAGGATCGGATATAACAAATATAATACACTAGCTTCTACCCACGGTTTCATCGTTAATTGTTGGTCGTTATAAATGTTAGCCTAGCACGTATAAACCATAATACTATAGAGTTGAATGAGTAACAAACATCAATCCATTTATATACACAAACATTCACATTTCTAATATTGAAATAAAACTATTTTACGGATTTTATCGCGTTTATTTACTATTTTCCCGACGTTTCAGCTGCTTTACAGAAACCATGGTCACGGGGAGACTGAGGTGTAAGACGTCCTGATGTCATAGTTAATAACTGGGTACCCTCATATTTAGTTGTTGTTTGCGGTCCGATCCACGCAGAAAGTGCTCACAGTGTCTTGAGGTCTTGCAATGGTATGCTTGTTTTATTTCAATGTATAGTATTCGCGTAAATATAAGAAAACAATTTATAATATTAGTAGGATTTGCTGGCAACCCTGATAAAACCCGATGACCTATTTATAGGAGGCAAAATATAATCCTATTAACCGTATCACAAAATGTTAGCAATATTATTGTCTGCAAAAATGTATTTGATCAAAAAGTCAAAGAGCTTGCGGACTCCTTAATTTTTTTTTTCTTTGTGTCTCATACAAGATAAGTTGCTTTTGTTGTCTCTCAATTCAAAGTTATATTTTATTCACAGAAAAATATAAGATAACCTTGTGGATGTCGCAGACATTTCAATCGTGAATATTGGTGAATCCATGTAACCGTGACTAATTTGCGTTAAAACATATATTTCGTAGATAGTCCGTAAACTTTTGTTGATGAGTATTTTTTTAATTTTAGGCGATGAATTATTTAAAATTTTAGTATTCGTGTTGAAATTGAACAATGACACCATCATTATACAATGTATTCGTAAAAAAATAGTAAGCAAATATTTCAAAAATACATCATCACGCCTGTATTCCCCGAAGGGGTAGGCAGAGGTGCACTGCAGTGCGCCCACACTTCGCCGATGTATTTTGGTCCCAATGTAATAGGGGGCGAGCCTATTGCCATTATACCGGGCACACAGGTTTCCTTTCCAGGTTTTCCGTCACCGTTTCTTAGCAAGTGATAATCTCAGATGAAAATGAGATTCGCACATGGAACCCAGAGGTGCGAGCCGGGGATAGAACCTGCGCACTTTGATTGCAAAGCGTGCGTTCGACCACTCGGCTACCACTACTTACTACACATATTACAAATATTTCAGTCGGTGCCAATTCATGTGTGTTTTGCCTAGTCTGACGTATATTGGCACCTACCCCAAATATAATGAATTATAAGATTATTTGTAGATTTTAAGTGCACCTAGGTTTTTGAAGTCGGTTTTTGTCAACGTTATAATTGAAATAAAACTATTTTACGGATTTTATCGCGTTTATTTACTATTTGTTATAAATATTTTTTTCATTCAGTACATAGTGTTCTAAAATGCTCCTGATCAAAAATTTCTCGGACTTATATTTTTACTACAGCCCTTATTAACGTCCCACTGCTGGGCACGGGCCTCCCCTCAATGCGATGGGGATTCAGGCCATAGTCCACCACGCTGGCCCAGTGCGGGTTGGTGAATTTCACACGCCTTTCTATAGACGTGCAGGTTTCCTCACGATGTTTTCCTTCACCGTTTCATAGCAAGTGATAATCTCGGATGAAAATGAGATTCGCATATGAAACCCACAGGTGCAAGCCGGGGTTTGAACCTGCGCACTTTGATTGCAAAGCGTGCGTTCGACCACTCGGCTACCACTGCTGTGACTTATATTTTTATGAAATATATTTCCTTCTTCAATTTTATCCAAGTATATTTTTCTATAGACAAAGAGTGTCCGTGAAATTTCATTACAAATATAATAGCGGCCACTCTAATTTATCGTGCAGCGATCCGTTTTTATAGCGGCCGACTTCATTATGCTAATAGGGCTTCGATTTCATTCTCCCTCGTACCCAATCACTAGTGATTTTTGAGCCGTATCAGTTGCTGTATCTACGAAGAATCGCATTTGTTGGCCTGCTTTGCTGCTGGCATTAAATTTGCTGAAAAACATTATTAATTTAGCTGTGCACTTTTCTAGTAATACTACAAATTCTACAACATTTATCCCTTTGCATGGGGTTCCTGTTTTTTTATGCTGGTGTCTCTTTCTATTATTTTCTAACATAGACGCGAATTCTTCTTTCTAGGGTTCCGTACCGAAAGGGTAAAACGGGATCTCCATTTCTAATACTTCGCTGTCCGTCCGTCCGTCTGTCACCAGGCGGTATCTTTTGAACCGTGATAGTTAGACAGTTGAAATTTTCACAGATGATGCATTTCTATTACCTGTTGTTATAACAAATACTAAAAAAACAGAATAAAATAAATATTTAATGGGCTCCCATACAACAAACGTGATTTTTTACCGTTGTTATAGATAATGGTACGGCACCCTTCGTGCGCGATTTTACGAAATGGGTGAATTTAGGAAATTTAATGGAATAAGTGAGGAATGGTTCCACCTGCGGTTAGCAGGTATTTCATTGTCATCAAGAGCAAATTCAATAAATACACACTCATCGTCATCATCATCATTTGCCTTACCTTGTCCCATTATTTGGAGTCGGCGCAGTATGTCTTTTTCTTCCATTCATCTCGCTTTTCCGTCATACTGACATCCACTCCGATCTCATTCATATCGCCCTTTATACAGTCCATCCATCTTTGAATACACATTATGAAAAAAAAAATGGCGATGATAATGACAAAGATGGCGGATGGCCCGATGTAAAGATAATATAATAATCTCAATTAGAAATATTGATTCATAATATTTTATTTTACTCAAACCATAATTGGTTTCGTAAGTGCATTTAATCGGACTCAAGAACAGTTGTTAACATTTTATTTTAAACCAAATCTCACCCTCAGACGCATTTATTACTTAGATAGCATCGTTAATAACATTTATTACTCGCATAACAAATAAACAAAAATATTTATATTGCTAGTTCTAGACGATATTTTGCGTTCCAGTCAAATAATTGGGCATTTAGAGCCCCACTCAATTGGATTTGGTAATGAGAAAAAGTTTTGGTTTCGGCGTTATGTGTAGGTTGTTATTCCACTGGATACTTAATATAAAAAGCAAAATCATCTAACGAACTAACAGGACCTTTTCTTTTTTTTGAAGAGTACTTTTAATTGAGTTTTGTGCTAGCTCTTCTGAGCATTCCGGTGGTCGTAAAATCTGTTATTGCTAATTGCCTTATTTTCCTAGACATTTTGTTTTCTTTCTATAATAAATTTCTATCGTTTCTATAATAAATTTAAAGTAGTTCATAAAGCTTTCTTATTATAAATAAAAACTATTACAGCATGTATATTATGCAGTAAGTACTTACCAAATTTTACATAGCTCAGCCGTTGGAACACCATCCTAGGGATTTTCATATAATTCTCCCTCCGACAATTTCCCCTTAGATTTTATAGTGGACTCGCACGCACTAGTGTGATTTCCGACTGTTTGTCATTTTTTCGGCACCGCGGTGTACAACTTGTTCAATTTAGCGTCTCGACTGGACGCGATTACGGCCCAAATTTTTCTAATAATTAAGCGTGGTTTTGGGTATATGTATTATTTTTTTTGGGGACAGTTGGCAACACGCACGGGCTTAAATGGCTAAAGTTGTTCGGTAATTCCATAACGGTACCTATGTATTTTTTAGGAAAAGTGTGCCGTGATCCGAAAAATTGTGATATTTACCGTAAATTCACCAATTGTATGGTTCTAATCTGAACATAACTAGTTTAATATTTCGTTAATAGTTATAAAGCACCCAGTTTAAAAATAGTCTCCACAAGCCAGGCATTCTGTCATACCATGCTCAACTATCTTAGGTCATAACGTTTTCAATCGCATTCATAAATCTAGATTAGCTTACAATATCCGCCTCCGACAAAATGCCGTTGACAGCTGGAGTGAATTTCGACGCGTGGTTAAGTGGCTTTTAACAGAATTTCAATCTTTATGTAAATTTATAATGAATTCGTTTTGGTATTGAGCAAAAAAAATTAAGTGCGCGTGTGGACGCCCCAATTTTACAGAGGCTTAGTCCCTTTAATATTAGCCACTCATAAGCTAATAGAGTCCAAAGTTCTGCCTATAAATAATTCAAAGAATTATATTCCAGCCCCTACCATTCCGCTAAAAGACCATGTTGTTTATGTTTCGTAATATATTTCATTGTTTATCTAAGTTTGGGCCGAATTAATGAGCCGTCTTATGCGTAAGTAGCAGGGTTAGTAACTTTAGTTTTTTATTTATCTTACATAATTTGTTCAATTTTATTTTCTATAAGACTTTTCTCCTGTCCACTTTATATTTATAAGCATTTCTGTTGTGCGAATCCCATAATTTCCTCTGAAAATAAATATTTAATACCAAAATTTTGTCATATTATTAGACCGTTTTTTTCAGAAGTCGGAATTCAGTTTATGAACTTACTTTTTATTACATGCTTTATTATTTTTACATGCTTTATATTAACTTGCAATGTATGTCCGGGTGGAATCTTGCAAGTGAATTTTAAATCAGTTATCTTTAATCGATTGAGCTGTAATTTGGTATACACGCTTATTTTGGATGACAATGCATGCTAAGCTATGTGACGTCATTCTAATTCCAATATGGCGGATCATCCAAGATGGCGGAATAGTTATTTTTTCTGCACTACCACAGTATGGGTATCAAATGAAAGGGCTTGACGAGGAGAACACGAAAACTAAGGGCAATTTAATAAAAGCTTGTTGAGAACAACAAAAGTTTTTTTACCATTAATTTATTTATTCGTGATTTTTGATGCCAAGTGTATTTGAGAAAATTTTAAATCAATATGTATGTTTATGTTATTAAAAATAAGTTGTACGGGTCAGTACCTCATTTTTTTTAAAAAGATGGTTAAAAATCAATTACAAAATTAAAATATAACTATTCAAATACGCATCCTTCTTTTCTTGCCGATCTATTTTTTCCTCTAGAGATTTTTTTTTCTAGACGTTCTCCTTCACAGGATTATTTGAACAGACAACGGACCTCCTTTTTTCATCAGATCGGATTAAAATATCCTCCATCTCTGTCGCTCAATCCGTCGGAATCCTTCCAAGTTGGCGCTGTCGTCTGCGTCTATTAATAAAGATTTCCTTAGAAAGGGCCCCTGTAATACCCTGAAGACTGTCTGTAAAGGCCAGTACACATCGGGGTCATAAATACTGAGTAAACCTAGTTTGTCTGCCATTTCGTTTCTGTAAATATTGCACGTGGTAGCGTGGCTTTTACCACAGAAATTTAATCTTTATATACATTGGCACAGAGCTCGTTTTGGTGTTGTCAAAAAAACTGCAACGCGCTTCTTGACGCTCCTGTGTATCAGGGACTTAAAACTAGGTGTATTTGGTTTCCATAGCAGTGGTGGGAGCCGAGTGGTCGAACGCACGCCTTGCAATCAAAGTGTGCAGGTTCAAACCCCGGCTCGCACCTCTGGGATTTATGTGCGAATCTCATTTTCATCCGAGATTATCACTTGCTATGAAACGGTGAAGGAAAACATCGTGAGGAAACCTGCACGTCTGTGGGAACTTGACTAGTTATCGATAGATGTGTGAAGTCTGCCAACCCTCACCGGGCCAGCGTGGTGGACTATGGCCTGAATCCCCCTCGCATTTAGGGGAGGCCCGTGCCCAGCAGTGGGACGTTAAAAAGGGCTGTAATAGTAGTAGTATTTGGTTTCGGCTTAACAAAGTCTTTACGCACGGGTATCTAGGAGACGTATGTTGGGTTGAAACATCAGCCTCCTACGTCTTGTTAGACGAGGCCGTTTGGCGTAAACGCATACGTTTGAAATGTAAATGTGGGCACGGATAACAGACTACACACGAGCCGTAATTACATTGTACTGTCTGTCTCAAATTAAACTGTCCCGGTAAAATTAGCAAATTTTTTTAACAATATGAACTCTTGTGTCGATCCGTCATCTTTATCAATGTCATCACCCTTTTTTTATAAGGTGTATTTATTGAATTGGTCCTTTCCAGTAATTACTTGATATTGCCATAAATACCGCCAATCGCAAATGCAGGCGATCCTTATCTTATTTAACTAAAGTTTCATAATTTCATTTATTTCTTTAAAAAAAAGTAGTTTTCTTGTGTTAGTACATACACGTATAGATTGAT
Source organism: Ptilodon capucinus (assembly GCA_914767695.1). Taxonomy (NCBI): domain Eukaryota; kingdom Metazoa; phylum Arthropoda; class Insecta; order Lepidoptera; family Notodontidae; genus Ptilodon; species Ptilodon capucinus. Next base: position 9,304,924 of record OU611821.1, read on the forward strand.
TTTATTTTAATAAATTTCTTTTAAGCGTCAATGTTCACTAAGTCGTCGATGACATTTCGGTAAAAAAATACGTTTTTCTACGAGTTATTACGTTTCGTAAAGTTTTAGTATTGGCAAAAGTTTTAACACACGCGTAACATTCGGTTTATAGCCAATAAGCGTAGGCCTCTGGATTTCTCACAACCTAGAACTTAGTTTAATCATCAACTCAGTGTCAAGAATAAACCGAATCGATTCTCGTCTCGCACCTTTAGGTTTTTCAAACCGCATGTGAAACACGTTTGAAATAAAAGAACTCATACAAAAGCCTGACAAAAGATGTTCTTATTCGCAAAGACCCGGCTCTATTTCTCGACCCACATACAAAGAATGCCGCGAACAATCCGTCAGAGTGTTCACTGAAAGTTCGGCGGAAAGGACGGCTTCGAATGTACTCAAGATCCCGTATTTCACTTGTGAACCATGAGAAAACGATATGTGACCGAAATGTCGCCTTCACTACCTACTGCCCTTACTAAGATCATGTTCCCCAATGATGTTGAGTAAATTTATTTTAAGTCTATCATGCAATAGTGTAGATTTCTGTTTTAGCGTTGATTATTTAGTTATATCTGCATATATTTTAAAGAATTATTATTTTATGTGTCCTTTACATTACATTGGGACCATTCTCGCCCCCTATTACATTGGAACCAAAAATACATCGGCGAAGTGTGGGCGCACTACGGTGCACCTCTGCCTACCCCTTCGGGGAATATGGGCGTGATGATGTATTATTATGTGTCGTTTAAGATTTTTGCAGCGTTGTCTGTCTCTAACCCGTATTGATACCACTAAGTATGAGAGGACAGATTCCAGTTCAGTAACATCAGAGTTGGAAAAAATGTTTCGTTAAGAAAAATTGCCTTTGGTGTGAAAATGTTCTCTCCTAACTTTATTTAAACTGTAAATAATCATGGGTTCACAGTGAGAACTGATGGTATCGGTGAGGAGAGTTGGCACTACTATCTGGGACTATCTGGAACTATCTAGGTTACATCCGACTTGGACTTGCGAGTAATATGAAAAGTTCGAAAGAAACTAATACCGAGATTCGGATCGTAGTGGAATATCTCTTACTTTTCCTATCCATAAGGTAATGACGGAAGGCTTCCAGTTTCTTGCAGATAAATTTACTTGCCGTGGGGTATTAGTGAACGTTTCAAAATGTAATTGAAAATATATCTCCTTACAGCAGTGGTAGCCTCGTGGGCAAAAACGCCCACCTTGAACGTAAGGGTTACAAGTTCAAATCCCAGGCCCGCACCTCTGAGATAATTTTCATGTGCGAATGTCATTTTCAACAATGATTACCACTTGCTGAACGGTGAAGGAAATCATCGTGAGGAATCCTGCACGTCTATAGAAATGCGTGTGAAGTTCACCAACCCGCACTGGGCCAGTGTGGTGGACTATGGCCCAAATCTCCCTCGTATTGACGGGGAATGTGCCCGGTATAATGGCAATAGGCTCGCCCCCTATTACATAGGGACCAAAATACATCGGCGAAGTGTGGGCGCACTACAGTGCGCCTCTGCCTACCTCTTCGGGGAATACAGGCGTGATGATGTATATTATTATATCTCCTTAAGGTGTTGACATATTCTTTGAACTGCTTACATTTCAAAAGTAGATTATAACATAAATTGGCACACAGAATTTTATTCATAGACTACCTAATTCAGTTTTAGGTGAAAACTGTTCTCACCTACCCATAAATACATAATTTGAATTTCCGTGGCATTTCTCTTTAGTTTTCATCTAGTTTGGCGAAATGAAATTCTGAATTTAAAGTCCTAAGAGCAATATCCAATGAGAATATATTATAAAAAACTAAATTAATATAACCCTGAATAGATATCGATTCTATTTCTAAATAAATAAATACATCATCACGCCTGTATTCCCCGAAGGGGTAGGCAGAGGTGCACTGTAGTGCGCCCACACTTCGCCGATGTATTTTGGTCCCAATGTAATAGGGGGCGAGCCTATTGCCATTATACCGGGCACATTCCCCCTCGATACGAGGGAGATTTGGGCCATAGTCCACCACGCTGGCCCAGTGCGGGTTGGTGAACTTCACACGCCTTTCTACAGACGTGCAGGTTTCCTCACGATGTTTTCCTTCACCGTTCAGCAAGTGGTAATCATTGTTGAAAATTACATACGCACATGAGAATTATCTCAGAGGTGCGGGCCTGGGGTTTGAACTTGCACCCCTTACGTTCAAGGCGGGCGTACTTGCCCACGAGGCTACCACTGCGTACAATTCTATTTCTCCAATAAATTTAGTTCCAAATATAATGTTACTGTAAGGTTATAATTACTTTCAGTCAAGATGCGTTCTGGAAAATCTTTGCCACTACCAAAACGAACTGACTCAAACAAAATGCTCATTCCTATACGAAGTATCACTGACACCGAGAGCGAATTTTGCATCGTGATCGCGTGGTTATTACCACAGAAATCCGATCTTTATCTATATTGACACAGAGTTCATTTTGGTATTTGAAAATAAATTGTAGCATGCGTCTTGACGCCCCTGTGCACCGGGCTTTAAGACAAATCAAGTCAACCCTTCAAAATCTCCGGACCAAGACAGTGGAGGGACATATTGACACTAGTAGCGAAGATAGGGTTAATCCGTTTAGGGGCCCAATCTCAACTAGCAAAGGCCCAAATACACCCGACTCCAGACTCGTAACCTCATGAAAATGTATCAGAAAAATCAAGTCGGTTACCTCTGCTACGACGCTCGTACGTGCTTGTGGAGCGCTTCACAGAAGGTAGCGATTGGAGTCCGTCCTATAACGTACCAGCTTATACCTGCGACTTTGTCTGCGTAGACTTCGATTCTTCAATATCGTTATAAACTGTAGCCCATATGTTATTCTAACGTACAAACAATAATACTGTAAAATTTCATCAAAATTCGTTCAGCAGTTTTTGCGTGATAGATTAACAAACATCCATCCATCCTTCCTCACAAACTTTTACATTTATAATATTAGTAGGATTTAAAGTGAAAACAATAATAATAATAAAGGAGCAGCTCGCGTTAAGCAGCTGTATCAAGACACTGTTTCAAAAGGCTGCAGCACCCTAAGCATGATCGTGTAGATATAAGTTTTATCTTTTTCAACTGTCAGATTTGTCGAGAAAATGACGATATTTTTTTTATTTTATTTGTTCTCAATAAAATAAAATTATAACAATCAAAAAAGTCTGCCAAACTGCATAACAGTTTGTCGGCAGCAGTTCTCGTGTATCCATTATACATTTTTCATTACTTAAGTGCTAATATATAATCTAAATATACGGTCTTAAAGGTATATCAATACAGATCAATACGGGTATATCAAGCCATAGCTTTTGAACTGTAAATTTACTTAAAACATATCATTAAACTTAAGATAGCCTATCTTCTCTATTACTATGGACACAGTGACAAATAATGTTTCTTTAATATTTTTTTCAGTTGATATATTTATATTTGTATTTATATTTGTTAGTAGGTCTAGAGGCAATTCATTTATCAAGGTCGGTACTATGTATTTGCGTGTTCGTTTACCAAAGTAGTTGGTTACTTTTGGAACAGCAAGATTCTTTTTTTTAGATAAACGAGTAGGGTACATTACCTAGATTCAATACCTAGATTCTTTTTTTTTTTCTCCTCAAATCTGACACTTGAAAGAGATAAAACTAATGTCTACACGATCATGCTATAAAGCCTGGTTCGGAAGTGAGGAGGTTCCTCTTTCTGGAGTCTTGACAGCTGGTATCTAGGACTCTGTTTTAAATGCTGGTGGGGAACTGTTTTTTCTCACATTTTGTATATGTAATTCCTTTCATTTTTTATTAAAAAAATGTAATTTATAGGAAACATAAATAACATCAAGCATATCATCCGAAATTTGTTAGTTTAAAAAACCTAGAAATAAAATCTTGATAGGTTAATTTTACGACGCTGCTTTTTAACATTTAGACCACACAAGCCCAGCATAAATATTCAGTGTGGGGCCCAGATCTCTTATTAATGAAAAAGGGTCGCGAGGTATTTTAATTCAACTACGTGTTAAGGATTTTGCCAGGATACTTACGACGTGGAGGGGAAAGGTCTAGTGTGCAGATGTGCTAAGTCCGGGGATTGGATTAATAGTACGAACACTGTTTTTACGATGTCGCTAAGTTTATGTGGGTACTCGATTCTGCTTTGAGTGGTCTACTCAGGGTGTATCAGAAGTCCGAAATAATACTTTACTATTTGCATGAGTATCGGGTATACAATTGAATGGTATAAACATTTTCTCGAAATTCGAATATGATTTTTTTTCTCGCCGCCAATTTTGAAAACTGGTGATAATTCGAGTCCTATGAGAAACTTCCAAATTCTGTTTTGTAAATATTAGTAGTCAGTCCTAGATGTAGTTTACGCTGTTAAATAGGGTTATGGGTGTACCCTAAGGCCACAAGACTATATCTGTGACAAACACTCAGAGGTCTGTAACTTAGAAACTATAATAGTCAGGTATAATCAGCATTCACTATGCATCTACATATTAGTAAACTAAAATATTATTTCGGACTTCTGATACACACTGTATAGGTGAGTTTATTTAAGTTTCATCTTCTGCAGATGGCTCAAGTGGCGCAAAATAGTAACCTCGATCAGGGTTATTTATGGCTCAACCATTAGGGGTAGAGACTTTCGGACCGTAGGGCCCAGGTGTTCATCACATTTTAAATGATTAAGATAAAAAGCTAGTTATGTAGATGTATGCCGTGACCAGTGGTCTGATTCATATCTCGCACAGAGATTCAGCATTGCCGTCCAACGTTGCATTGCTACCAGCCTTCTGGGAACTTTCCGAGCGACAGCTTGGAACAAGTATATTTTTTTGTAATTTTATTGTATGTAGATTTGAAATAAATTGAATGAAGAAATAAAAATACATGATTTAGTGCCTAAAATTATAGTAGGTACACTCTTTAAGAGTAACTTTAATATAATGCATGTATTTTATTTGATGCATTATCACATAGGAGTTCTTACGTAATTGGGTCGTCACCGAGAAAGCATGCCGTCTCTGTCACGCTTATTTATGAACATGTTAACATGGAAAATCGGTCCCAAGAGGCTTCTGATTATATGCAAGTAAATATAAAACAATTTAATTTATCATAATGTTATCGAATTACCTTTTTGAGGGTTCCGTACCCAAAGGGTAAAACGGGACCATATTACTAAGACTGCGCTGTCCGTCTGTCATCAGGCTGTATCTCATGAACCGTGAAAATGTTCACAGATTATGTATTTCTGTTGCTGCTATAACAACAAATACAAAAATGCAGAATAAAATAAAATATTTAAGTGGGCTCCCATACAACAAACGAACTCCCCCTAGCCTAGCACACTCCACCGAATTCCCCGCACCAATTCCCCCATTGATTCCAATCAAAACACAACCAACACAAAATTCTTAAACAAAAGACAAAACAATTCCGACAGAGGGCGGTATTAACTAAAAATAGCATTCCGACGTAATCTCTCGACAATTGTCTTGAAAACAATAAGCGTTCAGTAAGCCGGCAATCCGCTTAGTGCTTAGCACTGGTACACGATACGAGCTGCAGACAAATTGATGTCTTGCAATGAGGAGTTTAGAAATAAATTGTTTATCATTCAGTATGAGTGCTGTGTTAATACCATTTAGAACTAGTTAAAGCATCTAAAGTGGAGATGGTCAGGCCACATGTTAAGGAGTACTCAGGAAAGGTGGAGTAGAACTGTGACAAACTGGTACCCCAGAGATGGAAAAAGGAAGTGGGGAAGACAACTTAAGAGATGGGAATATGAGTTAAAAATTACAGCGGGCCCTTACTGGAAAAGGGTTGCCAGAGATAGAACACAATTACAACTTAGAGATATCAAGAGATACCATGAGGATATCCTCTAAATGAGGAAAATAAACACTAGAAAACAGACAGAAGTTCAGGATAGGCTTATTGATTGATTGATTGAAATTGTGCGCTGCGAAAAGGACTAGTAGTTTATAGCAGACTAAAAAGTTATAAATAAACCAAATATCACCAGACAATGCAAAGTCATTATATGATCTCAAACTAAGCAAAGCTTGTATTATGGGTGGACTGTGTTCCCAGTTACACCCAGTTTAGAGCGAATTTCAAGATTTGCCGCTGACGTGAATCGAACCCGCATCTGTTCGGTGCAGTGAGCCGAGTGGCCTACGCTTAGACGGGTCCTGGGGCATTTCGCCGCACAAGCCGTTCGCAGCACGTTCCGAACCGCCCAAGGGCTCTTTTTGAATAGGCTGTTTCGGAACACGTTCCGAAACACCAGACCCAGTGGTCGTAATTAACTTATCAAGTTTTTTATTTTTACATTTTGCGACCAAAATAAACATACGAGCTGACCCCAGTCCTATTTAAGAATCGAAATCAATAGACATTATTAATGACTCAGACTAATTTATGCAGGATGCATTTGAAAAGAATGTATTTTTCTCAAAGAAAATTTGTTAACAAAAGATGAAGCTGTGAATTAACATACGTACGTAAATTTAAATAAGCAGTGGTGGCCTCGTCGGTAGCACGCCCGCCTTGAACGTAAGGCGCGCAAGTTCAAGGCCCGCACCTCTGAGATAATTTTCATGTCCGAATGTCATTTTCAATAATGATTACCACTTGCTGAACGGTGATGGAAAACATCGTGAGGAAACCTGCACGTCCATAGAAAAGCGTTCACCAACCAGGACTGGGCCAGGGTAGTAGGCTATGGCCCAAATCTGCCTCGTATTAGGGAGAATGTGCCAGGTATAATGGCGATAGGCTCTGCCTACCCCTTTAGGAATACAAGCGTGATGATGATGTGTGACTTAAATTTTACGTCATTATTTTGCTATCATCGTACACCCACAATTAAGCGCTCTTAATATCAAGTTGCGTTAGAATATTCTGTTATAAGCTTCTCCACGTTCTCGACTTATAGTTGAAGAAGACTTTAAGTTGCGGTTTGAAACACACTCGGAGGACATTCCTAAGTCGGACTAGAAACTTTAGAACTCGCAGAGTTCTCGAAAAGTTGTAAGGCTTTGTAACAACGAGTGAGAAACGGGGGACTTGGTTTGATACCGCATAATACGCTGGTAGAACTATATTACAAGATACCTTAGTGCGTTAATGAGTATGTCTGGCGATATTTGAAAAAAAATATACTTTCAGCGTAGATCGGCTACGGTATTCAATGTGATAATCTCAGATACTCGTTTTGTTTCACTAACATTAGAAGACGCCTTATGCCGATACTTAAATATTAAGCAGTTGCTTATTTCAGTAGCATTCAATTTTAGGTATCGGGTTAAGGTGTAGTGTGAAAACAGAAACCTTTTTTCTTGCCATCAATAAATTATAGGTACTTGCATAAATAAAGTTTTTTTATATATATATTTGTTTATATATATATATATAAACAAATAAGAATATATATATATATATACATATATAAACAAATAAGACATATATAAACAATATAAACATATATAAACAATATATATATATATATAAACAAATAAGAAACGGTGCCTAATCTTCGTTAATCGATTCAGAACGTTTAATTTTTTTTTTTTTATAAAATAATATTTGCGTATGGAACTAAAGAGCTGCAGCTTCACATCCAAAGAGACGCATGTGGCTCGCGAGCCGCAGGTTGCCTGATCTAGGTTGTTGATCTAGGTAATAATAATTCACCACTTCCGATCCTAAGCTCAAGTTGAATGTATCTAGCAATACAGGGCAGCCCCGACAATTACCGGGGTTAAGTGTTAAGGCCCAAATTCCGTGTTAAACGTCCAATGGGGATTCACTAGTGGTGTACATTATTACCTGACATGTAAGACCCTTCCACGAGCACATACAGACCCTTCTGTCCACGAAATCATGGCCCATTTCGAACGAAAACGGAGCCGAATTTATACTGGTCTTCGTCCGTCCTTACAAAATCTTAGTGACTTAAATTACGCTATAGGATGTTGAGATCACTCTGACGATACGATAACCAATTTTGACGTTTAATTTTGAAGGTATAAAGTTGAATTTCGTTTGGCTATTTAACGTTACTAAATCTCATGGAAAATGATGCTGAATAATAAGGTTATTACTTAGTTAGTTGTTCAGGAGTTACTAGAATAAGGAATTGAAAATTAAAGATTTCTAATTTCTGAATGCACAAAACGAAGATTTTAATGTAATAAGCTATTGCTTTTAAAGATGAGTCTATTAAATTTTTAATCATAGTCCCCCACGCAGCATAGCAGTGGTAGCCGAGTGGTCGAACGCACGCCTTGCAATCAAAGTGTGCAAGGTCAAACCCCAGCTCGCACCTCTGGGTTTATGTGCGAATCTCATACGGTGAAGAAAAACATCGTGAGGAAACCTGCACGACTCAGGGATCTTGACTAGTTCTCGATAGATGTGTGAAGTCTGCCAACCCGCACTGGGCCAGCGTGGTGGACTATGGCCTGAATCCCCCACACATTGAGCGGAGGCCCGTGCCCAGCAGTGGGACGTTAAAAGGGCTGTATTTAGTCCCCCACGCTGGCCCAGTGCGGTTTTTTAAAATTCACATCCTTTTATACATAGATGTGTCTCCTCATGATATTTGGCTTCACCGTAAAGCAAGTAGTAATAATTAAACTCTGAAAACCCCAGAGGTTTAGTTCGGGGTTTGAACCTGCACCCATTATTACCAAGGCTTCCAAATAGACTACCACGACTCTCCTTAAAATGAAATAAATTATATGTTACCTCTAGCTTTTTAGTGCACCTATGACGATTTTCTGCCTACGGAAGCTTAAAATGGCATTAAACATGCCAAATAAATGGTTTGACTTTAATTATTTGCTATAATCTGCAAAACAGACTTAAGTTTTAGTAATAAGTTGCTAATATTATCCTCGGTGTACTAGTCAAGTTAAATTGTCGTTTCAAATGATAAACGATTTTCGTCCTTATATCTCTACTCCCACGACTCATCAATCCCCCAAAGACTACCCCAAATGCCAAGATAATATCACCAATAATGCCGCTCCGATACCAAAATACCGTTTAAACCTAAATTAACCTCCTCAGCTTACCGTCCCAGATTTCCCTCGGTATATTTCGGCCAGGACAATAATCTACTGAATGCAACGTCAGCTGAATGAACAATGGCCACTTACCAGCATAACCTCATCTTCGCGAGTGCTTTAATCTCCTTAAATTAAGGTTCAAATTTAGATGATGATAGGTCAATAAATATGGACCAGTTCCGGATTCTGAGTCCGCTATTAATATAGATTTTCGATTGGTCTGTCAATATGTAATGGTGTTTTGTGAATTTCTGTCCCCGTTTGAAGGCATTTCTAGATATTATTATTAAGGTCATGGTATTATTAATATTGATGAAGGCAAGGATAATGTAAGCTTCTGACTTTGGCTTTGTTAGGAAATGGGGCCACGTCAAATCTAGTTTGCAGAACATTAACCCAAACACGTCAAAAAGTAATCACTATTCAAATAAATCGGCGAGAATGTTATTTTAGCGATTTGCTATCTTTCTAAAATAATGACAGTATTGTAATTGAGTAAGTAGTATTAGTTAAGTGATCTAACCTATGGGTTTCTGTGAATCTCAGTTTCATTCGAGATGGTCACTTGTTCAGAAACGACGAAGGAAAACATCGAGAGGAAGCCTGCACTTCTGGGGGAACTTTAGTCAAGTTCTCGATAGATGTGTGAAGTTTGCTAACCTACACTGAACCAGGGTGGTAGACTATGGTCTGAGGTCGTGCCCAGTATTGGGACTTTTAATGATCTTATTTTTATGTATATTGTAATTGAGAGATATTTTGAACATCTAAATTCAAGTTTGATCCTTTCAAGCCCCGCATAATTATAACTACGAATTTCTATTGTTAGATACATGCAATGTCCTACAGTAGGCGTGCATATTCCACGCAAGAAACTCGAATCTTCTTTTTACAATTTTCAAAGCATTTGAAACAAGACGATTTAATTAAAGCGAATATCCTGAAGAGTTCCCGTGCAGGCATCACGTGAGCAGAAGAAATCTACCTCGGACCGTATATTTAAGCTTTCACTGAGCGGCAATAACAGTAAAGCGTCCCGGGGGAAACTTGCACAGAGTAGTATTCAAGATACATTCACAAGGAGGTAAGTTTCCGGATAGGTTTCCGCCGTAGGTAGACTGAAATTTACTGAATTGACAGTCTAAATAAGTTGTTCAACGTATTAAATGTAAAGTACATACTCACTTGATACAGTAATCTTTAATAAAATCAGGATATCATTAAAGTGCAGTGCGCACTGCTGTAGTTCGAAAAAAATACTTATTTAGAATTTAGCTCGCCTGGGATCATATCAGGTTAGCTTAAGCCTGAAGCACACTGGGGCGTCCACCCACGCGCGTCAAATTTTATTCCAATACCATAAGGTAAACCAATGTATGTGATATAATACAGATATGTACTTACTGAAATTACCGCATTATACATTATTTATGTCTGTATAATTGTTACCTACGGGTTTTTACCAACGGTGTTTGGTTCATTATTTTGTTATTCAGTTCGACCCTGTTGCTCACTTCGGCCGAGATTTAAGAAGATAGGTATTACCTTCTCTGCACTTGCCGTCGAGTGTCTCTTTATGGTGGCCTTAATGGTGTGACGGAGTAAATGCGAAATGTTAATGAAAACTTCTAGTGAACAGGTGGGAAGCGATGAAGTGGAAAATTGGATGGGTTTGATGGTTTCACAGTTTGATTCGTAAGTAGGAAGCGTCGACTTAGTAGTCACTCTATGAAATCACTCCATACATATAAAATGCACTCTCGAAAGACATACCTAGAGCATCATTTTCATCAAAATAAAATCATAGATATTTTGTTTAGGTGTCATACTGTTGGTGCTTCTCAGTGACCCCACAGTTAAATGCAAAAAAACATATTCACCATTCACTTTGTAAATGTCCTACCCTTTATTTATGACTTCACATAGCTAAGCATGCATTGTCATCTAGAATAAGCGTGTATACCAAATTTCAGCTCAATCGGTTAAAGAAAACTGATTTAAAATTCACTTGCAAGATTCCACCCGGACATACATACATTGCAAGTCAATATAAAGCTTGTAAAATAAAACAAATCTATAATTAAACATTGAGTTAAATGACATAGTTATACAGCATCTAGAAGGCATGCAAAAACTTCCTTCTATCCTTGATATAAACAACATATAAATATTCAGAAGCGAAATTCTCTTGGTAATGAAAAACCACAGGCGGTTAATACACAAGCAAGCCTCGTGGCGTAATAACGTGACTGAGACGATAATGATATACAAGAAACTGTAATGATACACGTTGGTAATGAACTATGGGACTGACGGAAGGTCGTAATTTAGAAAGATTTTGACGAGACACGAATTTGCTGTGATGAGAATGTGTGTTAATGTAGATTACAAGACGTTTGATGTTTGGGGCAATTTATATTTGTTTATTACGGTGTCTTTTAAGCTGTTTAAATGAAGGTATAAATAAATAAATATCGCCAGACTAGGCTTATCGTATGATCCCAGACTAAGCAAAGCTTGTACTATGTATACACTATTACTATTACACCCAGACCAGCCCCCTTAGCATGACCGCGTAGACATAGTTTTATCTGTTTCAACTGTCAGATTTGTCGAGAAAATGACGTCACATTGAACTTTTTGTACTGGACATGGCTCGGTGTGACATCATTTTCTCGCCGAATCTGACAGTTGAAAGAGATAAAACTTATATCTACACGGTCATGCTACAGGGCCAGGGGTCCGATTTTCGTTTGATAGACATAAAATTCCCAAATTTGGCAAAGGCGGGAATCGAACCCGCAACAACCTGGTTCAGTGAGCTGAGCGGTCTACGCTGAACCCACTCTACCAAGTCGTCCAATATGCAATGATTGTGTATCTAGAATGCTCCAATATGCTGAATTCCATAAAAGATATTGAACAGATAATTTTCTTGTATGAAATTCTTAAACTCGAAACTCTACAAAATCCAGGAAACAATAAAAACAAAAACTGAACAAAATACCATGCAAACGATCTATAATTCACCTCACTAGATGGCGCTCTATGAAGGCAATATGGCCGCTAGTTTCCGCCGTATCGCCGACGCGCGCACATCCGGTAAATTTGCTTCCTGTGGCGCATGAAACTCTAGTACATGAAGCCAGTTTTAATTATGTTTGTTTGATGGAGGTAGTCAGAAATGTTTGAACTGTAATCCCGCAATTTAGACTTAATTCATTTGGACTCTTGTAGAAAGAGACTGATAAATACAATTGTACTTACGTGGTTTGTAGATAGATATAACTTTTTGTAAGTTGAATGGTACAGAGGGAATTCGTTTTTCTGGAAGAAATTCGGTGTGGTTACATTACAAGGTAGATTGATACCCGACGATTTAATCGCATTTTGAAGGAAGCTGGCTGTAATAAGTTTAAATTCAGTTTTCAAATGAAACTCGCCAATACTTAGGACAGATTTTCAGGGGGGTTACTACCCAAACTGATAATGGATTCATCGTGACAATTGTAGTGTCGAATCAAGACAGAAATCGATGGTACTGAAAGTAGGATTACATTTTTTCCCAGTTGACGCCAAGTTCAAAAAGGGCTTTAAAAATAAAAAACTAAGTGACTCATAGAAAACAGATCATTCTTCATGTCATTGGTAATAGGAGTGAATTCTGGACGCGTGGTCGCCTGGCTTTTACCACAGAAATTCAATCTTTATTTATATGGAGACACAGTTCATTTTAGTATTGAAAAAAAAAAATGGATACTCCAGGGTCTCATGAAAAAATTAAGGATAATATCTTCGTAAGTAATAAAAGTTGTTATTGTTTTCGAAAATCAGATTCTAATACATATTTGTATACATTTACCTGGCAAGGTATATGGAAGCATTCAAAGTATACGATTTTGGAACGTTCTAAACAAGCAGTTCATCAATAACCCCTGAATCTGCAACTGTCGTACTCAACTCATTGCCAAGAAAAACCAATTATCCGGGGGAGTGGGGTTTACTTGGATCACTGTTACTTCCACCAGTTCGGCTATTAACGCTTGACATTTGTTATGAATCGTTTGCAACGTGCAACAATGGGCAGTTTAATTAAGAATTATCGAGGGGAGGTTGGGGTTCTTTGGAATATGCGTGCTCTCCCGTCATATTTTTTTCTTGTTTACGTCTGTGGCGCCATTAGGCGTATTGGGTGCCATTGTAGTGTTGTAATAGCCAAATATTTTTCGTAGATATATTTATTTTGAGGTCTAGCTGGGCGGCGCGGCGTCGAGATTACAGAGTTAGAATTTTCTGTGAAGTAATACTTGTTCGTGGATATTTATGACTGTATGCTAATAATTTGTTTCTTTATTTACAGGTAAAGGATTTTGTTCAGCTTACAGATGTAAGTATGTAATTTATTTTGGACTTTATTTACAACAAAAACAACATTTTAAGTCGTGTTTTGTACTCCACGAAACCGACTCGTCTCCTTAGCTATTGTTATTCCATCTTTAATATAAGCTCAGTGATAATAAAATTAAAATGTCGGTGCTCACGACGTAGGAACATAAAGTCGCAAAATGAAGAAATTACGAAAGTAAACAAAACATTTAGTCTGCCATTAAATTTACGTAGCCACACATTACACTAAATGTGTCAACACACCCCAACCTACCCTTTGAAAATTGTATCTTATTGCGTTAAATTTTAAGTATATAATTGTACTGGTTTTAGATGGTTTAAATAAAAGTTTGTTTCATAAAGGCTATCAAATGTGGCGTGCCGCATGCAATCTCGCGGAAGCAATGAAAATGCTCTCGCGAAAAAATAAAGTGCAGATGATTTATAGAGATGTCTGCGAGGAAAACCACGGGAATGACGTTGTACAGATTAATATTATTATGCTTCGGATGCAGTTATGCATTTACTTTTCTTTTAAGAACCCTTACCACCATCTGACTTGCAGCAATGTTGTTTATGTTACTTTCAGTTTAACAATATTACTTTAAGAGGGGGTGGCTTTTTTTTTTTTTTTTATGAGATAGGGAGACAAACGAGCAGACGTTTCACCTGATGGTAAGTGATCAACGCCGCCCATGGACACCTGCAACACCAGGGGAATCGCAAGTGCGTTGCCGGCCTGTAAGTGGTAAGGACCAAGTAATGGATAATTCCAAACACATAACGGAATAAGCGTTTAACCTAAAAAAATAAACTATTAAGTCCGGTCTACACTGAGGCGCCAAAACACGCGCTACAAAATATTTGCAAATACCAAAACAAACTGTTTCGCTAATTCTTCAATTAAACGACATTGACTGTGCGAGCGAATTTTGACGCGTGGCTTATACCACAGCAATTGAATCTCTATTTACATTGACACTGAGTTGGTTTTGGTATTGTCAAATTCTATTACGCGTGACTTTAGACGTGATTACTATACTTACTTAACCAGCGCTATCAAAGTTTCTACAGTCGATAGCTACTATTTCAACTCAATTATTCACACCAAAAACCTCATCGGATGTGTATCCAGTCCGAACAAATAACGTCGCGAAAGTTTAATGCGTTAAGTCCGATCAGATAAACACATTGCTACCAACTAAAGCAGCGCCGAAACCAGTTTGAAGTTGCTCTACGAACTGGGCATTGGTCAGTGCATTTAATAGTAGTACCAACACACGAAATCGAAAAAAGTTTTTCAGTTCATTTTGAAATAGGACGACACGGCTTGTTCTAGTGGTTTCAGCGTAGGTTGCTCGGCTCATTGAAGCAGGCGGTTTTGGGTGCGATTCCCGCCAGTGGCAAATTTAGGAAATGGCCTTTTCGGAATTCGCCATGGTGTGGCCCCGTATCTGGGTTCATCCCTAGTCCCAATGGGCTGAGTATACAATTATATTACCCATAGTATAAGGTTTTAGTTTGCGATCATACGATGAGTATGTGTTGTCTGGCGACTGGATAGAGTTAACTTAATTTTGCCGTTGGTATACTGGTGTCCCCATACAAAGTAACTACAAAATAAGTTTGTAATCGCAAAAAAAACATTTTAACAAAAAACAAAACAATAAATTTACAGTTTTCAGATTTTTTCCTTTACTTGTGCTATAAGACCTGACTTCTTGGCGAATTTCATGATTCCAGGTCAACGGGAAGTACGCTCTAGGTTTTTTATTCCCGTGCCAATGTACTGAAAATGCAACATTAACCGCCGTATCTTTTGATTGCGTTAACCCAGAAGTTTCATTTTTTTAGGGCACCAAGGGACCGCAGAGATAAGTCTCTGTTATAAATTTCAACTTGATCCATTCACGCGTTTCTGAGAAAAAGGGTCTTGACAGACAAAAACAGACGGACAACAAAGTGATCCTGTAAGGGTTTAGTTTTTTCTTTTTTTGGTACGGAACCCTAAAAGTCATGGCACTTGCTTTTGTTAGTGAAATATGAACCTTATTGAATTTAAAATATAAAATTAATTAAAAAAAATACTTTATAATTGCACGTGTTAATGCTGGCTCCACTCGAACCTCTGTTCGAGGCAGAGGCTGAGGCAGGCGTATGGCTTTCACAAAGCGGCGCGTAGTCGACACCACCTTCCCAAACCCCACACACACTGGAGCGTCAAGACGCGCGATGCAATTTTTTGATGTGGAACATCTAATGGCGCGCTTGGCTAGTGAGAGTAACTGTTGATGCCGCGATGCCGTGATGAGTAAACTTCGAGCAGCTCCGTGGCTCCTCGGTTCTTTCCGCCGATGAGACTTCGCCCACCGGCTGACTCCACTCACTCGCCGCTACGACGCGACGCTTCTCTCTCTCTACTCTAAATAACATAATGTTTCACATCTGCCAGGCGTTACGCGACGGCTATTTTTTTTCAGATACCAAAACGAACTATGCCTTCAACGATTTATTATATTCTAAAGGAAGTTTTTCCTGTCATTTGACAGTTCCACGCGACTTTGACGTTTACGTAAGTCAGTGGTGTTAGCACGCATGTCAAGGCAAGATCTCTGTCACGGATTGGCTCGCTCGCTGTCTGTCTTATTTCATACGAGAGAAAGCGATATAATCAACATATTCTGTGACATAAGTCTAGTCTTGGCACACCTACTGATTGTCTTTATCTGTGACATAAGTCTAGTCTTGGCACACCTAATGATTGTCTTTATCTGTGACATAAGTCTAGTCTTGGCGCACATGCTTCTATATTCCTGATAGTCTCATAAGTCTTGCCGTATAAGACTAGACGGTCGGGACATCAATGAGAACGATACCGGTTTTTTTTTTGGAAAGTCTTTGGTTACCTAAGTATCTACATTTATTAACATCATTGTCTGTGTCAATATACATGTAGATTGAATTTATTTGGTAAAAGATACGAGACCAAGCTACAAAATACACTCGTGCGTCAATGACATTTCGTTGGAGAATGAGCTTATTGTGTGAGTAAATAAAGTTTATTTTGGTATCGGTAAAAATGTTGACGCGCGCATCTTGACGCTCTTGTCTGTCCGGGGCGTAACCCGTCAAAGGGCGTAGCGTATATTATATCCAATTATAACGGGCAAGCAGTGCAAAGTGCCACTTTAAGCATTCACTTCTTGAAGTTAGTTTGTAAGTGAGTTTAAGTAAGTTACATGAGCTCAAGTTTACGTTAAGTTACATGCACTTGAGTATAGGTAGTTTGTAAAAAATCTAGGGTAGTTAAGTCAGTGAAAAAGTTGTGGTTATTTTAATTCGTTTTATGATTTCGAATGTTACGTAACCAAACGTCAAATTGGTCGTATTTTTTAGTTTTTCTTCCGTCATATCTCGAATAGAGATGATGTCGAAAATGCGAGAATTGGGTCGCTGTATGCCGAAGTTTAATAAAAGTATAAGAATGACAAAGTTATTTCATGTGACACTTTACTATATTTCTTTATTCACATGCTAGTGGATACATGCCGTGTGCTATTAGGATTAATGGACCGAATGTAGCAAATGCATTGTTTTATTGGTCTAAAACCATCTTCGCAGTATTGCCTTTCAAATGAAATCGGTTTGGGGCACAACTGTTGTATATTTTCAAATTGTATAGCGGACATAGTTTGATTTTTTTGTGTTTTATATATTTAGATTTTGTTAAATAATGTTAATTAACAAGCCCAGGATAGGGACAGGTGGAGACGAGAGGGGGAGGCCTTTGCCCAGCAGTGGGACATACAATAGGCTATAAAAAAAACTTTAGTTAACAAAACGGAAATAAATCTCAGGCCAACATTATTTCAAATAATCTAAATTGATGTCAACACTTTTATCATAAACAAGCTGTGCCCGCGGTTTCACCCGCGCTAATAGTTACTTTGGCGTAGAGTGATGTTATAAAGTCTATGATTATATATAAGTCTATAACTATAATACCCGATTCATGTTCGGGAATTTTCCCGTTTTTGCCACATTATTCGTTGCTGCTCCGCTCCTATTGGTCGTAGCGTGATGATATATAGCTTATAACCTTCCTCGATAAATGAACTATTTAACACAAAAATAATTATTCAATTCGGACCAGTAGTTCCTGAGATTAGCGCGTTCAACCAAACAAACAAACAAACAAACAAACTCTTTAGCTTTTAAGTAATAAGTAATAAGTATATAAGTATAAGTATATAAGTATGGATAAATAATCTTTGTAGAACTATTGCTGAAATTAAATTGTTTCCGGAAACGCATTACCTATCGCAGTTGCATTATTAAGTATAAGTTACGTCGTGCAAAATATGTTCCAATTCCTTGTCGCAATGCGCAAAAAAATATGATGAATGGACGACATTTTTTTGTGTACGTACCACAACTAACAAAACCCATGGGGTAAATCGCCCAGTTGTCGACTCATAAACAAAAATAGGTTACTTTCCGTGACGGATAAATATCCCCGCCGGCGTGGCAGGTATTCGCGAAATATCGACGTCATTTACGGGTTATATCGGTGGTATTTACGCAGTGTCCGGGCACTAACACGAGTTTCTAACACCATTTATCATAGCGCGCAAATATCAATAACTTGGTCGCGGGAAGGGCGGGGTCGACAGTAACTAATGGCGTTATCCGTACTTAGCAAGATGGCGGAGATTTAGGCACAATATTTGCTAACTAATTTTATTAGTATTATTGGTGATCCTATCGACATTAACAATTTGGTCTTCGCGTGTCTGTACTACATTTATTATTATATAAAAAATGCAAATGTCAACTTCAAAAAGTGAAAATAAATAAATATACACTTATTTATTTTTAGCGTAACGGTAAGTTTTTACCCACAGTTGATATTGCACCTTTGGAAGTATAGAGACCTAACTCGAAAATAATGTTGTTGAAAAGTGGTCGTTATAACGACCCTTTAAGATTTATAGTCGAAATCCTAAAATTTCAAAATAGGTCTCTATACTTTTAAAGGTGCGAATTATCACTGTAAGTCATTCCTCTTAGAGAAATATGTCTATCTGTTTATTACGAAATGGTTGGCACATCGCTTGCTCTATCTACAGCGATATGAATGTGAAGGTTTGGTTTTGACACTTCTGCGGACGAAACTCGAAGTGATATATAGTTAGTTGCGTTCAGTTCACGCTAGAGGGCCTTGTAATGATATCTTGTAGCATACGGATATTAAAATAAAACTATTTTACGGATTCTATTGCGTTTATTTACTATTTTATTTTCCCGACGTTTTGGCTGCTTTACAGCGACCATGGTCTGGGGGGGACTGAGGTATTAGACGTCCTGATGTAATAGTCAATAACTGGGTACCCTCATATTTAGTTGTTGTTTGCGGTCCGATCCACGCAGAAAGTGCTAACAGTGTCTTGAGGTCTTGCATTGGTATGCTTGGTATTGGATTTAATCATATTAATTACTGGATCCCAAGTTGGTGGTAGCACCCAGCCATCTTCCCTATTGAAATTAGGATGTTTTTCATTAACTAAACCAAATAAATATGAGGGTACCCAGTTATTAACTATGACATCAGGACATATAACACCTCAGTCCCCCCGTGGCCATGGTTGCTGGTTAAAGCAGCCGAAACGTCGGGAAAATAAAATAGTAAATAAACCTGAAAGAATCCGTAAAATAGTTTTATTTCAATGTATAGTTTTCAAGTAAATATAAGAAAACAATAAGCATACGGATATGTTGAAAACAATAAAACAAACGCAATTGTGAAGATAATATTGGAGTTATATAGCACATAAAAATGTGTTTTAATATGTTGAACTCCGTGCGGGATACATACGTCCCATAAAGCCCTCCGTTAAAAAGAGCCTGTAATTTTTGACGCATGCCAAAACGAACTGTAGTAACTCAAAGAACAAAGAAATGTCAAACAAATTTTGACGCGTGGTGGCTTTTACCACAGAAATTCAATCTTTATTCATATTAAAACAGAGTGCATTTTCAAAAAAGAAATGTTAATCCTGTAGCGTCACTAGTTGAGCGTAACATTAGAAAAAAGTAATTGTTCTAACTATGGCAGAGGTGTTAATATTAGTAGGCACACAAGACCCGATCACTATGCGTAGAGGATCACCCGAACTACAGCTCGTAACGAAACTTGAAACAAGAAAGGGCGAAAGTAACCGAGCAGTGCGGAAAGTAAATAAGTGAAGTTATAACAAGCGTGGCACCGCGAGTTAACCGACCGAACCTAACAAAAGTTAGTAATGAGATATCCCCAACGCCGGATTTACTGCCTACTGTTTGCGAATACACACGCCGCCGGGGGTAGTTTTCGTATGTTCGCTTTGGATACAGCGGGGTTACATATTGGAGAGGAACAGGAGCTTTCCTGTTTGAGTTTTAATGTTATATGTTAGGTATATCGTCGTCATTTAGTATATTCTTGGTATGTAAGATTTAGACTACATTAGTAAGAACATAACATTAGTAAGATCAAAGATTCGTCAGAAAAAGGTATCCTTGCTGTACTTACCTGATCACTTTGAGGATAAAATAATTTTGCTGATTTCTAGAATGAGTGCATACGTTTTCTTTTGTATAATTGACAGACGTGGCGGTCTGCTAGTATGGCCATAATATTTTGCGTATTCTATCAAATGTGATGTGTTCTATAAAATTAAAAAATATAAGGGGGAAAATGATTTGACATTTATATGTTATTTTACTAAATAAAATAAATAATAAATGTCAAAACGTAGTGGGATGCATAAAAGCAAGCATAAAGCAGAGATGACTGGCAAAATAACTAAATGTGAACATTATCTTATAAACAATGCCTAATGGTTAGTTGCTAACATACGCGTAAGGTTGCTAACGTAAGCGGTATAGTTTAAAAAAACGGAAATGTGAAATCTTTGTCCTTTTGTTATATTTATATAAGTACCCTGTGTAACACGTGTAAAACCATGTAGGTACTATATTTTTTTAATTCCGCGTGCAATTCGTCCCTACCAATAATTGGTACCTTTACCCTTTATCAAGAAACATTTGTATTTTTCTCACTTTTGTAACAGCCTGTATACATGGAGTCAACAAGAGGTAAATCTCGTTGTGATTAAGTAGGTATACCAAGAGATGCATTAGGGGAGAAAGCCTCATAACTCGTCTAATGAAACAACTACACTGATTCTTTCATGCGAATATTTTTTTAATAAAGATAAATAACTTACAAACCAACTAAAATAAGAATATTATCAAAGAAGCGAGCTGCAACATTATTGCCAATACCAAAACGAACTCTGTGTCAATAAAAATAAGGATTGAACTCCCGTGGTAAACGCCGAGCGACCACGCTCTAAAATTCGCTCGCGCTGTCTATTAAATTTTGTTGAAAAATGAGATTTTCCGATGAGTCCATACAGTTCGTTTTGGCATTGGCATGCAATTTTACCGCGCGTCTTGACGCCTTGGTCTACCCAGGGATTAATTGTATATAATACAGGGTGTATTACAAGTCCGAAATAATACTTGACCGTATACATAAGTATCGGGTAAACAACCGTATGGTATAAAAATTTGATCGAAATTCAAACATGACTTTTCAATATTTTTTCGCCGCCCATTTTAAACTTAAAATGTCTCTAGTCCTATGAAAAATTTCAAGTTCTGTTTTGTGAATATTAGTAGTCGCCTCTCGTTTATTTAGTTTGCACTGCTAAAATAAAATAAGGTTATATATGAGTGTGCCTTAGGTCATAATACGATACCTATGACAAATATTCAAAGTACAGACGTTTGACTCAGAAACTATGATGGTTAGTTATGATCTACCTTCACTATGCATTTGCATATTACCTACCGTATATGTACCTAACATATTATTTCAGACTACTAATACACCCTGTATTCACCCTTAGGTGCCTTTAAATAGGTTCAAGTAGGTACCTACCCACCAATTGGCAACAGGTTCAACCAAACCAACGCGTTTACTACAGTTTTCATTAAGCACCGGCGGCTACAGACGGACCATTGAAAACTAACCGTAGCCAACTAAACACTGAACGACTCCTCATCTATCTTAAAACTTAAGCATCCAAAATTGAACTTTAAATTCTATGACGTAAGGCTGGAAATTACGTGATTGAAATATATTAATTGCCGCTGAAATGTGAACTTTATTGTAGTTGAACATAGATTCAAAATTGTCTGGAGTGATGTGGGTGGTGTTATGAGAGACTGAAACTGAGCATTCCAGTAACGCATTGTTGGATATGAGTTCTCATGCTTATGTGTAGTTCTGCTGTGTCGGTATTGTGGACCGGTTTCATATTATTTTCTCTCTTGTTTGTTTATGTGCCTACCTGACATGCACTTCCGGATCCCACTCCAAAATTCTTGCATCCACACAACACAATTGCATGGGTACACTAATGTGGGGTGTGTGCTTACTACCAATTTTGTAATGTGCAAAGGATTAATTATATTGAAATAAGCAACGCCCGCCGTTGGTAAAGCAATAAATACGCTTCTTGTTCTATTATAGAAAAAATTGTGCAATGAATTCGACTTCGACTTTTTTTCCGTTTTTTTTCGTATTTTTTAACGAAATGAATTTTAATGGTAGAAGATGAGGAATGGCTGAACTTGCGATGTATTCTAGTAATATAAAGTAATTAATGCTAAGGATATATTCAATAAATACACATTTAAAATAAAACTGGGTAATAAGGATGGCAGATGAATTCCTTGCGATTTTTTTGACCACGAGACCGATAGAAATACTATAACATGTAAGGTCGACAAGACTGAGTCTGTATTTAATTGTAAAGGATTTATTCAGAATAGAAATAAGGATATAACGATATGCGTCACTAACAATGCTTTACCTGAGATAATGAAGAATGAAAAGGAAGTTTTTTCCAGAAATTTCATTAAGCCATGAACACACTAAACGACTTTTCTAATCCGTTTGAAACTTTCCACTTTTGACATTCATTCTCGTTAGCAATCCAAAAGTAGGTCGCAGTTTACGAAGTTACAAAAATATTATTACACAAATCCGTCAGATGTTTTGGACGTTGGGATTCTCCGATATGGCAACTGAACTTTTTTAATTTAGTCCCCAAACGACGGTGAAAGGTCCGGAATTTACTTAATTATTACCAAAGGTGATTTTTACTCGTAATTTAATGCAAGGCCGCAGGTAATTTAATGTTGAAAAGCGAAGAACCAAATTTGTTCAATTTATGGAAAGCAATTTGAAGAGAATGTGTTGAGTGAGATAAAATCAATATAATCATATATCATCACGCCTGTAATCCAGGAAGCGGTAAGCAGAGGTATATTTTATGAATTTTATTCATCAATCTTTATCCTCAATATGATTTTAAAGAGGCTATTGACCTAATTGTTACCGATTTACTATCCTAACAGAGACACACTAATAATTATTATTGTAAACGATTTCATGAGTAACAAACTGTTTTAACTATCGTAACATTGATGAAGCTAGGGATTGAAGAACTCATTCATAACGTGTAAAGCATCCTTGTACTACCTCCAATAAGTACCTTTTGTTTACAAAACGATTCACGGCAGAGGATTACATTACTCTCTCACCCACGTATTCATTGTGCAAATAACCAATCATAATCCGATTTAGAGCTTACATTATGAACAAGATACTTCATCGCTTCATACTGTGCAATTAATAACAAAACAAAGCACTAACGAAGCAAACAATATTGAACGCTAGCAAGACCACTGAATTTCTACACAAAAGAGCACAAGTTCACTTTTCTTCCACGCAATTTTATCATTTATATCATAGAACTTTCAGTTCAATTTCATTTGAGGACAATACAAGTGATTATGGCACTAATTTCGAAGTGACTACGGGTATAGAGGAGGAATCACGGCTGGGTTGTTTTCAATGGATAGTATAGTTTGCGGTTTGGTGTCTGTCGCGTTTGTTGTGCAAGTTGCTTGGACAGGCTGCAATATCTACGTTAAATGACAACGCTATAAAAGGCAATTTGATCCATTTAAATTATGCTAATAGAAAACTGTCTTAATAACTAGTAGTTATCAATAACATAGTAAGAATATCTTTTTAAGATTAACGAAACAAGATGAGTTTTAATAAGCCCTAGTGTGTCTACTAAACAAACTGTCATAATAAAGGTTGTTTTAGAATTTGTAACAGCGTACTGCACTCAGTACGCTGTAGGCCACTGCCTAGGATTCTGGATTACTCATTTATTTATTTATTTAGACTTTAGCACAAAGTTGTACAAAGGCGGACTTAATGCCAAAGGCATTCTCTAATAGTCAACCTTAGGGTGATGCAGAGAAAACAAGGTAGGTGCACTATAATATATGTTAGAAATAATTTTCAGACATTAATTTACTACGCATGGTCTGTATTCCTTTAGATTCCTTAAGTCTAAGAACATGAAAATTATTTGCTACATGGAGTCAAGTGTTCATAACGATCCTAACAGTTACTCATGCCACATACTCCAAATAGGTTACCATAAATTTACCTCTCACGAAAATTTTAGGCTGACTTTGCGAGCACGCTTTAGCGCACTCGCATTCCACCTCATTACCTGTTCCCGGCACTCGCGTAACGAGCCTCAGTTGGCTGGCCGCACCTGCCCCGGGATCGCTCAGCCTCAATGTTTGTTTGCTAAATGGCTTGTCAGACGAGTGGGTTGAGGTTTGCGTGCGTGTACCTAAAAATAAGGTTTCCACGCCTCCAAGTATCAGACTACATTCAGTTCACTACGAATAATATATCTCCAGATTATTTAAAACAAAAAATATTGAAATTTAGTCATACCCACCGCATTAGAAAAGCTCCTTCCAAGTTAGTGTCCTTCAAAGCATCAAGGGTCCTGGGTCAGGGATAATATGAACAGGATTTTAAACGTCCAAATAGTTTTCATTGTATCATAGACAAATCCTACGCTAGTTACAAAATTCAAAATAATATCAATAATCATAACACATCCTTCGCATTCATTATTGATGATATAGGCCACATATCTTATCGATCAATCATCTTTAAATCTTCAGAGAATAGGTGATGCGTCTGTGCAGTATTAAAAAGACATTACGAACAAAAACTTTTGTATAACTCATCGCCATTTGAGACAGTCGACTCCCCACAGCGCGCACCGCCGCGATAAGCTCTGTGCGTAAATATACTGAAACCCTTGAATAGAACTAACGATCCGTGCACCAGAGTATTGAAAATTTATTCTAAGTACATGGGGTGTTTGATGGTTAGTTATGGTACTGCTTTAGACAACTTAACCGACTTAACCTGACCTCCTGATATCTTAAAGAAACGTCTCGCTCATCCGCCATTTTGTTCACTCAGTCAACGAGGGAAGGTCTTCACAAAATGGCCGCGCTTGAAAATGCTTCGCGGAATAAATGTTGTACAAGATATGTTGTGTGTAGAATGTTATTTTTTGGACTGTAAACGAGAGTTTATTTTATGGTGGTGTTAACATAAGATGTAGGTGGCATTTTTGAACGTGTGTTTGCATGAATTGCATGAAAATCGTACGAGCTATTTGTTTTAAACGTCGAAGAGAAACTATGGGTTTGTTAATGGTAGAAATGGGGCTTCGAATGCGTACGATGCTCACGTATTAAAAAAACCGGCCAAGTGCGAGTCGAACTCGCGCACTAAGGGTTCCGTACCATTATCTATAAAAACGGCAAAAAAACACGTTTGTTGTATGGGAGCCCCCTTAAATATTTATTTTATTCTGTTTTTTAGTAACAGAAATCCGGCAACATAAATACATCATCTGTGAAAATTTCAACTCTCTAACTATCACGGTTCATGAGATACAGCCTGGTGACGGACGGACGGACAGACGGACAGCGAAGTCTTAGTAATAGGGTTCCCGTTTCACCCTTTGGGTACGGAACCCTAAAAATAAGGACCCAAGTACTGAGTTGAAAAGTGTCTCATTATGAGGGGGACAAAGACTATCTGCCCCCTTACCACCAGTCTTGCAGCAATGAATTTAATATTACTATCAGTTTCTGACAGTTACCCTAGTACAAAATCTGTCAAAAATTTACAGTTACTATGGCAACAAACAACACCTCAAGTGGTGGTGGAAAGCTCCCAGAAGCCGTTTTGTAATACCTCATCAGTGTATGGATGAGTACGAGTCTCGTACGGAAGTTCATCTATCAATACTTTGCCCCAAAGGTATGTTCCAAGGATTGGGGGCTACTAGGAATTGGAGGCTGCCACGGGCGGATTAGGCGCGGCCCGATGGACGCATTCTGCAGGCCTGCCTTTGATTTATGATAGATGCCGAGCACTCCGGTGCCCTTAGACATATTTTTCGCATTATTCGCGTGAAAGGAAAAGCGATAGTCGTACGCGGTGACGCGTGATAACATCAAGATTCTAAAGGTGGAGCGTGAAATGAATAAAACACTTAAATGTTTAGAAGTTTTCAAAAATATCTGGGTATCTATACTAATATTATAAAGAGGAAAGATTTGTATTTTTGTATGTGACGAATAAACTTAAAAACTACTGAACCGATTTCAAAAATTCTTTTGCCGTTCGAAAGCTTCATTATCACTGAGTAACATAGGCTATATTATAAACCCGTGGGAAGCTGGGACGGGCCACTAGTATTTAATATACGACTTGTGAAGATCTTTAAGACTAAGGAAGGCTGATTACGAAGGGCTTGCGTCCTTTTGAAATATTAATATTGTCTCACTCAGTGGTAGTCTAGTTGGTAGAAAGTCTGTCTTGAACGAAATATATGCAGGTTCTAACCTACGGACCCTCGCACCTATGGGATTTTCGAATTTCATATGCGAATATAATTTTTAATAAAGATTATCTCTAATTGAACGGTGAAGACAATTATTAGGGTACCGCGGAAAAAATAATAACTCAATTTTTTCGGGGTTATCTCTGAAACGGCAAGACGGATTTTGACGGTACTTTCACTGACAGATAGCTGATGCTATGAGCCGTAACATAGGCTAATTTAATTTTGGAAAAATAAATTGAATTGTTAAATTCCACGCGTACGAAGTCGGGCTCAGCTAGTAAAAAATATTAAATTAAAATGGCGAATGAAACAATACGTCTGGCCAGTGGTTATTGCTAGTCTGGGGTGGGTCCGCGCTGGTTATAACTCATCGGCGGAGATGTAATTAGCGAGGTAGATGATAACTCCCGCGCTTGTATATCACCGTCTGACAAAACCTGGATGCTGCTCTCATAGCCATGACTTATTGATGCATCTTTAGATAAAACCACTGCGAAAACATTCATTAAAAAAACCGGCCAAGTGCGAGTCGGACTCGCGCACGAATGGTTCCGTAACATTATCTATAAAAACGCCAAAAAAAATCATGCTTGTTGTATGGGAGCCCCCTTAAATATTTATATTATTCTGTTTTATATTATTTGTTGTTATAGCGGCAACAGAAATTCATCACCTGTGAAAATTTCAACTGTCTAACTATCACGGTTCATGAGATACAGCCTGTTGTCAGACAGACAGATGGACGGATAGCGTTGATCCTGGCTTACAGGAGTAACAGTGGTGGGAATGTGTGGCGGGCTTAGTCCCAAAAAAAGCAGCATAACAGTAAAAACGTTTGTTAAATTAATAGTACCTATTTAAAGATGATTCAAAGGTGTATAAAAAATAAAACATTTGAGATGTATCACCTTGAACACATCGAGGATCGAACAACGAAAGTAAGTGGGACGACATTATTCGAGAGCGAAACATGACACCTCCATTAGTGGCGCAACTTGTTATAGATGGCGCTGTAAACGCTGGCGACAAGACAATGGTGGCTTTATTTGAGTGTGCGCGGAAAAATTTGATTAGTTAGGTACAGTTTCTACGGTAAAAGTAATTTCATTATGGTTTTCTGAAGTCATTTTATCAACTTCTTTAAATTGCTATACTTTTAGAACATTCTTAGTGCGATATTCTCGATACTGTTAGCACCATTTTTTTTTGTGTTTGTTTTTTGTTGACGGGGAGGAAATCTTCAGAAAGATTCCCAGTCTTCTGTGTGGGAGAAGACTGGGATATGTGGGATTCTTACCCACTAAAACCTCCCCGGTGGCCGTCTTCGACACGTTAGAGGGACTCCGGGATCTCCTACCGGAACGCACCGGTGTCCCTCAGTGCCTCGCTCCCGAGCTTTGTGCCCAGGAGCTAGACTCGGCAACAATTTTAGCCATTACAGATATAGTTTCGTTGTACTTTCTGTACACCAGAATGGACATCTATACTATATTATATATATATATTAATATTATAAAGCTGAAGAGTTTGTTTGTTTGTTTGGTTGAACGCGCTAATCTTAGGAACTACTGGTTCGAATTGAAAAATTCTTTTTGTGTTGAATAGTCCATTTACCGGGGAAGGTTATAGGCTATATAACATCACGCTACGACCAATAGGAGCGGAGCAGCAACGAATAATGTGGCCAAAACGGGAAAATTCCCGAACATGAATCGGATATTATTATAATCATAGACTTTACAACATCACTCTACGCCAAAGTAACTATTAGCGCGGGTGAAACCGCGGGCACAGCTAGTCAATTATAAGGTTTTTCTTCTATCCAATTAACTAAATATCTACGGTTAGACATAATACATAAGTATTGTAAGAATTATAATTATTTAGTTCAACTCATCTTTTAAGAGACTATTACTATTTAATTTCTGAGCACATTGTCTCAAATCAAGATCTATATTTGTATTGCCCCAGGCAGGTCTCGGAGGGCGCTGCGGTCGCCTGCACGCCTGGACACGTCTGTAAACAATCAATATGCTAATTTGGTTAACCAGCCCTCAGGTGGCCAATGTACCACGATACATACAAATATTGAAGTTTTGATCGTGTGATTTGGTACTGTCAGATTAATGCCTATTATTACATTTAAGACTGATAAAACATATTAACTGAAAAATACTTGATTCATTCGTCATCTTTATGACCTTACAAATACTAACTCTTTTGTTTGATAAATCATTTATTTTGTTTGATTAGATAAGAAGACAAGCTACGCGTGGTATTTATTAAGCTAACCATTTTGAGGTTAATTGTAAAGGAACGTAAGTCAGTTCTCATTTCATGTATTTGTAGAAATGCTTGCATGAAAGTTTTGAAACGCTGTAAAAAGTATTATCAACGAGGCACAACTGTTCATTTTGCGCGCTACAGCCAACTGCTTCACACGAATGCACAAAAATCATAAAACTTTATATCCCGTGCGGTCGTTCCGTGCACGCATCCCGCCGATATTTTTTTTTATTTCTATTTCACGCACGTGGCGGCCATTTTAAATCCAAATGTAATTGAGAGTTATGTAAATGCGGCTCTCGGTCAGCCTGTTTACCATTTGCGCACGAATTTCGGGATTTGCTATTTTTACCAGGGGATATAAATGGCGCGGCTTCCACGTATGCTGATACGTCTATAGATATGGAGAATCCTGTTTGAATATGGACATCTTGGACCTAAAAATAAAAAAGTAACTAAGTATTTAAAGTTAGTTTTTCAGTTCTGAGAACAAATAGGGTATTTTTCTTTAGTTGCAAAGTAGTTTTTATTTCGTTTTGATATACTAAAAAAGACATGATGGCAAAAGCTATGTTGCAATAAATACAGTATAACCAAGAAAATTAATTTCGAGACCTGAAATCCATAATTCACCCATATTATCGCGAGTTTCCGAACCGTTGAACATTGTCACCATTTTCAGTGAACCTACAGCCAAGGCCACTACTAATACAACAAGCGATACACTCCCAAACGATTCAGAGGTCAAAATAAATTGGTTTTATATTACACCGTCTAATTTACGTTGATCTACCACAGCCCTCTGTGCAAACTTTTAATAACCGTAATGTGGTGGGAGTTTGAAGAAATTGAGAGATCAATTTACGTTGGTCGTGTTTCGCCTATGGCTGGGAATGACATGAGAAATGAAGTGGAAATGATGGGACGTCGGGAATGGACCCATTCGGTCGCAATGGTCATATTCCGCCGGACATTAGTATCGGTTCATCAGCCCTTCACATGCAAAGGTATGTTTATTGTGTGCAATAAATAATGCTATTGTTTACTGCTGCTGTACTTTACAGTTTTGTTTTTCAGAAAAATCGTTAATCAGGTTTAATATAAGTTACTGGAAGTTTTTTAGGAAAGCTCATCGCTAGTGTTGGATCATTTTCGGTTGATATTTATAAATGGATAATGTCTGGAAAGTTTTGAGAAGAGAGAAGAGAAAAGATATCAACAACTTCTTTTTAACATTACCTAATGTCAATGGTAGGTTTAGTATTTACATTACTATTAGGGCTTCCCAACTACTCTACATAATATTTGAACTAGAGGTGGGCTGACATCAATAGTTTAATGTCCAAGGTGAGAATCGAACTCTGAACCTCGGTTACGAGGGCTGCTCGTCTAACCACTAAGCTATTGCTTCTCCTTATCTATTCACTGAAGTATTGTGAAAAGTTGGTTACTTTTACTGTGTTGACCTATATCTACTTGTTAAGATTTTCATGAAAATTGTTTTGAACCCTTTCGATTGTGATGGCACACGTAATAACTTTTTATCTCGTAACCCGAGTAATTAAAAACAGCGGCTTCAGAGCCATTAATGTCACATTTTCCTTATTTCCATCGTCCAAGTCGGACGTAGGTACGTGTTACATTAAAATTCCATGTAACAGGAGATAAATCTTCACGCCATTACACACGGGGGGCGAGCATGGGACAGGTGTTGTTATTTTTACACCCGGAAATTGGGTGGCCACTCTCATTTTGGATACATCACTTTGAAACATGCATCCTGTGGTAAATAAGTACCGCTATAATGTAACCAAAGTAGGTAGGTGCATAATTTTTCTAAATATTTTTTTTGGCATTTATGAGCTTCGTAGGTATTTTATTTTAGAGCTTCTTGTTCTAAAGCATGGAAATATTATATCAAAAATATAATTTTATTTTTCTTGGTTACATACTACATTAATAAACCATCTATACCGTTATAAAGTAGTCGGATTAGCACAACGAAGACATGACATGTAATTTTCACATGTATTGAGTCTACATCTGCTAATGAGAACTTGTCTAACATAAGTCAATTACATGGTAGAATAGTCATCTACTAATTAGGTTGTACAAAATGTTAGTTTTTGCATAGAAATGAAAATGGTATCTCACAAAAAGTACTTACTTATTTTATTTAACTAGATATTATCTTAAAGGTTGATAAATAGGTATCTAATAGAATAATAAATTTTACGGTTGATATAAATAGAAATACCCGAACGACCACGCGGTGACGTGACGTCGTCCGCATGCGCAATGGTGATAATACGCGCAGCTAGTGGCGGCTAATTTCGTCGTACATGACAAGAGCAGAGTGGCGCAGTGGAAGCGTGCTGGGCCCATAACCCAGAGGTCCGTGGATCGAAACCACGCTCTGCTAGTAATACATTTTTGTATTTTTTATTATTATTTTTGTTATCCAACAATTTTATTTACTTTTTTACGAAAAATCTTCGCGATATGGGCATACTAGCCTATTGTTGTAAATTGTGGAGATGATTTTGAACAATTTTGCTTCTACCGGTTCTCTCGAAGACAGTAAGCGACCAAAAATAATTTTAATAACTTTTAGAGAAGGCACATTTTTCAACGAAATTTCATCGAGTGAATTCTTCCGCCATGTCACAAGGCTTTTACCATAGGAATTTCATCTTTATTCATATATAAACAGAGTACATTAAAAAACAATCTCGATATAGGGAGTGAATGTATATACAGTAATGTTAGGAAATTAGACAGAGCGTGCCGTTACTTAGCAACCGATTTATAGGGTGGTGTGGGTTCTCTCATATGAGATTCCATTCAAAATATTTTTGAAATTTTCTCTGTCTTTTATTACTTTGTTGCCGCTTTTCGGGTGAAATGAAAAGGTTCCTTGAAAGAAGTGCGTAAGCCTTTCGCGATGCTATAGCAAAGGCTCAGAAGAACATTAAGGGTTCCCTACTTCAATTGTTACTTCACTTCATGGCGGAAAATACACCACAGAAATCAATATACGTATCTATTAATACTAGCTCGTGAAAAATGGTTTTTGTTTTTTCCCCGCAGAATCCCATTTTTTTTTAAAATGAAAAATGGATTTCGTTTTTTAGTTTTAAAAGTAGCCTAGTTTACTCCTAGCATATAAAAGTAATACGGTACTCTAACAACAAAACGACATTTTTTTAATGTTGGTATATCGGTCGATCGGTATATCGGCTTGTTTACTGTAAATTTTTACTTTTTTAAGGCCGTTATGAGGTGATATTTTTAACGATTATTGATACTAAAAATCGTGAAAAATTAAATTATTTTTTTAAACAAAAAACTAAAATCGACTTCAAAAAACCTAAGTGCACTAAAAGCTACAAATAAGTATTACATTTCGAATTCATTACATTTGGAGTCAATTGTGTGTATTTAGTGTCTAGTCTGACGTAGATTTTTTTGTTAATTCCGCTTAATATTCGGAACGGCTGCATCGTTTTAGACGGGACATTCACTGACAGATAGCTGATGACTGAACTTAGACATCTTTATTATACGCGGGCGAAGTCACAGGCGCAGCTAGTATAAAATATTGTACAGAAATCATACTTAACAAAACTTTTTTTAAAATATTAGTGTAAAATTAATGAAGGAAAATCTAGATAGGTACGTTCATTCAAATTAAATGCTAAATAATATTTACTACGAGTATCTCATAGTACCTGTAGACTCGAATGATAGTGAGTCAAGGTCGTTCCTCATTCATTATCTGCCGGAGCGTAGGCGCACGCAGCGTGTATCAATTCAAACCTTTCTCACTACCAACAATCAACTATCCGGACACCCAAATAAAGTTCAAAATGCAACTGACCCAATGTACCTACTCACAGTTTAAGTGACTTATCCTAGTTACTTTGAACACTTGCGATTATTGTTTAAGGTTGAAAGTCGTTTGCGACGATCTAAAGGTTAAATATGTTGAGATATTGGATAATCGCTTAGTGGGCGCTAAACGACACTTGCGTTAGTTGGGACATCAGCCCATTGAAAGATAAATTGTACCAATGACGTAAATGCATCGGACTTGCTTCTTCTTTTTTCAACTTTTTTTTTTCTTGGAACAATGCGTTCTTTTTTATTCAACCTTTTTTTTGGGAAAATGCTTTACGCATTCCCTTCCGACACTGGGGAGCCGAAATGGGTATGTCGGACTCCCGGCAGATTGCCGTATACCGACTAAAACCCACGGTGGTTCAAACACCCGCCTTGACGGAAGAGCCACGGGAACGCAAAGCACACATTCAACCTGTCCACCTTTAAAATTATAGAGACCTCACTAAAAATAATTTTGTTGGAAAAATGGTCCTTAGAACGACCCTTTAAGATTTATAGTCGAAATCTTAAAATTTCAAAATGGCTCGCTATAATTCTAAGGGTGCGCACACCTAGCAGTTGGTTAACTGCTAGGTGTAGGCTTCTCCTGTCTCGCCATCCATCATCGCCCTGTATTCATTTTTTTCGCAGATATTTTACACCCGATGATCTCAGTATCGATGTTTTTCGATGTATCGCCCAAAAACATCGATATTTTTCGTTATCGAATACTTTGCACATTTTTTTCATCATACAGACACTACATATCAACAACATTGGACCAAACATCTCGAAGCCAGCGACACCTCATCAAATCCTTTGCCCGCACAATCTATTCATCGCAACCCCTTTCGATCGCTAATGAATTTGGAACTCGAAATCTGGTCCCATAACCGACCCGGTTGGTACCCTTAGTACCCTATTGGTGCGTTATTGGTACCCTGTTAGTATGCGTTAATGTTCCACATTTAGAATTATTTTCCGTTTCTTATTACGATCTACGGACATCGTACAGAAATCCTACAATAGGTGTGTTGGAGTAATAAATAAGATTGGAAAGATCACCCTTTTATGCAATTATTCAGTTTTAGTTTTTTAACGAAATGTCATCGAACAGCTCATTTTGATGCGTGATTTTTACCATAGAAATTTAGTCTTTATGTATATTAACACTGAGTATATTTTCATCAAAGTATTGAGAAGACTGCCAGCTAAATGACAACCAGAAAAAAACACAAAAAAAATAATTAATGTACACTAATTTTTTTTTTTTTAAACTTGTTTATTTCGGATAACATGATTAATGCATCCATTAATCCATTCGTATTTATTACAATTCTTCAGAATACACATCTCTTTTTTCCCATTCCAATTATATTGACAACTCTCGTAGAGTTGCCGTCTTTTAAATTATAATTGAAAATGTTACCAGGTATTAGACATACATATTTTAATATACGCTTAGTGCGCTAATTGTATTAAATATTAACCAATTTAACAAAAGTTAAGTTTATTCGCTCGCCTCATTGGCTGCAGGGCGTTTAGTATAAATTCGATGTTCGTATAATAATATTATCGCCAGACAAGCACATAGATACTCATCGCATGATCTGAAACTAACCAAAGCTTGTATTGTCAGTACCATACAGTGGACTGGGGCGGTCCCGGTTGCACCTAGACCAGTTCAAATTCTGTTAAGGCCATCTCCGAAATTGACCGAGCGGGCTATGCTCGAAGCACTAGCAAGCACGAAGCCGCCGTCTAACATACAACTTAATATAGAAATAACTACGCAACCAATACATACATTCGCTGTGTATGAAATCGTGCGGATTTGATTTAAACTTCTGCCATACCCCGATCTGTATTAGTGGTCTCATGATTAATGCAGAGCCAATTTGTCACTACATCTGTTCGTTACCCGGCTACACAGGGTATCACGTATTAAAGCTTTTATGCCTCATTGATTATCGCTGGCATTTAGCTTGTATTAGATATATTTTGTATGTTCAGTTCACTGTGGTTTTAAATTTTTTTGCGCGGTATCCTAAAAGTGGCCTAAGTCACTCCTTATAACATTAGCATCTACTAGTGCTCTCTTCAATATCGGTCCAGCCGTTTTGGAGATGATCCAGAACACAGATATTCAGTTTTTTTACCTACTCTTGAAGACAACTTGGTCGCTCACTGCACTGAATGGTTTTGGGTTCAATTCTCATTAGCAGCTAATTTCGGAAATTACTGGAATATTTTCTGGTCTGGGATCGCCCCTAGGTCTTTTTATGGTACCCATAGTCCAAGCTTAGCTTTATTTGGGATCATACGATGAGTAGAACTTGTGAAATGATATTTTATCACACGCGTTTCACTCCTGTAACGACATCCGTCGACCCGATTCATTTCCTCTTATTCCTTGAAGACGATTTTAGTAATTTTTACAGTAGTCAAAGAAACAATGACGTGTATATTATATTCTGACTATCTACCTTTCACAACGAAAGAAGTACTTGTATTCCAAATTAATTCACAGTTCAACCCTAAAGTGCATACTAAACGAACAAAGTACACTAGGTTTTCATCGTACGTAATACGCTGATGAAAATGCATGCCTCGGCAATCTTATAGCTACTACGCCGCTACAGGCGTAGCCTAGCTACGTCCCGTAGCCGTCGGCTCCCATAGTAACGGACGGATCAGTTAGCGCCGCGGCCACCGACGGCGTAGACGTACGCCGCGTGCTACGAAACGGCCGGCGTACCGCGACGAATACGCGGCTACGGGTTGCATCCTACCCCCGAGTGCGCAATTTCCCCCATTTCTCAAAATTCAAAGGCGTATTTTAATTAATGGTGCCGTTTGAATTCGGACTACGCGAATGTGATTTTGTGCTGTGCTATTTTCGAGTGTTTATTTTTTTATTTTGGTCGCGAAAATATTCGTGTAATTACAGTG
Source organism: Ptilodon capucinus (assembly GCA_914767695.1). Lineage (NCBI taxonomy): Eukaryota > Metazoa > Arthropoda > Insecta > Lepidoptera > Notodontidae > Ptilodon > Ptilodon capucinus. The sequence goes on from OU611821.1 coordinate 9,340,481, forward strand.
TTGTAAGCGGTAGTTTTAAGTCTTTTGGCTGCAAATTAGACTGAGACCGTAGTAGGTTGGCAACCTTCGCAAATATGAATGTGCGAGCAAATATTATTTTACGAGCGCTCAGAGTTAAAATGATATCGCCTCCCTATTAGTCGTTCACAAAATCCGACATTGTAATTTTATTTTAATGATTATTTTTGTTGAAGCTTCTTGAATTGATGCTGACATGTTTCTCGTTGAAGTTATTATATCAATGTAATTTAAATCAATATTATAAAACATGTTTTCATAATGACTATGTATCTCACAAAGCAAACAATAGTAAAGCTTGGTATACAATACAGTGCCTTTGACAGGTGAACATTGGAGTCTCGCGAAAACAATGGGAGAGCATAATAGACGTATACAATATGCCTTACTTGTATCGTATGATAGAATTTGCTATACATCTTGTTGTTCAATTTAAAAATGACTTAAATTTAATTCGTTGAAAGGAACACCATTTATCACCTAATTGAATAATACCTACATTTTGATTTACTTTTTCATGTAGTCTGGACTCGTAACTTCTTAAAAAAATAGACAGCTTTTTATGCATTAACAAAATAAAAGTTAAACATAGATTAAACAAAAAAGTGATGTGCTTTATTTGTGCGGAACTGAAACCAACATGGTTTCTGCTCTCAAAGTATATATCTATGAAATAAATAATTATTTATATTGGATGAAAACTAACAAGTGACAAAATGTATTGCGCGTTAAAATTTTCGCCAATACAAAAACAAACTGTGTTTAATATACATAAAGATTTAATATCTGAGATGAAAGTCACGCCTCAAAGTTCTCTCGTATTGGCATTGAATTAAAATCGGTTCAGGCGTTTGGGACTTTACCTCAAATACACAGATATCATGATAAACATTTTTGAATATGCTTATATGTATTAATATGCGTTTAGTAATAAAAAAACCGTTATTTTGATATTACAAACAGACACTTCAATTTATTTGTATAGAGTTACTCAAAAATTTATATTATCATTCTAGAACAGCTATACTCAACCAGCATACCTGCATGTGGCCCGCCGAGCTTTTGTGGTTGGCTCACCTGGTGTTACTTTATTTTAAACTATTTTGAATTTCGCGAAACGACAAAAAATAAGAAAGCCGAAAGCCTAAGAAACCGTTATCTAATTTTATTTTACGGCCCGCGTCTTTTTGACTAATACGTGTTTGTGGCCCCTACGAAAAAAGGTTGAGTACCAATGTTCTAGAGTCTCACATCCATTAACAATTCCCTAAAATCGGGGACCACAATGCGTTTTACATGTAAACCCTAGTACACAATAGAGTGGCGCTGTCACGTTTACATTCCGCCTCCGTGCCCTCCGCAGTTACGACCTACGTACGCTGCTTTACAATGCAGCCTTCAATAGCTACATACTAAGTACGTATATATATAGGAGAGTCTGATTACGTGTGGAAACAATAATAATATTACTATGTTTATAGGTAAACTAGATCCGAATTCGCGAGTTTAGAAAAACAACAGCTTTTAGGTACATCGGTAGTAACAATTAAAATTCGACACAAGCCTTCTGTTTTCACGAATAGATTTAAGCATTTATTTATTGAAGTTAAATTAAACGGTAATAAAGTGACATAACCAAAAATCTAATACAGTATAAACAGAAAAAAATATTAAATTACATCAAGCGTTAGGTATAGATGGTATTTCAAATGTTAGTTAAGTCATAAGTACGTTCTTTGAGAAAAACTGTTCGAACACGGTGTTCACAAACGTCACAGATATGCGAACACGGTGTTCACAAACGTCACAGATATGCGAACACGGTGTTCACAAACGTCACAGATATGCGGTAACAAACATTTAAAAAAATACAAATTGAGAACCACCTTTTTAATGTTGGTTAAAACTACTACAGCCCTTTTAACGTCCCACTGCTGGGCACGGGCCTCCCCTCAATGCTAGGGGGATTCAGGACTTTAATTGGTTACAAAAAATGCGAAAATTAATTGATTTCAAACAGTCGAGATTCTTGTAGTTTAAATATTTGATTTTCTATTGTTATAGGACGTATATGTCACGCGCGAGGCTCAACTTACTACCTCATAACATATATAATTCCTGGAACCCAATTCTCCCAAAATCAACATCATCAACAAACGAAAAGATACGATCAATGTGACGTTGTGTATCGACATATGTCGAATTATAGATAATGTTGTTCTTGCGGGAATTGCCCCCGCTGGTCGCCATATAACCTACGCTATAGTGTTTATATAAAATAGTGTATTAATGTTTAAAAATATTTCGCAAATACCGTCAGAAAAAGTAATATCCATTAAATTGATTAAAAAATCTCTTTGACTCAAAGACCTCGAGACTTGAAGCCAATATTTCAAATTAATTGGCAAACGGTTCGTAAACTTACAATGAATTTGATTAATTGCCTAGTAGTTATATCTTGCCTTAGCCGCCTACTAGTCTAGACCTTTTGATAAAAAAGGTAGCACATTATTAATGTGTTTTCAAACTAGATTTTTGCAGGCATCGCTATATTTTCTTTCGCAAATTAAATTTGAAAATTAATGATCATAAAAGTCACATTACGTCTTAATTTTTAAATCGCTCTATAATTGGCAAGTTTATAATATAAGAATTAGCGAATCAATTCAAATTAAAATTCTAATATTTAGTAATCATGACGAATTATAAAAAAAAGTATTAATACCTCTGAGCGGTGCCTAAATATTTGAATTAAGAATGTTCAGGTGATCAATACAAAACCTTGAAAATATTACTGTGCATACGAGCCGTGAAAAGCAGTGGAAAATTAGTGGGATTTGAACCCGAAATCTCGTCGCGGTAAGATGACTATTTGACAACTACGCCATTGGTAATAGCCGAGCTCCATTGATGAATAATGCAAGTATAGAACGGATGCGGCTACATAATATCCTGTCGGTACTCTGACTGCTAAACAGCTGTTACCTCGTAATTGAGCGTCATTTGATTAGTATTCGTCATGCGTGATGGACGTTTCTCTATATTTAGTGAGACATAAAAATATGATAGATGTAGACCAAAACGGAGTTACAAGTTGTCCGTTCCTACCATCGATTCGGAGTGCTACTTCCACTGAGAAGAGCCGGTAATTAATTACTCTTTTGTGAGTGAGATGGCATATCGAGCCCGCGCTGCGGTAATTTTATCTTGTTTATCTGACTCCGCCATTGTTGCTGTCCCAAATAGTTGCCGTATACTACAGGTACATGAGATAACAAAAATGGCGGAATAATTACCATAGAGCCATACGAAGAGTAGAGTCGTTATGGGTACTTTAGTTACTCTTTGGTTAAATGTCGCTCGCGTTGTCAATGTCATTTCGTTGAAGAATGAACTTTTTCAATGGGTTAAAATCATAGAGTATCTAGAGTTTCCATAATGAGTCCACTCTTGGTATAGCTCTACGGTGATTTTTCCGCCATTTTTGTTATCTCATGTACCTGTAGGATTCGGTAACTATATGGGAAATCAAAGATGGAGTCAGATAACCAGAAAAAATTACCGCAGCGCGGGCTCAAAATGCCATCTCCCTATTACTACTACTCCATGGTCCAAATACACTTCGTTTTTGTATTGAGGAAACAATTGACGCCCGGGTTTTGACGCTCCAGTGAGCCTTAACATTTAGCTCGATGAATGAACCAGGTCATTGCACCCAAAATGTTTATGACCCATCGAAGATCGATGCATGTTAATCAGCGCGCGCTTGGCATGCACCCAGCGCATGCATCTCATCAATCTCGCTTAGCTTGCAATGGCGCTGCGCCCTAAGCTCAGCAGTGGGCGTTGATGAATGAATTTACAATTTATGAATGAACACGGCTAGAAATCGAATGTTGAATGGTACGTGGGTTGGCGCCTTGGCCTAGTGGGCATTGGTTTGTTTTAACGACATTGACTGTTCTTTTTCTTGCGATAAAATATGCGTGGGTTATATTTTTTTTTATAAATATCTCTGGTATCTCTAAGGTAGAGCTCAAGTTTCTACTCGCAGTTTAAGTGTCTAAGTTTGTGGTGTAACTTCAGTTTTGCGGCTCTTCATGGGCGATATGGCTGATAGTTAGATCTAATTTCTATGCGTAGTTGTGTCATTGATTGGATTGCGGTTGTGAAGAGATGCAGGGTTGTGTTTAAGTACAGCTGTAAAATTCCCAAACCTTTATCTCTTACGTCATGCCACGGTGGAGCTATGCCTACTCGGTTGGTTAGTTAGTTAAAATTGTCACGTTTCCTTGTTAACCGGTGACATTTGGCGGGAATTCGGGCAGGAATGTGGGCATCGAGGTCGCTCCTCCACACTTTACATTCTGTCTGTTCGTTCATTTCAAGTTTAAGAGACATCTTGTTTGGGAAATCACTATTATGTAAATGTTTGATGGTACCTCGAGTGGAGAGAATGGCTCAAAAGACGTTTTGAAAGTTAACTTTAAACATTTTGATAGGTATTACTATTTGTTATCCAAGTTTTCGTCCACGCAGATTTCGTAAGTAAAATATTATATTTTATTTTGCTGTTCCAACTTCAATAGACCTATGCCGTTAACTGATGCTTTTTTAACAGAAAATAGTACCGTAAAATAACTATTCTTATTTCAGGTTGCATTAAACATGTAGCTAAGTAAACCACGCTTCCAAAAGTAACTTAGATGCGATTCAAATAAGAATAGGAATGTCAATAAACTCTATCTGTCAAATGTCACTTGAAAAGTATGGTTTGCAAAAAACTTATTTGCATAATAATAATAATTCTAGTCTTATATCAAATTTTAATCAAAAGCTTAATTTAATACTAAATTGTCTTCATATAATATTTAATTATTTAAATTCATAATTCGTTTTTTAAAACTATACCATCTCATTTTTTATTTGTTCTTTGGTGTCCGAGTAATAAAAAGCTATATCCAATGTCTTGATTGAAAATTATGTCTATACCTAATTGATATAGTATTCAGTATTGTGCATATTATATCGTAGTCCCTGTGGCATCATTACCACGGAACACGGAAAACGTTTGTTAACCCAACCCACGCATGAAAGTATAACCGTGTAGTGTCGTAACGAAAGAGTCTGTAATACGCTAATCTTGACCTTGGAGTCGGTATATTGACCTCGAATAATCTTACCGTTAATCTGATGCAACTATTAAATGTTTCCTCTCAATTGTATTAAGTAGGGTGGTAGAGATACTATTAATATTATTTATTTTTTACTGACGATTCATAAGTGCCTGTATTGGTTAACATTAATAAAATCAATCTGATTCCGATTCTATTATATGCAAAACAATTACATTGATTTTTTTCTCAATTCCTAGTTATGTCAATGCCAAATTTCAAGGTGTCCATAAAGATAGGCCAGGCAAAAAAAAATCTAGATCTTTGTTTGTGTGTATATGGAGGTTTTAAAAGAAACATACACACATTAATTAACCTCCTCGCACGATGCAGTTGTGTGAAAGTCTCTAGCCATCAAACAGTTTTTACTTCTCCAATTTTCTTAGTCATAAAAGCAGTGGTAGCCGAGTGGTCGAACGCACGCTTTGCAATCAAAGTGCGCAGGTTCTATCCCCGGCTCGCACCTCTGGGTTCCATGTGCGAATCTCATTTTCATCTGAGATTATCACTTGCTAAGAAACGGTGACGGAAAACATCGTGAGGAAACCTGTGTGCCCGGTATAATGGCAATAGGCTCGCCCCCTATTACATTGGGACCAAAATACATCGGCGAAGTGTGGGCGCACTGCAGTGCACCTCTGCCTACCCCTTCAGGGAATACAGGCGTGATGATGTATTATTGTATTTTAATAGCAGTCATCTGATTTTTTGCCGTAGCTACAGCAAAAAGGACTTTCCAGTTAAGTAAATAAGAGTACGTTTAAGCTATTTACTTGCTAATTACGAAGAAGCCTCTTGACTAGCTCTGCAACATTTTCGTTACATAGGTAGCTATGCTATGTTATCTCATCCTCTGCGTCGCCGCGTGGCTAGGATCGAGCAAACACAATTATCCTAGGTAAACCTGAGATTCTTAGCCAAGTCCAAGAGGGACCTGTAGACATCTTGTAAACGGTTCGCATTCATATTTAGTAGTATTCTGTACCTGCATTTATTATACGTAGGTATAATATAACACAATGAATTTTGATTTAATCCCTTAAATTATAGGTCCATTAAGTAATTAATGCATTGGAGAGCCATTAAAATTGGAAAAAATGTCTTTGAAGACAGTGTTAAATCGTTAAATTATTGTACTCAATGGGATAAACTATAAATGTTACTGTAAATCTTGAACCCACAAGACCAAACTTGTGCCTTCAAGATTTATTGTTTGTTTTTGGCCATTTTTATTTTTGACAATATCAATTTGCTTCTATTCGATCATAATAATAATTGATGGAATGGGTTCGATGAGCTTTGCATTCGATGTGGCGTGCGATAAATATCCTTATTAAAATAAGGAAAAGATCGCAAATTGATTTTATACCATAACTACGAGATAATTCTGCGGCCATAACTCAGGCTAAGCTGGCTCCCTCATTAGGTTAACAGCTTATTTACAGTCGCAATTAGCCCGAGCTGTTAAGCTCCAGCTTACTTCATTAGTTTTGTGTGATGTGTTTTATAGGCCGTTCCCTGGCTGGCCCATTTACGTGTAGCCGAGGGAAAAGTTTATCGCAGTTCTGTTTTTATAACTTTTAGCCGCAAAAGCTCCTAAGGAGTACACAGCGGTATAAGAATTATGAACTATCTTGAGGGCATAGAGGAACTAGAGAACCCAAATCGAATTCGCTTTGCGTATGGCTCAGTGAAATTTTTTTTTATGTTTATCTGACTTCCTTCATTGTAGTTACCTTAGGTACTTACTTGATCCGGCAACGACATAGGGCAAAAAATTTCCGCAGGGCGGAGTCGATGGTCTCCGTTATACACGGTTATTGTTAATTTGACGTATTCCCGTTAGGAGGTGATAGGGGTGACTATTTGCGATAATCTTACCCCCCTGGTGCATTATGCAAAGGTGAACCATTTTCGAGTTATAATGTTTTTTAGCTTTTTTCAAAATAAGTCTAAAATGCAACATAAAAAAAATATTTAAAAAATTATTAAAAATTAAAAAATAATTTTAATCTATTTTTTTCTTCTGATTTATGAAACCGATTAAACTGGTTATTCATCAATATTAAAACAACAATTATCGGTCCAAATTTCAAAAGATGCGTTATTACCACGATATTATTTCAATATTTTGTTGAGATTTTTTCCACTAAAATTCCTTAAGAACAAAAAAAGCGTTATGAAACTTGGCTTGCAGATTATTTTAAAAACATAACCGTTATCTTAGCTGTCCAACAATGCATTACAACTAGGAACTTATTTCTAAGAAACAAAAAACCGGTCAAGTGCGAGTTGGACTCGCGCACGAAGGGTTCCGTACCATTATCTATAAAAACGAGCAAAAAAATCACGCTTGTTGTATGGGAGCCCCCTTAAATATTTATTTTATTCTGTTTTTTAGTATTTGTTGTTATAGCGGCAACAGAAATACATAATTTGTGAAAATTTCAACTGTCTAACTATCACGGTTCATGAGATACAGACTGGTGACAGACGGACGGACGGACGGACGGACAGTGAAGTCTCAGTAATAGGGTTTCCGTTTTACCCTTTGGGTACGGAACCCTAAAAATTATCACAAAGGAAGCAGGTGGAAATTCGTATTTGAACTAAACTTAAGGTCGTTCTTTAAAATTTCCATAAAATGCATTGCATGCTTGAGAGTGATCGCATTATCATTATCTCTTATAGATACCGTAGTATTTGTTCTGATATAAATTGACACTACATATTGTATTATTACCACCAATAAAGATAGGAATTATAATTCCAACATTTGGTACAAGATTCGTCTGGCTCTTTTGCCATATTTATAACTCATCCATCAATCGAAGTCTCCTGTCGTATGAGCAAACTTGATGACCAAACACGTGGTGTATTGGAACGCTTCTGAAGTGCAATTAAAATTTTACCGTGAAACCTATCATTCATGAGTTATGTATACCTATATATTTTCAATATTATCAATAATCTTGTTGTTTTGTTACTGTACTTAGGTAATAACGTTTCCAATAAAAAAACTTGTTTAAAAATTCAGTCATATTTTTGTAATTCTATACAAAAAAATTCTGTCAGCATAGACAAATTCAATCAATTTAAAAAAAGAATGAACAATAAAACATTTGTGTAACTAAAAAAAAATAACTTAGTTTTGGGGACCGAATTTGAAATGATATAAATTCTCCCTTTTTTCTATTTTCAAGGGTAAAATATTTTTTTAGTCTGTGTCTGTGTAGGTAATCGATCATCAATTTTATAGAATTCGTTGGCAAATTAATCATGGAACTTGTGATTAATTTCCCCATTTCAATAAAAGTCCCCTCTTCTGGGGTGACCTAAAGCTCTAAATGTATGCAGAGTCACACATTGTCCCCTACTTACAGGAGGGGATCTGATTCCCCAGTATCTTTGTTAGCACAGACCATGCCCCCCTTTCGGTGCTACTGTGGAAACTCGCCACAAAGTCGTTTGAAACTACTTGTCAACGTTTAAAAGGTTTTAGTCGTCAAAGACATAGTTTGCGTATTTTTTTTGTCTCAGAATTAAAATATGAGAATTTATAGTTGCGTCTAGTGGCGCCCTCTCAACGAATTGATTACGATGACTCCTTAACAAACAATAAACTTAACAAACACCTATGTAATTACGTCAAATTACTTCAACGAGACTTCGTCAGCAATAGAGCATGGGTACTAATTAATTTCTGCATTTCAGTTCTAATAAAACTTCCAGAGAGAAAACTGTCTTCCTAACATATTCTAGTCTACACCTACCAAGAATTATATAATCATAACTCATAGTAATTAAATGTGTACATTAAAAAAGTTTATGAAGTTACTGGCTGTTAATAAGTGGTGATCTGCGAATATTTGCAAATCGATTGTATTTTTAAATTTGTAACCGGTGTTCGAAAGTTTGAATTTTTAAATTCAGTGGCGGGTTATATACGTGTAATTCTCATGTGCGGGTGTTCGGTGCGGTGGGGTGCGGCTCACCTATGACGAACAACAATAACGGAGTGAGCAGAGCGGGCGGCGAGCCCGCCTCCGCAGATATGGATTCGCTAGAGGAAATGCTTCGTAAGGTAAGCGATCTTATGTTTTGCCGACGTTGTTTTCCATTCCAGCACGTTCGAAATTTAATTCAATATTTTACTTTTTTTTTAATATTTCACTACTGTGAACGTTTTACGTAGCGTTTTAGTTTTATGAGACTTAAAATTGTATCTGCGTTCATAAAATTTGTTGTTGTAGAAATAATAAATGGTATTTAGAAACTTGTCATAAGGCAAGGATGTGGAGTCAGCGAGTACGCTCAGTTAAGTCTTTGTAAGCTTATGTAATGTTAGTAAATAAGTCCAAGTCAAATTATTTATTTCGTATAAACCTACGGAGGCACTTACAAATAAGGTCACATTAGGTTCCCTTATATGTTACTACCTGATCGAAGTGCGACCTCGACTGAGAAGATCCGGTAATATACTCAGCGGGCGTTATTTTTAAATCTCAATTAAGTAAATGTAGATAAGTAGGTATAGTAATAATTCCAACCAATTTTAACAATCATTATTGTGTGAGAAAAACACTTGAGTAGTTAAGTCTTTTTTGTTAAGTCTTTAAGTCGGTAAAGTTTACTTTAAGTTTACCCGACTCTGATTTGCCGTGACATAATACCTCCGTGTAATAAATTAAAACAGTGTATTTACACACATCGCAATTAGAGCGCGGAGAAACACGAACTATTAGTTTGGACTCAAACCCCCGCCACACTCGGGCGTCAACAACCGCGCGTCAAACTCATTGCCAACACCAAACGAACTCTGGGGAATTCATCTGCCATCTTTATCACTGTCATCACCCATGATTATTTATAACTAGCCTTTACCTGTGACTTCTTCCGCGCAAATTCGATGATTCAATATCACAAACTTCCTCATTTATAATATTAGTATCATAGGATGTGTATACAGGGTGTATCAGAAGTCCGAAATAATAATTGAACCTGTATATCGCTATAAGGAGTGGAGCTATATGGCCCAGACATTAAGTTAAAATTCTTAACTTTATTCTTTCATACAAATCTAGGAAATTCATTTTTTAAACAATTTTCGGTCGGCCCTTCGCAAAACGTGAACCAGCTGTTTATTTAAAGGTCAATGCTCCACACCCATTGTGACAAACCCCGCCCACAGCGGGTACTAGTACTCTTAACACACGAGCCGCGCGGGGGTGGGGTACAGGGGTGAAGCGGCGGCGGCACGCGGCCGGCCGGCGCGCGGCGGCGCGGTGTCTTTGAGCGGCTTTGATTGTGTCGGTCGCCCGTTGCCAACTCGCCCACAGCGGTCTCTTTCGCACTCGCGCCTCTCTTTCGCACTCGTCGGTCATTGTAATTGACAGTAATTTTGATATTCCTAGGTAGGTATGAGAATGACCAAAACATTGGTAATGAAATTACTGTAAAATTTAACCGCCGAGAACCAAGCTTCCTTTAATGAAGGTAATTATGTAATTAGGTAGGTATCGAGACACCTTTTGTAAAACGCATTCATACATTTTATTTTTTGTTGCTAAATAGCAAACATTATTAAATCTTTTGTGGTTTGGTAGGTAGCTTTCTATCAAAATGAACCTGGTAGCTGTTTTATTTTTGATAATGACTACGCTGTTGGCCGTGAGCGGCAGCTTTACCGTAGGGGGTTTGTGCTATTGAAACTTGGGTTAGTGTGTAGGTATCTATCTAGGATCCCAGACGGCCTACCTACCTTACAAACACTATTTAGGTACTAATGAATAAGATGTATGACTTCTTTTTACAACAGGTGTCTAGGTATCTACCTAATTACATAACTACGTTCTTAAGAAGTAGGTTGGTTGGTAAGGTTATTAATATTGTAAATTAGAAGGTACCTACGTAAGTTTTCATTTAACAGATTTTCTTCACTAACAGTAAAAGTAAGTAGGTATCTGGGTAGCGACTAGCGACCATAACGAAGTTTTTAGTTGGTAGGTAGGTACGTAAGTTTTCGTTTAACAGATTTTCTTCACTAATTGTAATAGTAAGTAGGTATCTGGGTAACCACTTACTTAATTAAAGGACCCAATCGTCCGAGTAAAAACTGCTATAAAGATAATAATAGTAGGTAAGTATTTACCCGTGGCCATGTGTGCAGTGTATCAATCCGTGGGTTTAATTGGAATTTATTCACTTCTCACATATCACAAAGAGCTAGGTAGGTACCTACCCACCTGCACACTTGAGTAAATATTACTTTCACGTTTTTAGAGGACATAAAAGAAATCACAAAACTGTTACCGGTATTCCCTTTAGTCGCACCAATGCACAAAATCATCTCATAGTTTTCAGAGTTTGAAAACACTTCACTATTACGCGGAGAACGAGACATTTTTCGGAACACAAGTAACCGCCTTGACGGATTGCAAGGAACTAAATAAATATTTTGATTTACGTTATTTTTATTAAATAAAAATATCAAAGGACCGCTCCGACATTGCACGAAGGCACAGTGTCTTACCGCGCTGCAACGCTGGGCCAATCACCGCTGATGCAATATGGCCGATGATTTGTCATTGGACGAAAATTGTCCTTCTGTGTGATATCTCCGCCCGCTAATGTTCACTACATTGACATATTCGCGGCCATGATTATTAGAGTAATCAAAGATTAAAGTCTTTCAGATATGCCAGACCAATTCTAATAATTGTCTACATCATTAGGTACCTACTTGTATTCTGAGAATTGTAGTGATTATGATAAAGACAAATAATAATAATAAAATAATTTTTTTTTTCTTTTAATCAACTCTCACTATGTTTCAGTTTAAAAATAAATCTGTTTACGAAAACTAAAACGAAAATGGATTATTTGCTTGTGTAGAAGTTTTACTTTACATCGATTTAAAAGAAGTATGATTTGTTGTCATAGTTAGGTAACTACAGTGACCGATTTTTATTTCTGTATTGAACTATGCTCGTAGGTAAAAACCTTGTGTCATATCTATCACTCCCTCATCATTTTAAAGCGAGTTCATTCGCCTCATCAGCTGATTTTTAGGGTCGCGGTGCGTAAGTTTTGACACCAACTTTGGACACAAATTGCTCAGAAACTAAATTAGTTACGTATATTTTGCTTGAACGTGTTGATTGCTTATCATCTGTCCTATATGGCCCCCAAGTATTATTTCGGACTTCTGATACGATCTGTATATTAAATTTATCCTTGCTATCAATTACTTCACATTTGCAAAAAAAATACGTTAAACGCAGGTTTAGCCATTCCTGATCTTATGCCATTAAAATTTAATCATTTAAAATTCAAAACAGTAAAAGAACGAACTCTGTGTAAAATATACAAAAGATTGAAACTCTATGGTAAAAGCCACGCGTCCGCGCTGGGAAATTTCGTTGAAGAATAAGCTTTATATATGAGATAATACAATTTGTTTTGGTATTGGCACTGCGCGTCTTGATGTACCAGTCTGCCCAGGGATTTAACCCTGAGGTATTTACTTACCTAGGCCTCGTTGGTGCGCTATTGGAACACGATATGCAATCGATAACCTATTTATTTGACTCAAGCTGTATTTCATTACGTACCTACTAGTTTTGTGAACTTAAACAACTGCAGATATTCACTTATTTTATTTAAACATCCATTTGCATATATATCTTATTTTTAGATTATAATACAAGTAGGTTAGGTACACTTAATAAATGGTGAAGCTTCTACTGACTTCACCGAATGCCGATCCTACTGACTGTCTGGCGCTCCTTCGGCGCTTTCTTCCACCTCCTATGACACGACGTGTCACGAAAGTGTTGCCAATTTTAAATAGAATAATATCGATACCAACGAGTATTTAACGAAATACCGATACATTTGAAATCGTTTTGGAATTTATTAAAAATCATGACACTAGTAATATTACATATAGATACTCACGTCTGGGGGTAGCTATAGACTAACGTTTGCCACATGCTAAGATCCTGACATACCTCTTTCGCTTCATACATCTACTCATGCACTTCCCTCGGTAGAGGGTGCTACGGACTTGACCTTTCTGGAAGAGACCGTTACTCTGGTCGTGAAAGGTCCTTCTGGGGCGCCCTCTTCCTACACTTCACGATCGCCTGGTATATTTCTTACGTCAGTCTACTTCCACTCATCCTCTATACATAGCTAAACCACCGCAACATACTATTCTCAATCTACTGCTAGTAATATTGTATGGATAGGTACATTTTATTATACTGTTATAATGAGTAAGTTCGGTATTTCACACTTTTCATTTCGAATAAAATTGAAATCCACAGAATGTGACCCAAAAACTATTACCCATTTTTAAAAGATGTAATTGCACTTCAAAAGTAAATCTTCTGTAATAAAAAATCATTGCCATAGTGATTAGTTAGATAATTTAAAAACCGGCCAAGTGCGAGTCGGACTCGCGCACGAAGGGTTCCGTACCATTATCTATAAAAACGGAAAAAAATTCACGTTTGTTGTATGGGAGCCCCCATAAATATTAATTTTATTGTGATTTTTAGTATATGTTGTTATAGCGGTAACAGAAATACATAATCTGTGAAAATTTCAACTGTCTAACTATCACGGTTCATGAGATACAGCCTGGTGACAGACGGACGGACGGACGGACGGACGGACAGCGAAGTCTCAGTAATAGGGTTCCCGTTTTACCCTTCGGGTACGGAACCCTAAAAAGGTAACATATTGGCTACCTTGGTTTATAAGCGTTTTATGGCCTTGGGTTAATACCCGATAGATAGGAAAGATAGATCTCCCCTAGGAAGAAAGAAAGATAACTAGGCTTCTTATCTTCGGGGAAAAGATTTTTTCACGGAAAAACTGCAAAACAAAAACCAAAGGAATCAAGTGGTGTATATCGACTCTTGAAAGGCAAACCTTACTAAGCGACAAAAAATCGTAAAATGAGTAAACACCAAACGACGCAAAAAAATCTGGCCGTTCGAATGGCATATATATAACTCATTTTAAGATTATTATTTCTCGCTTATTAAGGACTAGCTGGGTTCGCGGTTTCTACTACTACTACTACTACAGCCCTTTTAACGTCCCACTGCTGGGCACGGGCCTCCCCTCAATGCGAGGGGGATTTCAGGCCATAGTCCACCACGCTGGCCCAGTGCGGGTTGGCAGACTTCACACATCTATCGAGAACTAGACAAGTTCCCTCAGACGTGCAGGTTTCCTCACGATGTTATCCTTCACCGTGTTTCATAGCAAGTGATAATCTCGGATGAAAATGAGATTCGCACATGGAACCCAGAGGTGCGAGCCGGGGTTTGTACCTGCACACTTTGATTTGCAAGACGTGCGTTCGACCACTCGGCTACCACTGCTATTCGCGGTTTCACCCGCGCTTATTGTTACTGTGTCGTAGCGTGATATTATATAGCCTAAGTCGAATTAAGAAACCTCCTCCTTTTTGGAAGTCGGTTAAAAGTAGCCTATGGCCTTTTTCAGGCTCTAGACTATCTCTGTACCAAATTTCATTTAAATCAGTTCAGTACATAGTTTAGGCGTGATTGCGTAACACACAGACAGAGTTACTCTCGCATTTATAATATTACTTGCTGATTGCTTGCTCCTTACGGATTGCTTTTCAAGCGTCGATATGTACCTACAACTATATCAATAAATTATCAACTATATCAGCATACAAACCCGCTGAAATGAAAAAAAAAACCGGCCAAGTGCGAGTCGGACTCGCGCACGAAGGGTTCCGTACCATTATCTATAAAAACGGCAAATATTCACGTTTGTTGTATGGGAGCCCCCTTAAATATTTATTGTATTTTAGTATTTGTTGTTATAGCGGCAACAGAAATACATCATCTATGAAAATTTCAACTCTCTAACTATCACGGTTCGCGAGATACAGCCTGGTGACAGACGGACGGACGGACAGCGAAGTCTCAGTAATAGGGTTTCCGTTTTACCCTTTGGGTACGGAACCCTAAAAACGTGCTACATACAGGGAAATGGAAAAAAAAATGCACAGTGACGAAAAGTGCCGGGAGGCGACTGTACGTGTACGGGTTTTTTTGTTTCTTTTTTATTGCAATGAAATCATGTCATGCTCTGTCTGGTGTACTCGACAGATATGAAATATTGTCGATGGCATAGAGTTGTAGACAGCGGTGTTGTTTATGATTCACTAGCTTCTACCCGCGACTTTATCCGTGCATTCATCAATGATTCAATATCGCTATTAAGTATAGCCTATATGTTATTCTGATGGACAAATTAAAAATATTGTAAAGTTTTATCAAAATCCGTTCAGTAGTTTTTGTATCCAATCCATCCTCACAATGTTTCACATTTATAATATTAGGACGATTTATTTTTACTCACATTTTTATTTTTATTTTAAAGCACACCTGTGGTGTCAGCACGCATATCAAAACAAGACCTTCGTCACGGATTGGCTCGGTCTCTCTCTGTCTTATTTCATACGAGTGAAAGAGACAACATTAAGATATTTCGTGACATACGTCTAATCTTGGCGCTCATGCTACAAGTGCTGCAGGCTAGCACGCATGTCAAGACAGACCTGTCTCACGGATTGAGTCGCACCGAGTCACTCGTTCTCTGTCTTATTTCATAGGAGAGGTAGAGACAAAAGGTACATATTCTGTGACAGATTTCTAGTCATGGTGCACCTGTATTAAATTGAACAACGAAACATTAGAAAAAAAAAACGAACTGTCAAAATTGACGCATGGCTATTACCACAGAACTTTAATCCTTATGTATTAAGACACAGAGTTTATTTTGGCATTGGCAAGAATTCTGACGCAAGCTTATGGACGTAGTGTTGCTACGGTTTCACAGTGTACCTATTAGATGTTAGAGAAAAAAAATGTAATTAAAAAGTTAATTAATGCGTTGTACTGTAGAGTATCCTCCAGTGTTTTTAGTTGATGAGAGCTGGGTTTCTTTTGTTCTGCTCTCTACTACAATAGTTTTCTTAATAAAACCCCGTCGGGGTTTCAATTTGCATGCTATATTAAACTAGCTTCCATTCTTATACCCGCGACTTCGTCCGCGCAGACTCTGTTTATTAAATATCGTTATTAATACTGGCTTACATATTATTCTGTTGTAGAACAGACTCATTAACAGACTCACTATGGCTACTCCTAGTACATAAGCATTAAAACTGGCTCTTCAAGTAATTTCAAACAAATTTTTAGTACCTACCTTTATAAATAAACTCAACATTCTCTAGTTTAATTTTATTGTGCATGCAATTTAATATTTATTTCATCCACTTTCCTCGTGGACACTGTTGTGGGTTACGTGTTTAGTTTATTACTGATATAGTACTGTAAGTTTAGTAATAAGTAACATGTAACTGTTTTTTGTCCCAATAAAATAAAATGAAATAAATAAATAAACCAGTCTACCTAACCTTTTAAGGAATACAAGCGTGAAGATGTATTATTTATTATAATTGATGTTCTTTTTTCATCCCAAAAAAGTTATAATTACAAACCATTTTATCAGAGTAATGGATTTTCCCGGCCTCAACTCGAAACAAAAGTGACGTAAATCCAACGGGCGTTAAAATTTAAACAAAGAATGGTGATGCCATTAAAAAAAAAGCTCGTAAAAGCGAAATTAAAAATTAATAGCGGGCCCGAGTTAACGTATGGACGGAATGGGACGCGATGGGTACTGCGGGGCACTATAGGCGACAATAGGGTTACGTAACTTTGAAACACGGGTACCGCACGTAAAGATACATACTTGGATAATTTGAAAAAGGAGAAAGCTTTTTGATATTTACACACACAAGTGCATTTACAAGGGGCGCACTTAATTGCCGTTTGTTGAGAAAGCCGATTGAGTATAGAGTAGCTAATCGTTTAAACGCCTAAGCTTTTTCGTAGGACTTGAAATCAGTTATCAGAAAATCCAAGATGAGATGATGTTATAATTTATTTATTTATTTTATTTTATGCGATAGGGAGGCAAACGAGCAGACGTTTCACCTGGTAAGTGATCAACGCCGTCCATGGACACCTGCAACACCAGGGGCATCGCAAGTGCGTTGCCGGCCTTTAAGGAATGAGTAGGCTTGTTTCTTGAAGATACCTTTGTCATATCGGTCCGGGAACACCGCTAAGGAACATAAGGAACATAACATAACACCGAACATAAGGCTGCGAAAGCCACACTGGACTTCTGATAAACTACACCTTTATAGGTAGGTACATGTAAAAGTAATATGCCGTTTTCCCAACTGAGTAGTCAAACTGTATTGGCAATTAATCATCATCAGCCGGTGTCAGTCCACTGCTGGACGTAGGCCTCTCCCAAGATGCGCCACTGAGCCCGATCTTCGGCTCTTTTTCTCCAACCACTGCCCACCGCTTTGCGTATGTCGTCGCTCCACCTGGTCACAGGACGGCCTACGCTACGTTTGCCGATTCGCGGTCTCCACTCCAGGACAAGTCTACCCCAACGGTTATCAGTCCTGCGGCAGATATGACCGGCCCACTGCCACTTCAGTTTGCTAATCCGTTGAGCTATGTCGATAACTTTAGTTCTCTGGCGAATTACTTCGTTCCGGATTCGATCCCGCAGAGAAACACCGAGCATAGCTCTCTCCATAGCTTAATTTGGCAATTAATAAAATCGATTAATTCCGTGTAAATTAAAACCTGTTCCGTCACACGTTGCCACGCACATTAATATTATCTGTGAATAATTAATATATTATTAGTTGGTTTGCTCACGAATTATAATTATTCAGCAATTAATTTTGTGTGCAATTTGTAACTAATTAACATTAATTTATTTGAGCTGATTGTAAAATCATCTTGAACAAGTATTGGGAACATTCCTTATCCTTTATTTGTAAGCATATCTACTTAGATGCTCTTGGTATTTTTTTTATTTCTAAAAAACTTATTTAAATATCAAACTAGCTGAGGTCGCGATTTTATTTTAGTCGCGACGTATGACATTTAGGAACCCTAATTATTTTCAATTTGGCATTTTTTTTTCCATAAGAACTTTCTACAGATTATTAGAAAATTCGGTAGAGTCGTTGTCAAGTTATGGTGTGACTAAGGCAAATAGGGATAAATTTTTATATATAAAACACAATTCTGAAATATAAACTTGTTCCTTTGAAAGTAACAGTTCAATTTATTTTACCCGAAAACAAGAATCTCATTCCAATACGCATTCTTAAACATGCCCCTTTGTAGTGCGCCGCTCTTTGAGCGCGATACCCACGCAGGATCAAACAAACAAACAAATCGTGATATTACGTAAACAAAACATTTCCTTGGTTACGGCAACGCACCTGCGACACAGTGCTAGTGCGGTACTGCAACTCCGTATTATAAACATTTATGAACGACCTTAGAACATGCCTCCTCCGGAAAAGCTGTAAAGGCCACCTCGCGGCCAACAGCGTAGTCCATTAAAAAAAGAAAAAAAAACTTGAGAGGTGTCAAGGGACGCCCGTATGGAAAGAAGTTCCTTTTGAAATAAAAAAAAGCAAAAAAATTGTACATATACATACACACATACACACACACACACACACACACATTGAAATCGGAATCGAAATCGAAATCCGAATCGGAATCGAAATCGTTACATAAATGTATACAATAAAAATCACACACCCATATGTAAAAGTGTCGTACAATAAAAATCACACACAAAATGTTGTTACAAAAAGTGTCGTTACAGACTTAATTTTTTCCGTCTAGCCCCCTTTCGCAACGCGCGATAAGGAACTACGTTCCAAAAAAAAAACTTAAACTAACTTAAAACGCTTGTGTAATATCGACGCTTGAAAGGCGATCCTTACTAAGCGACAAAAAATCGTCAAATGAGTTATACATATATACCAAACGACGCAGAAAAACCTGGCCGTTCAAATGGATATACCATTCGATAACGATTTTTTGTCGCTCAGTATGAATTGCCTTTCAAGCGTCCATATGGTAGATTGAAATCGTTTTATTAAACTATGTGGACGTAAGTAACAGCCTCTGTGACGACCAGTGCCGTAAATAGCCTTTTCTGCGCCCTGTGCGAGGTTCTATAACTGCGCTCTTGTTTTTTAGATCTCTTTGTTCTCTTGATCTCTCTCTTTGTTTTTAGATATTAAATAAATAAAAAAATAGTGGCACAGCGGGAACTTATCAGGAGCAAACCGAAAAAATAATAGTCCTGCCTGGCCTGGCCATTTATGCGCCCCCCAGAGTCTACGTCCTATGCCTGGGCACCGGTGGCACCGCTCTATTTACGGCACTGGTGACGACTATCTTTAAATGTTTCTACCAAAGGTTACTCTAAATTATATACATATGATATTAGCTGACGATTACGGACTGCTCGGTGGAGTAGCTTCCGAGCAACGAGTTTTTATTGACACGACCAATTTTGTGTATGACTTTGACTACTACTACTACAGCCCTTTTAACTTCCCACTGTTGGGCACCTGCCTCCCCTCAATGTGAGGAGGATTTCAGGCCATAGTCCACCACGCTGGCCCAGTGCGGGTTGGCAGACTTCACACATCTATCGAGTTGCCTCACGATGTTTTCCTTCACCGTTTCATAGCAAGTGATAATCTCGGATGAAAATGAGATTCGCACATAAATCCCAGAGGTGCGAGCCGGGGTTTGAACTTGCACACTTTGATTTGCAAAGCGCGCGTTCGACCACTCGGCTACCACTGCTACTTTGACTACGTACGTCATATAATCTATGCCAAGACCATTTCGAGGGGTGAAAGGCTATATTGATTTATACGAGTAGGTATACAGTTTGGGAATCAGCTAATGAATATGCTCTCCTTAAAGTTAAAAAAATGTCGCTTATGAAAATATCCTTTCACCCCTCGAATTATGATCATGGAATAAATTCATCCATTTATGTTAAAAAAAAATTTTATGTCTCTTTGACAAATGTACTTTTTAATATCATTGCGTCCGAGTATTGAGATATATTGAACTTGTCGTGCAAACAAAGAATTGTGTTACTGCATTGCACTGCGACTTAATTCGCGACACCAGCGACCTCTGTCAACACGCAACAATTGTATTAAAAGTTCCCGCCGCAACCCCACAGGAGTTACTCAGTTATATTATTTATTGCCTGGCATAATAAGTTTCGTCCGGGACCGACCCCGGCTTTATTTGTTTTTGCAACTCGTTATGCCCAAAGATTTGGCCCAAATTCGAAAAGTCGATTATTTATTCATTTACAAAGCGTTTGTTGTAAGGTTTTAGCGTCACCTGCGTTGTCGCGGTGCTTTATACGGTCCTGTTGAATTTTAATGTTGGATATCGTGATGAAATACCCGTTTAGATGTTGCGGGTGTCTGCTGAATAATTAAGTTGGAGTTTACGTATCATTTTATTAAATGATTTGCGTTTATATTATTTGAGAATAATCAAAATACAAAGTGATATTATGTTGATATTATTTATATTGATACCTTATAATAATTGAAACATAGTTAAGGCAAAAGTAATTAAAAATATATTTAATATAATGACAAATTGCGCTAAGCAATAGTTAAAAAACTGAACTTGAAACTGAAAATAACACTCCTTCTAGTTTTTACCCGATTACCCCGTAAGGAGTGGTTATTGATTAGGGTTATTTTCTTTTGGGTTTGGGTTATTTGACTTACCTAATGTGATTGGGTAACACGTAGTGCTGCCCACAAATCAACACATGCCTATGTGTTATTTAAAAGTCAATCACATAACCCAGCTTCGGCTATTCGTTTCCAATTATTTACATTTACTACGGCCATAACGTCTGCTTTTTAATCCACAATAAAATTCAATTCGCTCAATAAACATTTTCGGGAAACAGGAACTTGTATACCGTAAAACCCTGCACAAACAGACGCGACATTTTTTTTGCCAATAACAAATCGAACTGTATTAACTCTTAGACGAAGCCCACTTTTCAACAAAATGATATCGTAAACGCGAGTAAGTTAGGGCGCGTGGTCGCGTAGCTTTTGCCACAGAAATTCCATCCATATGCAGATTGACATAGAGTACATTTTCTAAAACGTCAAGTGAATCCGCTCGCTCCAGTATGTACAGGCCGTAAAACATACCGTTTTCAAACAATTTAACAAGCAACACACACTCCCGTACCGGAGCTGGTATGAGCACGCAATCAATTCCGTTTTAAAACCATAATAAAAACAGCGCATTTAATTGTTAGACTGTCGTTAAAAGGCCGTTTCCATTGTTTGCGATGGTGGGCATCAACCTTCAACAACACGACAGTGCAGAAATAGCACACGGAATAAGGGAATCGACGAGTTGTCATATCTTATTTTTAGGGTTCCGTACCCAAAGGGTAAAACGGGAACCCTATTACTGAGACTTCGCTGTTCGTCCGTCCGTCCGTCCGACCGTCTGTCACCAGGCTGTATCTCATGAACCGTGATAGTTAGTGAGTTGAAATTTTCACAGATGATGTATTTCTGTTGCCGCTATAACAAAAAATACTAAAAACAGAATAAAATAAAATATTTAAGGGGGCTCCCATACAACAAACGTGATTTTTTTTCCGTTTTTATATATAATGCTACAGAACCCTTCGTGCGCGAGTCCGACTCGCACTTGGCTGGTTTTTTTACGAAATTAATGAAATGATGATATTTTAATGGAATAAGATGAGGAATGGCTCCACCTGCGTTTAGCAAATTCATATTCAAAGAGTGAGCATTTCCTAACAATTGATAGTTTCACATGTCAAGTAGTATGTGAGACTTTGACGTCTACGCACGTCATAGTGTCTATGCCAAGCATGGTGGATTTTATAACGGAAATTGCATATCGAGCCCGCGCTGCGGTACATTTTTCTGGTTTATCTGACTCCGCTGTTTTTGTTTTCCAACAAAGGCGGAAAATTGCCGCAGAGCTATACGAAGAGTGGAGTCGTTATGGGCACTCTAGATACTCTATGATGTCATGACGTATAAGAACTTCACGACGATTTATATTTAGCGAATTTTTCCTTACTATTAATTACTCAACATAAGCAGAATACTTGCTAATCCCAGGTGTAGTTATTCCTCATCTTATTCCATTAACATTTCATAATTTCGTAAGAAAAGAATCAGCATCAGAATCAGATTTTTTATTCATGTAATGCAATACTTATGAATCGTCAATAAATAATAATAATATTATCTCTACCACCCATTCGGAATGCGTTTCCTATGAAGAAGAATGGGCAAGAAACTCCATGGTTGCTTTTTTATCAAAGAAGACAAAGTTTTTGTATCTTGTATCAAAATATTAGAGAATTTTATTGCTTCATTATGCAACAATGAATGGCGGTCTAGTAACAATAACTTAAATTATTATTTTATTAATTACCCGACCGCCGTTGACGTAAAAAGTCCATCTCATTTTTATTTCAAGTATAACGGAGAGTTTTAACTGGTGGGTTATAAAAACTTAAGACAACGTCTTCAGAGGCACTTCGGGGCTTAAACTTAAGCTCCCTGAACTCGGCTTTTAGTATTAAACATAACTTTTCGTACTTCGTTTGGAACATAGATTTTGTTTAAAACACCCCGTTGTTAGCTAGTTTTTTTTTTTTTTTTTATGAGATAGGGAGACAAACGAGCAGACGTTTCACCTGATGGTAAGTGATCAACGCCGCCCATGGACACCTGCAACACCAGGGGCATCGCAAGTGCGTTGCCGGCCTTTAAGGAATGAGTATAATGAGTGTCACTAAAGTGTAATTGATTGCATTACTAATTATTAAATAGTTCTACTAATTAATGTTTTTATCATCACAGTCTATGGTTTTGATCCTACCAAAGATATTGAAAAGAGTTTCGATGGTTTGTAATATTGCCAGACAACACCTCATCGTATGCACCCAAACTAATCAACGCTTGTACTACGGGTACCAAACAATGGACTGGAGGCGACTTGGCCAGGAGGCCAGAGGCTAGTTGTGTCCCCGATAGTCATGCAAACGGTATAGTCTTATTTCGGTCTTCTGATATATCCTGTATAGTATTAAGTACCGCCCGCAATGCAGTCCACAAGGGGATGAATAAATCGGCACAAAATGCTCCGCTGGCGTCGTAACCAATTAATGTACTCAGCGCACGCAACTCCGCAGTTACGGGGTAAAAATATAGCGGTTAAAGTTGGCCAAGTAACTATTCGGGCGGTTTATTAAATAGTTTCCAAACTTTTCGTATTTGTCTATTGTTGGGTGTTTCCTGTAAACGTTGAGTGTGCGTCGGGGACAGTGATTAATCGCCGATTTCACTAACAGTAGAACTTCTTGACGGTAATACCTAAATATGAAGAAATTGCCAGTTACAGTGTTAGGCATCACCTAAGTCGTCTCCTAATCTTTGAGATAAATTAACCCCGTTTCGACCCATTTCATTATTAATACAAAGTGACATTTGACTTGGGATTATTCCGTGAAAATAATAAATAAATTTGTTCACACATGTTTTTGGAATGTAGTTCCTTAAGGCGCGTTGCGAAAGGAGGCTAGACGGAAAAAATTAAGACTAAAAGTGTCGACCGACACTTTTACATATGTTTGTGTGATTTTTATTGTATACATTTATGTATACAATACTCCGTTTCCGTTTCCGATTCCGATTTCGATTTCGATGTGTGTGTGTGTGTGTGTGTATGTATATGTCCATTTTTTTTGCTTCTTTATTTATTTCAAAACGAACTTCGTTCCATCCGGGTGTCCCTCGACACCTTTCAAGTTTTTTTTTACAATATGATCAAAATTCATTAGCGAAGTGCGGATGCACTGCAGTGAACCTCTGCATACCTTTTCAGGGAATACAGGCTTGATGATGGTGATGGATGATAAATAATAGACAAAAACTTATCTAGAAAGTATATTAATGAGAACGCGTAGGTAACAAGGTACTTAGTTAAAATTAAATAAATAGCGCTATCTCCATTCACGAGATACGACGATGTAGAGATACATGCATACAAAGTCCCCCTTGCCAAACTACATACCTTATTTGTTAGTCGTTACTACAAATTTGGAAAGCATCCAAACCGATACCATTGATAACGGTTGTTTACAAACCCTATACAAATACGGTAAATGCTTTGCTAGGTGCAGCTTCTAAAACACAACTTAATATTTCTAGCAACATGCATGAGCGTATCGTTGGCTCTTAAGTTTCGGTATTTAGGGTCCCGGACCCAAAGGGCAAAACGGGAACCCTATTACTGAGACTTCGCTGTCTGTCCGTCCGTCCGTCCATCCGTCCGTCCGTCCGTCCATCCGTCCGTCCGTCCGTCCGTCCTTCCGTCCATTCGTCCGTCCGTCCGTCCGTCTGTCATCAAGCTGTATCTCATGAACCGTGATAGTTAGAGAGTTGAAATTTTCACAGATGATGTATGTCTGTTGCCGCTATAACAACAAATACAAAAAAACAGGATAAAATAAATATTTAAGGCGGCTCCCATACAACAAACGTGTTTTTTTTGCCGTTTTTATAGATACTGGTACGAAACCCTTCGTTCGCGAGTCCGACTCGCACTTGGCCGGTTTTGATTCTTACATACTATTCAAAACACTTTTGTACAGAAATATAACGTTGTGTCTTAATTTAAGAGGGATCGTAATTAAAAAATAAGGAGTCTGCGTACTTATATTACTACAGATTAGAGTTCCAACATCAAATTAGAAGTATACAATCAAATTAGCATTCATCTAATTTGGTTACTGAATTAGTTTCTTAAGTTATACTCCTTATGCCCGTTTTCCCTAACACAAGAAGATGACTTAACGCAATAACTAAAAACTACCATTACAGTGGTAACTACTTAGTACTTAGTCATGTGGAAAAAAAAATATGATTAACTAGTTATGTCACGTCTACTGCTAAGTTTAATGTTACAATAACCCTATTTTAATTTAACCGCAACTCATTGGTTAACACTATAAATAGGGTAAGCTAATCAGCGTGAGTAAATATTAGCGATACGGGTACGAATACGATGTTTATTACTCATTGATTATATGCCAATGTGCGGTGCGTTTTGAATTCGTTAGTGTCATGTGAATTATTTATTACTTTCAAACAGCAGTGGTAGCCTAGTGGTCAAACGCACGCCTTGCAATCGAAGTGTGCAGGTTCAAATCCCGGTTCCGCACCTCTACGATTTACGTGCGAATATATTTTCATCCGAGATTATCACTTGCTATGAAACGGTGAAGGTAAACATCGTGAGGAAACCTGCGCGTCTGAGGGAACTTGACTAGTTTTCTATAGATGTGTGAAGTCTGCCAACCCGCACTGGGCCAGCGTGGTGGATTATGGCCCGAATCCCCCTCGCATTGAGGGGAGGCCCGTACCCAGCAGAGGTACGTTAAAAGGGCTGTAGTAGTATTACTTTCAATATTTGACTGTTGTTTAATTTTTATAGGACTGTATGGACTGTATTTTATTAACCGACTGCCTCAGCTAGCTCTGCATGATTATGCTAACCTAGTAGGTGCCCATGAGAAGTAGAGTGACGAAATTCTATAAAAAACATCAGATTGATTATTTGATGACAACTTTGTCTATTGGTCAGAGCGTAGGCGGCTCAGCTCACTGTACCGGACGGATGCGGGTTCGTTTGCCGCCAGTAGCAAATTTCGGAATTATCCTTGGGTTGGGTGTAACTGGGGTCAACCTTAGTGCGTATGGTACCCATTGTACAAACTTACGTTTGCTTTGGAATCATACGACAGGAAGGCGCTGTCTTGCGATATTTGAATCATCTATACACATAAACATCAAATAGGACGCCCCACTTTACTGTACCAAAGAGCTCTTTTAAATCCTGACATCTTCCGCAAACTTTGTTCACTTCTAAGTGAGATTGCAACAGTGTTTATCATACGAAACTATTTTATCTAGTTCCAATGGGCCAATAAAACGTTTCCAAGTTAAATTTTACACTTGTCGACGTGGGGAACACAAATAAATCGGCCGATTTAGAAGCTCTGCCCGTTGCCTCCCTCGCCGACGAAAGGCGCACCTTTGGGGCTGGTGCAAATAGAAACAGTTTAACTCTTTTTGTAGTTGTAGTAAGTACAAAACTAGACTTATGTCATGGAATATTTTAATTTGGTCTCTTTCTTTCGTATGGAATGAGACAGAGAGCGATCAAGCGAATCCGTGACAGAGGACAAGTCTTGACATACGTGCTGCAACCCTGATACGAAGTCTCATCTTGTTATGACTGAGCTGATTGGCAGAAAAATATTGTAATTAACATAATACATACTTTACAACACACATATTATATTTATGACGATTATGTTGTACACAAACTACAACTAAATTATATTTGACAAAACTGTAAAATATTGCCGTCTTTCTCATACATTACGGCCGTGAGAAACACGGGAATACGCTTAGTGACGAGCCAGCAGAATCGACACAATTGATTTATGAAAATGTTTTATAAAAACTAACTTATTCGCAGCAAGATAATAATATGTTATGAGCCCGCTTCTTTCTCTTACTTGTGCTGTAGACTAAACGCCGTCCAGGCATCCCGGGTAATATTTCACGGGTGCTTGCGGACGGTGCTGGACGCTTACGGCACCGGCTCCTTGGTACCCTGATTGCTGGCTTTAACACTAATAATTTAGCTCCAAGAATAGTCGGATTAAGACCTGGAACTTAGCGAAACTGAGAATTAAAGGATTGACTCTATTAAGTAAACGAACAAGTTATTTATCAAGCTAGTCAGGAAAACATCGTGAGGAAACCTGGACGTCTATAGAAAGGCGTGTGAAGTTCACCAACCCGCACTGGGCCAGCTTGGTGGACTATGGCCCAAATCTCCCTTGTATTGTGTGAGAATGTGCCCGGTATAATGGCAATAGGCTCGCCCCAATTACATTGGGACCAAAATACATCGGTGCAGTGCACCTCTGCCTACCCCTTCGGGGAATACAGGCGTGATGATGTATTTATTTATAAAGATAAATATATGGAGAGGGGTTTGTATACAGCGGATTTATTCATATTTTACCTGAAACCCTCTAGTATTGTCAATACAACAAAATGTTATTTCACCCGACAATACTCCGTATATACAAATATTTCCCAAAACTGGTATAGGTATGCGTGATATGAGGCGGTAACATATAATATGTATTTGTTCGGTGATGTAAGCTCCGACAAGACGTGTGTTTTGTGTCAATTTAACGTAGTTGGGTGCCTGGTAAGGTTATTTTGTACTATGGGGTACAAACCAAGCACATCCGACTGAGACTGTCTAGGTATAAGCACTGTGAATTTCCCAATTCTTGCATGAACGATTTAAGTCGACATATATCGATACAAAACGTTAAAATTGTCGTATTTTTCGATATATTATGTTGAATTATAAATGATGTCGATTTTGCGAGAATTGGGGCGCAGACAATCTTATTTCAAACATGTCTTCAGAAAATTTTAAAGTTATTCTCTTAATGACAAATTCCATAAAATATGTTTACGTATGTTCCACGAAAATCTAAATTGTAAGTAACTTTGACAGTTAAAACTATAAATGTAACTCAAGATGTTCTCCTTGTGTACAATTCACAGTATATCTAAGTGCGTAACCCGTCACAGACTATAGCGCGGTCTAAGAGGCCCCCCGCCGCAAATGACAGAGCTCGGCCGGCTGCGGTCCGGATGCATATCAAACCTAATACCCGGCCCCGTGAAATGTTAATGCCTCACCTAACTGTCTGGGTAGTGACCAATTAACACGTACTTGCAATTATATTTTGGTACATTCAATGTCGGTTTTTTATTTTTCAAAATAAAGGTAAGTAAAGAAAATTTATGGTGGAAATTATTTTTAAAGATTTTTTGAGTTCTTAGTACGAAGGCATAGTATTAAATATAGGTATCCTAATAATGTACTATGACATACTAATCTCTATAGCGTCTGTGTTCTTCTAGGATCCATATCATAAATGAAATAACTACATACAGTCTTACAGACATGTAGGTAGAAAGAAACAGATAAAAAATCAGAGCATGATAAAATTACGGAACAAGGAGAAAATGCGGATGATCATGCACGCGGATATCCGGATTCGAGTCGGTCCGGAGCGGGAACATCCGCTAATGTATTCGCGCCACGTCGAAAGACACCCGGTTAAATCCGGTTAAGGTGAAGATATGCCCCGGTTAATCTTCCCGCCCTTTGATTTATGAGCGTGACATTCTTTTGTTATATTCCGAGATGATAATTAATTCAGGTGATTAATCATTTCTTTGACTTGTTAATTAAAACGTGACGCACATACCTACTTCATTGGTTCTGATGCCTTTATTCGACTTGAAAGATGAAATTTTAAATTGATATTCTCGTCAATTTCACGGGTAATTTAGTTTATTAATAATTCTAAATGAAATTACCTGTTCTACGTATAAATCCGTTCGGTATTCAAGCTTTTTGAATAGACGTTAAACGTGAATGTTTGTCTGATTAGACAATCTGTTGTTTGATATATGTGTTTGTATAGAAAGTGAGAATGTCACAGAAAGCGTGCGGGGTTGTGGCCTCTGGTTGGCCTAGTTTTCGCGCGTGACATGCCCCTGTCCCGCCTTGCAGACGTAACAAATTATACCGACCATTTACATATTGCAATTAAACAGTATTTAAGATGATTTATAAGAAATGTTAATATATTCATGTTTGACAATCTAGCAATGTTTAATAGATTAGTTTACGTATTTTTATTTTGGTAAAGGTATTTTAATTATTTTTATGTACAATTTAATTTAGTTGGATTATAAAGGATCTCCGACCACTTTAATTGGGTTTCGGCTTCCCTACCCGAATAATTGTCTAAAATAGTTTTTATAAAATGTCACGCTACATTGTTTTACTATCGACTGCTAACGCAAAAATCCAATTAAGTGTACAATTTTTTTGAAGGAAATAATTTTAGTTAGCATGTTTTTCATTCAGCTTCAAAGTAAAAGGTGATTAAAGGGATTTAAAACAACCATAGGCGAAAGAAACCAACATCTACTCATTTTGTAACATAAGTCTAGACTTAAAACTAGTTTTAGCGCAGCAGAGCCAGCACTTAAAGGGACAGACATGCGGTCAGGTGAGCCAGTTATGCCCCTGACCTATCATTTATTCGAAAGCCTACGTGGAAACTCTGTATAGAGTGGATGTTCAAACCTGTCTCCAATTCAAAAGGCTTTTATAGATCCCATTGAGCAGATGTCTTTGCCATGGGTTGGTATCTTTATCCTACACCCTCATAGCGCACGTTTCTACCATATCCAAAATATTAACACCCCCCAGTTCGTGAGGTTAATACAAATTAATCTTTAATGAACATACGGTATACAAGCGACGAATACTGCGATATTGCGATATAAACAGAATAGCTTTTATTTTATCCGGATACGCCTAAAGCAAATTAGCGTGGTTCTCGTTTGTCGTTTAAAAGTATGACTGTTTTTTTGCCTCCTATTATGTCATTAAGAACTCAGTAAAATTCCAAATAAAGGGCGAAACAGAATGATTTCTGTGTTTTTTGGTGATATTTTTATTTACTTCGTTATTTTTGAATTGGTTGAAACCAAATAATTTACCCTTTGATCTCGAGTTCGATTTGAATTCAAAAAAAATATTTTTACTAATATTTAAACACAGTTTGAAAATTAAACATGTCCGGTAACTGGGAAACAGTTTGAAATGCGAATAAAACGTGCATCCTTATCTACCCTGGTAGTGCAAACATGGCGTGGTGGTGGCACTATTTGAGATCTATAAACTTTGAAGCAATGACAAATTAACCCGTTCGCTACTCCAACCGAAACAGGGTAAGCAAAGTTAGAGGCTAATAATATTATGCGCGGCACGGCGTCGCCCCGGTTCGAGTCGCACCGGCTTACCCGGTAACCGGTTAAGCTTCGCATCTCACGTTTGATGTTTAATCCGTTTCCTTCAATACTGATATTAAATGGAAGTGAGATAGCTTCATGTGACATACTTTTAAGTGTCGCGTTTTATAGTAAGATTTCAGAATTTTACTAGGAACTACCCTAGTGTTATGAACCGTTTTTATGCGATTTTACACCAACCAGAGGGGTTAGCATGCATATCAAGACTACACGTCCATTACGGATTCAGTCGCTCGCTCTCTGTCTTATTGCATACGAGAGATAGAGACAAAACCAACAGACTCCGTGACATAAGTCTAGTCATGGCGCACGTGTTACAACTACATATGTGTAATTGTACCTAAGACAGACGCTCATGTCAATTTAATGGACTAAAAGTAACCTATTTTCGATTAAATTCGTGCGGTTACCAAGACAGTTTAGCTTTTCCCCGGGAGTCACTGAGCGTCAAACTTCAGTGTCTTCGGATACCGCTGTCGATTCTGGCTTAGAGGAGTAACAGTGGTGAGAATGTGTGGCGGGCTTAGTCCTATAAACAACTGAAAGTAAACTTGTAATAAGCATACAATCTTTAAACGGATAAACCTACAATTGCTCGTATATCCGTCGCTTTCCCATTGTCATTACGCATGACTCCACGTAAGTAGAACTGACGTAACCAGGTCACTGTGCGCCCACTGATAAAAACAAATGGAGAACAACGCTCCGGCTGTTTATTTTTATGTAAAAAAGGAATATTCAGGTTAATCCCTTACGTCGGTGCGCTAAATGGCATTTTAATCCTCACGAAAAAAGAATAGTGAAATCCTGAACGAAATACGTTTGCACAAAAATCGGTTGAAACTGGTTTTAAGAATCTAGTTTTATTTAACCGGTTTATACCAAATGGTATGGGATATGTAGATATCTATTCAGATGGATTTCATAGGGTAGTAGTTATTTTTTTAGTAGTAAGGTTTAGTTTTCTAACAATTACTATAAACAGGCAGCTGATATTCTATCGAAGGAAAGATGAGGTGTGGTGAAGGTTCATTGTAAAAATTTGACTTGTCCATGTTTCTGTAGAGTTTAATATCTCTTTTGAGACTATTCTTAGAGTAAATTAAACAATATCCTTCTCGTGGAGAAAGCTTTGAAGTGGATCGCAAATGGAATAAAATATAACGAACGCAAATCACAACGTTTTAAACTCTCGACTTGTTCCAAGAAAAGCAGGCGACTCAATTTCAGCCCTCGAGAGCTCCTTTGATCCCGAGAATTTGTTTAATGCGAAAAATGCAGAATACTTTTTGGCATAACGCAAAAAAAAAATACAAAGAAAAACCTTTGATGTCACTTTTTAAATGTGCTCATGAAACATTATTGCGTGTTTTTGTATTTATTAGTTTTGAAAATGTGACGTCTACTTTGAATGTGTGTTCTAAAATTCATAGACACTTATTTTTACAAGCTTTATTAACTTGCAATGTATGTCTGGGTGGAATCTTGTAACTCAATTTTAAATCAGTTATCTTTAACCGATTGAGCTAAAATTTGGTATACACGCTTATTTTGGATGACAATGCATGCTTAGCTATGTGACGTCATTCTAATTCCAATATGGCGGATCATCCAAGATGGCGGAATAGTTATTTTTTCTGCACTAGCACAGTATGGGTATCCAATGAAAGGGCTTGCTGAGGAGAACACGAAAACTAAGGGCAATTAAATAAAAGCTTGTTTTTAAAAAGTTTTTTTCCCATTAATTTTATTTATGTTAGCATGATTTAAAAACAGAACATTTGATCATTTTTTTAATTTTTCACATTTTCTATTTAAACCTGCAAAATGCTGCAGCAAAAAGATAACTGCAGCGTGTAATTTAGCTCAAAGTTTTCATTTAATTAATCCTTTATTCAAACGAAGCCCGCCGCTACACGTATGTAATCAACTTGGAGAAAACCGACGCGTCTAACCCCGCGGAGATTATCGCGGAAATTGCAACGCGGGGCCGGATGTGTCCCGTGTACATTGACAAGGTTAATTAACTGCCTCCTTAAATTTAACGAAATGGCAAATTGTTCTGTTGCTTGGTACTATTTTATTTCTGGTATTTCGTAGTTATTATAATGAAATTAAAATGTTCAATTATATTTTTATTTTTCATGTTATTCTCATCTTCCTAACTTAGTAACGTAACAAAGTGATTATAATGAAAATAATTAAGACCTGTAATTATGTAAGTATTTAATTATAGATTTCACCATATCAGATTTGTTAATGCGTCAGTACCGGTTAATATATTCATATGCAATTATTTAAAGTAAAATACGTCATTATGTATTTTACAGCTGAATAAATAAACATTCGCTCCTCATTCTCTCAAGAGATTGATTTACTATATTAACAATTATTTAATGTTTTCTATTAGTGATGACTAATTAATGAAGGCATCGCTCATAATATAATAATAACAGGAGATGATGAATGGCCCGAGAGAGGGCGCAGGTGGAAGGATAAAATGTTGGATATTATCTTAAAAATTGTTGCTAATTTACTGTTAAAGTATAACATAATAGTTTTAAAAGGTTAAGCCACACCTATTTATATTATAAGACTAACTTCTTAACGCTAAAACGGTAAACCATTTAAATTAATAAATAATAAATATCGCCAGACAACACCTATCCCCTAGTGTGATCCCAAAAATGCTTGTACTATGGGTACCATAAAATAGACTGGGGACGAACCCAGTAACACCCAGACCAGGGACCCAATTCTCGCAAGACCCAAATCTCGACATTATGTCGAATTAGGAATAATGTTATCTATGCGAGAATTACTCCGCAGCTGCAGGACTGATTCCAATATGGCCATTTCCGAAATTTACCACTTATAATAAAATCTCGTCATTTATACCCTAAAGTATTTACTCATTATTAAATTTCGTCATAAATAACAACACTTCGATTCCGTTCAATTTGCTGAAAGATTTCATGAGTTACGTTCAAGTTGAGGAAGTTATGAAACTTCAGCTAAATAATAAAGTTTCCCCGCTTGAAATTCAATTAATTTATCGACAAGGCACGAGTAATGGCGTTGATATAAAGAAGTTTTTGATGTCCCGTCCCCCCTCCATTGAAATAGAGGCGGTGTCGGGTGATTAAGCAATAGGGTGTTAAGGGATTTGCATATTTAACTTATGAGACTTTTATAGCGGAAATTGAGCCTTGTTTTTATTTTAAATAACTCCACGCCAATTGCACAGCAACGAATAAATTCATAAATTGCATCAGACAACACCTATTCTTATAATATCTAGTAATATTAGAATCTAAAGCAGGCGAATGCAAGAAGACATCGCGGCAGGCCCAGAAGGAGATGGTGGGATGAACTGGAGTCCCATCGAAAAGATCGGCCTATCAAAATAGAGAAGAATGGACAAAGGGGAGGGAGATCTTTGCCTAGCAGTGTGACGTTATAGACTCATAATAATAATAATAATAAAGCAGGCGCAGTATATAATGTCATTTATTGAAAATTACATTCGCACATGAAAATCTCAGAGGAGCTGTTCCAGGATTTTGACATCCCCGTAAGTGCAAGACGAGCATTCTAACAAATAGGCTACCACTGCTTGTTCTGTTGTGTTATCTTTTATCTTACTTTAATTGACATCACAAAATGTCCAAGAATAAGTCGCCCACATCAATTAATGACGATGCATGGCTTTCAGCTGTTTCCGATTGAAAAGACTGACCACTTCATTAATATCTACATAATTATAGCAATAATAACATATATTAATACATCCAACCACACGTCATTACGGTTCGGACGTTAAATCTCAAATGAAACATGCCGGCGGATATTGGAACGGAAATTGACCACGTGACGCGACCGGACATGTCGCCATTGAACGTGATATGAACTGGCCAATCAGGGCGCATTCAATTACAGGATCGTCTTATCAAAGAACACTTATATTAGTTTATTATTAATCTATTTATAAATGAATCCCTATTTCCCTTGGGCACGCTATAACTTGAGAACGACCTTACCGATTTCATTCATCTTTTTATGACTTTTCTTTTCTTTTTCGAAGGTTCTCATGAAACAAAAAATAGAAAGTGTAAGAATTCCTAAATATCGCGTATTTGAAGTCGCGAGCTCATTAAGTAGTTAATATATATTTATTTAATATAAGATGTGGAGGAGAATGGGGAGGCCTTTGCCCAACTGTGGGACATTGTATGGTAAATGAAAAAAAAGTAAAGTTTATATTTTTTTTTGTTACAGGTATAAATAAGATGGAGTATTGGATTATCCCGTTGGTAAGATAAGTGTGAAACCATGTGATAGTCTGCAATATAAACTTTTATTTTTTTCTTTATTGCAATTATTGTTACCTATTCCAAATTTAGTATTTAATTATTCTACCGTCATTTGACTTTCATATCCACTGTGAAAACCTAACATATTATCATTTCCTTACTTTTTTAAATTAAAATTTTTGAAATAATTTATTATACAATTATTATGAAATCATTAAATTTATTATACAAAATAAAGGATTCCTATGAGGACAATTAGATAACAACAAATCCATAGTTGGTTACTTCATTAATGACATTTATAATAAAATTACTGATAAATGTCGCGACTTAAAATTGGTGCTCTTTTTTTTGTAACCAAATTGGATGTTAAGTGGAGTGTCCTACGAGTAAATAAAATTACCTGCAATTACACCACTGTGTTGGTAATTACCTAATTCTCTTTTAACCGTATTGATAGATATAATTACGAGATAAAATTAACTATAGTCACACTACTGCACTGTGGCTATGGATAAATTAATTCACCTGTAACTATGGATAAAAAGATTAACCGTTGTCAACACAGTGGTTGATACTTAATATTTTTAGCCGTATTGGTGATAGAATTACAAGATAAAATTACCCATTGTCACACTACTGCACTGTGGCTATGGATAAATTAATTTACCGACATCTCATCACAATCTTTGCGACAATTTGGTGCGTCTATGGTTATGTCGCGGCTAAAATGAACGTCTATCGCACGGCCCCATAATCAGCCGGTGGCATTATTAAATTTGTTCACACACGCGCTGAGTGAGTGCCTCCATTCCTTATGTCATTTCCGGAAGCTTTTGGGGGTATTATTGACGGTCCACAAGTAGGTGCTTGAGAGATTTCGCGGGCTATTTTTAGTTCCCTTTTTATTTAGAGTGGTGCACGATTTTACACGAATGAAAGGATCCATTAGTGTCGGGGTGAGGTGTGTGGGCTTCTGGTGGCTGTGGGAGTAAATACTGTTGAATCGTTGGGAAAATTTTCTGAACACTTATTTTAATGAAATGATATTTTCTATATTTAAACTGTAAATACTCAAAGCCTTTTTACTGACTACCTACGATTTTATCTCTACCACTTGTTATACAAGAGGTATGTGGTATAGGTGTTTCGTTTTTTTTATTTCTAAATTGAACATGTAATTAAGACTCTGTTAGCAAGGTTTCGTTTGCTTTTATAAAAATGAACTGTTTTTGGTTTAAAAAAATAACGTGTGTTCATCATACTCAAATTGATATAAATATTGTTTTTCGCTTAATAATTTTTGACGCTTAAACCCCCTTTACAAGGGATATAGTTATAAATGTAACGCATGTAAAAATATATCTTAAGGGTTGACGATTATAGCTGATAATGATAATTGTATCTGGAGAAAGATTATCGTTTTGAAAGGAAGTCTCTACAAATCGTTCACACACTAAACGTAAATTTGATCGCAATTGTATCGGACCACGTACCCCGTATCACGGTTTAATCGTTCATCTGCCGATAATTATTTATTTCCTCTCAATTCAACACAATGACCTAACAAATAGAGCCAGCGTGCGGCTAGGGATGACGTGTATTCAGTTTTAATCAGGAAAGTCCTTTTTAAAAATATAATGTTTTGTTTTACGCACGGAAGTGCACAGTGCACACTAAGGCGTCAACATCTTGACGCGCGTTAATTGTTTTTCACTATAAAAACGAACTCTGTGTCAATATACATAAAGATTGAGTTTCGGTAAAAGCAATGCAACCACGCGTCCAACTTCGCTCTGTCAATGTCTGCTGTGCTGGTAATTAACATTTAATTGTCGTATGATAGATATTGCCTGACCCTAGTTTGACCCTAGTTTTGTAGTGATTGGCATTGGTGACTCTAACCTCTCCAAGCTACAAGAGGGCGAGTCAAAGAACACGGATGAAGTCAGTACCCATTCATGTCAAATGTAGCGGATTATACTTATTAAAAAAAAAACTGCATGTTGTTATTAAATTGTCTCATTTTTCGAATAAACGCAGCCACCCTACACTGCACGGCTCCCCAACGTTGTTTGTCTTCGGACTTCCTTTGAAATCTATTTTCTTGAAAATGGGTGAAAATTTTCGAGCGCAGTGGTTGTGCACTGAATTCAGAATGAAGTGGCCTTTGTTTATTAGCGAAGTTTCAGTGCTTGTGGGTCTTTAAGACCTGAAAGTCTTAGTTTTCATTTGACTGGTTTTGGTTTAGACTTGTCAAAGTTTTTTTTTATATTATATAAGGAGTTAAGATGCTTTTTGCAAGTGTTTTCACGTTATGTATGTTACTAGGTACACGAATGACACTTAGATGTATTAAATGTGTGTACGGCTGTTGATCCTGGCTTACAGGAGTAACAGTGGTGGGTATGTGTGGCGGGCTTAGTCCCAAAACAAAAGTACATACAACTAGTTACAGAAAGAAATAATACTATTGATTCCCTAATTTCATTTTTGCGTCCTTCGGTTTCTTGCTAGTTAGTTAATAAGAGTCAGTTATCACTTGTCGAAGGCTTGACCACTAGTGGTCTAAGGGCTCATTGATTCAGGTGGTTGCTGGTTCGATTCCCGCAGGTAAAAAA
The DNA here is from genome assembly GCA_914767695.1 of Ptilodon capucinus. NCBI lineage: Eukaryota > Metazoa > Arthropoda > Insecta > Lepidoptera > Notodontidae > Ptilodon > Ptilodon capucinus. The sequence goes on from OU611821.1 coordinate 9,377,619, forward strand.
AATCCAGAAATTTCCTTTTTGGAATTTGCCCTAGTCTTGCAGTCGGAATCTCCCCCAGTCCATTCTATGGTACCCATAGTATGCTTGCTTAGTTTGAGATCATACGATGAGTATGTGTTGTATGGCGATACTTTTTTTTCTGGTGTAAAATCATAAGTGGCATTTACCCTGTCCGTGCGCGCACACGCGATACGAGGCAGCTTTACTACATTTTTTACTGGGGACCGTTTATTATAAACTTTATGTTGGCATAAAGCATAAAATAATGACGTATTTTTATAACCAGATACAGTAAAACACCTTTTATGTGAGCGATAACATCGGTATTGGACATTCGGCGTCGATGTTGCATTAGCTTGGGGTATAAAATGTTTGGATTTTTTTTGAGGTGGCCTTTACAGCTTCACCGGAGGAGGATGTTTCGATTCGTACCGGTACCTAATATATACGTCCTGAAAGGCCATTCGCACACTAAGGCTTCAATAGACACGTGTGAAAATTTTAGCCAAGACGTACATGCGTAAACGTATAGATAAAGATTGAATTTGTGTAGTAAACGCCACGTGCCCACGTGTCAAAATTCGCACGCGCTGCCTTTGTCATTACGTTGAAAATTGAACTTTTTCTATAACTCAATACAGTTCGTTTTGGTATTAAACATTTTGACGCGCGGTTTTTGACGCCCCAGTGTGTAAATTTACTGAAATTCATGTAAACAAATGATGATTTGCATTCAAAGAGTACTTCAGAAGTGTTATCGGGCCAAGATATCTTGAGTCCTTGCGTTTTTTTATCTCCGGTTTTGTGAATATTAATAGCTACCTTTTTTAAATATAATCTACATTCATTGCTAGGGTTGTCGATGTGGCCAAGGCCACTTCACGACACTTGTGACAAATTCTCAAAGGTATGATAATTTGGTACACTTTATCTTCGGATGAACTTACATACCGTCCGTATATGAGCCTCAAATATTATTTTAGACCACTGATACACTATGTATATGTTCTAAATAGTACAGCTAACTGTAACTTTAAAACATAAGAAGTGGTTGGGCAAAACACCAGAAATATATAATAATACTTAACACCTTACGCGAAAACACTATTCACCGTTCAGATATCTTCCATTATCACGCCTCTATAAAATGCATATCCCAAGCAAATGTATATAAAAGGTTTACGTGTCCCGCGTCAGCTTATCCATGAAAAATTCATAGGTGAATAATCTCCACTCGCTCGCACTCGCCACCTTTACTTTACCTACTGCGAATGCGGCTCTACGGATCAGTTGAACAGATTTTTCGTCTCCCTAATGTTGTGCTGTAACAGTGGTATACAATACTTAATTACAAAGCAGTTATATATCTCTACAGATTCGTAATACAAGCCCGCGTATATTGGAACGTCGAGACGCGCTAAAAATATTTGCTAATACTAAAACAAACTCTTTGACAATATGAATAAAGATTGAATTGACGTGGTGATAGACACCCTACCACGCGTTAAACTTCGTTCACGCTGTCAATGCCATTTCGTTGAAGAATGAGCCTTTTGTACTATCGGGCGTCAATACCAAAACGAACTGTATTGACTCCAATACAGTTTGTTTTAGTATTGACGCCCCAGTGGGTTCGGGGTTGTATTCTTCAGTGGCGCGATCATGTAGAAAAGAATTTGCCTCTTGTACTTACTCTAGTTTTTTTTTCTTTTTTTTTTCAGTATTCTTCTCGATCATTTGAGAAATCTGTTGAAAGATAAGTACGTTAATATACATATCCGTTTCTCTCCAAGACTATTTTTGAACAGCGCATACGTCGCTGCACAAAACAATGCGTTCAAAATAATATTCTTCTGTGTTCTTAATAATTCATATCCCATTTACCGCGTACGACCGCGTACTTCATATAAATCCTAGCTCCTGGCTGCAGTCACCACACAGAAGAACAGTACCTTCATATATTCTGAGCGCATAGATCATTTAGAATGTACCAGAAAGATTTGCGACGCCAGACATTAGGTGAATAGAAATATAGGTAAGCGTGTGACCAGGTCGTTTTGCGATGGAGGCATCGCCTTTGTTTCGCGACACGTAAGGGTTGTATTTTAGAAATAGTTTAGAACAAACATTACGAATGATGTAACAGCAAATCGGGATTTAGTTATTTCATTTAGTTATCTATAGCAGTGGTAGCCGAGTGGTCGAACGCACACTTTGCAATTAAAGTGTGTAGGGCCACATCCCGGCTCGCTCCTCTGAGTACTATGTGCGAATCTCATTTCATCAGAGATTATCACTTGCTAAGAAACGGTTGAGGAAGACTTCGTGAGGACACCTGCACGTCTGGAACTTGACTAGTTGTCGATAGATGTGTGAAGTCTGCCAAGCCGCACTAGGCCAGCGTGGTGGACTATGGCCTGAATCCCCCTCGCTTTGAGGTCCGTGCCCATCTTTGGGACGATTTAAGGGCTATAGTAGTAGTTATATATAACTGCTGATATAATTGTTGCGTACATAACAAAACGTTAACTTGTAATTAATTAATTAGGAAACAGATTAAAATCGAATCGGGGGTAAAGCTTAGCTCCGCCACCCGAGCCATCCCCGCGCAATCATTGTATATTTTAATTGGAGATTATGGTATTTGGAACGATTCCCGATTTGCATGTTGTATCGCCCTGCCTGATCCGGTACCTACTGATTAATTAAACTTTATGGTAATGTTCATATCCTATTCAGATTATCGATTTGATATGCATCGATGGAATGACACTTTTGCAATGCTCCGTCTCTCAAGGAAGCCTGTTTCTGTTAAAAGGGTTGGGAACATCTGGCCTAGGACCCAGCGGCGGTCTTAGGGGGTGGCGAACAAGGCAATCGCCCGGGGCCTCGCTCTTGCAGGGGCCTCGCATCAAGCTAATTTTTAAAAAATACAGATGTTTTAACTAATTTTTTTAATTTAATAGTTTTGATTTTGATTCTTAATTATTTATTAAGCTTATAAATTAACGGTAAATTAAAATAAAGTTAGCTAACTAATTCTAATCATAATTGATAAATTCATTTTGTAGTACTTGAATTTCGCGCTTCCAAACACTTGAAGATCGGTTTTTAAACGCATAGCACCCGGGCAGGACTAGGATAGTATTATATAGTCTGTGACTCAGGATTCGGGACATAATGTTCTGCTCGTCTATCGCTCGGGGAATCCCCGTCGCTAGAGGAATTCCCTGGTTTCATTTCGTTCATCAACTTTTGTCACCTTGGAATTATTTTGCTTGCAGTATGAGTGACAAAATCGTTGCTGTACCGTACATATCTTTCAATTATATAATTTAATATTACGTTCTTATAGTGTTTCAAGTAGAGATGAAAAGGGTAGTGGTTTGGCCGGATACCGGATACCGTATATTCGGCAAGGTACCGGATATTCGGCCCTTTATCACGTTACATGACGCTTCTTAAAGACATCTCGAATCGATCCAATTACGACCCATATGGTGGTCAGTTAATTTGCATCAGTACCCGCAGTTGTCAAGGTTTGCTAGAACTTATCTTTCAGCACCTGGCGAAAGCGAAAGGATATTTTCAGAAGCTGGTCTGGTATACGATTATCCGGTATTCATTCACCGCAATTTGCCAATTGTTAATTTGGAGTAGAGTCTAAACTAATTATTAAAACGAATATTTTTGACGTGCGAGTATAAAACATAACCTATATGATTTGCGTTGTGCAGAATAATGAGATTTTTTTGAATTTTACTATCCGGTATCCGGCCGGATACTGGATTACTATCCGGTATCCGGCCGGATAGTGAAAACGAGACCGGATACCTTATTATTATCCGGTATCCGGCCGGGTACTGAATTACTATCCGGAGTTAAAACAACCCCGGATAGGCCGGATACTGAATTACTATCCGGTATCCGGCCGGATAGTAAAAACGAGGCCGGATACAGAATTATTTACCGGTATCCGGCCGGGTACTGAATTACTATCCTGAGTGAAAACAACGCCGGATATGCCGGATACTGAATTACTATCCGGTATCCAGCCGGATACTGGATTACTATCCGGTATCCGGCCGTATACTGAATTACTATCCGGTATCCGGCCGGATAGTGAAAACAAGGCTGGATACTGAATTACTATCCGGAGTGAGAACAAGGCCGAATAGGCCGGATACTGAATTACCATCCGGTATACGGCCGGATACTGAATTACTATCCGGTATCCGGCCGGATAGTGAAAATAAGGCCGGATAGGCCAGATACCGGATAGTTACCGGATATCCGTTTCATCTCTAGTTTCAAGTAGCTGCTCTCTCGACGAGGGGGGAGGGGATCATAAAAAAACGATCACCGAAAGGACAAAGGGCCTCGCAAAGACCTGCCGCCCGGAGCCTCGCAATGGGTAAGGCCGCCGCTGCTAGGTCCCGATTCTCGCGTATTCGACATCATCTCTTCTTCACCATATGTCGCAACAAAACGTCAAATTGGTCGTATTTTTAGGGTTCCGTACCAAAAAGGAAAAAACGGAACACTTATAGGATCACTTTTTTGTCCGTCTGTCTGTCTGTCAAGACCCTTTTTCTCAGTAACGCGTGGAGGTATTAAGTTGAAATTTATACCAGAAAACTGTAAATTTATTGTTCGAACTGGTAGATTTATTGTTAGAGTAATGTTCGGTGCCTTCACAGTTTAGGTAAGGAAGACTCGGTGCGCGACTCCAGCTCGCACTTGGCCGGTTTTTCGTTTTGTTTCTACAATGTCGAATTAGAGGTGTTGTAGAGATCTTGCTAGAATCCGGCCCCTGAAATGTCATACCTACGTGTGAGCAGTCTTACTAATTTATCATTGAATTATTGAAGTTGTTACTATCATCTTCGCCATCTTTATCAAGTTCATCAGCCATTTTTATTCATAATGTGTATTTATTGTTTTTGACCTTGTTATTAATTTCTCGACATTGACATAAATACCTGGTAATCACAGGTACCATTCGTAATCTTATTCTATTAAAATGACATCATTTCGTAAAAATAAGATGATGCTTAAACTTGTTTAAAAATTTAAAACAATCGTTAGTGTCAATACAATCAAAACAAATATGCGACAGATTGATGGAGCCCAAACTCCCAAAACCTTTTTCTTACCTTACACCTCGCAGTTACCTTAACTTGAAATTCATTCTTGACAAAACGCTGAAGATGCAACCCCATTCCGTCCTCTTTTGAAAAACATATTTTTGTTATGATCCGCCGAAATAAACCCAATCATGTAGAGAGGAACGTGGGGCGAGTCACCCTCTACCAGGAAATCAATTTCGTTAAATATTTATTTTATCCTTTATATTCGGAAATAAAGATAATATGGCTCTCGAGAAGCTAGATAAATTATTTATTGTTAAACTATATTTGATAGCTCTAAAAATATTGCCGTCTTGCTCGTACAATACGTCTGTAAGAAGGACGTCAATACGCTTAGTTTAGTTTGATACTAATATACACAGCATCTATGTTTAGTTTATCCCTCCTTTTAAATAAGAACTTGACACTTTTTAGTTTTTACAGCATTCATTCATTAATTGCGCTTGGGCAAGCTTTTATGTACATTCCCAGTTTCACTACCTCCGTCCGGGCCTCACGTGAGGCCGCCGTAGTAGATTATTTAAAATATCAGAGGCATGGTCAACCTTGTCCCGTTTTATCATTTTTAAAGTTATGTAGGTAGACTACTAAACTGCTTACAGTTTTATTCTTAAAAGTATCCACTCTACTCGAGCCACGACATTGAAACTACAACTTAAACTTTTAATTGGCATCGTAAAATATCAGAGTAATTATAACACTGTGTACATATTTCAATTTACTTTCAAGAAAAACTTTGCCGGTTACCAGACACATTAAAACCAACTTTGGAGTCACAAAACACCTAGAGCTTGAACAAATAGGTTTTCTGTGTTAGTAGCAGTAGTGATAGCCGAGTACTAGCAGTGGTAGCCGAGTGCAATAGCAGTGGCAGCCGAGTGGTCGAACGCACGCCTTGCAATCGAAGTGTGCAGGTTCAAACCCCGACTCGCACTTTTGGGATTTATGTGCGAATCTCATTTTCATCCGAGATTATCACTTGCTATGAAACGGTGAAGGAAAACATCGTGAGGAAACCTGCACGTCTGAGGGAACTTGACTAGTTTTCGATAGATGTTTGAAGTCTGCCAACCCGCACTGGGACTAGAAATGCCTCACATACCCATCACTGTCACTCATTTAAGCCAGGATCTACACTGGTATCGAATGTAGATGACGAGGTTTGACCCTCGGCGAGTCCTGGGGAAAAGGTAAATTGTCTTGTCAGAAACCTGCACGAATTCAATCGAAAAATGTGGTAGAAGGAGTTGGAAGAAAATATGTAGCTAAGCTATCTGCGTTCCCTACACAAAAACTAGCAAAAATAATGCCTGTTTAAGGCACTGCAAAAAAAGAAACTGCGCAGATCCCATCTTTGCAATTACATTGTCTCATCCAAATCTATCCAATTTATCAGCAACTTTTTCACTATCACTATGTCTGAAGGCATGAACCGGGCGGTTATATTAAGCACCCCTAGAAGCACCCCCATTACTGTCAATGGCGTCATCCCGAATGACCATTTGTCACGGGCGATCGCGCCGCGCGACACGCCTATGCCGTGTCCGCACTTTCTGAGGCTCATTAAGCTGGGCTTTCCTAGACTTCTTTTAGGAGATATTTTTACATAAAAATCATAAGTAATGTCATGTTTTTAAAAAGAAAACAGATTTTAATGGATCAGGCATTTGTACAATAGTGAGGGTAGGAGATGAGCGCTTTTTTATAAAGTTAATTTTTACGTAAAGATGTTTTTTGGGTTTTAATTATTCACAAAACAAGTGGGTGTTTAAAATACGGGCACAAACAAGATTACGTTAAAAACAACTTAACGTCACGACGTCAAACTTGCCCGAGATAAAAATTACATTACGCCAAAAATACTTAGCTCCGTGGAAGCACAAAGCGCTACTGTTTGACCCACTTTTCAACTAATTCATTATCCTGAGGGGACGTACGTAACTTTGCTGAAAAATAATGTTTCAGCTACATCATGTGGATTATAATGTAATATGCGGACGCAAATGTCATGTTTTATCATAAATCACAGCATATTTTTTATCTCTACAGCTAAAGAGCCCAAATATGAAATCGTTAATTATATTTCTAACATTTTGTAAATAGCCTCACCTATTTGTATGTTATGTAATTCTTTTGTGTCTGAAGATAAAATTATATAACTAAGTATAATCGTATCTTAAGTAAATTTTACAAAAAAAATAGTAAGTTGAGTTGTTGGAAAAGAGTAGTTTTCCCATTCTTCGTTTTCATAAAAAATGCATTCCGAAGGGTAATAGAGTCCTATATTATTAATTTTGTTTGCCAGACAACTCATTAGTTCACGTATTGGTTTACATGCATTACAAATTCTGATTCTGATTCTTAGATACCACACTCTAGTAGGTACTGGGGAGATCAGCCCTGACAAATGCTCATGCGGTATAAATAAAAAAACAAAGGAAGGCGAACGATTATTTAAACACAGCTTTAGGGCAAAAACCCGGCAGAGGCAACGAGATACGTCTCACTGAATATATTGTAGCGGTGCGGCAGAATTTCGCGACGAGCGGCCGACTAAAAAACGTCGCAAAAACAGACTCACCGTACGGGAACGGCGCGGAAGTGGTATTCGCAAAATTTTTGTTCGCACACAACGTATGTGCATTGTCTGGTGTTTTCACGCAGACCGTTTAAATACACACTTGTGTTTGGATTAAAATTCTGTATCTTTTTAATTGGACGAATACGGAATATGTTGCTATCCGTATACAATGATAATATTATGAATGTAACTTTTATTGAGCGTTTACAACTTTGTAGTTATACGGGCCGCCCTTGTAACTGTAACATTCCGGGTTCGATTCCCATTCTGGTTATTATACTATTGACTAACGGGACTACTAGTGATGTTATAACGTCACATTGATGCTAAAAACTATCAGAAAACCTCTATATTTTGTAAATAATTTTATAAATGTTTTCTTTCTTTCTTTCTTATATGTCATGTGAAGGAGACCTTTCAAAACTGTGTGCTGTGTTTTGCATAACGTTGTTTGTTACGATAATTGAAAATCTGCATATTCTAGTCTTAACCACGCCTAGGTTTTTTTTGATAGAACATTCTAATAAATCCTAAGTTACTTACAAAACTAGTGTGTGAACACTTCAATTTCTATATATTCTTACCTCAACATTTATGGAGAGTAATGTAAAAAAAATCCATTCACATTGTCTTTGTGAAACAATTTTATACTGGAATAAATGCAACTGTATTTTGTTATGTTACAAAGGTTATTTTGTTTTATAAATTTGGGCCCATTTTTGACTTTTCCAGCATTCTGGTTAGTGTAAAAACTTATGATATTCCACAAAAAACTCCACCAGCATGTGAGGCAACATTAAAACTTGTCGCCAATCTAAACGACGATAGTCTTCCACTTCGAATGATCAAGTTAGCATAGCACCAAAAGCTAGCGCAGATACCGCGCTCCACTGAATTTCTGCGTTAAATTTTGGTATTTTCCAACTCCCTCTACGTTTCTGCCATCGTGTTGTTCCAGGAAATTTTATAATATGCAAAAATGTACTGACTCCCGCGACCGCAGTGAAACATTTCTCCGTTTGTTAAATATGTATATCATAAATGGTGTGTTCTTTCAACTCCTATGCTTATTTTATCAGGATTAGGATTTTATGACGGGTATAAATAAAACAGTGCTAAATATGCAGGTGTAGTTTTGCAAGTGCTGCATCCTGAGCCAACCAGCTCGGAATTTTATAATTAAGCGACTCCTTCAAATTTTTCAGTGTCATATTTCAGAAATCCGATTTCTTGAATGTATTATTTCCCCAACATATTTGAGGATCTCGATCAACTCTTTCAATTTTAGATTTCATTCGATTAGAGGTAGCGAAAATAATTGATTATCTTTTAACAATATTATAAAAGATTGATATCTATGTACATCTTACAATTTACGTGTGGGTAAGTCTTTGTGTGAATATCAATCAAGTTATAGTTACTGGTAAAATTTAACCCTCTAATTTATAGAGATTTTTGATCCATTTGCCATAGGAAACACTTTTTTTACTAAATGTCACTAGAGTGAGTGAGTAAGTTAAGTAAGTGAATGAAGTTAATACTCGCTGGAGTGATGCCTCACTTCATATGAGGTGTAATTTTATCTCGTAAGAACCTCACGAGGTAAAATTAAGTGCCTCATCCTGAAATAAAAAGACCAGTTACCCATCACTAAATGTCACTTCGGTGGTTTGTAAATAGCTTGAAATTTCTATATATTTAGATGTTGAACATTGAATTAAAATTTTAGTTTGCTAAGTATTAAATTAATTAATTTAATTGGACATAAGTTAAAATGTTACAAAGAAACGCGTCTCGTTAAGGTCAAGTCCCGCCCAAGGTCACAGACGCAAGTGGCGTCCATGTCTCAAGTTTCTTCCAAAAACTTAAAATTTAATTTGTTTCTTTATTCGTAAATAACGCCTTAAGTTTACCGCTTGCACCATCCAAAGTTATGGTATTAAGCTGCCGGTAAAACTACTGCTTCAGCAGGCTCTTACTTAACTTCAAGCGTCATTACTTCGGCATATATCTCCCGAATGAGCCTCTCCCTCCCCTAATATAGGTTTAAATCGTTTAAGTTTCGAGATTAAGCCACGGTTATCAGTATTTCTTGAGGATTGCGTAACTACACATAAAACACCCATGGGACACGAAAATATATGGGTCTGTTAAAGTCCTTGAAGAATTTTGTAGCGGTTCTCATCTAAAGCAGTGAAATCTTGGGACTATTATATAGATACGTTTAACCATTCCCGTTTTGTGTGTGGGTAAAACGCCAAGCTCATTGAGGCGAGTGAATTAGCGTGACTTATTCTGAAAATGTCCTCAATGCTTAATTAAGTATGCATTTCTGTATCAAAAGCAAGCAACGCGACCACGCATCGAAATTTGCTCGCGGCTTCGACGACATTCGTTGTCAAATGATCTTTTTCTATGAGTTAATACAGTTCGTTTTGGTATGGGCTATATAATTGGTCGCGCGAATTTTGACGCGCCTGTGGGCACAGGGCTTAATTCTCTTTACGCAATATTAACAAGAAGTGGAGTGGTTACATTTATCAAAGGTTTAGTTTGTGTTGTTGGTACTTAGATGATGCCCCATTTACTTTATATAACCTCTGGCTACGAGAGATACAAATAAGGTTTGTTGGTACGTTTTGTAGTTCAACTACAGAAAGTGCTTCTAGCTACGTTTACGGAGCGTTTATTTAAACGCTCCCAACTAACGGCGTTGGAATCTGAATATTTGTAGGTGTTCTTTGACATACATGAAATATGTTAATTTTTTTTATTAGTTTTAAATCGACATTCTGCCTAACTTTATATGGGATCTGTGGATTTGAATTTGAAATATGCCAGATGTGATTTTGGAATGTTCCTGATTTTTGGGTTCCGTACCCAAAGGGTAAAATCGGAACCCTATTACTGAGACTTCGCTGTCCGTCCGTCCGTCCGTCCGTCTGTCACCGGGCTGTATCTCATGAACCGTGATAGTTAGAGAGTTGAAATTTTCACAGTTGATGTATTTCTGTTGCCGCTTTAACAAAAAATACTAAAAAACAGAACAAAATAAATATTTAAGGGGGCTCCAATACAACAAACGTGTTTTTTTTGCTGTTTTTATAGATAATGGTACGGAACCCTTCGTTCGTTAGTCCGACTCGCACTTGGCCGGTTTTTTCAGAATCTGAACGCTCAAATTGTCAGTTCAAATTGTAAGATTCTATTTGTAACGATGTTAAATTTTAATTTATTTACATTTAAAGCTAGTAATGGAAATAAATATACTATGTTAAAAATAAATTATATACAAAGAAATGCTTCAACATCGACGTCGATACCGAAAGTTCCCTGCAGGCTAGTAGCATTAAAATTTCATTTTTATACCAATAAGACTACCGATAAGATTGCAAAAGTCGACACACATTTAAAAAAGCAAAATACATTTATTGAGACTCATAAATACACACGCAATACCCAAGGAAATACAATTAGACATAGTTACAGCAGGGAGTAAAAAAAAGAATACAAAAGTAGGTGATTCGTGCGTTGTTGCAACCCAAACATTTTGGGTGTCGTATGTATGAGTTTCAAAGCTAGTTTTATGAAAAATAACCTAAAACGGAAAGTGGTCGTATAAAAATATATCGCTAAGAGTTAATAAGTTAACTTTGACAGTGTTAAAATATTTATATACTACTACTACATCCCTTTTAACGTCCCACTGCTGGGCACGGGCCTCCCCTCAATGCGAGGGGTATTTAGGCCATAGTACACCACGCTGGCCAAGTACGGGTTGGCAGACTTCACACATCTATCGAGAACTAGTCAAGTTCCCTCAGACGTGGAGATTTCCTCACGATGTTTTCCTTCACCATATTTAAAATAGTTATATATCTTTACATTAATCTACCAGCGCCTATTGATCTGTTCCATCATTCAAGATAAATGATCGCTTCCGCGCTTTCTAAAACTTATAAAACGGCATTAAAATAAAGTCAACCAACCGCACCCAATAAAAACGGGCACAATCGAATTTTTCGAAATTGGAAATACGAACGTTTAATCAAACGTCGACTCCTCCTCGGAAACGTCAAAGTGATCAAATTTAGTTATTTTCGTCAAAAATCAGTTGCTTCGTCGTCGGGCGGATCTCGAAAGGCCCCTGTAATAAATGGATACGAGGCCAAATTTGCTGAAACCGGCACTGAAAGCTGCACTGGGTTCCGTGGAATAATTTATTAAAAGCCCGCCGCTGCCTTTGTTGAGCGCCGGCCCTTAGGGATGCCGCTAGCTGGCTTTCTGATGAGGTTCACAAATTGATTTAAATTTTTGAGTAACGTGTTAGTTTATGTTAGGGTACTTGATCACGAAGATGGCTTTCGAGATTTCTGACCTAAGATTCTCCACTTGTGTTTCTTCAAGATTTTCTTAACTTTATTAACTCGGCTGACTTTAAAAGATTCTGAGTGTTTGCCACTATCCAGTTTGGTCAAGTTTAGTATTATCTCGATGGGGCTGTTCATTTGTGGTATTAGATTATATATATCTCAATTTTGATAAGGTACAGTTTTGTCTACGCCAGCTTTGAGCTAGCTTATTTATTATTTACTTTATTTCTCATTTTTCTTATTTAGTACATTTTTAAATATAAATATAAAAAATACATTTAAAAATATAAAAAACAGTTCCCCACCGGCATCTGGAACAGGGTCCTAGTTACCAGCGGTTAGGGCTCCAGAGAGAGGAACTTCCTCACAATGCGCGCCGTCTCCAAAAGTAAGTAAGTAAGTAAGTAAGTTTATATACTTTTATTATTAGATGATTAAATTGTCGTTTTTAGTACTTTAGACTCCGGAAATTATTGCCAGCCCTAGCCAGCCTGTTTCGCAACATCAATCATGCAAAGATGGCGCCTGTGTCCCTGCGGCGTTACAGTCGCGCCGACGAGTTAAGCCCTGCGCGCCCAAGCGCGTCTAAACCCGCCCACGACCAATTTTTTTCCAATACCAAAATTAACTGTATTAACTAACACAAGAAACACATTTTTCAACGTAATGCCATCGATAACGAAAGTGAATTTTGACGCGTTGTTGTATGGTATTTACCACAGAAATTCTATTATGTATACCTTTTTTTTTAACGTCGGAAAATCCTTTATGGATACCCTACCACCTCAAAGGAAGTAGGGTTACGTGGGAGTCCCGGCAGAAGGCCGTATACCCATTAAAACCGACGGTGTACCATCTTCCGGCGCCACGGGATCGCTTTGGCATGCACCGCGACCGTTGACCTACTGATATAGAGTGCATTTAAAAAAAAAGTCAAGTTAATTAAATAATGATGACTTGGTCTAGCGGGATGAGCGTAAGCCGCTGAGCTCAGTGAACCTTACTCAGCTCAGTGAAGCTGGTGGTTGCTGGTTCGATTCAGGCTAGTGGCAAATCTCGGAATTCATTTAACGGTATCTATAGTACAAGTTTTGCTTATTTTGGGATCGTATAATGAGTATTTAGCGATATTTACCTATTATTTTCTAGCGATATTTTTTATTCGCTCGCTCCAGTGCATGCAGGGTGTTACGTCACAGCCCCGCGGATGATGACGTCACAAGGACGAACCAAACTAATTACATAACTAGACGACGTACCATATATACGGTCCGTATGTTGCTACACCAAGCGACACTTTTATAACTTTTGTACGTACAATAAAGAGTACTTTATCTATCTTACCTAACCGATCTTTCAATGCGAAAATCTTGCTACACTGCAAGTTGCAACTAAGTAGTCAAATACGAGTAGGTACATGAACTGTTCAAACTGTCGTTACAGCAGCAGCTCAGGTGTAATAGAAACTTTACAAATTGTAATAAGTTTAGTGTGTTGACGGTTCGGGTGATACTAGCTTGAGTTTAATAGTGATGGAAAGCTATTGAAAGGAGAGTATGGGAACTGACAACCTACTCATTTCTTTTAGACTCTAATATTTGAATAGTCGTTATACGTCATATTATAATATTATTTTAGCCAACACTGGCCAATCCTCAAAGAAGGCACTGTGATAATAAAAAAAGGAATATTAAACCTCCTTTCTTTTTTTAATTAAAAAATACGACTTTCTTTTGTTTCTAATTCCAAATTTAAAAGTAAATTAATAATTAGTTCCACCAGCCAGTAACGTCTCTTTGTTGCGACTAATTACACACAAGTATGGCAACTGACTGCTGTAGAGCGCGAACGCTTCATTTCCCAAGCGGTGCTTGTGCAGCGCGACAATTTCAGCTGCTGCCCGACTCTGCAAGTACTTATAGCCTTGCATCCACAGGCGCGTCAAAATACGCGCCTATTTTTTCCAATGGCAAGCAAGACAAGAGCAGTGGTACCCTCGCGGGCAAGAACGCCCGCCTTGAACGTAAGGGGTGCCAGTTCAAATCCCAGGCCCGCACCTCTGAGATAATTTTTATGTGCGAATGTCATTTTCAACAATGATTACCACTTGCTGAACAGTGAACGAAAACATCGTGAGGTAACTTGCACGTCTATAGAAAGGCGTGTGAAGTTCACCAAGCAACACTGGGCCAGCGTGGTGGACTATGGCCCAAATCTCCCTCGTATTGAGGGGGAATGTGCCCGGTATAATGGCAATAGGCTCGCCCCCATTGGGACCAAAATACATCGGCGAAGTGTGGGCGCATTATAGTGCACCTCTGCCTCCCCTTCGGGGAATACAGGCGTGATGATGTATTTTTGCCAATACCAAAACGAACTCTATTGACTCAAGGCACAAGCTTATTTTTGAACAAAACGACATCGATGACGCGAGAAAATTTAGAGGATTTCTCGCGTGACTTTTACCACTGAATTTCAATCATTATGTATATGTAAACAGAGTACATTTTCAAAAGAAAAAAAGTTAATTTGCTCGCCCCAGTCGGTGTAGGAAGTAAATGCAGGCTGTTAGTAACGCTCGCCTTATCTGCCTCATAATATGAGCGAAGCTTTGTTTCTCCTTTAAGGGGTTTGTTTGAGTTGAAACGATTAATGTGAACAATTTTCTATAACGCGTGTTTTGAATATGATATCACCGTAACGCTTGTACCTAATAAATTAAAATTTCGTTATTGTGACTTCTACTACTACGGCCCTTTTAACTTCCCACTGCTGGGCATGGGCCTCCCCTCAATGTGTGGAGGATATTGTGACTATGTGGATTATTTTCTCATTTTATTGAGGTATTAGATGTAAGGTTAACTAAAGGTTACACCTATTCATTTAAAATAAATAAATATTGCCAACACATACTCATCGTATGATCCCAAACTAAGCAAAGCTTGTACTATGGGTACCATACAATGGACTGGGGCGATCCCAGTTATATCCAGACCAGGGAAAATTCGATAAAGGCCATTTTCGAAATTTTGCCGGCGTCGGGAAGCGTATTCGCTTTTGTGCAGGTGATTACTTATTCGTAATCACCTGCAGTGAATCGAGTGGCGTACGCTCGACTCACTAGATCATGCCGTCGTATTGTCTTTACAAGATTCGCATTTTATTTTTCAATAGCTACATTTCAGTCACAAAGTATCTAGTAGTAGTATAGTAGTACAATGTGGGTACGACTGGTGTCGTAAATCCAGTTTCCATTACTCTACTGTTAAACTAAGAGAAAAATATTTGGTCACGAATAGCACTTTTAAAACCATCGAATACTCAAAAATCCAGAAATTCTCGCTTGCAGTTCCAACTTAGGGAATAGATCCATTTCTTTTGTAACTTAATCACAGGGAAGTTTTCGCCAACTTTTAAAGTTGGCGAAACTTGGTCCCCGGAATACGCGTAAAATAAAAATAAAATCGTTTCGGAGGCGCATTGCATAAAAAAAGTTTTTCTGTTCCGTTCCTTGTTAGTTAAATACTAAAGTTCGGTGGACAACTATGCGATATCTTGTCTTCAGGAGCATATAGTTTGTAATATAAATAACAAATAAATATTATTCATAAGTACTTTTATCAGGGTAACTTCTGGAAATTCAGGGAATTAAGGAATAGTCAGAGATTCAGTCAGTGGAAAATGTCAGGTCTATCAATAATTCCGATATTTGTGACCACTAGACATTTAAAGTGAACACCCTGTTTATGAAGGGAAATTATTAAACATTCACCCTTAATAATAAGCTGGCTGCGTAACTAAACGATTCGATAATTCAAAAACCTGAATATTCCAACTTCGACACTTCGAATCTCATGTAATATCTAAGCTGACCATTTCGAATTAAACGGTCGTTCCGCGGTGGAACCTCTGAAGCACAACAGTAATAAACAGGTACATTTGAATGGCTATAACGCGGGTAGTTTGTTAATATTTGAACGCGGTCGCGTCGCCTTGCGCCGGTGGGATCATTTATCGTTCGGCCACCGCGCGGTGCGGACGTCTTGCGGTCGTCGTAAATGTTTATTGCGGTTGGACTTAAAGGTTTAATAAGAGAGTGATATCTTTTATACATTGTTTATTGATGATAAGGAGTATTAAGACCCATGTTAACCATTGTTGGATTCCTAATAACTTATGGCATTTGGGCAAAACGCCGAAAGCAAATTCAAATTCAAATATATATAGGACGATTATATTGTAGGACGATTTCCGAAGAATTAGTACTAGCGTTTCCTAGGCTTGGATAAAGTTTGTGTTTGGACAGAAATCATGTGCTGCAGCTAGCATGCTTGGCAAGAGCGCTTTTACACTTCCCTCATTCATAGAAGAGAAAGTGTCAACATAGATATTTGCTAATAGATAGAGTACTCTATATTGTACACACCAATCAAAGAAAATAATACAACATTCTTAGATATAAATACAGTAGCTATGTACATAAACATGTTCCATGACGAAAGTCTTGCACTGGTATCCTAGGTATGTCTGTCTAGATTTGTCTCCTATTATAAGGCTTAAACGTTAATTTAAAATCCAGATTTGCACATAAAGGATTTTATTTCAAAAAGTTATATATGCACTTAGGAATAATTGGAACTGCGATTCAAACCAAACAGTTGGGAAATCTGTGCTAGTAACCAATAAACTATAGTTTGAGGATAATTGAACGCGGCAGACACATTAACGGACAGTTACGTAGATATTATGATTGATAGATACTGCCTTAATTGCGGAGCGGGAAGGCGATAATTACTTTATCACCGGCTGCTAACGCTCGGGGTGGTGGTATGCGAGAGCGGGAACTTCACATTGTAAATGTATTCTAAACTAAATGGCGGATTATTTTATGTAATTTCTGACAATGACCATGATTTACACTTAGGTTAAGGCAAAACTGTACCTGGTTTCATACCACCATCGGTGGCTCGAACAAGATGCAACTGTTTAAGATACAATCAAGATGTCTTAGCATGTTTTGTTTTCGGATAGCTCCGCCCTTCCTCAGATTAGGCCCCAATACTACTAACTCAATCGATGACCATATCTTTATTTTGTAAGACATGAAAACAACATATTTGATCTATGGTAACTGGAATGTGACAAGTCTAATGGCTGTAAGGTGATATAGGTAAGTGTCTAATGTCTACACTGGTCATATTCTAGCTATCATTGATTAAAAAAATCAAATTACGCATTCAAAAGTGAGGCCATTCTAATTGCAGTCAAAGACCACAAACTAGGAATTAGGTCAGCTTGCTTTCTATGAACATTTTTAATGGTCTAATATATATTTTAGTCCCCGTCACACGCACACTTGTAGGTCAACGGGCGTCAAAATATTTTCCAATACCAAAACGAACTCTGTGTCAATATGCATAAAGATAGGATTTCTGTGGTAGAAGCCATGCCCCCAGGTGTCAAAATTCGCTCGCGCTGTCAGTGTCATTTATTTGAAGAATGATTTTTTTTCTATGAGTCAATACAGTTTGTTTTGGTATAGCAAAAGATTTACGCGCGAGCGTTGACGCCCCAGGATGCTGAAGGCCTAAATGTTTTAAAATATGCTTATTAGCAAATACGGATAACAACTTACAACAGTACCCACGTACTTTTAAAAGTTTGATTCAGTATCCGTTTGTCCGTAGCCCAGCAAACCTTCGCTATCTTCGTACGACAAAACACCTATTTCTTTCGCCAATCTTTTGTGCTTAGTTGATGTCACATCACCCCACTTCGCTAGGCAAACAAGCAAAAACTTTGACGGTCTCGTGACGTCCTGATAAATCGTTACGTAAACCCTAAGCTTTAGGTATAGATTAGTAGGGTCTTTTATGTCTTAAGCCTTGTCTTTTTCTGTATGTTAACATAAATGCTGCGAAATATTCTCTTGTCTGAAAATAACGTTTATATTTTATTCGATAACTTACATAGTTAATTACCCGCACATTATAAAATGAATGACTACAACTATGTAGTATACTGTAGTGGACTTATAATAACATTTATAGTGACAGATTTTAGAGCAGTGAGCAGTGATTTTGATTTTAGAGCAGTGAGCAGTGATTTTGATTTTAGAGCAGTGAGCAGTGATTTTGATTTTAGAGCAGTGGTAGCCGAGTGGTTGAACGCACGCTTTGCAATCAAAGTGTGCAGGTTGAAACCCCGGCTCGCACCTCTGAGATTTATGTGCGAATCTCATTTTCATCCGCGATTATAACTTGCTATGAAACGGTGAAGGAAAACATCGTGAGGAAACCTGCACGTCTGAGGGAACTTGACTAGTTCTTGATAGATGTGGGAAGTCTGCCAACCCGCACTTGGCCAGCGTTGTGGACTATGGCCTAAATCCCCCTCGCATTGAGGGGAGGCCCGTACCCAGCAGTAGGACGTTACAAAGGCTGTAGTAGTAGTAATATTTGTATTACTTATCCTGTAATATTATTTTCTATAAATATTAGCAAACGAAAGAGAAAATTATACGGGCATTAAAACATTACTAAAAATTTATAAAAGCCTTGCCTTTCAACCGTAATATTGATTACATCTATTTGGCAACTCTGTTGGCTTTGCTCGTGGAACTAAAATCCTCTCGATTTGCAGAAGTGTAC
Organism: Ptilodon capucinus; assembly: GCA_914767695.1. Classification (NCBI taxonomy): domain Eukaryota; kingdom Metazoa; phylum Arthropoda; class Insecta; order Lepidoptera; family Notodontidae; genus Ptilodon; species Ptilodon capucinus. The sequence continues at coordinate 9,396,373 of OU611821.1, forward strand.
TTATCCGATCTTTTTATAAAGGGTTAAGATAAGCAACTGTCTCTACCCGTCTGTAAATCGGGTATCGGACCATCATAGCATGAAATAAACTGACGATAATCCAAGTTAGTAATGAGTTACCTCCCTCACACACTTGGTGGAAATGCAACCGAGCGAGAATAATATTGCTAAAGGAGTACTTATGGGAGTAAGTAAACAGCAAACTAATCTAAAACGCACATCACGAACTGGCGACTAGTTTTGCACATAACACAGTTAGTTCTACGCCACGGCACCGGCTCAAAGGAGCTCCGGTCCACTGGAAAATTCCACAATTCACAGTTCAAATCCTCAGCAGGTGATTTCATGCAGAAAATTGGGATGGACTTGTGCCTTTCAAGTACTTCAGTTAATGCATAGTTAATTTTTGTTAAGTATTTTATCTTGTTGTGTTTATGCCAGGGTTTCAGATGATTTTGGATTCTCGGTGACATCAACAAATTTAATTATTTTATTGCGTATGATAGACATTCTTATCGGATATCCTTTGGAAGTCGAATTCAAACATTTTCAAATCGTCTGGCATCTAATCTTACCAAACCAAACTAAATGTACTTACTTTTCATACATTTCCTTTGATTAGTATCAAACATAGAGCTTGAATAAACTTTATTTTCATTCATTCAATATCCGCCTTCACAGGATTACATAATCTTCCCGAGAGTTAATACCAAAAGTTCGGCTTTGATTTCCCGCTTTGACAGTCCATATTTCCCTCCGTATTTCGTTTTGATTTGATGCATCAGTGGGCAGCTTAACATGGTATTTGATATAAAGAGTTTCCGCGCTTGTAGGTCTGGAGTCAACCCGAATGCTTTTTGGATCCCTTGAAGCAAGAAATTGCCCAATACGAAATGATATTTTGTTTATATCTTGGGGTAAGGATGAGCTGAAAATAAGCTTGAAGGCTTCAGAGGTTTTTCTGGAAGGATGTGTGGGTTACACAAATCTATCGAATTGCACACATGTTCGTTTTCTATATTTTGGTTCGTTGAATTTCAACATATGGTCTATGACCTCAATCCCCCTCGCAGTGAGGGGAGGCCCGTGCCCAGCAGTGGGACGTTAAAAAGGGCTGTAATTTGTTTTTTTTTTAATTTCAACACAAAAAACGGGTTTTTTTATGATCCTGATTGGTTGTTACCACTTATATTATGAAAGATTTTTCCCATTACTAGTAGGTAGTCCCGTTAACCCCTGCAACATAGCTAATGTTCACGTTAATAGTTTAAAGGCGGGGGTAAAGATCGAACGTGGGACTTCTCATTACTGGGGTGGCCCACCTAGCCACTAGGTTATAGGATTCTCAAGATGTTTCCATGTAAACAAGACGTCTCACGTGTAATACTCGTGAGTAACAAACTCAGCACAGTTTTTGGGAAAATGGGTTAATTTTCACATAGTACATTATGCATTGAATTTATGTAACAGAACCTTTAATCAAATAAGCAATTTACAAATGCCCTAGCAACGCCCTATAAATCTCAGACCCTTTCCGTTTCGCCAACACATCAACAAAGTGCCTAAAGTCGAAACTCATAAACAGCCCATTACGCGGCATACGTCAATAAAATCGACATAACTCCTCGCGAGGACTTGTCAGACGTCCTGACCCAAATGTGTCATATTATTGAGCTATAAATACGCATTGTCCAAATTATCCGGACCCCTCTCCAACTCGGGGTGTTGACAATCAAACCTGTGATTTGACAATGAATGCGAGGACTCTGGGTTCTAGATGGGTGGTTGGTGTAAGCGTAGTGGAACTATTACGTCGATTTAGTGGTGATATGTGACCGGTAAAGTCACGAAACACGGGTTGATGAAGGCCAGGATGGTTTGGTACATGTTTTTGAAGTTGGACTCAAATATATGAAAAAATAACGTTATCCTAGATGTTGACGAGAATGTGTTTAGGGAATTAAAAAAATATTGTTATCAAACAAAATTACCAAAATTCCTCCCAAGGGCAAGATTTTGAATTTTGTAAGGACAATCCATGATGCATGCAAAAAAAAAACGGAGTATTTGCAATTTGTTGAATAATAACAATACTATTCAATAGGTAATTATGAAGCTATGAATCAATAAACGCCAGTATTGGAAACGAAAAGTGATTTATGTCAAAAATCAAGTGATAATGCACAGGCTTTAAAATTCCGATTTGTTTATTTTCCAGTCCTGGAAATCGGCTTTTCTCTAGAATCCTTTGTTATCTATGAACGTTCTTCTGGCAACGATGGAACTTTAAGGTATTTTCAATGGAGAACTTTCCACAATGTGCAGCAAGCATCCAATATGATTCCTCTAACGGCTGATATTCCAATTTTGTTTCTCTAAACATAGTGGATGGTAGTGAACACAATTTCCTTTTGAAAGCTAAAAGGTCAGTTCAAATTTGATTTATTTATTTCATATTCCTCTCCTTTGACGGCGGCTCCGGCTCGCAATCTCGATGCACATATAAACACAGACATTTCTATTTGTCTGTTCGTTAGTTTAGCCCGTTTACTGTTTATTTAGAGTTCGAAATAAACGATGTACTTACCTTGTAGTTATATTTTTGAGAAAACGTAAAGGGTAGATTGAGAATGCAGATACTATGTAGCCCCTAAAATAAGGAACCGCATCTTATTTTTTAGTTATATACAATCACATCATAACGCCTACGACAAGCCTGAAATGTAATGTACAATATTTGAAATCATTTTGTGTAGTCGGAATTTTGATTAGGCAATCATTTAAGGATTTTTTTCTCACACAATAAAAATGTAGGCTTTGATAAGCCTAAGCATGACTGAATGGTCAGTAGTCCCTTCTGTTGTGTTAATCATCAGATAAAAGAGAATTAAAAAGTAACAGCTGGTTTAGGAGCCGGATAGCGCCAAATTTTTAAGGAAAATTTAATAGATCTTATTAAATTTCTGACTTCAAGTAATCGCTGACAATGAGCTAGAGAAATTATATTTTTAAGGGCTTGTTTACCTATTCTGAAAAATAATTGCATAAGAGTTTACTACGGAGATGGTCCGTAACAATACGACCGTAGATTGCAAGCAAGCTAGGGACTCATAAAACAGTCCTAAAAATATCTACTGGAAACAATTTCAACACCTGCAAGATTCTATAAGGTCGAGTGCTAAACTCAATTTTTTTACCTACACTTTCCGAATGCTGGGCAAAGGTCTCTCCCATACTCTCCTCACGACTCTACTTGCTACCAATTTCGTAAATTTAGATAGGTTCATAGCACTATGTAAGTACATTAAATATCCTTTGTTGTATCAAAATTCTATTGTATTAAATACATATAGGAATGGATTTTGAATATAATAGCACTCTACTTTCCATATGCCAACACAAAGGGTTAACGCTTAACTCTACATCGCGAAATACTAAACCTTTCGTATATGTACAATCGCGAGTCGTGTTCCAGTCTCATATATCACTGCTATAACATTTTGCAAGTATACACCCTTTCACGAACCGATTCCCCCTCCTCCCTTCCCCCTCCCCCTCCCGCAGGAGACCGCACCAATAGGTACTCTTACATAACAATAATACGTTTCTACAGCCTCCCTGATAAATAGCCGAATGCACGGGAACCTGACACAAACTATTCACGTAGTAACGTTCACGTCCCGCGTATTCCGTCCCTCTCGCATCACATGTTCTGTAAATATGAATGACAGTGACAGCATACGCTCTCGATGATTGCGTTGTATTTTGTACGTAACCACACCACGTGGTTCAATAAATGCGCGCGCAAAATCAATGCCATCTGTCGGGTGGCGCTGAATTTACTTTGCGAACGCGCCTCGGAGGGTGGTTCGCGTTTCTGTGAAATCTTCAGTATGTTTTACATTTGCGTTTCTGTCTTATGCCGATAGATGGCGTTGAGTGTAGCGTTCGGAAAATTGTAAATTTGATTGCATTTTCATTCCATTTTTTTCTTGTTTCAGCTCTCGGAGCTCGAGCAGAGGGTCCTGGAAGCCGAAGGCAGGGCAGAAGAAGCGGAGGACAAGGTATGTATGAAAATTCATTTGTCCTTTAATACCCCTGTAGTTGTGCATGTGCGCCAAGACTACACTTATGTCACGGAACATCTTGACATTGTCTCTTTCTCTCGTATGAAATTAGACAGAGAGCGAGCGAGCGGATCCGTGACAAAGGTCCTGTCTTGCCATGCCTGCTAACCCCACTGTATCGTCTAATTCCCATGACTGTACTCACCTATTATAACAACAATGATTTTGGTTTGATTAGATTCTACATTTAAAAATCGGAGCGTACTTAAATGCTATCTCAAATTATGGTCAAAACAATGAAATACCAAACTTAATAATAAGTTTAATAATATGTAACCCGACTACAGAAACAAGATAAAATCGACTCCTGTTGTTGAAGTTGGTTAAAATGTTATGTTACTCGGGCCATAATAACGAATCGATTGACACCTTATTCATCAAAATCGGATGAATAGTTTAGGCGGTACGAAGGAACATACTTAAATACAAACATACATACATAGGCTGCTAAAATCATTACCCTTCTTTTTGGCTTTGCCGTAGTCGGGTAAAGAAGAAATACTTTTAAAAATCTTTGGAGAGTCTCCGTTTTCCGATAACAACGGGCTTTTTCTCACAAATGGAATTTCCCTCGACCGTGCCTATTGGTTGTGCAAGTCAGTACGGTCAGCAAAAACGTTCCATTAATCCTGGCCTCGAGCGGGAGTTAGCGGGCTTTGTTTGACAGAGTACCTTCGTCACTATGTGTCGGGTGCCATCAATATGGACACATAAATATAAATTACTTGGATTTTGTATCTTGGTGCGAAAGGGATTAAGGTCACTCTTTTGTTTTACAAAATAAAACTTGAAAGGTAGTATAATATGAAACAGGTTACAACATAAACATAGCATTATTATGGTGACTAACAAATGATTGCATTTTATCCATTACGTCCAAGTCACATTATATCCGAGTTGTATTATACCAAATAATTCAAGTCATATTTTGCCTCAGTCCGATTGATACAGGTCACATTTATTTTAACTATTTTGTTAAATTTCGCAGTCTGTCTTTACAAAGAGAGTTTTATTACCTGAAAAACTGTTTTAACATTACTATTTTACATTTTCCCTTCAATTTCGAAGCATTAATTTATCGATACATTAATGGTTTCGTGTCAGTAAAACGGCCGAGGATTTAATTAACCGTCGCAGGGAGCCAATAAATTAATTAATTTCCTCCTACTGACGGGCTTATTACATTGGATTCCGACTGTAATTAGTGCTGGTCTATTTAATACCCTTATAAATACACCAGAAATATACAGGTAATTAAATTTAAAAAAATGTGTGACCTCGTATCCACAGACTTTTTGAAATCAATTGCTATCGCTACTTCGAACGCGCGACAATAAGGAACCCAAATAATTTCAATTTTCTTTATTTTTTTTTCCGTACAAACTTCCTAGAAAGTATTAGATAATAAAAAACAAAAACCGACTTCAAAAACCTAGGTGCTGAAATAATCTTATAGTTCAGTACATTTGGAGTAGGTGCCAATCCGCGTCAGACTAGGCAAATACACTCCAAATTCATGAGTGTATTTGCCTAGTCTGATGTAGATTGGTACCTACTCCAAATGTAATGAGTTATAAGGTTATTTGTAGCTTTTAAGTGCACATAGGTTTTGAAGTCGGCTTTTGTTATTTGTTAATTATGTTTATGTTCACCAAGGACGCTTTAAAACAACTGCGTAGCTTCGTATATGTAATTATAATCTAACTGTAGTTTTGTATACTTGTTATCAAGCTATTCGTCTCCCATATTTTATTTCCTCATTCACCGTGTTTCCTAAAGATAATATGACACGTTTAAATGGCGCCATTCACCGACAAGTGAACGTCACGTCATAAAACACACCCCTATTTGGGACATTCTGTTGAGACACGCTGACAGCTGAGGAATGGAGGGTTCCGGGGATTGTGTTTGGGGAAACGTGTACTGATCGCATGGTAACAAATGGGTCAGTGATGTGGGGTATAAATTACTGATATTTTACGTTGGAACCAACGAGTAATTATATCAAAGAGGTTTTCCTAACATTTGATGACTCCACACGTCAATTTTTGGGTGTGACTTTGGTGTCTGCGTATGTCAGATTATCTATGTCAAGACGTATAAGATGGTCGTGGCAGCAATGAGACCAATTTCGGTACAATTTTTTTGGGCGTCTTTTTGACACATTTAAGAACTTTTACTTTCTACTCATATCATTGGTTCTAACGTTGTTTGATTTTTCTCATAAGGGAATACACATGAAGGATTATGGAAGGTTTATTTTTCTGCAAGTAGGTATTTTTATCACAATATTTTCTACTTCTTTACTCTATAAAACTTTTATTTAAAGACAAGGCACATGTCATTTATGGTTCTATTTATAACAGGTTTTTAACATATCAAACATTTAAAGGAATGATGAATGTTTATTTTTAAATAACATATTTTCATCTCTCATTGGTTTTGCTATCGGTACCTACCGCACAGTGGGAACGCTGTACACAAGTGCAGGCTACAGATCGACGCGGGGGATGTGCGCTATTGATTTTCACAATTGCTGGATTATGACTCACTCTACTGTTTACTTTTCTATTATTTTCTCCACCCCATAAGCATACACGTCGAATACACATCACAAATAAGTTGCGATAACTTTTGACTGACGTAACATTTATTGTATTGCTTGCTTTTATTATATCTATAAACACATTGATTCTTTCAATCTTCATATCATTAAAACTATATTTTGAAGCGAATTCTATCTGCCCTATAAGATCTAACTCGTGTTAGAAAGTGTCTGGAAGTAACTTGACTTCATTCGAATATTTAATCTGTGGTAAAATACTTAAAGACTAAATTTCCATATCGAAGTGAAGCGACCATGCTTCAAAATCCACTTGCGTTATCGATGACATTTCGTGGAAAAATAAGCATTTCTTACGAGTTAATAAAGTTGGTTTTGTGGGCAAAGAAAAATGTCGTATGTATTTTTAACCGACGAAAAAAAAAAAGGAGGAGGTTCTCAATTCGACGCGTATATTTTATTTTTATTTTTATTTTTTTTATGTATGATCACGCATATCTCCGGCGTCACTAAACCGATTTCGAATTTTTTTATGACGTTTGCTAAGGAGTTCTTCGAGGGTGGTCCCATTTTCAAAATATTATCAGAAATTAACCCCCTTGGGGGTGAAATGAGGGGTTGAAGGTCACATAATTTAAAAATTATTTTTTGATCGACTTGAAACTTTGTATATGTATTTTACATATAAAATAAAGAAATACATGTTTTAGGAATTTTGAAAAAAAAAATGTATAGGGTGTGAAATGGGGTGATAAAGTTTGCATTCTTTTTTATGTATGATCACGCATATCTCCGGCGTCACTAAACCGATTTCGATTTTTTCTATGACGTTTGCTAAGGAATTTTTCGAGGGTGGTCCCATTTTTAAAACATTATCAGAAATCAACCCCCTTAGGGGTGAAATGGGGGGTTGAAGGTCACACAATTTCAAAAATATTTTTTGATCAACCTGAAACTTTGTATATGTATTTTACATACAAAATAAAGAAACACGTGTTTTAGGAAATTTGAAAAAAAAAAATATTTAGGGGGTGAAATGGGCTGATAAAGTTTGCATTCTGGACTATAGCATATCTTCGGCGTTAGTGAGCCGATTTCGAAAAATCTTTTTTTGTTTAATACGGATAGTTAACAAATATCGAAACGATGGGATGGAAAGGGTGGAGGGGGGTGAATTCCTTTTTTGGGCTGTTATGAGGTGCTAATACTTGCATCTTTTCACAAAATAGATACTAAATTCGCCTTCAAAAACTTACACACTAAAAACACTAAAAAGTTACAAATAACCTTATAATTCATTTCATTTGTAGTCGGTGCCAATTCATGTGTGTATTTGCCTAGTCTGATATAGATTGGCACCTACACCATGATATACCTACGCCCACGTGGACTTTATTTGGAATTATACCCATTTTTAACCAACGAAGAAAACAGAAGAGGTTCACGTTTCGACACGTATTGGTTAGGGTATAACTTCGAAGTTGGTCCTATATAAATTAGGAACAAAAATCCTACCCGAAAGGTGGGAAAATAGGGAGAGATTTATTGTTAATTCTCAAATTTTAATGCTGAGTTGTGTATTACAAAAAAACAAACAGTAGATTCAGATTAAGTAGTAGATTTAAGCCACAAAAAAATATAAAATAAAAACTTTTTAACAAAAAATTAAACCGCCGAAAATTTTAAAAAGCAAAAAATAATATACCTTTTTTATTTAACCTTAATAACAAAGTTCTTAAACTAATGTAAGTATACCTAAGTCATTTTGAGTCGGCGCCAAACAATTAATGAACAATAAATTTAAAGAAATAACCAAATGAAATTAACAATGCAACGTGAAATCTTCAGCGACAAACATTAACCTGCCAAAAAATGTACTCTCCGTACGACCACTCGCACACATTGTGTATCGCTATCTCGCTGTGTATTGCTGTCTCGCTGACTTAACTTCGTGAACGCTCGGCATTTTCCAGCGAAGGTGCGTGTCGCGCCGCGCCGCCGCCGCGCCGCCGCCGTACATCACACTTTACTAAATTAATTAATTTGCTTGTTTGGCGCCGACTCAAAATGACTTAGGTATACTTACATTAGTTTAAGAACTTTGTTATTAAGGTTAAATAAAAAAGGTATATTATTTTTTGCTTTTTAAAATTTTCGGCGGTTTAATTTTTTGTTAAAAAGTTTTTTGACACATCTATTATAGGGCCCGATTTCTACAGATGCTTTAATATTGCATTCTTCTCCATATAAAATGCATTCCGAATAGGCGGTAGAGATACTATTTTTTTTTTTTTATTGACGATTTTTAAGTGCCCGTATTGGTTTATATGAATACAAAATACTGAATATCGTCTGTCGATTGACAGGACTTCCTAAAATCATGTTCATAAATCGACAAAACGATAGCGATTCCAAGGGAACAAGTGCTTCAATACGAGTCTCTAGAGACTGCTCGGGAAGTCGGACACACTCGTTCAGCCGGCAGCTTTATCACCGCGTCAGTGCATTTCATAGCGCTGGGCGGACGTGATAACATCCATTATTGTATTCCACTTTGATTATACTCGCTCGAAATGTGTTTGAGCTGACCCCTTTCCCACAAACTTTTTTGCAGTAATATTCTTCTTTTTTACGAAATGATGAAATTTTAATCCCATCAAAAACATAAATGTGAAATGAGAGCCAAGTTCAATATAATCACCCGGAACAAATAAGCAAACAGACCAAAAAATATCATTTGGCTACGCGGCCTAGACTAAAACAACCAGACCAAGCCAACGTTAAAATACTTGCATTGCTTATGAAATGATCAACAATCCGATTCAAATCTCCCTGTATGTTGTACAACAAAACATGACATAATAACCCTACTGATATCCACCCCATGCGGTCCTCACCCCTCACTACCACACATCAATTGAGATTAAACTTTATATCGTGGCAATAAAACATACATTGATACAAGCAGAAATTATTATTGGAGTTATTTTTTTATTACAAGTCTAGCGATGGCAACAATAGGAAAGTTCTCAATGGCCACCCTACCGCGCATGCGCTTTGAACGCGCCAACTTCACTGCCATACACCACGCCACCGTACGCCACAACTTCGTCCTCATACCTGTATATACAACAAATTTCCTCTCATTTAACCATTTACAGTTATAATAAATGTAAAACAATTCCGTCTTGAATACCACGCGAAAAGAGACTTTATATTACATTTTAAAAAAAGTATCGTGGATATATCGTTTACGCCGTTGCGTGTGCTAGAACATTTTGATCAATAGGGTGCTGTTTAGTAATTTATTTGTGCTCCAGATAAGAAAGCATCGCTTTGCCGCTAAAATAGTGTTGTAAACATTGTGATATTACTTATATTAACGCCTAAGTGTGACAACGAAAGTTAAATAAGCTAGTTTATTTTTGTCGAGGATAATCTTTTGATAGGATCACGGTTTACGAAGTTAAAGCTTGTGTAAATATGTCGAAACCCAACACGTTGAAGGCCCACAGACTGAGTGCAGAGTTTGCAGAGAAACGAAGTCAGGCCCTGAAGAAAACGGACCCGTCCAGTTCATAGCAACCACCCGTAAGTATTTCATGTTATTGTCGGTTCAATCGATTTATTTGGAATTGATTCGTAAAATCAAATGTTTGTAAGCACTGATATCTACGTCGTCAATAAAAGGTTTACTAACTCTGCTACGACATCTATTTTTGTTTTTTTAGCAAATTTTTTTTTTTTTTTTTTATGAATAGCAAGTTTTTAGATATTCTTAAAAATAGAGCTCGGCATTCGACTGTTTTCATAGGCACATACCGACCATATAGTTACAAAACCAAAATCGGAAAATCGAAATCCCCTTAAACAAAACGAATAACAATAGCTTATTAATATGTTAATGTATCCCAAATTAAAGAGAGAAGGTAAACAGTTTTTCCATGTATATCATTGAAATCATGTGTAATAGTTATACTTACAAAATACTTAGAACGTACTCTCTACATGCTGTTTCTTGATTCCTATTGCATTTCGCGAGGTTTGTTTTGACCTTTACTAGACATACAATAAATATCAAACGAAGAAATAAAATGTCTAAGAATATTTTTTTTTAAATAATATCGAGCAGTGAAAGGCTTTTTGACTTAGGCGACACTTTGGGCGATATTTACTTATATGCATATTTGGAATCAGCATTATTTTCTGCATCGAATGGGCATGCTCTCTTGTAAAGTTAAAAAAAATGTCGCTAAAGTTTTGACCCCTCGATAACCCCTCGATATAATAAAGCTAAAAGAAATAAAAATACTACAGTAAGCACATGATGTGTACTATCGAATCCAACATGGCGGACTCTCAGCTGTTCCGTATAGAGCGCATGCGCGATGCTTTTCGCGCCATCTTTGAACTTTACACGCCGGACCGTTTCAAATAAAAAGCGAAGTATAATTTTGCAGTTATTAAACATAATATTCCTTATTTATGATTTAATCTTTTGTTTGAGATTCTTTATTTCGTTCGGACTGCTCTATCCAGCAATTTCGTATATGAATTACTAGATTCTACCCGCGACCTCGCCCGCGCAGACTCCCATTATTCAATATCGTTATAAATTATAGCCTATATGATATTCTGATGTATAAACAATAAATATATAACACTAAATATATATATATATATATAATATATATATCAATAAATAATAAATCTCCCTCGTATTGAGGAAGAGTGTGCCCAGTATGATGGCAATAGGCTCGCCCCCTATTACATTGGCGCCAAAATACATCAGCGAAGTGTGGGCGCACTGCAGTGCACCTCTGCCAACCTTCGGGGAATACAGGCGTGATGATGTATTATTATTATTAAACAATAACATTGTAAAGTTTCATCAAAATCCGTTCAGTAGTTTTTTGCGTGGAAGAGTAACAAACATCCATGCATCCATCCTCACAAACTTTTACATTGATAACATGGGTAGGATGTTAACTAAATCCCAATCTCGACTTTAGGTAAAGTCGCCGTCTACAACAAAATGCTTAAAAAAACAATTATCATTCAGGAAATTTGAACAAACATAACTGCACACTGCTTAAAAAAATCGTTAATGACCACCTATTGACCATTTTTTTTTTAAATTTTTCTACACATACACCACCGTAGAGAGACCTTTGCATTAAACTGTTGCTTTAGCTTAAAGGGCTCTGTATTATTTGGTGATCACCTCATGGATTTAACTGTTTTGTTAAGGAAATTATGTTTTAACCGTAAACACGCCATAACATCACGACATGTCACACGCGGTTCTTAGTTTGACTTTTGTTGTAGGTACATTACCCTAAATAAAGTGTAGTTAGTATAATAAAACCGTCCAAGTGCGAGTCGGACTCGCGCACGAAGGGTTCCGTACCACTATCTATAAAAATGGCAAAAAAATCACGTTTGTTGTATGGGAGCCCCCTTAAATATTTATTGTATTCTGTTTTTTAGTATTTGTTGTTATAGCGGCATTAGAAATATCGTCTGTGAAAATTTCAACTCTTCAACTATCACGGTGCATGAGATACAGCCTGGTGTCAGACGGACGGACAGCGAAGTCTTAGTAATAGGGTTCCCGTTTTACCCTTTGGGTACGGAACCCTAAAAAGAACATACTAAATTACAAGATTCAAAACGCAGTCAAATTTATTACCAAATGTATAGGTTCTCGTATTTGGGCTCGCTTGGCGTTTGGAGTAATTAAATAGCCAATTTACAGGGTGTATCAGAAGTTCGAATTAATATTTTAGGTACATAGACTATAGCTAATATGTAGACGTTTAGCGAAGGCATACTATACCTAGTTATCATAGTTTCTGAGTTACAGACCTTTGAACGTTTGAGTATCGCGCTGTGGCCTTGGGGCACACCCATAACCCTATTTAACAGTTTAATTATATATTGTTTTCTTATATTTACGCGAATACTATATTTTGTTACTATTTTATTTTCCCGACGTTTGGGACTGACCCCGTGACCATGGTTGCTGTAAAGCAGCCGAAACGTCGGGAAAATAAAATAGTAAATTAACGCGATAAAATCCGTAAAATAGTTTTATTTCAAAGTTTAATTATATCTACAAGGAGTGGCTACTAATACGCAAAACAGAACTAGAAATTCTTGCATATGTGATATAACAAGATTTTATACTTTGTCGGAAAAGAAATATTAAAACATTCGAATTTTCGTTAATAAACTTATACTATTCAGTTGTATACCCGAAACTCATGCAACCGATTGTATAATTTTGGACCTCTGATGCTACCTGTGTTTTTAAACAAGCTAAGCCTACTTTGGGTAACATAAACACTATAACTTCAAGTAATTATTTTGGTAAATAAATTTTATTTATTATATATGATGAATGTCATCGGATGAGTGATAAAACTTAGTGTGAATAACTAGTATAGTACAAAACCACTGTTTCTAAGATACATTAAAAAATCAATTGAGTTGATATACGAGAATAAGTTTAAAAATTGTGACTTCAGAAATTAAAATGTAGCCTAAGTAACCCGGGCCTTATTCATCAAACTCGGATGAATAGTTAAGGCGCTACCGAGGAAAATACGTAAATAAAAACATTCATATATAGACTGCTTAAATTCTTCGCCGTAGACGGGTAAGAAAGAAGATGTATTGTACTTAACCATGGTTGTGGCTATTGGTTGACACTGAAAGCACTCTCTTATGTCCATTTAAAAAAGAAACAATGGTAAAACTATCGCACGGAAACGGAAAACTTTTGTCTTTACTGGTTGCCGGATAGCATTGTGGTTCTCACAATAGTTCCCCTTTAAACAGACAATGGTTTATTAAAAGTTTTGCTTACTGAATACTATGTAGTTATAGAAATAAGTCTCAACATATTTCTAGACCAAGACGAACTTTTGGGTACATTATTTTAACCTCCATTCCAAATTGATAGAATAAAAGACACCAGTCACGAACCTACTAACTTAACCTAAAGCCACGTGCTAATGCAATAAAGCAATATGTTTTAAGATTGAATTTCTATTATGAAAGCCATGCGACCAAGGGGTGGTTGAAGAATGAGTTGTTTCTATGAGACAATACGGTTCGTTTTGGTATTGGCAAAAATGTTTAAACGAGCGTCTTGATACACCAGTCTGCCCGGGGATTTATCCATCATCATAGTTTCCGAGCTATTTGTTCAAGGTATTAAAACCTTGAGGAGATAAAGAGGGTAGAAATTTTACGACAATTTATGTCACAAAATTTTCACAGGGACGCTTTAGCAAAACAATTTTGTGCGTGGTTTTTGCCACTCTTATCTTTACATTCGCAAGGAACTTTTGAGGAGACAACAACTCGATCGCAATACTTAGTAACCTTCGTAGTAACACCTCATGAGTCATGGAGTGCAATAACCCCGACCAGACGGATGGCGGTGCGGATACTTCGGAGGATTTGTCTGCAGATCCCAGTCGGGCTGAGGCAAGTACTAGACCGATAGACACTTCTCAAGCTAGCTAACAAATCTAATTGTAGTGTAGCGAGGATTTTATTTTTAAGTGCACAGTTATTCGCAAATTGGATGTCATTACGGTCTGCGAAGATAATCAATCTAAATAAACCTAGAACGTACTTTGTTTGTTTTCGATTTAAATATTGGAGTCTAACTTCACTAGCCCAGAGTTTTATTAACGTGACTTGTATATCCTTTGTTCCATGTTTCTGGCAAAATACGCGAGGAAATGTATGCATAAAAATATCTACTAATGTCATTTACTTGTCTCTTGGCGCTGACACTTCAAAATTCGTGCTAACACCACAGGTGCTTTTAATAGGGCAGGGTGTCATAAACTAAGTTTTTAGGGTTCCGTACCCAAAGGGTAAAACGGGAACCCTATTACTGAGACTTCGCTGTCCGTCCGTCCGTCCGTCTGTCACCAGGCTGTATCCCATGAACCGTGATAGCTAGAGAGTTGAAATTTTCACAGATGATGTATTTCTGTTGCTGCTATAACGACAAATACTAAAATACAGAATAAAATAAATATTTAAGGGAGCTCCCATACAACAAACGTGATTTTTTTGCCGTTTTTATAGATAACTAGCTGTACCCGCGACTTCGTACGCGTGGAATTTAACAACCATTTGGGTTTTATGTTCATTCCGCGGAACCCTAATACTTTTTCAAAAAATAAAGTAGCCTAAGTTACTCCTTGGAATATTAGCTATCTTCCAGTGAAAGTCCCGTCAAAATCTGTTCAGCCGTTTGGAAGTTTACCTCAAACAAACAGACAGACAGACAGACAGACAAAAAATTTAAAATTGCATTTTCGTTATAGGTATCGTGTATACTTTCATATGCAATTGGTAAAAATGTGTTATTTTGATATTACAAAACAGACACTTCAATTTTATTTATTTGTATGTATAGATGGTACGGAACCCTTTGTGCGCGAGTCCGACTCGCACTTGGCCGGTTTTTACTGAAACATGTGTAATAGAACTAGTAATATAAAGCCAGCCTTTAAAACCAAGAAACTTGCACACTCGACAAGCCTGGTCAACTTAACGCTCAACTTGAGCTGAAGAATATACTATTCAATTTAACATAAACCTAACAAGCTGCTCAAAGCTGTAACGATATCGTCTAGGTAGCCTCTCAGGGCTATTTCCCAATATATATCCCAAACATGAAATGTGACGCTTAAAACCCTTGAGAATGGACATACTAAGCTAGAGAACTTTCCTGGTGTCAACTTGGGAACATTATGTGTCATGTTATTAAAAAAGGCGTACGGTTTGCGCCCTAATATTGGTGGGTTAATTTTATGAGTGACTTTCATTAGTCCTGCGGGGCAATACTCGCTAGATCGCCATCATCTTTAATAAGACATATGTCGAAAGAAAACGAAAAAAACACGACCGATTTGACGTTTTGTTAATGATGTTGATCAAGCGAGAATTTGGCCCCAGTTAGCGAATTAAATTTTGAATTGAAATCTAGATGATATTCATAACAAGTTTATACATTTCAAAGGAAAAACATTATATGAATGATTCATAGATATGTATTGCATTTAAGGCGCCTTTTTATACACGTTTGTCACGAGCCGTGATGATATAATATTTATTAGGTACTATCAAAAATTCTGTCTACTGAGGACCGTATCGGCAGCCCTAAGGAAGTGTCCATTATTCATGAGTGAACTCATACTGTGACGCATTGAGCATTTACATAGATCTTGGAACGTATAGGGAATATGTTAATAAACTACAAAACATATGGAAGCCTAAGTATGATTACTACTACTACTACAGCCCTTTTAACGTCCCACTACTGGGCAGGGGCCTCCCCTCAATGCGAGGGGCATTCGGGCCATAGTCCACCACGCTGGCCCAGTGCGGGTTGGCAGACTTCACACATCTATCAAAAACTAATCAAGTTCCCTCAGACGTGCAGGTTTCCTCACGATGTTTTACCGTTTTATAGCAAGTGATAATCTCGGATGAAAATGAGATTCGCACATAAATCCCAGAGGTGCGAGCCGCGTTTTGAACCTGCACACATCGATTGCAAGTCGTGCGTTCGACCACTCGGCTACCACTGCTTATGAGTATACATTTATATAAATAAGGTTTAAGTTAGAAAGTATAAGGAAAATCAACACTTGTTAGGCATTTTGTCTACTTACACTTACGCCCTTTATGCAAAAGCGTATTCGACCCACAAAAAATACTGCAATAAAAATGACCCCCACCCCAGCCAAGACGACTTTCTTTGAGCGTTTCGTTACGCTCCCTTTATGGGAATGATATAAATCACGTGATCTATTTATCAACAGGTAATGTCATAAAATGTCATGTAAAAACATGACATTGACATTTGAGATGAAAATACGTATTTTAGCTCGCTCCGTAAAAATAATTCAATAATTGTTGTAAAAAGTGTTTCGATTTTATCGTGTATAGTACTGTTTTTAAGCTTGTGAACTGTTCTTTATGTTGGTGCATGTGCCATTAGTGATAAACTTCAGGTTTGTGAGAAAATAGTGAAAACATCCTTTCCTCAAAATAATTGCATACCCGACGTATGACATATGCTTGCATAAGCTCCGTGCAGCGCTACATCGCTTCATGCTACGCACTAACCGCTTGCAATATTTTATTATGCTGGATTGTTTTTTTTTCTCTTCGCTGCTTTTCTTACGTGACCATTAAATGTCGTCGTCAAATAAATGCGCTGGTTGCAAAAATATTTTGAAAACCAAGGATTTTTTATCTTGTTCCATTTGTGTACATAAATATGATCTGTTATGTGCCAATGTTCCCGAAAAGCGGTTCCACAGTCATATGGACAAGGAACAAAAACGATATTGGAAATGTCCTGAATGTCGCAACAATCAGCCTAAATTAGATAACACGAACACGCCGGCTCGCTCGGCTACCCGGCCTGCTTCACCATTATCTGACACTGAACTGCAGAAGGATTCACCCAGCTCATTTAATGTAACGTTGAGAACCAAACAAAAAAATATCTATGACAGTCAAGATTCAATCATTACCTTAGATAATATTAGAGATGTTATCAAACAGGAGATGATGGCAATAGTAAATGCACAGGTAATTGATGAACTGAAAGCTATTAAGCAGCAAATGTCTAATTACCACGATTCCATGACCTTCATGAGTAAACAGTATGAGGATTTAAAAACTAGTGTTGAGGAGAAATCTGCCACAATACTGAAACTGCAGGCTGATAACGAATCAATGCAGAGTACTGTTAAGGACCTATCTACTAGGCTTAACTTAACAGAACAACATATGCGAGAAAGTAACTTGGAGATTAACGGAATTCCTGAATACCGCTCGGAAAACTTGGTCAATACTGTGATACAACTGACTACAGTTATCAACCTACCGCTGATTGAAGACGACATTTTGATCGCTACTAGAGTTGCGAAGCTGTCAAAGGATAACGACAAACCACGCACAGTGATTGTTAAGTTACGTAGCCAGCGCCATCGTGACACCGTCCTGGCCGCAGTTATCAAGTTCAACAAGAAAAATAATAACGATAAATTAAGTTCTCATCATCTGGGGATTGGAGGCTCGCGTGCACCTATTTTTGTTGCGGAACATCTTACTCCCAACAATAAATCACTGCATGCCATCACGCGCATTAAAGCAAAAGAAAGAGGTTACAAGTTTGTGTGGATTCGAAACGGCCGTATTTACGTGCGAAAGGACGAATCCTCTCAGGCGATATTGGTACGTGATTCCAATAGCCTAGGGCTCGTCAATTGATTATTACTTTTTTATTATTTCTTATTCATTGTTTTTCTTCTTTTCTTCTTTGTTTTCTAGTTTATTACTGTACTCATTTGTAACTCTTAAATACTGGATCAAATAAGCATATACTACCAAAACACTCGTGGAATTCGAACCAAAACAAACAGTGTTTATGATAACATTTTACAATGTAACTATGATGTAATTGTCTTCACAGAAACATGGCTTAATTCTAATATCAAAAATAATGAGTTCATAGACTCCAGATATACTACTTACCGTAGAGATCGTGAAAGTACTGATTCTTCCAAAAAAGATGGAGGTGGTGTACTTATTGCTATATCTAACAATATCCCATCTTCTAGAGTGCACAGTTGGGAAAGCCATTGTGAAGATATATGGGTAATTGTTAATACTAATATAAATGATAAGTTAGTGAAATTGGCTCTTTGTGCAGTATATCTACCCCCACCTCTTCGATACGAAACTATAAATATCTATCTTAGCAAAGCTAGTGATGTTATGAATGTTGTTGATGATGTTTTAATTCT
Organism: Ptilodon capucinus; assembly: GCA_914767695.1. Lineage (NCBI taxonomy): Eukaryota > Metazoa > Arthropoda > Insecta > Lepidoptera > Notodontidae > Ptilodon > Ptilodon capucinus. The sequence continues at coordinate 9,414,918 of OU611821.1, forward strand.
CGGAGATTTCAATTTGCCTTTTATGAAATGGTACAAAGACAACTACTATCCTTATATGAATCCTACTAATTACCACAACTCACTGGGTTATGCACTCGTTGATTTCATGTCTATCAATAATCTACGCCAATTAAATCATGTCCATAATAGTGACAACAGAATATTAGACTTAATTCTTAGTAACTTGTCTACCGTGACAGTTGAGGAAACATTGGATGTCATATGTAATTTGGATGCCAAACATCCCGGTTTATCTATTACCATACAATGTGCCAAATCCTCTAATCTTTTATTACCCGTAAATAGTACCAATTTTAATTATTTCAAAGCTGATTACGACATTATTACTTTAGAATTAAAAAATATTGTTTGGCAGGATAAGTTTTCTAAGTGTATTAATGTATATGCAATGGTTTCTGTACTATATAATGTTATCTTACAACTAATTGAAAAGCATGTCCCTAAGCACAAATTGGTTAAATCAAAATTTCCTTCGTGGTTCAGTCATGCCCTGATAAAGAGACTCGCTGAAAAAGATAAAATGAGGCTGAAATATCGCAAATACAAAAATCCCCTAGATCTATTATCCTACGAAGTGCTTCGGGAGCATTGCAATAAAGTCTACCAAACATGTTATACTCAGTACAAGCACAGTATTGAATCTGTTATCTCAAAATCCCCAAAAGCATTTTGGCGATTTATTAAAAATAAAAATAACGCCACTTCTAATATTCCAGACATCATGTACAAGGATGATACTATAGGTAATACTGGTGCCGATATTGCTAATCTTTTCGCTTCCCAATTCTCTTCTGTTTATAATAATGTAAACCTCACAAATGACGATCCATTGAACTGTGATTATCATCCCGCTCTCAACAATTGTCTTAGTAATATCCATTTCACAGAACGCACAGTTCTGAACAAAATTAAAAATCTCAATATTTATAAAGGAGCAGGTCGAAAAAAAGAACGCTAGCCTTCCGCCCGAACGCATTGTTATTTTTATTGCGCTCCGCAAGAAATTTGTTAAAATTAACTTCCACGGGTAGAAAAGTATCCAGAGCACCCAAAGTTTTATTGTGCAGTGCTACAGTGGTGACTCGCCAGGATACATGGAGGCAGGTCTGTGAGCGAAGTGGTTCCATAGTTGAGGATCCAGGACCCTGAAGACGCGTGTTTGAGCATCCTACAGAACCGAGGTAGCCGCATCCACCTAGCGCGGGCACACCGCTACCAGTTGCCGCCGGAAAAAAGAGGGTCCTACAGACCCTCAGCCCAGAACAGCACATCCAGTACTGGGATTTTTCCACCTCGGCAAACTCGCGTCGAAGGTCAGGGTGACGTCACACACGCAGGTGTTCATCTGGTCGGTAAACAACGCGTCATCAAGTACATTCACGCCGTGCCGACCAGCAAAAACGCCGCGTCACAGCAGCCAGTGACGTCAGACAGGCCTCCAGACTTGTTCCATCGGGTACCCTGAGGAGCTTGAGGGGTACCTGCACCTGAAGGGGGGCTGTAACGCATCAGGTCACCGCCATTTCAGCGTGTGATCGACCGCCGCCCAGCGCGTTGCACCCGATAAGTAGGTTCCCCTTCCACTTTACCCCTCCCCTCCCAAATTTCCCCCTCCCCCCTCCCACTCCTCACCCCCCCCCCCTCAAAAAGTCAAATTTTTGGTGCCCCCCCCCCCAACCCCCCTCGAAAGAAATTCCCCTCCAGCCATAACTTTTGACCCGAGGGTCGCAGAAGAGTGGGAGCGGTTTCGGCAGGTTGCTACCATCTGGGCGCAACTTCTGGCCCCAAAAAACCTGCCCCCAAATTTTGACCCCCCCCTCCCCTTTCCTCACCCCCCCTCAAAAAGTCAAATTTTGGTTCCCCTCCCCCCGACCCCCTCAGAGAATTTTCCCCTCGGGCCATATCTTTTGACCCGAGAGTCGCAGAGAATTGAGAGGGGTCGCGGCAGGTTACTACCATCTGGGCGCAACATCTGGCCCCATAACCTGCGCCCAAAAATTTTGACCCCCATCCCTCCCCCCAAAACCCAAAAATCCCCCTACAGGGTGCCAGTGCCACACTGGTCGACTGGGCGCGCGCTCTCCACGCTGACGAAGACACCTGGGTATCCGCCACCGCTGCTCCGGCCGTGGACTGCCTTTTTGGGCGCCCGGGATAAGTTGCTGTCTTCACCACCATCACCGGGACCTGACCACCTGACCGTCGAGCGTCGTCTTCGGGCTCGACATTTAGATATAAGATAGTTCCTAGACTGTTGTCTAGGAACTTAGCTTTAATTAAGTTTAAGTTTTTAATTTTTGACCAAATTTTTTGACCGCCTGCTAGTCAGGTTTTTATCTTTCACTTTTTTAACATTATTTACTTTTTATTTTAATTTTTACCGAACTAACCGCTTTTTACACGGCTAGTTCTTAACCTGTCGGTCCACATTTACAACTTCTACAAACTTTTGGACCGACCAACCCGCGGACCCTCTATAAGATGTTCGTGGCCCACCGCACACCGGCAAAGCGACAGCGGGGAGTAACAACTCCCCCGGACGGAAGCCGGTCTGACCAGCTGATCGGGCAGTCAGATCAAAGGCGGAGTCCGGGAAAGCAGGAGACCCGAACGCTGAAGCGGACGCCACAAAACCCCTCCACCCCACCCCAGACGGCAAGCCTGAACAAGACGGTGGTGAAGCCATCGAAAGCGGCTTCTACCCAAGAGGGCAGAATAGCTACTGCCCACTCACCATCCGCCACCGTCAGCAGTCCACCCGCTAACCCCAAGTACCCGTCCAGAACTGCTGAGGCAAGAGCCTGCCTAACCAAGGCAAATGTCCACCTCAGCAGTTCTAGAAACGTAAAGGCGGAGATTAAGAAGGGCGTTCAGGCGGCCGTCAACCGTCTGTACCAACTCGTCGAGGAGTCCGAGTTGGAAATGAGTGGGAATAACAACCAAGGAGAGGAACAACAACCTGCAAAGGTCGTACAAGACGCCGGAGGCCAGGACCAGATGGCCGAACTTTGCCGGAAGATAGAGGAGAACAGCAGACTGTCGAGGGAGAATTCCGACAGGATGCTAGCTCTCCAAGCCTCCATTACACATCACCAGAAGATGATGGACGAGTTCACACCGGCGGCGGGCGCCGCCGTAGGATGCGATCACAAGGACCTCATGGTAGAGGTCCAATCTCTGAAGCAGACGGCGGAAGAGATTAGTGGAAGGCTCTCCGCAATGAGCGAGAAGTCTCCCTCATATGCGGAGACGCTATCGAAGCCGCGGCCCTCAATAAGTGGGCCAAAACACTCCGTGATCGTCTCCTCCGACGACGCCATGCACACCGGGGCAGATGTGGTTGACAAAGTTCGGTTAGCACTAGATGCCAAGAAGTGCGGCCTTCAGATTGAGCGGGTCCGTAAGATCCGGGACCAGAAAGTCGTTCTGAGCTGTGCCACCAAGGGAGAGATAGAGCGGACGGTGACACAGCTCAGAAAGGACAAGACGCTCAAGGTCCAGGAGGCGGTCAACAAGAACCCCCTGGTCCAAATTAGAGATGTCTTCAAATATAACACCGATGAAGACATCAAGGCCGCACTTGTCTCCCAGAATATGCGGCTGGTAGGGGACCTTTCGGCTGAGGACCAAGCCGTTACCATTAAATTCCGCAGGAGGGCACGGAACCCCCTTCAGAACCATGTGGTTCTACAGGTGTCCTCCAAGATGTGGAAGCGGCTGACCACGGCTGAAAGGGTCTTTATAGACATCCAATATGTCCAAGTGCAAGACCAGACGCCGTTGGTACAATGTACGCGGTGCTTGGCATTTGGACACGGCCGCAAAACATGTCGGGAGACCACTGACCTCTGCGCGCATTGCGGTGGGCGCCACCTCAGGGCCGACTGCCCGAAGTGGGAGTCAGGCGAGGCGCCAGTGTGCCGAAACTGCGATACCGCGAAAGTTTCAGGCACTGCCCATACTGCGTTTAGCACAGAATGCCCGATAAGGAAGAAGTGGGATGCCTTGGCGAGAGCCGCCATAGCCTATTGCTAAGGTGGTGCCGGGGGTCCCACTCGGTACGAGCACCCAAGCATATAAGATAGCCCAGGCGAACCTCCAGAGAAAAGGACTAGCGACCAACGAGCTAATGCTCGAAGCCAATAGGCGGCGTATCGCGGTCGCGATGGTCCAGGAACCTTACGTGGGGGGGCGAAAGGAGATGAAGAACTACGGTACGGCGAGAGTGTACCAAAGCGCGGATCGCGGTGAGGGCACTGTCAAGGCTGCGATAGTCGTCTTCGACCAAACTATCGATGTCTTGCAGTGCCCGAGCCTTACCACCAATAACATCGTGGTGGTAAAATTGCGAACGAGCGCGTGGGAAATTCTCGCCGTTTCGTACTACTTCGAACCTGACCAACCCATAGGGCCATACTTGGACCATCTTAACACCATAGTTCGTTCTCACGCAAACTATAAGATAATAGTTGGGGGCGACGCAAACGCAAAGAGCTCGTGGTGGGGCAGCACCACGACCGACGGCAGAGGCGAAGAAATGCTGGGTGCGTTAATAGAGATGAACCTGCATGTACTGAACGACGGTGACGTCCCCACGTTCGATACGGTGAGGGGAGGACGACGGCTAACAAGCTTCATCGACGTCACAGCCTGCACATCGGACCTTTTAGCGCTGGTGGAAGACTGGAGAGTGGCTGAAGATCTCACTAGCTCAGATCACAATGGCATACTCTTCCAAATTCGATTGTGTAAGGCAAACGGGATTAACATCAGTAGAACCACTCGGAAATTTAAAACCAAAAACGCTAACTGGGACCAGTTTCATGAGAAACTGGACCAGTTAAAATTAGAACACAACATTGATAGATTTGAAATTGACAACATAACCAGTAAAGTAGATTTAGACAGCCATGTAAATAGCCTTACACAAGTAATCTCAGATGCATGCACCCAAACAATATTAAAAAGTAATAAACCAGGCCAAAAATATAAAATGCCATGGTGGTCTGAAGATCTTGAGAAAATGAAGCGAGAAGTCAGCACAAAAAAGCGCAGAGTCCGATGCGCAGCGCCATCCCGAAGACCTGGAGTAGTCGAGCAGTACCTGCAGGCAAAAGGAAAGTACGAAGAAGAAGCCAAGAAGGCTCAGATCAAGAGTTGGAAGGGATTCTGTGAAAAACAGGATAGAGAAACAGTATGGGAAGGCATCTACAGGGTCATAAAAAACACTACCAGAAGGAAGGAAGACCTTCCATTGGTGAGAGACGGCACTACGGTGGGGCAGAAAGAGTCTGCCAAGCTATTGGCAGACACATTCTTCCCGGGAGACCTGGAAACGGAAGACAACTTAGACCACCAGCGGACGAGAGACCTAGCAAACCACGTTAATGACCGTGTCGATGGTGAAGTCCATGACCAGCCGTTCACAGTGGAGGAGCTCAGAGCCGCGGCGGAAAGTTTTAACCCGAAGAAGGCACCCGGAGGAGACGGCTTCACCGCTGACATATGTTGCCAGGTGATCAATAAGGATCCGGACCTTTTCCTGGCAATCGCGAATAAGTGCCTCGAGTTGAGTCTCTTCCCGGAACAATGGAAGGTAGCAGTGGTGGTCGTTCTGCGAAAGCCCGGTAAAATTGATTATACAAGCCCCAAGTCCTATCGGCCCATCGGCCTTCTGCCGGTCATGGGGAAGATTTTCGAGAAGATGGTGGTTAATAGGCTCAAGTGGCACCTGATTCCTAGGCTCAGTCTACGCCAATATGGCTTTATGCCCCAGCGGAGCACCGAGGACTCCCTTTATGACCTGATACAGTACATACACGGCAAACTACTTCAACGAAAGATCGTGACCGTGGTATCGCTGGACATAGAGGGAGCCTTCGACAACGCATGGTGGCCGGCCATAAGGGTGAGACTGGCCGAGGAGGAGTGCCCGGTCAACCTCCGACGAGTCGTCGACAGCTACCTGCAGAACCGCAAGGTCCGTGTCAGGTACGCTGGTGAGGAGTACATAAAGGGCACTCAGAAAGGGTGCGTACAGGGGTCTATCGGCGGACCGGTTCTCTGGAATCTCCTCCTTGACCCGCTGCTGAAAGGACTTGAAACGCGAGGGCAATATGTACAGGCTTTCGCAGACGACATAGTGCTTGTGTTCGACGGCGAAACGGCACTGGACATACAGAGGCAAGCCGATCCCACTCTCGCCTATGTGCGGGAATGGGGGATCAGGAATAAGCTGAAGTTCGCACCTCACAAAACAAGCGCGATGGTTGTGACTAGAAAGCTTATCTATGACACCCCCCTGCTTACCATGGGCGGGGTTGATATTGGCATGACCGATGAGATTAAGATCTTAGGGCTCACTATCGATCATAAGTTGACATTCAACAGCCACACTGCGAACACCTGCAGAAAGGCGTTGAATGTCTACAAACAGTTGGCAAGGGCCGCCAAAACTAGCTGGGGCCTCCACCCGGAAGTCATCCGGGTGATTTACACAGCCACTGTTGAGCCCCTCATCCTGTATGCCGCCAGTGCCTGGTCGCCGTCGACAAACAAGATCACTATTCAGAAGCAGCTGAACACTGTCCAGAGAGGCTTTGCGCTAAAGATGTGCAAAGCCTACAAAACGGTGTCCCTGAACGCGTCGCTCGCTCTGACCGGGTTACTACCCCTCGACATTCGCATACGCGAAGCGGCCTCCCTTTACAAGGCCAAGAGGGGAGTACCTCGACCAGAGCTGAGAGACATCGAGGTTGAGAGCAGACTGGAATTCACGAGTACTCCGCATCCGGCGAAACATATGGATCTTAAGTTCATAAGCCTGATGGATCAGCGAGACGTGACCATCAACGTATGCAGCGCAGTACGAATATACACAGACGGCAGTAAGATTGAGGGCAAGGTCGGCGCTTCACTATCCATATGGAATAGTGAAATGGAGACAAAGTCACTCAAACTCAAGCTGTCGTCTTACTGCACGGTCTATCAGGCTGAACTTCTGGCCATATGCAGAGCCACGAAATATGCGTTAGAGTGTGGAAGTGCCAGTCTAGCTATCATCAGCGACTCGCGTTCGGCACTCGAGACAGTGGTCAACACGCTCTCCCGTCACCCGCTCGCCGCTGAGGCGAGAAACAACATCGCCCGCTGCAGACTCCAAAACAAGGACGTCTCCTTGTTTTGGATCAAAGCACACGCGGGGCTGGCGGGTAATGAGAGAGCAGATGAGCTGGCTAAACAAGCAGCGCTGCACGTTAGGACCAAACCTGTGTACGACAAATGTCCGGTTTCATTCGTCAAACGACAAATCCGCTCGGAATCGCTTGACGAATGGAATCGTAGGTACCAGACTGGCATCACTGCATCCACGACTAAAATGTTTTTCCCTGACCTTCTGGTAGCGTACAGGACGATTAGACAGATCGTGCCCACTGCCGTGCTCACACAGGTTCTGACGGGGCACGGTGGGTTCTCTGAGTACTTGAACCGTTTTAAGTGCAAGGAGGACCCATCGTGCATCTGCGAACCGGGTGTCAGCGAGACAGTGGAGCACATCTTGCTTCATTGCCCTGTGTTTGCGCGCCGAAGGCATGATGTTGAGATGACCTTAGGCGTAGCCTTAGTTTTATCCAGCCTAAGTAAGCTCGTCATGGACAAGGATAGACGTGATACCCTACTAGGCTATTGCGTGGAGGTGGCGACCAGAGTCATTGATAGAAATAAGACCTAAGCAGAAAGAGGCCAGCTGCCAACTTATTTGGTAATAAGCGACCAACAGCCGCCTACACCACACTGCGCATCAATGGCTCTGGTTGCCGGATCCGCGCAATGGATAGTAGGGAAACTCTGTCATTTTAATCTTTATCATGTTTTATATGCTGTATATTATCCTTGTCCATAGCCTTTTGCTATTTTACTGTCTTTTTTTACATTGTTATTTTTAGACGGGTTTGCTTTTTTTTTATTATCATGTATTTTCTTGACATTTACACATTTTTAATAAAATTTATTTGACTTTTATTTTTAATAAAACAAACCAGGCTGGAAAAATTATTTTACACACACTAAACTTAAGGCTAATTTTAAGTACTCTGACCCCCACATCAGAGGTGAGCACGCGGGCCGGGTCCATAGAGGCCCGGATAAAAAAAAAAAAAAAAAAAAAAGGAGCAGGTCCTGATGGCATACCCACAGTGTTTGTCAAGCGATGTGGCCCAGGCTTGGCACTCCCGTTAACCTTAATTTTTAATCGATCCTTGTCCGATGGTTCCTTTCCGGACGATTGGAAAAAAACACGAATAATACCGCTGTACAAGAAAGGAGATAACAGTTACACAAAGAATTATCGTCCAATTGCCATCTTATCATGTTTTTCTAAACTGTTTGAATCTCTTGTCTGCTCCATTTTAACAAATCATGTTGAAAATTCACTTTCATCTAATCAACACGGATTTCGATCGGGCCGTTCTACTGTAACCAATCTTCACTCATTCCTCTCAGAGTTGTCGAGCGAACTTGACCGTGGTTTTGAAGTTGATACAATATATACAGACTTTGCTAGTGCTTTTGATAAGGTGAATCATGCATTACTCATTAAAAAATTAAAACATTTTGGAATATTGGGCTCCCTTCTGAGCTGGTTTCGATCCTATTTATCAAAAAGACTTCAAATAGTTTCCGTCAGTGGCTATGAGTCGCAACCGTATTATGCTGTATCCGGCGTACCTCAAGGATCTCATCTTGGACCCATTCTCTTTTCAATTTTTATCAATGATATCAGTACAAAAATACAAAAATGCAAGTTTTTATTATTTGCGGATGATTTAAAAATGTATAAAACCGTTAAAACTATGGATGATATAAGGGAGGTTCAGGATGACTTGGATAGAGTTATAACTTGGTGTAATGATAATCTGATGGAGCTAAATATAAATAAATGTTTTCATATGAGATATACTAGGAGAAAGAAACCACTAGATTCATCATACCAAATTGTAGGCGCAGCATTACAGAAGGTAAATGAGATGAGAGATCTAGGTGTGATAATGGATCGTGAGCTTCGATTCTTGCCACACATTGATTCTATAGTTAAAAAGGCTGCTCAGATGTTTGGGTTTATTAAACGTAACACCAAAGGTTTTAAACATGCTCGTACCAGAATTATACTTTACAATGCGTTAGTTCGAAGCCATTTAGAATACGCATGCGTTGTTTGGAATCCGTTTTACAGTGTACATTCACAACGCATTGAAAGTATACAACGTGCTTTTACACGACACTTGGCTTTCGTATCTCCTGGTATATCTCACCGATGTAGTTACGGGCAGCGGTTAGAATTTTTTAAGCTAAAATCATTATCCAGTCGTCGAATAATGCATGATTTGATATTTCTTTATAAAATAGTCAACAATGTCATCAGCTGCAGTGACATTCTTAACCTTATATCGTTCACTGTACCTCACAATGTTCCTCGGAATCCCATTACAAGATCGTTTTATACGCCATTAGTAAGAACCAATCTGGGTCTCAACTCTCCTGCAGTAAGAATATGTAATGAGTATAACATGTTTAATAGTAAAATTATCAACTTAGACATATTCAACAGTTCATTACACGAGTTTAGAAAAATGATACTTAAATCATTGCCATAAATATTTTAATTTTATTTTTACTTTTTCAGTATTCAAATTTTAAATTTTAGCTTTAAATTTAATTTTTAGTTTAGTTTCAACTTTATTTGTTTCTTTTTTTAAATGTTTAAGTCTCACGTCGGTGAAAGTTGTACACGCCTGTCATTGGTGTACCTATCAGACCAGTTTTTATTTAATATTTTATTTACCCAATTGTTTAATAGGTATACTGTTGGTGTGTCGTTCTTAAATAAATAAATAAATAACCATGCATTTATGATTTTCATCTTTCCTATCTTTATTGACACATAAAATTTAACTTTTTATTACTATTGTTTGCAATTGATATATGAGACTCAAAAAGACACCTGCAGAGGTGACTACGCAATTCTATTGCAGACCTATTTCAATTACTTTCTGTCAAAAAGACATAGTCGCCGGACAGATGATATTAAGGGTTAAATTCTAGACACGGAAAGCTGTGGGCACAAGTTACTGTATAGATACACCCGAACTATTGAACACATCTGGCGCTCTAATATATTTTTTATTTGCTCCTACGCTGAAAATAGTTTGACATTAAAACACGCTTTCAGAGGAGTTCTGCTTCAGTTGAATGGATGGTACTTTGTATACATTGGTTACTTTTATGTTTTAGGAACAAGAGCTCGATAATATGTATTTAATATATGTACAAAGGAGGTTCGGGCTAGTCCATCACGCTGGCTGGCTTGGTGAACTTCACACGCCTTTTTATTATCCTACAGGTTTCCTCACGGTGTTTGCCTTCACCGTTCGTTAAGTGGTAATCATAATTGAAAATGAAATTCTAAAATCCCGGTAGTGATGGCCTGCAACTCTTGCCGTTAGACTATGTCGGAGACACATTGGCTAGCTTTAAATTTCCAACACAAAAAGTAAGAAATTAGCCTGCATCCTTAGCCGATAGATATATGACCGTGTAGAGATAAGTTTTTACAACTGTCAGATTTGTCGAGAAAATTAGGTCACTTCGAGCTTTTTGTACTGGACATGGCTCTGCGTGACGTGATTTTCTCTACAAATATGACAGTTCAGAGACATAAAACTTATGTCTACACGGCCAAGCTACAGGGCCTGGTACGACGACGGGTGATTAATTTTTATTGCTAAGAATAAGTTTTTTTCACTTATCCAATTTTCAAATTACGCAATTCCGAGAAATGATCTCAGGAGATCGCATCCGAAAATATAACAGGAAACGTTTCCCGGTCCCCTTTGCCAGCCGTATACGTTCCGTATTATAATATAGTATTACTGATCTGCCTCGTCCGTCACACGCCGTTAAAACATTCCAAACATAATGATCGCGCGGCCTCTGCGGTGACGAGTGGACTTATTATATAACATTGTCTGTTGATCAACTGATTTGAAACGGACTCTTGTCACTGGGACCAATACATGAATTGTCAAGGAGTACGTGCGTAACTCAGGACAGAATAACTAATTAACCAACACTCGCTTGTAATATTTTTTTTTGGAGACTGAAATTTTGTCAGGATTATTGTACACTTATTTTAAAACTGTTCTTTTGTGCGTGTTTGTTGTTTCAAATATGATTGATGTACTCGTAGGTAGTATAATATCGAGCCCTTTACGGCATATTTGGATATTATTCCTTTTTCTAGAATCTCGACAGCATTCGTGATATTAATTGTCTGCATATGACATACATACGTGTGAGCAAAAATATTAACATTGCTAACAGCTTTACAAGTTCTGTAGACTGTATGTGCGGCCAAATGTTGTAGGTTAGATTTAAACAGGCCGACAGATGGACAAAGTGATCCTGTAAGGGGCTCCTTTTAAAGTAAGGAACTCTAAAAAGCAACGTTTTTCAATTACACTCAAGCTAAGTCCAAAATTGTGATCGATGGTATTTGCGCTTCATTCTCTTGGACCTACATGTACGAAAGGTGTTATTTCTCTTCTCATGCGGAATCAATTACGTATTTCCTGATAGAAGATTGTAAATATCTTAAGGAATGCTTTTAATCAGTCCATATAATAGAGATATTGTTTACAGATCCAAACAATGGATTGAAACTATTTGTTTACTAACCACTGTGCTGTTTATACCTATTGTAGGTTACTTCATTAGGCACGGAACTTTCGATCAATGTGGACCGTGATCTTGTGTGGTAGAGTCGTTTCATTCTTCCGTAATGGTGTTATTTTTATCATTAATGTTATTAATTTCGTCTTGAAAATGGTGTATGGCGTTTGTAGATTTGCGATGTACAAAACCCAGGTAAGTGTGTATAATTGTATATAGTTACTTTCTCGTAGGATGACTGCTTAATCCAGTGGTTGGATTAATAAAAAAGTAAACAACCTATATATTGACAGGTCATTCGTATAATAAAGCTAAGACATCGATTTCGTCTCTGTAGTTGAGTTGTTTGAGAGATATATAGCATTGCTAAGCAGGTTATCCCGTGAACCAAAATCCCAACATAATCTACAAATTAATTTACGCCTATTACAGGTCAGTGATTTTTAGGTTTCAGGAAGTCTACTACAGGAATGTTGTGCTCCACGCAAACCAGTTCTATAGATTCAGTATCTTTTCCGCGATCATTAAACACTTATTTTACTTCCAAAATGATATCTGTACATAATGGAACACTTGGGTCATCATTTAATTTTGAAATTCAGTGTGCAATATTTACTTCTGAAGCTCCGTGTAGCGGTATCTCCCGGCGTAAGCTATGACTCCACATTTGGATATGCGCCAGACCGTGGCTCCGGTGCGGTGGTCGCCGCGTTTTGTTCATTTTGTCAGCACAATTAACACCCAACACACGATTTAATATGAGTCAATGAGTAATATTGTGTTTAGAAAATTGAGTAACTTATGGGGTAATGTTGAGAAACAATTAGAATTCAAACCGTTGCTACAATGAGGTAGACATATGAGAACTGCGGACGTTACTTACTATAAGTTTGTGAATCTCAAATATATTTTGATCCGACAGAATTAGTTGTGTTTGCATCATAGTAGAGGGTCTAAAACCACTAAGAACCCTGTATATATGTATAGAAATCCAAATATTACCCAGTTAAGTTGTTGGTTTAGCTTGTGACAGCTTACGTAATGTAACGAAATTGAATTTACGTTTTGAATATATTTAGGAGGATTTAGGTATCGTGTGTGAAATTAGCCGTAACTTTTGGCTATGTAATATAGTAATTTAAGTAATGTTTGGTAGTATAATCCTAGTAAACACAGATAACTTGTATGTAAGCTAGTCTCTAGTTGGGTCGCTGCCAAGTTGAGCCGTGACTCTGGCGCTAAAACTTTTGCCCTTTTTGCGTGCTCAACGAGCATTCGAACACCGCTTTTGTCTTGTTTGACTTTTTCTTGGCTCCAGATAGATATGACAAACGGATAAGCTAGTATTTGCACTAATTGGATTGTGTTTTCCTCTTTAATACTAATGCACACAGCAACCCTAATTGGGGCTTTCACAATGATATTAAAGAGTACCTAAATGTACCAATAAGATATTCAAAAAAATACCTGAATTGGTGAATTACTGTCTCGGCCATCTAGTCTTATAAGTCATAATATAAATAATCCGTAGTATGTAGCAGTGGTAGCCGAGTGGTCGGACGCACGCCTTGCAATCAAAGTGTGCAGGTTCAAACCCCGGCTCGCTCATTTTCATCCTAGGTTATCACTTGCTATGAAACGGTGAAGGAAAACATCGTGAGGAAACCTGCACGTCTGAGGGAACTTGATTAGTTCTCGATAGATGTGTGAAGTCTGCCAACCCGCACCGGGCAAGCGTGGTGGACTATGGCCTGAATCCCCCTCGCATTGAGGGGAGGCCCGTGCCCAGCAGTGGGACGTAAAAAGGGCTGTAGTAGTAGTAGTATGTAGACGTCAAAATCACACACAAAATTGGACATGTGAAACTGTTAAATGTTAGGAAAACCTCCCTCTATGGTATACCTAATAACTCGTAGGGATTTCATTTGCACTAATTATAACTCTCCAATCCATTTGTTAGAGTTATTCTACCACCATTAATTAACTATTTTTTGTTTAATCAAAAGGGACAGATATATCAGATTTGATAAACCGCATATCCTCGCAAAAGAACACCGACTCCGACCAAGGATGATACGTGAGGCCATTGAAATTAAAAAACATCCTAATTTCAATAGGGAAGATGGCTGGGTGCTACCACCAACTTGGGATCCAGTAATTAATATGATTAAATCCAAAACCAATCATACCATTGCAAGACCTCAAGACACTGTGAGCACTTTCTGCGTGGATCGGACCGCAAACAACAACAACTAAATATGAGGGTACCCAGTTATTAACTATGACATCAGGACGTCTAACATCTCAGTCCCCCCGTGAGACCATGGTTGCTGTAAAGCAGCCGAAACGTCGGGAAAATAAAATAGTAAATAAACGCGATACAATCCGTAAAATAGTTTTATTTCAACAAAAGGGACAGATTTTTAATTAGATCTTTTTAAAACTACTTTGTTTATGTATAACAACATAAGCTGTCACCCTGTCTGTTCTTTATTCGTTTGGTACCGATTTGGTGAATGTAATTTGTTGTTGTTTAATAATTGTTATAAAGTATGATTCAACTCTTTGTGCATGTTGCGTTATGCCTTTATTGTACTTTTGGTTCTATATTTTTTACATCTGAACTTACCTGAGCATTATAACTATGTTCAAGTGTTTCTACGTTACCCTAAATTGTGTGGAAATTATATTAGCTGACAAAGATTTATAGAAACGCTGGCAAGCTATGGATCTATGAGTCTATCACAAATTTGATGCGCAGTTCAAACTCCTTTAATCTTAAGGTCTGTGGGAAACTGTTAGTTCCTCAGGGTGGCGAATATAATATACTGAGATGCAAATGTAAAAACAATTTTGTCACTATTTCAAATAAGCTTACCTGTAAATCCAGTTAGGAACATCTTTGTTTCAAAGGCAAAATGGTATGCAGCCTCTTAAAGCGACATCACAGGCTTCTTTTCGCATCGCAAAAACTTTTTAACACCCCTATGGCCATTGCACTGTTCACCTCAACGTGGGGTGCAACCCAAATGTGTTTTTGTTTAGTGATTGAGTACCTGTTGTTACGAACTTTGCGATATCAAATTGAACTTTTGGAGAGGTTTCTAATACATTGAAAGTATATTTGGTATGATAAAAGGATGGTATTAGTGAACTTCGCAATGGAAGAACGTGTCATAAGTCGTTCCTGCCAGAGTAAACTGGTGTTCTAAACATAGCATGTTTGTGGTTCCTGGGTTACATAGCTTGTTCACGTCAAAAGTAGGATTATTTACAAGTTGTATGTGTGGCCAGCCGCGCAAGATTTACTGATGTGTTAGCTTTAACGAGTTTCTGCCTACTTGAGCGGAGTGTGTTGAAATAAACAGCCTAAAATGTTAAGTATGGGTATTGAACTTGTACGTTTTATCTTTACGGCACTGTTGTAGTTATGTATACGTACTTATTTATATGACTAGCTGTGCCCGCGACTTCGCCCGCGTGGACTTTAGGGAGATTACCCGGAAATATGGGTATTATGATTTTCCCGCGGAACGCTAATGCTTTTTCTAAAATTAAAGTAGCCTAAGTTACGCCTTGGAGCGTCAGCTATCTGTCAGTGAAAGTCCCATCGAAATCGCTTCAGCCGTTTAGAAGTTTACCCCAAACAAACAGACAGACAGACAGACAAAAAATTTAAAATTGCGTTTTCGTTATAGGTATCGTATATACTTTCATACGCATTTGGTAAAAAAGTGTTATTTTGATATTACAAACAGACACTCCAATTTTATTTATTTGTATAGATGTATAGATATAGATTCCTTGCTATGACCAACTATGACTATTGATCAATCAAAATAATCTAATGAATTTCGTTCATTAATTACTAATGTTTATTGCTTAGATTATTTAAACGAATCTCAATTGAGAAAGATAATTTAATACCACTATAGCATAATATCGTTGAAAAGTGGGTTAATTAAAACACAAGTGTTTTGGTCACTTACATTTATTTCTTGAGGGGTTAATGCAATAATCTTTTAAGAAGGCTGCACAGGATCAAGTTAGATGGCAAAAACTTAATCAGAGATTATTTTTTATATGACCTCATGAGTATTAAGTAATCATTATAAGCAGTCTCAAAACTGTTGTTTCTCCGTCATCTTAATATGTTCATCTAACAAGTCCGTCTAGCCGGCGCCTTGCGTTGGCGACGTGTGGGTGAAAGGACTTATAATGTCCCGGGAACGGCCAGGGCTGGTGACGTAAGCTACGAGATGGAAAATGTATACCGTCTAAGAAAGAAGCCCCTTTAAACTTTTACTTCAACACAAACTAGGGCGAGCGATGTGGCAATGTACATAAAGATGAAATTTTTAAAGCAAAAGCCAAGTGACCTCGCGCTTAAATTTGTTCGTGTCATTGATGACGTTTTGTTGAAAAAAGTGCTTCTTCATTGAATTAATACAGTTCATTTTGGTTAATAAGGAAAAAATTAATTTAGTTAAAATTTGCCCCGTGCAACTAGACATGGCTGTGTACGCAAAGATTTAGTGGCAAGATAACATGGCTACATGTGACCAATAAAAACGTTAGGGGCACATAACACCTCCTTCGCTCACCAAGATTGGACTGGACCATCTACGTGTCTCTTAGCAGTTATTGGTATCCTGAACACTAATTAATTTTATCTTTAATCTACGTGGCAGCCCTCTAGTCCAGCCAAGTGTGACTGCATCAGTCTTAAATTAATATAGCTCCTTTGAACTTCGGCTCAAGATTGAGTTTATTATACACATTTGAATATGAGATGAAGCTGATTTACTTATTAAAGGCGTACGATTGCTTGTCAGGAATTGGTTTAAAAGAGGAAAAAAACAGCTGATCATAGTCACAGTGTATTTTAGCCAGGCAGATCTGTGGTTATTTCATCAATAACATTCATTTTTAGTTCACAGTTGATTGGGTAGGTAATGGTTGTACCTATGTCGCTATTAATTATGCCTTTGATCTCGTTTCATTTCTGCAATTTGAGCCATTATATTTTCTACTCTGTGCGCAGCTAATGCTTGCTAGTTTGTCAAGTAATATGATTGGACGAACAGTTTTCTTTTGACTTTAGAGAGGTATTTCCAAGTAAAGCTGCATTAAAAAAGTCATTGTTTCATACATTTTAGTTTCATCCGATTGATTAAGATTTCCTATCCCACAAACGTTTTTAAATGTCGTCATCAGCATATCTAGTCCAATCCAAATATAACCAACGGTACCTCCATGCCAACCCATCAAATTATAAAAACCTGTTACCTACAGCACGTAATCTAAATCTCGGCTCGCGCATATCAAACTATATCAGGCGTTGACAGCAGTCTAGATTGAATTTGCCACCCTTACCGATGCTAGAGGCTTTGAAATCGGCGGGATGAGAGTTTCAGTCACGTCTGATGCCCCGGGCTTTTACCCATACCAAGACGAACTGTATTAACTCCTAGAAAAAGTACTTTTTTTGACGCCTGACCGCGTGGCTTTTACCACACTAATTCAATCTTTATGTGTAATGATACAGAGTCCGTTTTGGTATTTGGCAAAAAAGGTAACTTTGATATCTATGGATCTCAAAGTTGAAATCGAACATTGTTAAGAAAATCAATGGCAGTCCTATGATTCTTCATATCGGGAGGTTCGCGGGGTCAGTCTTATTCAATTATATCTTTCAGGGTCCAACGATAATCAAACACGGAACCCACTATCCGGTTTAAACCACGAAAAGTACAATAAAATTACTAATACGACTCGCTAATCCGTAAAGAAACCCGTGCGTTTCCTAGCCCCATGAAACGTGAACCAGGTATGTGGATACCGACCAAAGGGAGGTAGTTTTAATTAAATTTCCCCTGTGAGCGCCTTCATGTTTACCGAAGCCCACTCTGCCAGAGCGCCTAACAGTACGGCATACCTTCAACTTGACCATATAGTAGTATATTTAATTAACGTTCCTATTGTACTTTTGATGCATTGTAAATTTTGATACTCTTAGGTGTCTGAATATGATGATTAGACCCTTTCGCATGTTTCACTTTGAAATGTAATTAGATATTGGTGAAATGATTTCAGATTTAATGTGTGTTTAAGTTGAGATACTATACCCGTCCACCTACGTGTCATTATTTAGGACACCCATAAAATAAACGGGAAACATATTTAATTTCATCAAGCTAATGGCCGCCTTATGCTCTTAATAAAACTGAGTGCATTTGCAAACATATTTGCCCCATATTTACTTCCATGCCACCACATCAATAAGGTTCAAATTACCGTGACAAATATTTATCGCTGTCATCCCTTCATATGAGTCAGTGTACTAAGGGGTGCAAGACCCTACCCTACTTTAAGGGCTAAGTTTGACTCACTGGTCGATATGTTTTGCCCCACATTATAATGAGTTGCGTTTAGGTCGTGGCCGAAATAATAATACAACGACATATAGATTTTACCAATGATATCGTCATTATTCCCACGACCGTCTAATCCATGGAGATATTAAAACGGAGATGGCATTTCGAGCCGGCGCTACGGTAATTTTTTCTGGTTTATCTGACTCCCCCATTGTTGTTTTCCCATATAGTTACCGTATACTATACCTAGGTACATGAGATAACAACAATGGCGGAAAATAGCCGCAGAGCTATAAGAAGAGTGGGGTCGTTATGGGTAGGTACTCTGGATAATCTATGGCCTATTCCTATACGTCGTAACTATAGGTCTTGACAAAGACAATATATGGGGTGAAGGCTTCAATTTCACAAAAAAAATTAGACGCGTGATTGTGTCAAATGTAAGGAAACTCTCTCTCTCTCTTTAATATAAACTCATTGGATTTTGGAAATCATCCAATGACCCTGACCTTATAAATATGATTAATGTACAGCTGATACGTTATTTTGTGGAATATTGGCAAGATTTAGGCATATTAATAAATATATGGGTTAGTAAAGCTATACCAGCCAATCACGATAAACTATTTCATTTATTCGATAAATTTGCTAGTATCATTATCAGAAAACTGGCCCCTTGTCTAAAAACAATGTTTTTAATAATAAATTCAGTTTTTGACAGTTATCTCAGTACAAAATCTGTCAAAAATTGACAGTTACTATTGGAATTGTTATATCCGTAAATAAAACACTCATTTATAATTAATTAATGTAATGAGTACCTTGTTACAAATCAATCAAATCAACGACAAACCATAGAGCGAGAGACGCGGTCGAGCGTCCCTTTTATAGATGCGTTCATATTATCAATATTATCTATACATCTATATACATACATACAAATAAATAAAATTGGAGTGTCTGTTTGTAATATCAAAATAACACTTTTTTACCAAATGCGTATGAAAGTATATACGATACCTATAACGAAAACGCAATTTTGATTTTTTTGTCTGTATGTCTGTCTGCCTGTTTGTTTGAGGTAAACTTCTAAACGGCTGAACCGATTTCAATGGGACTTTCACTGACAGATAGCTGACGTTCCAGGGCGTAACTTAGGCTACTTTAATTTTAGAAAAAGCATTAGGGTTCCGCGGGAAAAACATAATACCCATATTTCCGGGTAATCTCCCTAAAGTCCACGCGGGCGAAGTCGCGGGCACAGCTAGTATTTAATATAAAAGAAGCGTTCTCACAGGAATAACAATACTTTAAGAGTATTAAGGCACCTTGGTCTTGTAATTGAAGCTGGAAACATGCAATTTTACATGATTTGGAGAAATTAAGGGCAACACGCAAAAGTATACTCTTAAACCTTTAAGTTGTACCTGTGTGGCCGTTTCATTATAACATTCGACATCTTATCCAAAAATTAGTTTCTACTTATCTGTGCAAGACGTGTTCTGATTTATTTATAATTGTATTCGAAATTGGACAGACATTTACATAATAATTATGTTTCATCCATTTTTATTAATTCGAAAAAGTTTCCTTTCCGGTAGTCATTCGTTCAATACTAATTCAATTGCCCTTTCATATTGAGTTCAAAACCAAACCATTGGTGCGAGTCTAATTGGTGTGGTTTAAGTACTACCGAATGAGTTGGTTTACTCTTATATATATTTATATCTTAAGATATTAAGAAAAGTATGCTGAGGTGGTTTGGCCATGTGGAGAGGATGAGTGAAAATAGACTGACGAAAGAAATGGCAAATGGTAGTCACTGCCTACCCCCGTAGGATACAGGCGTGAGTACTGGCTCATTGACGGCGATCCCTAATTACCCATGCTGGAAAGTTTCTAACATGGAATTGATACTTTGCTAGATGACAAAAAGCTTACCAATCAGCTCGACCCTCTGGCGTTGCGTAGAGATGTGGCTCTCTCTGCATTTTCTACCGCTTCTATCATGGAGAGTGTTCCGAGGAATTGTTCGGTATTATACCTGCCGCTAAATTCCACCATCGCACGGCTCGCTACAGACTGCATTACCATCCTCACCATCTGGATGAATGGCGTTCCAGTACAGTGCGATTTACCAGAAATTTTCTCCCTCGCACCACCAAATTGTAGAATGAAATTCCTGCAGCGGTGTTCCCGGACCGATGCGACAAAGGTATCTTCAAGAAACGAGCATACTCATTCCTTAAAGGCCGGCAACGCACTTGTGATGCCCCTGGTGTTGAAGGTGTCCATGGGCGGCGTTGATCACTTACCATCAGGTGAAACGTCTGCTCGTTTGTCTCCCTATCTCATAAAAAAAAAAATCCTTTAGAAACTCTATTAGTGGGTGGACTTAAAACCGTTCAGTTTTGGAAAAAGCTATAACAACATAATATTTGTGTCATTACGCTGCATAAATTAGCAGTATTATATCTATCTATCTATCTATCAGCCAGAGACGTCCACTGCTGAACATAGGCCTCCCCCATAGATCGCCACAAATTACGTTCTTGGGCTTTATGCGCCCATCGACTCCCGGTGACCCTGGTGAGGTCGTCCGTCCATCTGGTCGGGGGTGGTCCCACATTCCGCTTGCCTGTTCGTAGCCGCCACTCTAGGACTTTGATGCCCCAACGGCCATCCGTTCTCCGGGCAATGTGTCCAGCCCATCGCCACTTCAAACGTGCAACCCTTCGAGCTATTATATATCGATATAATACTGCTCTGTATTGACAGATCATTACATTCTATATTAATTAATGATTAAGTAAGTACTAATAAAACACTGCACTGATATAATGGCGCTCTATGAGGACGCTGGAATACTTTTTCTTCTTTACAAAGTAAACACGATCATCTTTTCAATTTCGTGTTTGGCACAAAATCCTATCCGTTTTTGGTATGTTGCCCCGGTGCCGGTGCCTCGAGAAAATTCTGGATAATATCCAAGATTCGTCACAGCAGTTTCCTATACCTACCTACTAGATTATGTCGTAAAACCGTCGCGACGCGATGCAATAAAACGTTGGAACTTTTGTTGTGGCCATTCTGATGTCTTTCCTTTTTAATCTTCCATGATTTATGTCCGTTAGGTTGGTGCGCTTGACTTATTGGTTTAGGGTTACGGCGGGATGTTGTGGTCACATAACATCAACAAAGCTACTACTATCTTTATAAATTCTTTAAAGTGTATGACCAGAACAGAAAATCCATTAGTCTTCAGCTGCGTATGCCAAATCTCGGTAATCTTACACCTATGCTATAATTCAACTTGGACATGAAATTTGAAGTTTAACTAATGAAAATTAGCATTCCCGAAGGAATACGCTTGCTTGGCTTGGAATATGCATGCTTCCCTTTACATATTAAGGCAATTAAACAATACCATTAAGTCAAACATGCGTAATAAGCTATTTGCATAAAGTCGCCCGAGAAACGTTTGTATACGCATTGCAAACAGCTTTTGCGAATAATTTATGATGTCAGCAACGATGATAAAATTATAATCTTTTCATAATGTTAAGGTTTCAGTCTAAATGTATAAATACATATATATGAAGAATGTACAATTATATTCTATTTTACTTTTTGAATTTCTCGGAAAATAAAAATCTGTAGATATCTAAAAAAAAAACAAGACTAGACTTCAACAACTTAGGTGCACTAAAAAGCCAGAAAAAACCCCATATTTTATTGCATATGTAGCCAATTAAATCATTTTGCAATTCTGTTTACAAACGGCGGAAATAATATGCTCCTTCCATTTTTGAAATCGGTAAAAATCAACTGCTACGGGCCAAAGGATAGATGAATTCCGATTTGGGTTATTTATACCCGAGGCATAATTTCTGTTCAATATCAAAGTCAATTAAATTTTGCGGATGAACAGTTATTGAAACCTACCAAATTGCCTTTAAAGCTCTAATTTGACACCGAAATCTATCGAATCACAAATCGAATGCTATTAATAATTTACAACATGAACGTGTAACTCAATTTCTGATTTGTATTCGTCGTATATATGAATAGATATGACTTAATTTAGTTTATATCTTCACAGTAAATCATATCGTAAGTAGGAAACTCGCTTTAAAGCAGTTGTACGTGGAATAACGGAAATAGTAGCGACTGGCACTGACTTTGTTCGTTATTCGTTAGATGTTTATTTGATTTAATTCCAAACATATATCAATTTCCTTTATAATGATGTAAACTTGACAACTTTTAAGTGCCCTCTTGGGCTTATACGAAGTAAATTATTCGACTTTGTCGTTGTTCTCCTCCGGTAAAGCTGTAAAGGCCACCTCACGGCCAACAGCGTAAGTCCTTCAAAAAAAAAACTTTTTCGTTGATTTTGTTGTCACCAAACATTACTACTAACTCCATGCACCAAACTAACTTCCACTATTACATTATAGTGGCAGTTGTCGTCTCGTATAGTTTGTATATAACTGAGTCGAAAGCACAATGGGGCTTAAATATTATTATGTATACTGTGAGAAGAAATAAACTGTTGATGTAATTAATGAGATTTTATGCGATAAATGTATACATCATCATCATCATCACGCCTGTATTCCCCGAAGAGGTAGGCAGAGGTGCACTGTAGTGCGCCCACACTTCGCCGATGTATTATGGTCCCAATGTAATGTAATAGGGGGCGAGCCTATTGCCATTATACCGGGCACATTCACCCTCAATATGAGGGAGATTTGGGCCATAGTCCACCACGCTGGCCCAGTGCGGGTTGGTGAACTTCACACGCCTTTCTATAGACGTGCAGGTTTCCTCACGATGTTTTCCTTCACCGTTCAGCAAGTGGTAATCATTGTTGAAAATGACATTCGCACATGAAAATTATCTCAGAGGTGCGGGCCTGGGATTTGAACTTCCACCCCTTACATTCAAGGTGGGCGTTCTTGCCCGCGAGGCTACCACTGCTTTTACCAAATGTATACAGATTCCTTTAAATGTTAAACTATGTTTAGTTAAAAGTTTCAGTAATATCTAAAATATACACTATTCAAATGTTTGCAAGATATTCTATAGTATTGCAAGAGTTTATGATTCTCCTTTCAACAATAAAAAAACCACTTGTACAGACATTGAGCTTGATATTTAACGTACAATAATTGAATGGGTATTTATTAGTTATTCGTAACGCGAGGATTACTGTATTCCCAGAATTCACGCTAGGGAGTTAAGCCCAGCTCAAATAGGCGCGTCAAACCGGGCGATATTTTTTATGCCGGTACCAAAATGAACTGTATTATATCACAGAAAAAGCAAAATTTTCAATGAAATGTCATTTATGACGAAGGAATTTAGTGGCTTTTGCCAAAGGCATTGGATCTTTATGGATATTTGACGAAGGATCGATCTAATGGTTTGAGTGTAGGTCGCTCGGCTCACTGCACCAGATGGTTGCGGGTTCGGTTCCCTTCAGAAGAAAATTACGGAAATTGATTTTTCGGAATTTGCCCTAGTCTGAGTATAACTGGGATCGCCCCAAGTACATTACCCATAGTACAAGCTTTGTTTAATACGGGACGTAAATATTGTCACAGAATATATCCTATCCTACGTCCTACTTTCTACTTCCTACTTCCTACTTCCTACTTCCTACTTTCTACTTCCTACTTATATTATAAATGTGAAAGTTTGTGAGGATGGATGGATGTTTGTTACTCTTTCACGCAAAAACTACTGAACGGATTTTGATGAAACTTTGCAGTATTATTGTTTATAAATCAGAATAACATATAGTCTATACTTTATAACGATATTGAATCATCGAAGTCTGCGCGAACGAAGTCGTGGGTAGAAGCTAGTTTCTTAATAAAGTCCAAGTTATATCGTCCGCCTCAGTGTGCTCAGGGAGTTATTGGTATGCGGTGGCGGCGGCAGTAGTTCATTCTAACTGTGGAGTGCCGAGTTCTTTGTGACAGTCGTCTCCTTCTTGAATCACTCGCTTTTATTTATAAATACCGGTATAAATAGACTCGGGACATTGATATTGGAGTGATGCTTAACCGTTTTGTCTTCAAATGAGAAAGCCAGGTATTCGGATGTCAGCTTTCGTTGACTTAAATTGATCCTTGCGGCATTAATGATAAAGTTGACATTTTAATTCAAGCTAAAATATAATACAGGTTGATATTTTTTTAAGTACTTTCTCAGCACAGTATGCAAGTATTGTACAGTAGGTAGGTGTAACACTAATGCTCGTTTTTACTTTAGGAGATGCCAAAATGTGATTTCTAAATGTTTCCAGTTGCTGTGTATTAGTATTTAGGTGTAGAGTTAAAGCGCACAGGTAAAAACTTTTTAAGAAAGCTTAGTTATATGCATCTCAAAAATAATACAAACAGGCAAACTTTTATATAGTCTGGCAGAAGAAACGAAAATTCAAAACAAATAAAATATAAAAAAAATTGGAATATTGTAGAAATATATTGTTTTACAAACAGTAGAAGTAAATCACAAAATTACCGAATTTATTAATTGAATATCTCAGTATTGTTTTCTTATATTTACGCGAATGTATACAAATGTTTTAGTTGTAGTTTTTTTTATGTATAACATAAAAAAGTAATTAAACGCGATAGAATCCGTAAAATAATTTTATTTCAATGAATATCTCAGTGCTCTATTTGACAATATCGCACCGGATATGCATCTCATCAACCAATTAGTAAACTGTTAACAGCCCGGTATATATGAATATTAAAACACTATGTAAATATCGATCCTCATAAAGCAAACGCGGCACGTCCCGTAGGATATCCTCGCCGCTGTTAGTTCGCTTCCGCACCGCGTGGAGCGCGCACGTCGCGTACCGAATTCCAATTATAAAATAAACCGTAAATGAACATTCCACGGGTTGTACGGTTCGTGCAAGTGTGAACTAACCCTAATAGGAAAATATTTTAAGTGAAAATAAAATTGAGTGACTTTTTAAATAATTTTATGTGAAAAATATATAACTAAGATGACAGACTTTATTGGAATTTTGCTGTCTCGTGCGTATGTGGAATTAATCATGTTATTTGGTAGGTTTAATATCGTATAACAAAGTTATTGAGGTTACTATCGGTATTAGTAGAAAGATTTGGGTTTATCTACTACAATGGACCATCGATCAAGCATTATATATGACTATAACTATAAGTCATGGCATTAGCTGACGGATCAGTAGTTTTTGCGTTATGCACTACTAAACATTATGGTACAATCTATAAATACTTGCAATTGTTTTTATTTCACAACACTACGCCTCCTGTAACTATTTGATTAGAATATGAATCATAGTATGATTCAAAGCAGTGGTAGCCGAGTGGTCGAACGCACGCTTTGCAATCAAATTACGCAGGTTCTAACCCTGGCTCGCACCTCTGGGTTTCATATTCGAATCTCATTTTCATACGTGAAAATCACTTGCTAATAAACAGTAAAGGAAAATATCGTGAGGAAACCTGCACTTCTATAGAAAGGAGTGTGAAGTTCACCAACCCGCACTGGTGATTTTTATGTGCGAATGTCATTTTCAATAATGATTACCATTTGCTGAACGGTGAGGAAACCTGCACGTCTAGGATACCGCAACAAGATAAGACACCTTCTAACTAAACGTATCATAGATAATTTTTATCAGTTGTATTGGCATTATGATTTTTGAAATTAATTTAGTATCTAGAAAGTTTCGTGAATTTCCTAACTCCGCTGACCAGTAAATACTGCTTTTCAGAAACTTGTATATTTCATAATAGATTTCTTTTCTAATTAAATTCTTCTACTGAGATGAGGCTGTTCGCTTACCTATATGGAAATCGTATCGGAGGGCTAATTTTCGTTTTCAAGCCACTTTTACTGACTTAAATTAACTTGACTTTTCTGAAAATATACTCTGTAGCGGTATATATAAAGATTGAATTGCTGTAGTGAAAACAGCTTCGTTGAAATTCGCACGTGACATATCGTTGAAAAATGAGCTTTCTCTGTGAGCTAATACAGTTCGTTTTGGTATCGGCAAAAAGTAGATACGCGCGCTATGACGTGCGTATGGGCGTAGGGTGCAGGGTTTTACGAGTCGGATGTTTATAATGCGCTCTAAATCTTTAGAAAGGGTAATTAGAACAGAAATAGGGTGATAATTACTGACATGATCCTGAACCTTGCTCTTAAAGATTCAGTAGTGGATGAAAAGGGCGTCCGAGAAGGTCTTTTCACGACCAGATTAACTGTCTCTTCCAGAAAGGTCATGTTCATGGCACCTCAACCGGCGGAAGTGTATGAAAATATGTATGACTGTGGATAAAGCAAAAGAGGTATGTCAGGATTGAAGCATGTGGCAACCGGTAGTCTCTGCCTACCCCCATGGGATACATGCGTGAGTATATGTATGTAGCTGATGTCCTTTATAAAGAACTGTCTTTTATTAGGGAAATATATATGTTAAAAGATAAAGGCTACAGAAGCCAGTTTGAGTCCTTTGACAAACTTTGAAATTCCAAATATCTCAAGTCTGTAATTAGCTAATGCAAAACTCCTGTTATGTTTGCAGACTTAAACCTGCATTATCGCTATATTACTACTTCACTCCATCTTAGTGTTAACTCAAGAACTATCTGCATTTCTAGTACCTTACTTAGCATTGCCAAGTTAATTAGCAACTGAATGTTAATTAAGAAGTTTGAGATTGGTTGGATTAACTTATCTGGACAAACATTCCTACTATGTAGACTGATACCATGGGATTTTTAAGGTTCCGTATTTGTATGTAAAAAATACGGAACTCTTTGAATCATCCAATCCGCCTCGGCTTAGCATGGCCGTGTAGACATAAGTTTTAATAGTTTAAGCACACTCATATGTCATAACTTAGTGCCAAAACTTCCACAGTTAAGAAATCCCAAATTTCTGGGAACCGTTTTATCAAATAAAATCAAACATTTACAAGTATGCTTCATAGAGATTTTTTCACAAACGAACTCTCTACGCTCAATGGTCAACACTTTAAACCAAATAAACAAGATTTCCTCCCATATAGTTCTCAAAAACCAATTCCATAATACTAAGAAGTCCGGATATCTCTCATCCAACTCGCGTCCGATCACGACACGTCGACGTAACTTTTGATCTATTCTCAGCCACAAATGGATCGCGTCTACCGTACATATAAATTGATTGCCTTGTTGCGCTAACAAACATACGATTATCATCATGGAGGCGACGCCACTTAAAAGGGCCGGTTTAACTGATAACAATCGATTCTATAGCCTTTGTTATGTCTTCTGTCAATCATGGAGTAATACAGAACCCGTCTGTACTGAACGCCTACTCTTGGCATGCAATCGGGCTTAAAATAGTTTAAATGAGATATTATTTTTTAAGAGGATTTCTGACATTTATTTTATGCGAATTCGTTTTTTTTTCACACGACCATGATGTCCGGCGCGCCAACGCTCGTTTTTTGTTTTTCTTATATTTTAAACGTTCCAAATTTGAAATTAGTATCTTGACCTCTTGACACGTGCCTCCAGGTAAAAAGGAAAAATGATTATAATTAGCTTTGAAACTTGAACAATCGCATCTCTACCACTTCCTCATTCTTAACCAATTCCAACTGTATCGTTGATATATATTTTATTCCACCATACTAAATTCTGCGCTGATCGGTTAGAGGTACTATTAGAAATTCTGCAACTAAAACTCACATTTGAACTGAGATACTCAATAATTCAACGTACCCTATATGTATTGACTTATCTAATAACCATCCTGCGAGGATACCCCGCTCAATCTAAGAGTACTTTGAGAAAATCCATTTACGGAATCCAATATCCTTAATTTGCACAAGCTATTGAACTACGATCTCGGATATTACAGTATAATACGGAATACAGGGTGTTATCCGTATGCGGAACGCAATTATAAAGAAAAGAAAATTAGAAAATCCCTGAAAATGTACCACTTGTGAAACGGAAGCATTTGTATAAACGTACCAAATAGGAATACGATGCTTACTAACCCTCACATGCTCACGCTAAATAGAAATACCTGCTGATTTTCTAAGTTAGGTGCTCGAAGTGACGTCATTTTCTCGACAAATCTGACAGTTGAAAGAGATAAAACTTATGTCCACACAGTCATGCTAAGAGTACTGGATACGAATACGGATATAGGAATAGTATTACAACGGTTTCAGATACGGATATGAAATAATATCGGATTATACGCTAGTTTCGGTTACATACAGCTCCATAACGTCTGTGGTCTTGTGTGAATCTTCACCCAAGATTCGTCTAATTAAAAGTTGCGGCGATGAATTTATTTAGCAACAAATTTTCTTGCTTAATGTCTGTGCTAACTTATACAGTTTAAACCAGCGGTTAATTTGCAAAGGCTTTGTTAGGAAGTGAGATATAAATAAGGTAACTTATTGTGGCCTATTTTAAGTTGTCAAAATAATATGCACACTTGTTGTTACTAATTAGGATTGCAAGGCGTGCGTTTGACCACTCGGCTACCACTGCTACATTCATTACCCATTTTTACAAGCTTTATATTAACTCGCAATGTATGTCTGGGTGGAATCTTGCAACTCAATTTTAAATCAGTTATCTTTAACCGATTGAGCTGAAATTTGGTATACACGCTTATTTTGGATGACAATGCATGATTAGCTATGTCACGTCATTCTAATTCCAATATGGCGGATCATCCAAGATGGCGGAATAGTTATTTATTCTGCACTACCACAGTATGGGTATCAAATGAAAGGGCTTGCCGAGGAGAACACGAAAACTACGGGTAATTTAATAAAAGCTTGTTCTTAAAAAGTTTTTTACCATTAATTTTTATTTATTATGTGTATTCATTGAATTTGCCCTTGCTATTAATTTATTGACACTGGCAAAATACCTGCTAATCCCAGGTGCAGCAAATCCTCATCTTACTCTATTTAAATTTCACAACTTCATTAATTTAGTGAAAGAAAGAAGAACTTAATTTTTTTCTACTTGACAATTTATTGTTTAATTAAATAGCGGCCTGTCCCGGCTTCGGTTTTCTAATATAGCCTATGTTACTCAGTGATAATATAGCTTTCTAAGGGCAAAATTTACATACAAAATATAAATATTGACATACGATACTAACGTCACTCAATTGTTTTTCCTGTCCGGAACTCCCTCTCCACTAACACTTAAACTTTACCGCATGGTATTAAAGTTCAAATTGACTTTTAAGTATTACTACGAATCTTTTGTATGGGAGTTTACAGAAAAGTGTTGTTTTTAGACTTTTTTAGGCAATTTTTTAAATTTTTCTCTCCGTAAGAACCATCCACGTACTTCAAGGAATATTCTAAAAGAATTAGCGAAATCGGTTCAGCTGATTTGCGCTTAGCAACATTATAGAAGATGTAGAAGCAAGCCTCACCATGAGTCCAGTGAGCGTACAATACGCTATTGGCCAAAGGTGAACGGGGTGGGGTGAAGGATAAGTCCAGGAATAGCTCGCATTAATCACAAACGCTATAATTTGCCTGACTCACGACAAGAGGGGACGCTACGAGTATTCGGGAACTTTCTAAATCGGGAACAGCACAAACTGTTGTGGCAACCATTATAACTTCGTTACAAACAAAACTACTACTTTTCGCTAATAAATAGCGGTAAATACAATGATGTAGGTATGTGATTTTAATCTGTAGAAATGAAAATAAAAAAAATCAACTTTGACAGTAACGAAAAGTTAAGTCAAACCTTTTTAAGTTTACGTCAATCTCCTCAGGATTTGGAGAATCTCGATAAAAAAGTTAACAAACAACATACAAAAGGTATAATTAATTCACAAAATCAACATTAATATCAATTACACAAAATAACAGGGGCGAGGTGACAATAATCCCTGATCGTATCGTATAACCACCGTTTCAATTCGAAGTAGGTAATACCAGATAATCCCCGCTTCGTGATTGGATTAATCAGTTCGACCACATGAAAGCGGCGCTCGGTTGTTTTCTTAATCCATAAAAGCAGATGAGAATAATCCTTTTCACTATTATTCCGGTCACGGATTGATATTTGTATTTTGATGGAGCACATTACTTAATTAAGCCTATCCAGATAGATAGATAGATAGGATAGGATAGACTTAATTAAGACGGCAACTCAATCTACCATAGCGCAGTGTTCTCGCAATGCTACCAACCGCCAGAAGTGGAGAAGCATTGCCAGAGCGGTAACCAAGGAGAACGACGACACGGAGGATCCACCATGCACACCATCTCAACAACCACGACCACTCTGACAAGAGTGCCCGACTGAGAAGAATTACTTAATTAACTATTTATTAATTTGTAGCGACTTCTATATCTTGTCACAGACAGAACTTCTACATTACGCTAAGAGATGGCGTGTCAAAAATACACTGTATACAAAAAACAACGATTTCATATCGAGGGGTGAAAGGCTATTTGACTTAAACGACACTTATTAATAGCATACTCATTCCTTAAAGGCCGGCAACGCACTTGCGATGCCCCTGGTGTTGCAGGTGTCCATGGGCGGCATTGATCACTTACCATCAGGTGAAACGTCTGCTCGTTTGTCTCCCTATCTCATAAAAAAAAAACTTTGGGTGATATTGACTTTTATACATATTTGGAATCAGCAAATTTTTCTGCGACGAATGAGTATGCTCTCCTGTAAAGTGAACAAAATGTCGCTTAAAGAAAATAGCATTACACACTTCGATATGCAATTCTGAATCGCGATGGAAAAGCTCTCAACCATCTGGTATATATTTAAAAGATCCCGTCGTTAAACGTCAGGAGCGCACCAGTCTGGGGGTGAAGTCTGTAAACACTATCGTTGTGGTTTTGCTATGACTTCATATTTTAAGGCACGAAAACATCTTTTATCAAGGATAGCTAGAATATAACTAGTCCAATGGCTTCAAGGAGACAATGTCTAATGTCTCCATCGGTAGTAATTTATCTACCATTTATAAAACATGTTGTTTTCGTGCCTTAAAATATGAAGTCCTAGCAAAACCACAACGATAGTGTTTACAGACTTCACCCCCAGACTGGTGCGCTCCTGACGTTTAACGACGGGATCTTTTAAATCCACCCCTGGCTGAAAGATATTCCTTCCGCCAAAGTGGTGACCCCAAAGTCGTGCTTATTTATTAGATAAGTCAGCGCAGCTTGAGCTGGACGTAGTGGTAGCCTAAAGCACACATATTTTTCGCCAATACCAAAATGAACTGTATTGCCTCATAGAAAAAGTGCATTCTTTAATTACATGACATTGTACTGCGCAAGCGATTTTTGACGCGAGGTTTTTACCACAGAAATTTAAGCTTTATTCCGTTGACACAGAGTTCGTTTTGGTTGGTAAAATTGTTGACGCGCGAAAAAGACCGAGCTTCAAAACGTTAACACCAACAAAATTATGTACCTCATAAAATGTTCAAGACATTTTGCAATCTTATTTTAGTTACCTAGCTAAAACATTGCAGTCTTGCGGTTAATGGTGGTTTGAAACTTGTCACTGTATGCTGTGTAACTATTGCAACACGACCGGCAGGCCCTGCACGCACATAGGCGTTTTTACGCGCTCTATCAATATTTTGCCAAGGTTAAAACGAACTGTATTAACTTAAAGGAAAAGGACATTTTTCAATGAAATGTCATCAATTATGCAAGCAAATTATGTCAATTGGCTTTCAATATTCAAATTCCATCTTTATGTATTCTAGCACAGAGTACATTTTCAAATAATGTTAAGTTAATTCGCTATCATCAGTGGATGAAGGGAGTTAAATCTTGCGGTTTGGTGTCAGTGCTGTTCGCAGCAATGGGTTTGTTTTATTGCCAGCTTAGGTACATGAACCGCGGATTTCGTGGCTAAATCCTATTTTGTGCGGTTGTCCGGCGATATTAGGATTGTTTTAACGTTATTTTGCATTGCATAAAATGTTAAATCTGGTCTTAATTGTGTCGAAACCTCATTATTAGTTCCTTGTTAAGTCTCCGTTTAGTACATTTTATAAAGAGATTTAGGGGTCATAATAGCCCATTAGAAAACGTAGGTAAGTATTTAACTCCATAGAGTACCTACCTAGTAACTACCTGACTCGTCTATGGGTGTATAAAGTTGAATTGTGTGTGTTATTATAGGTTTAAAAAAATGTTATCAGAAATGTTCATACTTGTTAGGAACCTAAGTAGTTCTTAAATAAGTATGTACACGTGATGTAGCAATCGAAGTTGAAGCGTTAATAAACCTAGTTTTTAGAAGTTTCTAACCAGAAATAATGTTTATATTTCTTTCTATTATAGGTCCGCGCCATGGAGCAGCGGCTCTGCGACTGGCCAGCGGGCACTGACGGTGCACCCAGAGCTATATCGCGATTAGAGGGCCAAATCGAAGAGCAGGTAGGTGTATCTTGCTAGAGCTACTCTTGAACAGACACTTCGTATTTTTTTTATGTTTCACTGTATACTTTCTATTCCGAACGCATCCAAACTTTGATGTGATAACCGGTTTTTGAACTTCAACCATAGATATCACCATAACTTTTTTTTGTAATGTCATGAATGTCATGATGACGTGCTTGGGTTTACCTTCGTTCGATGTTGTAAACAATGATAATTTATCTTGTTTTAAAGCTTATTATAAATGAAACTTTATAAAATAATAAAGTTTACGTATTTTAAACATTTATAGTTATGTTTTGATCACGTTGTAAGTTGAATAAAATGAATAAAAGTTGTGTTGATCGTGACCCAAAATTATAATTTTACAATGCAGGTAATTCTACAAACTTTCGCTTTTCATAAAAGAAAATGTTACTTACTTATAATAGCACTACCTACACACTTTGTAGATGAAACGTATGTGCTATGACTTAAGTTCTGCTTTAACTTTGCAAATATGTTATTAGGTAATTTGTTTCAAGTATATAACATAAGATATTAAACGCTGGATTCACTTTATTAAGTACTTACCTCTTCATAAGACTTAAACATCTACCAGGACCTCATAATTAGTAGGTAGTGATTATCTAGCGTTGTTCAATACCTTAAAAAAACTATCTAACTGAATACACCTTCGCACAGAAGCATCTAAGACTCCAGGACGCGAAGCAAGTGGAAGCGAAGGCAGCCCGCATCAAGGAGTGGGTGACCAACAAATTGCGAGAGCTGGAACAGCAGAACCAACAACTGAGGGAGCAGAACGACCGCTGTAACCAGCAGTTGGAGTTACTCAGGAACCATATTGCCACACAGGGAACTAGGAATAGCAATGTAAGTTCTTATCTACCCTTAAACTTGTTTATATATGTGTCATTTATAAAGCAACATAAGTACCCTCAATAGTTTATAAAAAGTTGTTTAAATAGGTCCCTTGTACGCAGGGTAGATACTTGTTTATAATTTGAACTGTGGGTATTGTGTACAAAACCTTTTTGTGAATCTTATTCATTACATACTTACCTGCTTCAATTTTAAATATATAAAATGTGTAACAATATATGTCAATTTGTACCTTACCTATGTAAGGTACAAACCGGCATGGGTATATAGCAAATTAAATTAAACTAACTTACATATTGGTGTTGATTCCATTGGCACCCAACTTGACTAAAATAGCTGTCCTTCTCACAGCTGTAGTGTTTGACGAAGACAGCAATATCTTTAATGCTGTTAAATGTACTAGGATAAACTAGTAGTAACACCATACTCGTCCAAGAGAAAGCATGGTCCTAATGAATGAGCAACAACATCCTCAGTCATGTCTTATTGTAGCTATTTTATTACATTACAGCAAACGTGAAGTCATTTTGAAATGTAACCACTAATTCTATATATGAAGTTTCTGTGGCACTAGA
Organism: Ptilodon capucinus; assembly: GCA_914767695.1. NCBI lineage: Eukaryota > Metazoa > Arthropoda > Insecta > Lepidoptera > Notodontidae > Ptilodon > Ptilodon capucinus. The sequence goes on from OU611821.1 coordinate 9,448,991, forward strand.
TTTCTTTATGGCCTTTTTGAGGTTGGAGTACCATCGTATCATCATTTAATTGTAGATAACCAAAGTGTCCATCATTATTAACTCCTCAGTTCCTACCAACAAGAGCAAGTTTATCCTTAGAAGTGAGGGCGGACGACGTCTCGCCTAGGGCCACGTCCAGCCTCTTGGCCGCCCACAGGCGACGCTCTGAGAGCCTTGAAGGGCCGCAGGTAGAGGCAATAGCCTTTAGGGTTTTAGGCCGCTATAAACTTAAGTTGCTGATTCGCACATAGTAATTCAATTTGAAAGCTTATAAATACATCATCACGCTTGTATTTCGCGAAGGGGTAGGCAGGGGTACACCAACAGTTGTCACATATTTTTTCGGGATTTTGGGTCTGCTTGGATAAGTGAAGAGTTTATCATTTGTCCAGGATCATTCATAAACTATAGTTATATAATATACAGTATGTAATCAAGACCTGTGCAGGGTCAGTATGCCTGCATGGACATAAGTTTTATCTCTTAAAATTGTTAGATTTGTCAGGTAAATGGCATCACATCCAGATTTGTCTATTGTTAAGATCATAACTTTCCAGAAATTTGGGGGTTATACTTAGGACATTTTCTTTTTAGCATATTTTTGTGTGTAGCCTCGAATTGAATATTTCGTTTACCTCTTTTCCTGATTATACAGTGTTGACTTTATGTTGTTAGGTGAATTATGTTGCTTCTCACATTTTCACAAAGCTTGTACTATGGCTGTCATACAATGGACTGAGGGCGATACAAGTTACACTTACACCAGGGCAAATTCCAGAAAGGTCATTTCCGAAATGTCCCACTGACGGGAATTGAACCCACAACCAGCTGGCCCTGTAGCATCACCGTGTAGACATAAGTTGTATCTCTTTCAACTGTCAGATCAGTCGAGAAAATGACGTCACACCCGTCACACCGAGCCATGTCCGTTACAAATAGTTCAATGCGACGTCATTTTCTCGACAAATCTGACAGTTGAAAGAGATAAAACATGTCTACGCGGTCATGCTAAGGGGGCTGGTGCAGTGATCCGAGCTGACTACGTTTGAACTACTAAACCAAGGCGTCGTTAATCACGTAATGGAGCCAAAAATAACGTTAAACAAATTTCCAACCTATTTTCGAAATTCAAATATAAGAATTACCTACCCCAGTGCTACCAACACTGCTTCAATTAATTCTACATTATTCTTTCATCTTTTCAGTTACCAATAAACTCATCGGAGCCTCACTACAGTACGCCAGTGCGGCACAGGCGGAACCTGTCCATCGGTACTACCAACATAGCGAATAACGTCAATGCTGCCAACCCACCAGGCTTAACAGCTATGAACAGAACCATGGACGAACGGACGACGGCCAGCTTGCTGGCTGATGATTTAGCCGTAAGATATCATCAGACTACTTCAAATGAAGGGTACAGGCAAATAACAGGGAATGTCACAATTTTTTTTTTCATGTTTTGTGTAAGTTATTTTGAATTCTAATCATTAGAATTTAAAAAAAGTTAACAGAAGACGCCAAAAATGCAGTTTTGTTTATGGCCAAACTATAGAATTGTTAGAATAGTTGAACTTTCAAATTGTGTTTTCTCAAAATTAATTAATTAGGACATTCCCTGTTATTTGTCCGTACCCTTCAAATACTATCGAAACATCACGCCTTTAATTCCCGAATGTTTAGGCATAGGTGCACTGTGGTGCACTCACACTTGGCCAATGTATTTCTGGCCTCATTGTATTAGGGGGCGACCCTATGTCCTTATACCTAGTACATCCCCCAATGAGATGGCACATGAAATTTAAATCCCAGAGGTGCGAGTCTGGGGTTTGAATCTGAACCCCTTGCGTTCGAGGCGGGCTTTTTACCAACTAGGCTACTACTGCCTCTAGATTTAGTTAGAAAATAACCCTCCGATATACCTATTAGTGCAAACCGCGCATCGTACACGCAAGGAACACGTAATAAAGTATCCTATGGAAATTATTTTAAAGTATAGAATAGTGTTGGGGAGTTAAAATGATTACAACTCCTTCTAGTTAATTAGCGATATATTTCTTGGCGAACACTGTACAGTAATTATGATGATTATAAAAATAACGTTGGTTTTCTAATAAATCGATGTGTGCTCTGACTCATTTGCAAGTCATCTGGTTTTTAAAAAGGAATAACGAATAAAACGGTCAACGTCGCGACGTTGACAGCTGACGTTGACAGCTGACAATGACAGTAGTGTCAGTGCTGTAGTGTACTGTCAGTTAGGGTACAGTGGCGCCAACATCCTCCCCGCCCTGGATGCTCTCGGGTCCAGTAACCAATGCCTCTGACTCTGGTGTCTCGATAGGCAAGGGACAAATTTTCGAGAAGCAACGCTGCACTTCTCCAGCTGCTGTACGGATGGTCGCTACGCGCGAGGCTCCATCTTTTCCAATGTAGACTCGTTCAATTCGTCCTAGGCGCCATTTCAACGGTGGCAAATTATCTTCCTTTATGAGGACCAGCCTGTCAACAGTAATGACGTCACCCTTGTTTATTTTCCATTTTGTTCTGGTCTGTAGCTCACTGATATATTCTTTCGACCAGCGCTGCCAAAAATGTTGACGCATCTGCTCAACTCGGTCGTAACGAGGTAGGCGATGGATAGCTACATCAGTGACGTTATCACAGGCTGGTGCTGTAAGCGGACGCCCAATTAAGAAGTGACCCGGGGTCAATGCTTGAAGGTCGTTGGGATCTGAAGAAAGAGGTGTTAGCGGACGGGAGTTCAGGACAGCCTCTACTTGTACCAATACCGTGTTAAATTCCTGAAACGTGAGGTTAGAATTCCCTATGACGCGTCTCAGGTGATACTTACAAGACTTCACCCCCGCCTCCCACAAGCCACCAAAATGAGGAGAATAAGGAGGAATAAATTTAAATGTAATATTTTCTAAAGCGACTTTTTCGATAATAGCGTTTGAATGTTTAGTTAAAAAGTTATTTAAATCGTTGGCCGCTCCCACATAATTTCTACCGTTATCGGAATATATCTCCAATGGTTTGCCCCTTCGAGATATAAACCGTTTTAAACAAAGAAGGTAACCATCCGTGGAGAGATTTGTGACCGACTCTAAATGAACCGCTCGAGTCGCAAAACAAATAAATATACAAATGTAGCATTTCATTAATTTAGAGCCTTTCCCTTCACGATTCAAAATGTATACCGGACCACAGTAGTCGGTACCGGTACGTAGAAAGGGAAAACCTTGTGATAATCTTTCCGATGGTAGATTGCCCATGATTGGGCTAAATGTTTTCCCACGTAACCTTACACATCTGCTACACTTATGAACGATTGAGCGCGCTAAGTTTCTACCCCCAAGCGGCCACCATTCTTCGCGAATAGTAGAAAGTAGTAGTTGAGGGCCAGCGTGACACAAATGTGTATGTTTATATCTAAATAAGAGTAACGTGAACGTATGTTTACTACAGAGCAGGACAGGATGCTTCTTATCGTAAGTGAATTCGTTGCAGTTATCTAACCTGCCTCCTACTCTAATCAATAATTCTTTACTAAAAAACAAGTTAAGTCCTGACATATTACGCGAATATTTAATGTTAGAAGATGCCTTTAATAAGCTATTGTACTCGTACGGAAATGATTCGATCTGAGACAACCGCGCAAGTAAAGTGGTTGATTCATGCAACTCATTCACTGATAACGGTCCTTGTATACGTTCCTTTTTATGACGACTGTTGTGAATGAATCGCCTGATATAACCGGCTGTTCTTATCATTCGATAGAATGATGAAAATCTTTCAAATGGAAACGCATTACATGACAGGTTTGACATAACTAGGGTTCTTAATTCAGGTAAGACGGTTAACGGTACATCTGTGTTGTGTTCAATGACAGATGAGTCACTAATGAACCGAGGCCCGAACCACCACAAATCGCTATGTATAAGATCAGGCAAAGTAACACCGCGTGATAACATATCAGCTGGGTTTTGCACGCCCGATACGTGTGACCAAATGCATCCACTAGTTAAGTCATTAATTTCAACGACCCTGTTTTGTACAAACGTCTTTAATGATGTGGGGTGGGTACGTAACCAACCTAAAACAATTGTCGAATCAGTCCATAGAAGGACCTTTTCAAACTTTAATTCAAGTGCATCTATGACCTTTTTATAAAGACGCGCGCCCACTAGTGCACCGCACAGCTCAAGCCGAGGTATGCTCACTGGCTTTAGAGGCGCAACCTTGCTTTTTGCACATAATAATTTAACAGTAACCTCACCGGATTGCTCACAGACGCTGCGAATGTAAACACAGGCACCGTATGCGTCCTGTGAAGCATCTGTAAAAATATGTAGTTCTAACTGATGTGCGTACTGTGAGGTGACATGCCGCGGAATACGTACGCCATTTAAGTATTGCAATGAATTTAATATTTTTAGAAAGGTATTCGCGGTTTCAGATGGGACAGGATCGTCCCATCCGATTTTACAAAGCCACAGTTTTTGTATGAGTATTTTAGTAACGATAATAACGGGACCTAACAACCCTAATGGGTCATAGACCTGTGATATGACAGAAAGTATTTTTCGTTTTGTGATTAGCGGCATATTTATACTGCAATTTAATTTTGTATCGTAAGTGAGTTCATCGCTGATATTATGCCAAACTAAACCAAGTGTTTTATGTTGAGCGGTTTTATCAAGTGACAATGATTTTGTTGAATTATTTAATGATAGACTATTTTCAAAATTAAACGTCCATTTTCTTAACGGGAAACAAGCAGAATTTAAAATGCTGCTAACCGTTTCGCAAAGTGACAATACATCCCGTTTATTATTATGAGAAAATATTAAATCGTCGACATAAAACGAATTTAATATTAATCGAGAAACCTGCTCATCTGGACAATCTAAGGCTAACTGTCGTAAACATCTCATAGCTAGGTACGGAGCTGACGCCGTGCCGTACGTGACTGTGTTTAATTGATATATTTGTAATGGATCACTCTTATTTTCGCGCCATAAAATTAGTTGTAATGTACGTTGATCGGACTGCACTAAAACCTGTCTGTACATTTTTTCTACGTCGGCGGTAGCAACGAAAGCAAACTGTCGAAAACGTAGAAGTATACCCACTAAGTCATTTAGTAACGGAGGCCCGACCGACTGTATATCGTTAAATGATTTGCCTGTTGTTGTAGGTGCACTCGCATCAAATACGACTCGCAACTTTGTCGTTGTACTTTCACGTTGCACACAATGATGTGGAAGGAAATAATGCGGAGATTTATATGTATCAATGCGAGTCATATGCCCTAACACTAAATATTCTTTTAAGAAATCTGAATACATTTGTTTTATTTCAGGGGAACGATCTAACTTTCTTTCTAAGGCTAAGAATCTCCTTTTTGCTAAATCGTAAGAATTGCCGAGCGAGTCAGCTGACTCGCATAACGGTATTCGCACGGCGAACCTACCGTCCCTGTCACGAGTAGTCGTGGAAGTAAAAAGGTTCTCACAAACCTTCTCATCGGCAGTAAAAATATTATTTGTTGATTTACTGTTTTGAACTTCCTCTAATTCCCAGAAACGTTTTAATTGGTCATCTAATGAAGTTGTAAATGCACAAATACTATGATTACTAACGCGTGAACTATTTTGAGGCAACGTGCCTGAAATAATCCAACCTAAACGAGTATTTTGTAGGTAAGGCCCTTCAGATAAACGCATCCGACCTTCCTGCAACAGACTCCAGAAAACATCGGCGCCAATTAATAAGTCGATTGCTGCCGGTGTGTGGTAGTTTGGGTCTGCAAGCGTAACGTTTTGGGGTATATGTACCGAGCGAACGTCTATAAATGAGGTGGGTAGATAATGAGTAATTTTAGGTAAAACTGAACAGTTTAAACGTGTACTAAAATTACTAATCCTCGATCGCATAAGTAGGTCACAAGACTGCTGTGAACGCATGACAGTGTTACCTACCCCAGTAATGGTGAGTGTGGACTGTATAGGTTTTAAACGCAATTTTTTACAAAGTGATTCGGTAATGAAACATCGTTGACTGCCACTATCCAGGAGAGCGCGGACAACGGCGTGTGTGTTATCATGCCACACTTCAACAATCGCAGTCGACAGCAAAACCTGTTCTAATGCCATAGATTGCACGGCTTGCTGCGAGTTACTTGCATGTGTGTTTAATGAGAATGACTCAGTACAAACGACGTCTGAAGAACCGCTCACGCTTACACTGAATGAGTCTGTGTGCGTCTGAGCAGGTATAGAATGAATGGATTTGCAACTTGCACTGTTATCTAAGTGAAGAAGGCTATTATGTTTTTGTGAACATTGTTTACATGGACCATACTGACATTCTTCAATAGAATGACCTGAACGTAAACAATTAATGCATATTTGGCCCTTTTCGGAGACTAATTTATACCTATCTTGGACGGGCAAATTTAGAAAGTGAATGCACGAATATAACGCATGATTAGCATCGCACATAATACATTTATCAGTGCGCGCTGTCTTCATAGTAGATTTGCCTGTCCTAGGTGGTTGTTTGTGTGTAACAAACGAACGTATTTGTGTGGACGATTGAGAGTTGTTGACGGTTGACTTGTTTACGGAATCATTAACGTGTTTATGACCGCTTTGTAACATTTCTAATGCATCGGAACGATCTCTTAAAAACTGCAATAAATCGTCTAACTTAGCCTTTACGGAACCTTTACAAATTAAACTTTTACTGGTTTCCCACTCTTTGTTTGTAACTGGATCAAGTTTGCTTACTATTAAATGTATAACTAACGTATCCCAGTATTCTGTGGGCTCGTCCATAATCTTTAACGATCTTAAGTTTTTTAACACTGAGTCAATTAACTTTCTTAGCTGATTAGGAGATTCTTTTGTGACAGTTTGTAACGAAAACAAAGACTTGACGTGATTGCTTATTAGTAACCTGTGATTGTCAAATCTACTAGTCAACAAATCCCAAGCCACTTGATAGTTATCTGAGCTAAATTCTAACGATTTTATAACCTGTACAGCGCTGCCTTTTAACGAAGAACGTAGGTAATGAAATTTCTGAATAGGATTTATATCTTTGTTCATGTGAATTAGCGATATGTATGTGTCACGATACTCTAGCCAGTTTCCAAATGAACCGTCAAAGGAAGGCAATGCGATTGTAGGTAATTTAATAATGTTGTTTGTATAATTATTCGAGTTTTGACTTTGAGTACATTTAGAAGGTGCAATCTTCTCGTTATGAATGTTGGAAATACATTTAGCTAATGAAATTATTTTATAATAGTTAGATTCAATTAATTCCCTGGTTTCCAACTGCTGATTCAATTCTGTATCGGTTACAATGCTCTCGATTTTAGACTGAACTTCTTGGAACTCAGTGAACAATTGTTCGTTATTGGATATGCGTAATTGTAATTCAACTATTTGTTGATCATTTAAATCAACATTTTCTAACGAACTAATGTACTTCCCAAACAAAGTGATTCGACCACGTAAATTACCCCGTTTTTTAATCAAATCGCGAGTATCGGAATCGTCACTATTAGAAGTTTTACGAGGAGATTTGGCTTCTAAACTCATTGTGATGGCTATGTAGAAAACGGAAGAAAGTACTTACAAATATCACCGTGGTTGTGTAGCTGATTGTGTTGAACTCGACACTGCGCACAATACAAAACACGGTATTAATACTTTTCAAACCTGTCCGTTATCCACCCAAACGCTAACCTCTTAGTACTCCTTCTTGATTTTACTCCGTTATCTGCTTAATCCACAATCTTCTCAGCAGTGCAGGTGCGTTATAATGTAAGGATTCTTTCTTGAAATGATGATCCGGCGACGATGGTCCAATGTTGGGGAGTTAAAATGATTACAACTCCTTCTAGTTAATTAGCGATATATTTCTTGGCGAACACTGTACAGTAATTATGATGATTATAAAAATAACGTTGGTTTTCTAATAAATCGATGTGTGCTCTGACTCATTTGCAAGTCATCTGGTTTTTAAAAAGGAATAACGAATAAAACGGTCAACGTCGCGACGTTGACAGCTGACGTTGACAGCTGACAATGACAGTAGTGTCAGTGCTGTAGTGTACTGTCAGTTAGGGTACAGTGGCGCCAACAAATAGCATGAACTTATCTCTAATAAATAGCGGTCACACTTTTAATCTTTTAAAGACGCGAGTCAGGGAAATTGCAACCTTATTTCCAAAGCGACAAGTCTATCAACTCATGATGTTATGATTCACAGGCTGCAGTTGAAAACTTAGTAGTGCTACCAACGACCCCAAATACGTCGACCGATGGCGATACCACGCACGATTACGCCGAAATCTATACGCCCAGCAGAGGTTAGTAACCCCGAGCGAGTTCACTTGTTTCTTTTTAAAATGTACTCTGTATCATTGAAGATAAAGGTTAAATTCCTGTGGTAAAAGCGACGTGTCTATGCCGTCTTAGTCGCTCGTGTCATCGATATTATTTAATTGGAAAATGTGCTTTTGTCTACGAGTAAATAGAGTCGGTTTTGCTATGGGAAATAAACACCTATGTACTTTTCGATGCGGCGCGCATAGTGAGGAAGTTCCTCTCTCTGCAGTATTGACCACTGGTAACAAAGATCCCGTTCTAGATGCCGGTGGAAGGTCGCAAGTTAATATGAAGCTGTATGTCCGGGTAGAATCTTGCAACTGAATTTTAAATCAGTTATCTTTAACCGATTGGGCTGAAATTTGGTATACAAGCTTACTTTGGATGACAACGCATGCTTAGCTGTGTGACGTCATTCTAATTCCAATTTGGCGGAATAGTATTTTTTTCTGCACTACCACCGTATGGATGAAAGAGCTTGCTGAAGAGAACACGAAAACTAAGAGCAATTAAAGAAAAGCTTGTTTTTAAAAAGGTTTTTTATCATTAATTTATTTATATATTTTTTAATGTATTTGTTTTTTATATGTATACTTAAATGTTAGTTAACTAAAAGTTTTCGTTGGTTTCTCGACGGCGGGCCCTTAAGGAACTTTCCCGTAGAAATATATTGACATAATCGCAGGGGTAGAGTCTGAATGGTGTGCGTGTGTTGTCAGAGCGTACTCCAGCGTGGCAGGGCGCGGTGAACGTGATAGTGCAGGGCGGCAGCCGCGGCTCGTCCACCGGCGACAGCTCCAGCTCGGAGCCGCCCGCGCCCGCGCCCGCGCCCGCCCACCACGCGCCCCACGCGCCGCCCGCCCAGCCGCGCCCGCCCACGCCGCCGCTGCACCGCTTCCCCAGCTGGGAGGCCAAGATATACCAGGTGACACCAACTACACCATCCACATGTTACCGCCAGCTTGACCTACGCCCGTTTGAGTCGAATTCACAATGGTAGCATTGTGATCACTCGCCTTCGATAGCGACTGATCTAATATCATTATTTCGATAAACAATTTTTTTGTTTTTAACTGGCCCATTTCGGCCCGGCCCGCCTTCAACCTCTAATTTGGGGGTCAGAGTCCTTATAGTAGCCCTATATAATTTGTGTGTATAATGATTTTTTCCCAGTCTTTTTATTAGCTACTACTACTACAACCCTTTTAACATCCCACTACTGGGCACGGGCCTCCCCTCAATGAGAGGGGGATTCAGGCCATAGTCCAACACGCTGGCCCAGTGCGGGTTGGCAGACTTCACACATCTATCGAGAACTAGACAAGTTCCCTCAGACGTGCAGTTCAAGTGCAAGTTCCTCACGATGTTTTCCTTCACCGTTCCTTATTAGAATAAAAAAAAAACTTATTTGCCGGTAAATAGGTAGATTTTACTGCCAGACAGGTGGTATACTAGCGGGGTCTTCCGAACGGTTTATGTTGTGGATTTTGTATATATTTGGACAGGAGATATATACAGAGAAGTTCAGATCGTTAAGAACTCTGCTAACGCGATTCAGGATTTCCATAATACTGTATATGGCGGGTTGGTTTTATTATTAGTCGCGCCATCTATTGGCGATGATCTAAACTAAATCAAACTGAAAACCGATAGGCTACCGTTGAAAATTGAAAAACTTTATTAATTGATGTGTGTTGTCAGGTGGCGGATGATGGGCTGCAGCAGTCGGTGGAGGAGGAGTTGAGCCCGGCGAGCGCGGGAGGAGTGGGTGGAGTGGGTGGAGTGGGCGGAGTGGGGGGAGTGGGGGCAGGGGGGACGGTGGCGGCTGCGACGGGCGGGGCGGCCGGGACAGTGTCACGGCCGCTGCCCGAGTCGGCCAGCTACCAGGACATCTCCGTGCCTGTCTACGCCACTGTCAAAGGGGTCAGCATACAATTTCTAGTGAATCATTCTGTAACAAATAATTTGTAAAGTTGTGACCTACTTGCTTTCTAGAAGACGAACAATGTATTTGCCAAGTTTTCTAACTAACCGATTTCAGGAATAGAAGATTCTCAAATCGTAGGGTTTGTTTCTCAAATAGTATTGTTACTTGTTTTTAACGATACAAGCCAGTTCATAATGTGGAGGATACCTACTGAAGAGAATGTTTTTATTATTGTTCGATTTAAGAAAAAAAAACGTTTGTTGCAGCGCGCGAGTCAGATCCGGTCGATGCCGTTCACGGGCGACTCGTCGGACGACTCGTCGGATGGCGAGGAGTGTGCGGCCGCGCACAACACGCCGCACCACCAGCTCGTTAACATTAACTATGGTAACACTACTACAATATTATATCCCCTGGCCATCAAGTCCCTCACGGGACATGGATGTTTCAGGAGACGCCTGTTTGATATGAGATTGACGGACGAAAGTATGTGCGTGTGTGGGATGGAGGACGAGGACCTCCATCATGTGTTATGGGAATGCCCCCTGTATGAGGTGATTAGGAATGTGATTATGGATGGGATCAGTCGGAGTGAGAAGGGCCCAATGTACTACGAAGATCTGACCCGAACAGCCAACAACTATATGAAGCTGTCGGAATTCGCGCACGCCTGGCACAAGCTTCGTACAGCTCAAGACCAGCTGCAGCTGACGACGAAGCTGTGACCAGTGTTGTAACGCCCTTAAGGGGAGAGTACGCAAAAAAGGGACACGGAAAAGAGAAATAATTTGTAGGGAGTGAAAACGTGTGCGCGACAAGAGCGAGGACCTACCGCAAGTACCGCGCGCATCTCCCGTAGCTTTGGCCATATTACCGCAAGGTTGGCGGGGCCATGGGTGGTTGGTGGGATATATGGCCATCAAGTCCCATAACACGATTGTTGTGAAGTGGCTATGACTTCATTTTTGAAGGCCTTACGGCCGTAATTTATTATATTTTTATTACTGTCAATTATAATTTAGTTGTAGTTCTGTGTAGAGACAACTGAATTGATATCAATACGTGTATATCCTTAACCGCAGGCGCCCATACATCGACCCCGATGCCGATCAACAACGTGAATCTCACCAGCACGCTGCCAGCCTCCATCCAGCAGACCAGCAACGGTCTGGTGCTGACCGGCGGCGGGCACGCGCAGTGCAGCTCGTCCGACACCTCGCTGAGTGCCAGCAGCCCCTCCAAGAGCGTGAAGACCAGCTCCAGCCTCAGCCCCGCCAAGCGCTCCAGCAGCGGCTCCCCCAGCAAGCAGAGCAAGACTAGAGGTAACTACTACATCCTGTACATCCCAGGCCGAGCGAATTAACTTGACTTTCTTTTTGAAAATATACTCTATGTTAATATGCATAAAGATTGAATTTCTGTGGTGAAAGTATTTGTCATAATTCGCTCGCATCGGCGATGAGTTTATACAGTATGTTTTCGTATTGACAAAAGTTGGTCGCATTCGATTTGACGAGCCTGGGCGTAGGGCTTTGCGACAGCAGCATGATCCAGTACATCGGATGAACGTGGGTTCGATTCTCTTCAGCAGTGTTAGAAAATTGCTATAGCACAATTTGCCATAGACCCGTTTTGATGTAAAATTGTTTGGTTTTTACTCAGAACTTTACAAATTAGTGATGTTTGTTGTGAAGAGTATTTTCTGAGTGGTCGTAAGTCTTCAGACAATTATGAGTTCGCGGATTTTAATAACCCGATTTTCAAAGAAACACCTTCAATGCAATTACTATTGTTTTATGTAAAAGACTTGCAGAAGGAAATGTTGTTTCAGTCCCCAAATTTAATTACTTAATAATTACTTGCGAAGATCGAGACTATAACATTCTATGTTGCCGAAAGCTATAGTAGTGAGTCACACGTCTTTGCGTAAATAAAAAAAAAACATTTTCATACTTTTATTTTTCTAAACACATACACTATACTACATTTATTGCAATTTTTTTAATTCGCTACTTTATTTCCTCAACATTAAGCCGTTATCGACCCAGTAATCGACGCCAGTGATACTGCCAGCCTTCTCGCCGGCCAAATACAAAACCATGTGACCAATATCTTCTACCTCACCAACTTTACCTAACGGTAGGATATCATTGAAGGAATCCCAAGGGGTGTCATCGCCACAGTTCTTCCGTATATCAGTCCTAACCGGTCCAGGACTCACACTATTTACTCTAACCCCATGCTCTGCTAATTCCAGAGCCATTCCTTTAGTGAAGACATCCAATCCAGCTTTGGATACGCTGTACGCTACCAATTTGGCACTCATTATAGATTTCGAACTCACAGTTGATATGTTAACTATATTTCCTTTGGTTTTAATCAAATGTGGTACTGCTAAGCGTGTTACGTTCACGACGGCTCGTAAATTAGTGTTAATCAACTCATCAAAGGTTTCAAGAACGTTTTCATCCAAAATGCTTTCGTATTTGACTATACCAGCATTGTTTACAAGGATATCCAGCTTTCCAAATGTGTCTATGGTCTCTTGTATGATCCTCTTAACGTCATCTTCGATGGTGACGTCAGCTTTGATGATCAGCGGCTCCCCGTCGCATTGTTGGGCTACGTCAAATAGCGCCGTCTCGTTTCTACCAACTAGAACTACGTTGGCGTGTTCCTTGGAGAAAAGGATAGCTATATTCGCTCCTATTCCGGCGCTCGATCCTGTTACGATCACGACTTTGTTATTGAAACTCATACTTGAAAATGCATGAAATGTATTCGTTCGATGGAAATTCTTGGAGGTAATGCGAGTCTTATAGACGTTCCTCGATTTTTATACTGTTCGGTGTTTCGTCTTATAAATAATTCAATGAATTATAAATGGGAAACTTTCGTTTGGAAATAGTAAATAACTTTTTTGAATGTGACATTTGAAGTTTGTCCAACCTTTTGACATTGGTTGTTTATTGTTATGACAAGGCGATTTATACTACGTATTTTCTTATTATTTACATTTGTGAATTTATATATATGGTGTATTTATTGAATTTGTTCTTGATTATTTGATATTGAAGGAATAAACGCTAATCAGAGGTGCAGCCATTCCTCATCTTATTCCATTAAAATAAAACTTCATTCATTTCGATTCGAACAAAGAAGAAGAAATACTTTGTATTAAATAGCAAAAGTGGGCAAGAAGTTCCCGATAATAGTTCATTCTAAGCAGGTATTGGTCTATACAAACTTAAGAACACTCGCGAAGTAGTGTGTGCGGGCGTTTGTAAAAAGTGTACATGTATCGCGCCACATTCGGCGGATAACTCGCGGCTATCACTTCTATTGGATCCATTACGACCACACGATGGCAGTCAACTGATAATTTGCCGCTGAATATTAAATGTGACTTTAATGCATAGAAACGGATTGTGGCCGCGGAAGTTCGGTGTCGGAATTTCCGTCAAGTGTAGCGCTGGCCTACAGGTGCAAACCGCACAGTTGGGAATATTAAATGTGACTGCAATGCATGGAAACGGATTGTGGCCGCGGAAGTTCGGTGTCGGAATTTCCGTCAAGTGTAGCGCTGGCCTACAGGTGCAAACCGCACAGTTGGGAATATTAAATGTGACTGCAATGCATGGAAACGGATTGTGGCCGCGGAAGTTCGGTGTCGGAATTTCCGTCAAGTGTAGCGCTGGCCTACAGGTGCAAACCGCACAGTTGGGATTTTATGTTTGAATTCTATACTAATCTAAAATTATTACTAGGTAGAACTAGATTTATTTAATGGCAGCGTAGGAAACACACGTGTTGCCTTAAAATACGGGATATAATTAACAGTTACAAACGGCGTTTTAGCCATTTTAAACTACTAATATTATAAATGTGAAAGTTTGTGAGGGTGGATGTTTGTTACTCTTTCACGCAAAAACTACTGAACGAATTTGAATGAAACTATACGATATTATTGTTTATACATCAGAATAACTTATAGGCTATAATTTATTTAACGATATTGAATAATAGAAGTCTGCGCAGATAAAAGTTAGTAAATAATGATAATGCCTTACTTTATTAAATTTAATTATGTGCCAGAGTTTTCATAAAAAAAACTAGAGAGGTGTCAAGGGACACCCGGATGGAACGAAGTTCCTTTTGAAATAAAAAAACCAAAAAAAATTTACATATACATACGCACACACACACACACACATCGAAATCGAAATCGTTACATAAATGTATACAATAAAAAACACACACACACATATGTAATAGTGTCGTATAATAAAAATCACACACACATATGTAATAGAGTCGTATAATAAAAATCACACACACATATGTAAAAGTGTCGTTAGTCTTAATTTTTTCCGTCTAGCCCCTTTTCGCAACGAGCGATAAGGAACTACGTTCCAAAAATATCGTGACTGCCGTTCTGATGCCGTTTGCTTTCTATGGTCAGACACGTCGTTCGAGTCGGGCATGTCGGACGATTACGCGATCCCGCCGGACGCGGTGTCGTGCGACAGCTCGCTGGCGTCGCTGTGCCGCGCGCCGCCGCCGCCCGCCGCCGACTCGCCGCGCCGGCACGACGCCCTCGAGAAGAGCGGCCATCTCGCCAAGCTCGGCGGGAAGCTCAAGACCTGGCGGAAGAGATGGTGAGCCCACACTGCTGAACCTTCACTCTACGGCCCCTATCAAAAGTCCTTCATTGTAAATGGGAGTAGACGCACCTTACTGTACTAGCTTCCTAAGCGTAAAGACTATATTTGTATTTAATGTTAGACTGCCGTGAGTATAATTCTTCTCTAGTATTGTGGCAAAGGTGCTGTCTGTTCTCAAGGCATTGCTGCTCCTTAGAATGTATTACTCGCAATTATCATTTTGAAAAGAGTAACAATTGAGTTTCTTACCGGCTCTTCTCAGTGGAAGCAGCATTCCGAACCGGTGGTAGAATCTGACCATTTGTAAGTGCTTTTTGGCCTACACGAATTTTTTTTTTTTTATTTTGATTTTGGAATAATATTGTAACGTTAACGCTGCACGAGAAGATATAGACGGCTGACATTTTGTGGAGGTCTTCACGGCAAGGGTTCTCGAATAAAAATCAATATAAAATGAAAATTCACGTTCACCAATCCGCATTGGACCAGCGTGGTGGACAAATGGTCCAAACCCCCTTAACTTTAAAAACCTTCACACATCTATGGCAAGTCAAGTAATATCCCAGCACCCTTAGCATGAGTTTTTTCAACTGTCAGATTTGTAGAGAAAATGACGTCACACCGAGCCATGGGGGCGACTACCAATGTTCACTCAACAGAACATGCAAATTTTACATAGATCTCGAGATATTACGAGTTATAAAAGTCGACGACGAAAAAAAAGTTGGAAAAACATTGTTGAATTTCGATCAAATTTGTATACCATTAGGTTGTAGGCCCGATACTGATGCAAACGTCAAAGTATTATTAGTAAGACTTCTGAAACCCCCTGTATAAGTCAATATCGCCCAAAAGTGTCGTTTAAGTCAAATAGCCTTTCATGCCCCGATATGGTTTTATCGTGATGGTACATAAATATTCAATTCAAAACTGGCCAATTGTTTGTTTACTTGTTCGACGCCAATTTGTAATACTTTTGTCGATTTTTAAAAAATATTTGATCTTTTAAATACCTGGAGTCAAACGTACAGAGAAAAATCTGAATATAATGAAATTTGAATAATGCTTTGAATTCCCCCTCTATTTATTCGCTAGGTTCGTCCTTAAAAACGGTACTCTCTCGTACTGGAAGTCTCAATCTGAAGTGAACCGCAAACCCCAAGGTCAGATAGGACTAGGCGAGGCGTGCAAGATCTCCAGGAACGAGGGTGCGGCTACCTTCGAGATATTCACTGGCAGTCGAACTTACTACCTGACAGCTGACAGCAACGCTACTATGGAGGATTGGATTAGGGTATTACAGGTATGTTCTGTTATCCTGGTAGCTTATTCTTCTATTTGCCTCACGTAGGGGAGATAAAAAACCATTGTTACGCCCTGTAGTTGTAGCTTATGCCCCAAGACTAGACTTATGTCACGACATATGCTGACTTTGTTTATTTCTATGTATGAAATAAGACTGAGAGCGAGCGAGTAAATCCGTGACAGATGTTTGGTTTTGACATAGGGTGATAACCCTACTAAGGCGAACGAATGAACTTCGCTTTCTTTTTTAAATTTGTACTCAGTTGTCATATATATAAAGATTAAATTACTGTGGCAAAATCCACGCGATTAAAATTTCATTCATCAATAATTTTCGTTGAAAAATGTGCTTAGTCTATGAGTGAATACAGTTTCCTTTTGATTTTGATAATAATATTGAAAGCACCTGACCAATTCTTAGGGATCCTAATGAAACACTAAAGCAATGAAAATAGTTGTCATTCTTCTCTGTCTCTATTAACTGTCACGGAATAACAAAGACAATTCTTTGGAAATGACTTAAGGCAAGATTTGCATTTAAAATTACATGGCGTTGCACCATTGCGAAGCGTTTTCGTCGTACAGTTATCATCGTCCTGATTACATGTTTGTACGTTTCACAGAACGTTCAAAGGCGGAACGCGACTAAATTGCTGCTTAGTAAAGAGGACAATAAGCCCACTATCCAAGGTTGGCTTACCAAGGTGAAGAATGGCCACGCCAAGAAGAGCTGGTGCGTGCTCATCGGCAAGATGTTCCTGTACTTCAAGTCACCCGGAGACCAGGTCAGTTACTGACTCCACCAGTCTATCTTCGACTCAAGGCTATAAGGTCTCATTTCCAACCATCCAAATTGACAAGGATTCATATTTCAATATTAGTTATATCATAGTTCCATTTCGACAGTATTGTGATACCAGTATCATGATACTGTGAATCAGTATCACGATCCTCGTGTCGTGGGCGTATTATCGTGAACCCGGTATCGTAATCCTAGTATCGTGACCAAGGTATCACAATCCTAGTCTCAGTATCACAACACTAGTATTATGACCCCTGTATCACAATTCTAGTATCGTGACACCGGTATTAAGAACCTAGTATCGTGATCTCAGTATCAAAATCACAGTATCGTGACCCTAGTATCGTGATACCGTTACGTTGATCTAATGTGTATCTGTTCCCGGCGGATGGCAGAGCCCGACCGGTCAGATCAACATGCGCGACGCGCGCGTGGAGGACGTGGAGCACGTGTCGGACTCCGACTCGGAGGAGAAGAATGACGACGCGCGCAACCATCTCACCGTCGCCATCTACCCGCAGCATCACGTCGCCGGGGTCGGTATTCACACACACGTCCTCACAAAAATAAACACTATCTGGGGGCCGATTTTCGTTTGATATGTTGAATTTGATGTTTCGTTTCGACATATCTCTAATAGAGATTGATGTCTATCAATCGAAAATGGGGCCCCTGGGAGATGCACAGAGACAGACACACACAAAGACCTTCTTACACCGGTAATTCTGTATCTAAAGAATAGTCCATAGACCTTGTTTTAGGTTACATGTTCACTTATAGATTTAAGTGCCACGAGCCGCCTTTACGTCAAGCTTGAAAATTTAGCAGTTAATAGTTTAGTAGTATTAAAATTTAAGCATTTCGTTAGTATGTCACCTACTGTTATTCTAGTAAAAGAAATTCAAGTGTTTTCGCATTTTCATTTACGTACTATTTTTATTATGATTTTAACTGACACGATGCGTTATATCTTTTATAGGGACCCACGTACCTTCTGTTCGAGTGTAAAGCGGACAAGGATTCTTGGTTGTATCACTTGACGGTGGTCAGCGGCGGCGGGCTGAGCCAGGGCACGCACTTCGAACAACTAGTTCAGAAGCTTATGGAGACCGACGGAGACCCTAGTATGTACAAATATTACCTGATATCTATTGAGTATGTTATGGATACTCTGCCACCTCGGGGGAAGTAACAGGGTTATGTGGGAGTCCCGACAGTAGGCCGCATACCCACTAAAAACCAAAGGTGTACCATCTTCCGCTTATATCGGGGCGCCACGGGATCGCTTTCGCATGCACCGCGACTGCGTCCACCGACCCGCATCGTACTATGCGATTCAAATGAGAATAGGATCGAGTTTGCGCCATATTCTGACGTCATAGCTGTCAATTCTAACCAGTTACGAGCAAAACAATATATTTTTGAAATAACAATTCTTTGAAAAGGTAGAGTGAAAAATGCACTCAGTCGCACGATTAAGCACACTAACAACGACAAAATGGCGACTGGCGTCCTTATTTTCTTTTCTTTAATAATTTTGGCATGGCTTCTGGGCCTTTGCCCCACAAATGAAAATAAAAAAGGTTATGGTATGGTTTTAAAAAACGAATTATTACTTTAGATAATTAAATATTATATTAAGACAATTTACAACTAATTTAACCTTTTTATTTAAATTTGATGTAAGACTATTATTATTGATATGCAAATAAGTTTTTTGCAAACCATACTTTTCAAGTGACATTTGACAGATAGAAGTTATTGACATTCCTATTATTATTTGAATCGCATAGTATGGATCGTACTGGTATGACTTCACAAATAATACTACGATCCGTTTGATTCGATGCGTCCGATACTATGGGAACATGTGAACGCCTACCCTTTATCACGAAATCTTCATAAAAAAAAATTGGTTTGTTGTTTTGCAGATTGTGTTCTATGGAGGCATCCCACTTTGTTGTATTCTAAAGAGAACCTCACATCTCCGCTCACATCGCTCAATTCAGAAGCGCTACAGGCGGAAGCGTTAAAACTATTCAAGGTTTGTTGGAACATCGAATAATTTTATTACTTCGTCTTGTTCAAACATCATCACTACATATCTTGTTCTAGTTAAATTTATTTTGATAATTTGATTGCTGTTTTATAAATAATTGCTCAACATTTTATTGGTCGTTCGGTTTATTTAAATTAAAAAAAAAAATACTTATCGAATTGAGAACCTCCGACTTCCAGTCGGTTAAAAAGTGAGATGATAAAAAAAAAATTAAAACTCCACAAACAACACGACACCCCATGTAAATATTGCGCCATCTAGTGACAAATGGTTAACTTAAGTTGTTCATGTTGGTCACTTTACAATCCTTACTAATATTATAAATGCGAAAGTAACTCTGTCTGTGTGCTACGCAATCACGCCTAAACTACTGAACCGATTTGAATGAAATTCCTTACAGAGATATTTTAGAGACTGAGAAAGGACCTAGGCAACTTTTTAATTCGAAACAGCGTTATTAGGGGTTGAAATAGGGGATGCAATTTTTTGTGTGATGACGTCGGCAAAAAAATCATGATCACTTTTGGTCGCGATAACCGACAACCACGCGGGTGAAGCCGCGAGAATAAGCTAGTAGGCTATAATTTTTAAGGATGTTGAATAATCGAAGTGTGCGCCTACGAAGTCGCAGCTCGTAATTGATACGTACGTGTCGTTGGTGTGCAGTGCGTGCAGCTGTTCATGTCGGTGGCGGTGGAGCAGTGCGGCATCGACTACCACGTGGTGCTGGCGCAGAACGCGCTGGCGCAGTGCCTGGAGGTGTGCGAGCTGCAGGCGGAGCTGGCGGCGGGCCTGGCGCGCCAGACGGCGCCGCACGCGCCCTCCAAGCTCGGCGTGCAGGTACCCTCCGCCTCCGCCAGCCCCACTCCGCTGCACCGCATAGCTAAGACAAACGCCAAAGCCGCCAAGCTTAAGAATGTAAGTTTCTTTTCTTTCCTTTTGGTTGGTTTTTTTTTTTGTTTTTTCTTTCATCGTTTTTGTGATTCGCAGTTTGACGTTTCAATTTTTTTTTTTAAATATTGTTGAATACTTCCAAAGTCCAATTCGCTTAGTTTACATAAATAAAGGGGATTCCTAATTTCATAAAGTATCGACTTTACAAACTCGGTGTAATTAGAAAAAAAAATACTTTGTATTATGATGAAACATTTATAATGTTTCTTTCTGGGCTCAAAGTAAGTAATTAAAATGTCAGAAATTTTATTGTACCTATTAATATTTAATTTATGACCCCAAATAAAATGCTTTACACATGTTTTTATTATTACAAGCTTTATATTAACTTGCAATGTATGTCCGGGTGGAATCTTGCAACTTAATTTTAAATCAGTTATCTTTAACCGATTGACCTGAAATTTGGTATACACGCTCATTTCGGATGACAACGCATGCTTAACTATGTGACGTCATTCTAATTCACATATGGCGGATCATCCAAGATGGCGGAATAGTTGTTTTTTCTGCACTACCACAGTATGCGTATCAAATGAAAGGGCTTGCTGAGGAGAACATGAAAACTATGGGCAATTAAATTAAAGCTTGTTTTTTACCATTAACTTACTTATGTAGTGACTTTTAGTAGAACAAAGACACTTAAATATTTTACCATACAATTACCACGCCCCGCCCTCGCAAGAACAGAATAACAAAACCCTTACAATTACTAGCAATCATATAGGTATCCCTATATACTTTAATACCCAAGTAAATCCTTGAAAATCCATAATAATATGTCCGAATGTCTCATTTGAATAGTAAAATGAGTCCTTCACAATAACGTTTCATAGACTTCAAGGTTAACGTAACAAGGTCAAAGTCATGTGTATTATTAAAATATAATTTCAAACTGTGAATCATAATAGCAAATAAAGTTCAGAATGTTTTAAACGTGTAATTTTTGTTTGGCTATTTTTTAACTCATTTTTTTTTAATAAGTATACTGTAGTGCCAATAGAATCGACATCAATAACAGATATTTAAAAGGCCAAAACGGTAAATTGACGTCCAAAAGTCTCTATTGAATGTAAGGCGTAACCAGATTTCATTTTAAAACACATAAGTCTAGTTCATATATGCTACAATTGTGTTAGTTATATTATTTCCAATCGAAGCAGTGGTAGCCGAGTGGTCGAACGCACGCCTTGCAATCAAAGTGTGCAAGTTCAAACCCCGGCTCGCACCTCTGGGTTTATGTGCGAATCTCATTTTCATCCGAGATTATCACTTGCTATGTAACGGTGAAGGAAAACATCGTGAGGAAACCTGCAAGACTGAGGGAACTTGACCAGTTCTCGATAGATGTGTGAAGTCTGCCAACCCGCACTGTGCCAGCGTGGTGGACTATGACCTGAATCCCCCTCGCACTGAGGGGAGGCCCGTGCCCAGCAGTGGGACGTTAAAAGGGCTGTAGTTAGTTTTATTCGCAACGGCTTTGCTTACCGGTGGCTTCGATGCTTTTCTCATATTTGCGAATCATCACCCATCATTCGATAATAATACATAAAAATAGTTTAATATTATACAAGGCTATATATAGGTTTATTTTCTTTAAAAAAGATGATTCTACGATACTGTATGAAATGAAAAGAAAGAGAAAAAAGCACATTATGAAAGCTTAATGCTGTCGGCATTTCGAAAGTGGTTTAGTGCTAATTCTATCAACTGACACGGTATAATCATCTTTTCAAGAGAATAAAGGATTTTTTTTATCTATATTGTGCTCTTTTGTAGTTGTCTATATACTCAACATGTTAATTTAATAAGGCATTAGCTGATTAGAGGTAAAAGCACAATATTTAGAGCTTAATAATAACATTTTGTTTGCGTAAAACTGTAAATATACACTAACAAACCATTGTTGTATATAATAAGCTTTGTGTGTCGTTGTGGAGAGAGCTTTATGTCGTGGTTGATCAATTTGGAATTATGTACTGTGGAAGACGAATATTGGCTTCATTGGAAACGCTCAAAATGTCCAAAAAAAATTATTAAAAAAAAATGGAATGGAATTGAACTAAAAAGTTTATATTCCAATTTGATCTTATCGAGTTCTGGCAACATAGAAATTATGAAACAAAAGATCTAAAAATCGGGCATTGCCTATTCATGTTCGATTTTTGAATGTATACGCGATGTTGCCACAACAAAAAAAAATGTTACGTTGCTAAGTTTTCAAATGGAATGTTGGTGTAAATTTTGTCCCCGTTTTATTTTTTTATCATCCGAGAATGTTTGTCCCCATTTCCCATAGATTTAGGGAATGTTTTTTATTTTTAATTACGTTTATCATTCATTCTCTATCATAGCTAGTGTTACCCTTCGCACTGTTTAATCGCCTTTGTAATGAAAGGTTGATGTTGCAAGTCTAAACTTTTATCCCTGTATGAAATATTTCGTTTATCTAGGTAATGATCAAGTATTTATTTATTTCCTATGCTGGTAAGTATATAGGAGTAATATAAAGTGTGACTGCATAATATGAAAATAAATAAAATGGTGAACTAGTTGAAAGAAAAACTGGAGTTCCATAAATTGTAAGGACGCTGCATACCATAGACTAGATGACTTGTATTGTCTATGATTGCAAAAAAGTCTTAAGATTCATCTTAATAGAAAAGATATCACGCATTATTACAATCTGTTGTCATGAGTACTCGTATGATCAGCATTTTTGCATTTTAAATCAATTGTTAAGTGCCAGGCGGGCACACAGCAGAAGTATCTGCAAAACGTTCGCTGCAAAATGTTTGTAACTCCCAAAATTAACTCAGTTTCAATATACATAAAGATTCAATTTCTTTGGCAAAAGCCACGCGGCCTCGGTGCAATATTAGCTCGCTTCAACGATGACATTTCGTTGAAGAATTATTAAATACAGTTCAATTTGGTGTTGACAAATGGATGTGTGGAGTGACGCGAATGGATAAGGTGAGAAATGT
This sequence comes from Ptilodon capucinus, assembly GCA_914767695.1. Classification (NCBI taxonomy): domain Eukaryota; kingdom Metazoa; phylum Arthropoda; class Insecta; order Lepidoptera; family Notodontidae; genus Ptilodon; species Ptilodon capucinus. The sequence goes on from OU611821.1 coordinate 9,472,115, forward strand.
GTATATCAGAGGTAGTATAAAAGTAGCGCCCATAACAGAAAAAGTAAGAAGTAGGAAGTAGGTTTGGACATGTGATGAGAATAGATGAGAATCATGTGACTAAAAGAGTGTTGTGTATAAATGTGGACGGATATAGAGCGAGAGGAAGGCCCAAGAAAAGATGGATGGACTGTATAAAGGGTGATATCAATGAGATCGGAGTGGATGTCAGTATGACGGAAAAGCGAGATGAATGGAAGAAAAAGACATACTGCGCCGACCCCAAATAATGGGACAAGGTAAGGCAAATGATGATGAATTTGGTGTTGATTAATATTTTGCAACGCGAGTCGTGTCGCTCCTGGCGGCCCAGGGATCAGACATTTAAATAAATCTATTAGAGCTTATTAGAGATAGGTAGAATGGTAGCAGTGGTAGCCGAGTGGTCGAACGCACGCCTTGCAAATCAAAGTGTGCGGGTTCAAATCCCGGCTCGCACCTCTGGGATTTATGTGCGAATCTCATTTTCATCCAAGATTATCACTTGCTATGAAACGGTGAAGGAAAACATCGTGAGGAAACCTGCACGTCTGAGGGAACTTGTCTAGTTTTCGATAGATGTGTGAAGTCTGCCAACCCGCACTGGGCCAGCGTGGTGGACTATGGCCTGAATCCCCCTCGCTTTGAGGAGAGGCCCGTGCCCAGTGGGACGTTGAAAGTGTTGTAGTTGTAGTAGTAGTCATGAGACAATTTTCAAAGTACTTAAGTATTTTTGAGTACTTGTTATGTATCCAAATATTATGCAGTCCACTGGTTTATATAGACGACACTGTACATGAGACTATATACCTGTATATATTACGGTAAGTTGTGAGGGATAGCTGCCATTAAGGGTGTTACACACTGGGTTAGTATAGGTTTATGAAGCACAAAGTATCTACACATTCCCCAAAATGCACTCGCACTAACATAAAAAAATAAATTTGTACAGATACAATTAGCGCCGTACTCTCGCCGATACATACAGTTAATTCGTGAAGCTATTGTTGTTTAATTTTTAGGGTTCCGTACGTCAAAGGAAAAAGTAACCGTCAAGATAAATTTTTTTCGTCTGTCAAGATTTTTTTCGCAGAAACAAGTAGAAGTGTTGTCTTGAAATTAATATCACATCTCGACAACTGAGGTTACTTATAGGTTTTAAAAATTCAAGCTTCCAAGTCGATACAACCTAAAGGTATGGCCATTTAGATCACACATTTTTATACTTGTAAAGTCACTCCTTGGTCTTGGTCAAGGAGAAGATGGTGCGACGATTTGGTCACCTTTGCGGGAGAAACGTGGCCACAACAGGCCCAGGATAGGGACATGTGGAGACGAAAGGGGGAGGCCTTTGCCCAGCAGTGGGACATATACTAGGCTATTCAAAAAAAAAAAAATGTCACTCATTTTCAGCTATAGGGTATCCCGGTTCTTTTCCCGATTTTTTTTAGTACTAAATTGTCTTCATATAATATTTAATTGACTAATTTATTTATTAACAACAATTGTTTACAATGCAAAATAAAGTGAGTTAAAACTAATAAGAAAATATATATTTATAAAATATGTAAAAAATTTGGCCCATGCGGAAGTGTAGGTACACGTTAATTTAGAATCATGAAATTTGACCAGAATCAAGATCTTATATCTTAAGTACAGGAAAATATGTAGAAATTATTCAATTTGCAGTTTAAATCACATTTTTCGACTGCAGACTTACATTTGCAGTTTTAGCGTCAGTCCACACGTAGGACAATGTACCTATGGCAAAACTATTTGTTTAACTATAACGCTAAGATTGCTTTTCATTTCCGTTAGAGCAATATTTAAAAATATTAATATGTACGGAACCCTCAGAGCGCGAGTATTATCTGCGTTTGTACTATTTTGTTTATTAAATTACGAACAATGTATAGTTTTTTGCATTACGAGTCGTCCTGTTAGCCTCTGTAGCTAAGCTAAACACCAGTGATAGGGTGCTCAAGTCTATGTTTAAGTCACATGGGGATGGAAGCAATAGTTTATCAGTTGATGCTTGGAGGAGGTGGTTACGGGATTCTGTCGCTAATATTATGTACATGAAAAGGTACATACGCTCAACACTAACGTTTACGCGCGTAAAATAAATTCGCTACGCTTTAAGTCGATGCGTAAAACGAAACTTATTTTATTATTCATTTATTTATGCTTTTAAATTCAATTCGGTTATTAAAAAAAGTCAAGTAGGTACATATAGTCGTACAGGCCTGAACCTACAGGGGCAAGCTAATTTGCTTATGTACATTGTACACTGTGTCAATATACCTAAAGATTGTAATTCGCTGCGTTTTTGTGGCACGCGATTACGCGATTAAACTTACTCGCATTGAAAAATGTGCTTCTTTTTTGAAGTAATACAGTTAGTTTTTGTATTAGTAAAAAACTAGTCTACCGAATAAATAATAAGTGGTCAAGTTATCCCCCACAACATACCCCTACCAAACCCCAATACTAGCCCCAACACGACTCACGACCCTACAGTAGCCCACCGCCCCCCCTTGTTCGGTATCGTCGGTAGCGCCAACATTTCATTTGTACAGCAACTGCTACTGTGCGCGACACAATCGCTGTTCACGTGCGACACGGGCGCCGCGTCCGTCGGCGGCGACAACAAGAGCGGGGATGCGCCCGCGCATAGCGCCGGCTCGCCCAGCTCGATACAGGTAAACATATCGCACCTTCACAATTGTAGGGAGCCATTTAGAATTGCGACTTTAAACGCTCGCACATCAAATTATTTGCCTAAATGGACTGTGTTGACACAGAAAAAGTTCATTCTATAAAGAAATGACACTGACAGCGCGAGCCAATGCTGACGCTGTCTTTTACGTCAGAAATTTAATAAGGTAAGTACTACTGCACTGTGTAGGGAGTCATGAATCCAATACCCGTTTTCACTAATACTAGGAGTTGCCGAACGCGATACCTAAATATAATGGCAACTGGCAACATTTATTATTTAGCAGGGTGTCCGCTGTCTGGCAAGTCAGGGAAGCAAAAGGTGGTCAGGGATAGTTAGGGAAAAACGTCAAATGAGTCGAGTAGTCAGGGAAAAGCCGATATTTTTGTAAATCGTCTGAATTTCTAAGAGAAGGATATAATATAAAATTTTTTTTTTTTCATTTGCGCTCTCCATTATTTCACATTATAAAATTTTATTGTTGAAGATGTTATTGCCATAAGCAAGTTTAAAATAAGAAAACAGAATACATTTTTTTCTTCAGAAAATATATTATTGTGCGAGAAAGTTTTGTAAAGTAGTCAGAGAAATGATCAGAGAATGTCAGAGATTTTTTTTGTCATTAGGAATGGACAATCTGTTCAGGCATGACACTAATGTGTCACCTACTGATAGTTAAACATGTATGTTTATTAATTAAATTGTTAAAGGTTATCTATACATCTATACTCTATACATACATACAAATAAATAAAATTGGAGTGTCTGTTTGTAATATCAAAATAACACTTTTTTACCAAATGCGTATGAAAGTATATACGATACCTATAACGAAAACGCATTTTTTTTTTGTCTGTCTGTCTGTCTGTTTGTTTGAGGTAAACTTCTAAACGGCTGAACCGATTTCAATGGGACTTTCACTGACAGATAGCTGACGTTCCAGGGCGTAACTTAGGCTACTTTAATTTTAGAAAAAGCATTAGGGTTCCGCGGGAAAAACATAATACCCATATTTCCGGGTAATCTCCCTAAAGTCCACGCGGGCGAAGTCGCGGGCACAGCTAGTACACAATAAATTATTAACTTCTCAAGTAATTGCACTTAAACGCAAAATATACTACTTCTCTATATTCAAATTTATATCATGTTATTGACCATTTCAGTTGTGCAATGTGCATACAATGCTGTTGTAGGTAGTTTGTAGTTGGATTACAGTTTCCGTAATTTTGAGAGAATATAATCAGTTGACGACGAGGATTGTACGTGCTCTTGCGCCTATAAGCAGTTCCTGAAGCCAGTGACATATTCCACAACCACATACATTCTTTTAATACTATCTTAGAATCTAAGTATACTTATGAATTTGACTGTAATATAGAAATAATTTAAAAAAAACTTGAGAGGTGTCAAGGGACACCCGGATGGAACGAAGTTCCTTTTGAAATAAAACAATCGAAATCACACACACACATTTACAAAAGTGTCGTTACAACTTTTAGTCTTAATTTTTTCCGTCTAGCCCCCTTTCGCAACGCGCCATAAGGAACTACGTTCCAAAATACCTTTCGTATGAGAAAAGCTATCATGCCGACCTAAAGTATCAATATCAATGAATATAAATCGCGAATGATCGCTACACAATGACAATGGCTACGTTTTTGATGGCGTTTGTATGGTAGATATTCGTATAGCCTCCAAAAATAAAATTGACTTGAATGAGTGAATTGTAATACCATGGCCAGCAGTTGTAGCGTGAACGCCAAGACTAGTCTTATGTCACAGTATATCTTGATTTTGTCTGTTTCTCTCGTATAAAATTAGACAGCGCGAGCGAGCGAGCGAATTCGTGACAAAAGTCAAATCTTGATATGCGTGCTAACCCCACGGCGGGAAATTCTCGCAATATCTATTTCATCTCTAATTCGACATATGTCGACAAAATACGACCGATTTGACGTTATTTTTTCGACATGTTGAGTTGGAGATGTCGATTTTGCAAGAATTGGGTCCCAGGTGACCAGCAACTAGATAGTTGCTGTAGTCATTTTGTAACGATTCGTTGAGTGGAGCACAGCAAGAGTGGGCACACGTATATAGTATAATGCCCATTGTGGGAATCGAATCCGCAACCTCTCGATTACCAGGGTCTTAAGTCTACTAACACAAACGCCGTGGAGTTGTTATGACTTCATTTTGTAAAGCATAAAAACAACATCTTTTATAGTATGGTAGCTAGGATATGACCGTTGTAGACATGATACAATGTCACCTTAAAGCCATTACAAGACTAGTCATATTCTAGCTAGTTGTTGTTGTTATGATGTTGACAAAATATGATATTTTCATGCCTTACAAAATTCAGTCACAGCAATTCCACAACGGTCGTGTTAGTAGAATGCTTGGCCTAGAAGTTTGAGCGTGCGTAGGACGCTTGGCTCACTAAACCGTATGGTTGTCGGTTCGATTCCCGCCAGTGGCAAGTTTCGGAACTTTCCCTTGTTTTTTTTTTTTTTTTTATGAGATAGGGAGGCAAACGTGTAAACGTGTCCTGGTGTAACTAATATGCCCCCACTAAATGGTACAAGTTTTGCTTAGTTTGGGGTCGTACGGTGAGTATGTGTTGTCTGGCGAATAATAATAACACTTGGGACCCAGTATTATGTCACGGAATATCTTGATGTTGTCTCTTTCCCTCGTACGAAATTAGACAGAGAGCGAGAGAGCAAATCTGTGACAAATGTTTTGTTTTGACATGCGTGCTAACCCCACTATTGATTCAAATCATTAGGCTAAGCCTAAAGCAACCATATCTCTGTGACACTAGGTCTGTTTTCAGGCGCCGCTCCTCGCGGTGGACTGCAAGAGCAATCCGCCCACGTACAGTTTCGTCCAAGGTTGGCAGCTGCTGGCTCTGGCCGTCAGTCTGTTTGTACCCAAGAACAACAGGCTGCTTTGGTACCTGAAGCTACATTTGAATAGGCATGCAGACTCCAAGTAAGTTTACCTGTATTTATACTACCGAAAATTTACAATATCTTAAACGTATTAGCGTTTACAGCAGATACAATTTTTTTTCCAACTCCTACACTTTTAGTCGATTAAATTCTTGCGGGTTCTAAGCCAATTCAGCTTTTCCCTGAACTCCCCTGGGTGTCTAGGGACTGTGTGAAAAAAATTCGTTCTTGACAATCTATACATGCTCGTATATGAAAAACAGATAATTTTTTTCTATCTATGTCTGTTATAGACCTTTGAAAAATTCCAACTTTTGTGTCCCGAACCGGTTTCGGATCGATGGGGTGAAAGGCTATTGGACTTGAGCGATTCTTTTTTACTTTACAGGAAACTTTACAAATTCGCTCATTCCAAATATGTATTCATATAAGTCAATATCGCCCAAAAGTGTCGCTTAAGTTAAATAGCCTTTCACCCCTCGATATATTAGTCTCATTCAGCCCATCCATCACAGTAGCCCACGCCAGGTATACGCTAGTAAAAAAAATAACGTTAGCAACTACTTAATTCTACATTGCTGTACTAATCGTTCTTAAGTTGCGTGAAGAGAAACGTCTTCACTCTGCCGAGACGCGGATGTTTTGATGGATGTGTGGAGTGACGCGAATGGATAAGGTGAGGAATGTGTATATTAGAGGTAGTATAAAAGTAGCGCCCATAATAGAAAAAGTGAGAAGTAAGAGACTAGAATGGTTTGGGCATGTGATGAGAGGAGATGAGAAGCATGTGACTAAAAGAGTGATGAGTATGAATGTGGATAGATACAGAGCGAGAGGAAGACCAAAGAAAAGATGGATGGAGTGTGTAAAAAGTGATATGAATGAGACCGGAGTGGACGGAAAACCGAGATGAATGGAAGAAAAAGACATACTGCGCCTACCCCAAATAATGGGATAAGGTAAGGCAATTGAATGTGCTAGTCGTTCTTAAAAACTAACAAACAACTGCGACACCTACACTAGTTAAATTGTTTTAATATGACGTGTCAGGACTGAGTGCGGCAAGTACGCGGCGTACTGCGCACGCGCACTGGAGCGCTGCATCCGCAACGGCGGCCGCGAGGACAAGCCCTCCCGCATGGAGGTGCTCTCCATCCTGCTCAAGAACCCCTACCACCACTCCCTACCGCACGCCATACCCGTCCACATGCTCAACAACACCTACCAGGTAACACGTCGCATTTCACAGGGGGTCGAAACTAGTCGGTGAAGTCAGTATTTTAAATTGGCGCCAGTAAACTCAGTATCTTTTACGATAAGACAGATTTTTTAACGGTCACCAGTGAAGTCCAACTCTTTAACGGTCGTCAGATTTTTAAACGGTCGTCAGTAAAGTCAGTATTTTCGTGTTTTATTATCACACACAATTTGTATTTTAGACCATGCAATGAATTTCGACCCCTGTTATTCTAAATAAATTATGTTTTTATTATTTATGTATTAACGAGGTACTTATGAATCGCGCAGAGCCATGCAGTGGTTGCCTTGTTTATAGAACACTTTGAAAGCAAGGGGTGTAAGTTAAAATCATGAGACCTACCTCTGGAATTTTCAATAATGATTACTACTTGCTAAATAATGAAGGCACACATTCTGACGAAACCTGCACGTCTATAGAAAGGCGTTTAACATGCGCGATGCTGTATGTATCCTATGTGTGCAGGTTATAAGCTTCGACGGGTCGACGACCGTGGAGGAGTTCCTGTCGACGCTAAGCACAGAGCTCGGCTGCCGCGAGTCCGCCGCCTCCGGGTTTGCGCTCTTCAGCGACGACCCCATAGAGAAAGACTTGGAACACCACATCAAGCCTGACAAAAAGGTATGACGCCTAAACATAAGACGTCGATAATGGTCACCATTAGACGTTGCGGCGATCGCTATAAGGTGTCGCGACGCTCACTATAAAACGTCGCGACGCTCACCATAAGGCGTCGCGAAGCTCACTATAACGCGTCGCAACGCTCGCTATAAGGCGTTGCGACGCTCTCTATAAGGCGTTGCGACGCTCTCTATAAGGCGTCGCGACACTCACTATAAGGCGTCGCGATAATCACTATAAGGCGTCGCGAAGCTCACTATAAGGCGTCGCGAAGCTCACTTTAACGCGTCGCAACGCTCGCTATAAAGCGTTGCGACGCTCACTATAAGGCGTCGCGACACTCACTATAAGGCGTCGCGATGATCACTATAAGGCGTCGCGAAGCTCACTATAAGGCGTCGCGAAGCTCACTATAAGGCGTCGCGAAGCTCACTATAAGGCGTCATGGCCATATGACGTTCTATGACGACACTGATAGCATTATACAGGAAGGTACATGTTTGTTCCAGTTGTGCGACGTGATATCTAAGTGGGAGACGGCCCTCCGGGAAAAAGGTTCCGGCAAGTTCGAGAACTCCCGCGTCATCCGGCTCACGTACAGGAACCGGCTCTACTTCAAGAACTCCGTCCGGAACGAAACCGACAAGGAGAGGCTGCTGCTGTGCTACCAAGTCAACCAGCAAGGTCATTATTCCTCTATGAATTTTACGCAGTAAGGCTAGGAATTGCTTCACCTGCCATTTGCGGTTGTTCTACCAGTCTCAAATTATAAATAGCAACAATAAATTCAACAAAAAAACTACAAGTTATGCATAAACTTTGGTGATGAAGATGATAGAGATGGCGGCTAATCCGGCCAGCTAGTTCTGTTTTAATATCCCAAACTAAGCAAAGCGTGTTCTATGGTATGGTATCATACAATGGACTGGCGGTCATCGCAGTTTCACACAGACCAGGAAATATTACGAAATTAGACACTGACGGGAATCGAACACGCAACCATCCTACACAAAATAATTCATGGAATCCTTATTGGAAAAGAGCAACCATGGAGTTTCTTGCCCATTCTTCTCCATGGGAAATGCATTCCGATTGGGTGGTAGAGATACTATTATTAGTTTTTAGGTTTCCGTACCCAAAGGGTAAAACGGGAACCCTATTACTGAGACTTCGCTGTCCGTCCGTCCGTCCGTCTGTCACCAGGCTGTATCTCATAAACCGTGATAGTTAGAGAGTTGAAATTTTCACAGATGATGTATTTCTGTTGCCGCTAAAACAACGAATACTAAAAAACAGAATAAAATAAATATTTAAGGGGGCTCCCATACAACAAACGTGATTTTTTTGCCGTTTTTGTCGACAATGGTACGGAAACCTTAGTGCGCGAGTCCGACTCGCACTTGGTCGGTTTTTTTGTTTATTGGCGATTCATAAATTACCTGTATTGGTTTATATGAAAAAAAATATACTGATTCTGGAATTCTGTCATTTCAAGCGGTCAGCAGGCTTAGCATGACCGCGTAGACATAAGTTTTATCTCTTTATACTGTCAGATTTGTCGTGTAAATGACCGAGCTATGCCCAGATCAAAAACCTCGAAGTACTGGGCGGCTACGTCATGAAATACGTAGGAAACTAAACTTGATGTTAAATACCATTGTTAAAGTTCGTCTTTGTTTGCACAGTGGTGGCTGGCCGGTTCCCGGTGACCCGCGAGCTGGCGGCCGAGCTGGGCGCGCTCATGGCTCAGCTGGACATGGCCGACTACTCGCCGGCCAACTCTCTGCACAACCAGCCGCTCGCGCACCGCTTCTACCCCTACCGGTACAGGGCCGGCCTTAGCAACGACGAGCTCAGGTCCGTATTCACATCTCAATAAGGTTCAAATTACATAACATGTTACACATAGAATGTATATCATTAGATTGGTTTTGTATGCAAACTAATGTTATTACACAGTAATAACGTGTTTATTACAACTACGTAAAAAAGTATGGTACCCCAGGTATCTCTTGTTCTCAAAACTTCAACATTTGTACTTTTTTTTACGTATGTAGAATTAAATATATGTTAGTTACTTTCCCAGAGTTTTACGTGTATTTAACAAACTCAACCACAACTCTCAATTTGATTTGTATTGTATTAGTACACGAAAAATAAAAGAAACCTTATCTGCACAATCATCGCTACTGTCGCAACTACCCCTAAGTGCATCATTCGTTCGATTTATCATTGTTTTAATTCCATGTGTTGAAGTTTGTAATTGGCATGTATTTACCCGACACGATCACCGCCCTCCTCGACCCGGGCGTCGAGAGGGCCACCAACACACCTACACCAGCCTCAAACAGACACCGACCTCGCCGGCGAGGTCGAGGAACCCCCTCTTCCGCTCGTAGGTGCATCTTGGCACCTACGAGCGCAGTCACTACCTCTCTCCTCACGGTAACTGCCCAAGCCGAAGTCGTGCCCTCTGTGGCGTCCTTGAGCTAGTTGCCCTCCTCTTCAGCCCTTAGGGCTTTGGTTGGAGTCGCACTCTGCACTCGCCACTCCTCCGGTGAAGCTGTAAAGGCCAACTCACGGCCAACAGCGTAGTCCATAAAAAAGGCATGTATTTAATTACTTTAAATCTCATTTTGTAAAATTGGCCGTAAGCTCCCCAAATAAAATAATGTCGATCATGCGATAAGTGCCCCCCTGGTTATTAGGACTACACTCCACCCAATAATGATACTTTAAGCCGTCAAGCGCGCACACTGGAGCGTCAAAAGGCGCGTGTCGACTTCACCGTAATGACATTGACGCGCGAGCGAATTTGGACGCGTGGGGGTCACTAAAATTTTATCTCTATGTGTATAAACACAGAGTGCTTTTTAGTATTGGCAAAACTTTTTACGTGCGACTTTGTGCGATGTGTTAATCACACGAAATATTGTTTCATTATTGTACGTGTACAATTGTCATATGCTCTAATAAGTTAACTCAAAATCGGTATTTTTAGGGTTCCGTACCCAAAGGGTAAAACGGGAACCCTATTACTAAGACTTCGCTGTCCGTCCGTCCGTCCGTCTGTCACCAGGCTGTATCTCATGAACCGTGATAGTTCATCATCATCAGCCGGTGTCAGTCCACTGCTGGACGTAGGCCTCTCCCAAGATGCGCCACTGAGCCCGATCTTCGGCTCTTTTTCTCAAACCACTGCCCACCGCTTTGCGTATGTCGTCGCTCCACCTGGTCACAGGACGTCCTACGCTACGTTTGCCGATTCGCGGTCTCCACTCTAGGACAAGTCTACCCCAACGGTTATCAGTCCTGCGGCAGATATAACCGGCCCACTGCCACTTCAGTTTGCTAATCCGTTGAGCTATGTCGATAACTTTGGCCGGTTTTTATTTGTTTTATTATCGTACAATCAAATTTTATTAAAATGAATTGACAGGGACGTCGAAGAGAAGTTACGGTCCAAGTGGATGGCGCTAAAAGGCCGAAGCACTGCGGACTGCGTGCGAATATACCTCAACTGTACCAGGAAATGGCCCTTCTTCGGAGCAACACTGTTTCAAGCTAGAGTAAGATAATACAATAATTAATATCTATACTTCTATACTAATATTATAAAGAGAAAAGATTTGTATTTTTGTATTTATGTAACGGATAAACTCAAAAATCAAAATCTACCTATCTGGCCTATCCGGTGTTGTTTTCACTATCCGGCCGGATACCGGATAGTAATTCAGTATCCGACCGGATACCGGATCAGGGTTCATGATTTCTCGAGCTTTTTAATTTCTCGGGTCTCGAGAATTCTTGAGGATAATTTCTCGAGGCTTCTCGGGTTGTCGAGAAATTTACAGTTACGTACATTTTCTCATATTATTTGGTTCCAATAACGTCAACAAATTCAGTGGTTTTCCTCTCAAATAAAAGTATCAAATTACATATAACCAAAAAATCAACATGAAAGATAATATCTTAACTTATAGTTCAATTACAATCACAGCACCATTTTTGGCTGGTTATTTAGAAATAAAAATAATTCTATATAGGTATATGATTTCTCGAGTTCTCGACTTTTCTCGAGCTTGATTTCCCGGGAACAAAGCCCAACGATTTTCCGGGAATTCTCGGCTCGAGAATTCAGCGACCGTCTTGTCGCCTCAGAATGCTCTGGATTTTAAAGTCCATTACCATAAACTGTAGATGTAGCATGAACGCCAAGACTAGTCTTATGTCACAGTATCTCTTGATTTTGTAAAGTGTCTCCTCCGTTAAAGCTGTAAAGGCCACCTCACGGCCAACAGCGTAAACCATTAAAAAAAAAAAAGATTTTGTTTCTTGCTCTCGTATGAAGTTAGACAGAGAGAGCGAGCGAGCAAATTTGTGACAAAGGTCTTATCTTTACTTGCGTGCTAACCCTGCTGATGCTGTGTTCAGATAAAGCAGCCCGACCTGTCGATGGCGTGGCTGGCAGTATCCGAGGACGGCGTGACCGTGCTGGAGCTGGCGTCCATGGCGGTGGTTGGACGATACGCGCTCACATCCATCGGACTCTTCGGTGGACTGCAGGTACCTACCACATATCACGATGGCTTGGTCGTGTGGTTGTAGGTTCGATTCCCGTCATCTTCATGATATCGACATATTTACATACTTGAATTCGATACAGACACATACTAAAAACCGGCCAAGTGCGAGTCGGACTCGCGCACCAAGGGTTCCGTACCATTATCTATAAAACGAGCAAATAATTCACGTTTGTTGTGTGGGAGCCCCCTTCAATATTTATTTTATTCTGTTTTTTAGTATTTGTTGTTATACCGGCAACAGAAATACATCATCTGTGAAAATTTCAACTCTTTAACTATCACGGTTCATGAGATAAAGCCTGATGACAGACGGACGGACGGACGGACGGACAGCGAAGTCTTAGTAATAGGGTTCCCGTTTTACCCTTTGGCTACGGAACCCTAAATAACTAAAAAATACGGCTGATTTGACGTTTCGTTTCGACATATCTCGAATAGATGATGTCGATCTCACGAAAATTGCCCCGTTTATTAATTATTTATTTCAATATCAATTCATAAATTTTATGAATGGTATCTAGAATTTGACTAGTCTTATTGCTTCAAGGATGTTTGATGACCACTCTGGTCGTATACATGCTACGATTGATACAAGATGTCTTGAAAATTTAAGCCATAATCTTACTACAACGATTGCGTTAGTAGATACTTTGGCATAGAGTACATTTTCAATAGGAGTTGTGCATTCGCCTACCCCAAAATGTCGAAGCCTTATAATTGTTACTGTCTTTCTTTTTGTGGTTGTAATGTATAGGGAAATTTATTATATTTTTAGGATGTAAAAGCAGTGGTAGCCTCGCGGGCAAGAACGCCCGCCTTGAACGTAAGGGGTGCAAGTTCAAATCCCAGGCCCGCACCTCTGAGATAATTTTCAAGTGCGAATGTCATTTTCAACAATGATTACCACTTGCTGAACGGTGAAGGAAAACATCGTGAGGAAACCTGCACGTCTATAGAAAGTCGTGTGAAGTTCACCAACCCGCACTGGGCCAGCGTGGTAGACCATGGCCCAAATCTCCCTCGTATGGAGGGGGAATTTGCCCGGTATAATGGCAATAGGCTCGCCCCCTACTACATTGGGACCAAAATACATCGGCGTAGTGTGGGCGCACTACAGTGCACCTCTGCCTACCCCTTCGGGGAATACAGCCGTGATGATGATGTATTTTAGTATGTAATACGAAAATCCGTTAGAAGTATGGTCAGTGTATTTTTTAAAATTTATTTTCTTATTTTATAGGACGACCTTATGATGTTAATCGACGCGGACGATGCGACGAGTCCCGTGCACAAGATGCTGATCAGTCTCAACAAGCCTAGAGTGAGTATACTTGTTCTCCTGAACTTATAAAGAACTGTACACATACGCCCAACATTTTCAAATGTGATTCACATGTGGTAAAAATTTCCCATAGGACTCGATTTTGAAAAGTGGTGGCGAAATAAAATTTATTATCATGTCAGAATTTCGATATAATTTTTATAACATTCAGTTGTACACTCGATAGTCTTGCCAACGGAAAAATATTGTTTCGGACGTAAGATATCCTTACACGTCATATCGAGAGGTAAAATACTATTTGACAAACACTAAGCGACACTATTGGGCGATACATATTTGGAATTAGCGAATGTTTCTGCGTCGAAAGGTAAAGTAGGTAGGCTCTCCTGTAAAATTTAAAAAAAATGCACTTAAGTCAATAGCCTTTCATCCCTCTACTACTACTACTACAGCTCTTTTTAACGTCCCACTGCTGGGCACGGGCCTCCCCTCAATGCGAGGGGGATTCAGGCCATAGTCCACCACACTGGCCCAGTGCGGGTTGGTGAACTTCACACGCCTTTCTATAGACGTGCAGGTTTCCTCACGATGTTTTCCTTCACCGTTTCTTAGCAAGTGATAATCACGGATGAAAATGAGATTCGCACATGAAACCCAGTGGTGCGAGCCAGGGTTTGAACCTGCGCACTCGATTTCATCCCTCGATATAATTTAATTAATTAATTTTCCATGCATGTCAAAATAAACTGATCTATAATGTCCAGATGGCCGAGCTGACCCATCTGATAGCGGACTACAAGAACGCCCTGCTCCGTCCGGGCGGCGCCGGCACGCCGCTCATGAACTCTCTCACCAGGAACGGCAGCCACCGCTCGCTGCGCAAGCCCACCACCCTGCCCCACTCCTCCCCCTCCACCCTGCCCCACGCCCACCACCATCCCGCCCACTCCGCCCACGCCCACCACCACCACACCACCGGACATAATACGCTCAACTCTCACGCTACCACCATGACCCTTGGGTCCGATAGGAACGCGACCTTGACTCTCAGCTCGCACGCGTCGTCCTTCAACCACCACGCGGAAGCCAGGGTAGTCTCCCACGGCCAGCCGGACATCCTCAAGTCCACTCCGGATCATCATCGCAGTGAGAAGAAGCGGAGTCACACCCAGGACAGTGGGGTCGCGTGATCTCAAATGTGAAGTGTTTGTGACTATGTGTTGATACGAACTGTTGATTGATGAGTGTTTTGTAATGTTACGGTGGGGTTGCGACCGTTTTGGAATTGGAAGATTTTTAGCAAGACTCATGGAGAGGAATGAAGGTTAGATATTTTATTTTCTTTGATACAGTGTCTATGTCTATACCAGATACTCGGCGAATTTTGTAAAATCTATTTTTTTTTTTTAAATAACATATCGGTCGAGCCGTTTTTGAGCTTTAACGAGACTAACGAACAGCAATTGATTTTATATTACGAAATTATTACAAATGAAAAATTGATTTTGAGATACGAAACTGTGGAGACATAGATAAATGAAACAAGTAATATCAGAAAGGAAGATTTTACAAACATTTGACAGTAACATACGTACAATTTTGGGTGTGACTGAGTTCTATGTACATCAGTTAAATTTATGTCAAGAATGGCATGGCATGAATTCACACATTAAGGTATCTGTACTCTTTAATATTGTCGGATAATAGTTTATATGTTTCTTGTAACCTACGAACAAACTTGTATATCTGTAGTTGTATCATACCTATAGGTATGCGCCAAGACTAGACGTATGCCTCGGAATATCTTGATGTTGTCTCTTTCTCTCGTATGAAATTAGACAGAGGGCGAGCGAGAAAATCCGTGACAGAGGTCGTGTCTTGACATGTGTGCTAACACCAGTGCATAAACACTCGTAAATAATAGTTAAAAAATTAATTGTATGAAACGGTCGCATCGCCATTCGTGGATAGAAATTGGTCCAGATTATATCGAAGGTACACAGCATTCCACCAAATACATAGAACGGCGGCAATTAAGTAACGAAGTAAATAATATACCTCATATTTTGTAGCGAACGACTCGGCCTATTTAAATTGGCTTTTTTTTATAAATGATATCGGTATTTTAGGTTTTTTTTTCTTATTTCTTTTAATATAATGGTTGCTAATAGGTGTTTAGTGCGATTATATTTGCGGCTTATATTGTATACATCAATGTGAAACGACCCTTAAAGCTCCGGGCATACCAAAGCGTCGAGATACGAGCGTCTAACTTTTAGGCAATACCAAAATGGACTTTATTTGCTCATAGAAAAAGTTCATTCTTAAACAATTTTGACACGTTTGTGGCGTGCCGTTCACCACAGAAATACAATCTTTATGTGTATTCACACAGAGTTTATTTTGATATTGGCAAACGTTTTGACACGCGAATCTTGACGCCCCTGCTCGGGCTTAATTGAGCCCATATGATATTAGCATTTGAATAACACTTTTATAAAAACATTGATCGAACCGTATTGAGAACATAATGCCTTTTTTTATATACAGGATTGCTGTTAACTAAGTTTTTAGATGGTAAACGATGTCATGCGCGTATTCAACATCCCACTGTACCATATCAGTATCAATTATTGCTCTCTTGATAAGTCTATGAAAGTAATGGCAATACACTTAGTGTTCTTTATTTGGGCCCCAACAGAATTAGGGCCATCGGTGAGACGGATTCCGTTTACCATCTTAAAACTGACGGATTTCTGATGTCTTTGTATCGTTTTTTTTTATGTTACATTGGTGCTAATGTAATAGGCCAATAAAAGACAATTTTACTTACAAATATGCTATGGGCATAGTGTCTCATTGTCACTATGTGATAGTATGAATCTCATTGTTATCAAAGGGTAAAAGGCGAAGTGACTGATCAAAATGTTTTATGGTCGCAGTGTCTCAATTCAAGTGACTGTCCCCTGACTGATAAAGTTAAAAATTAATCCCTGATAAAGTTATGTGTTGTGTTCCCTGATAAAATTTAAGTGATAAGTCATAGTGACTCATTAAACTGTGCTATGGTCATAGTGTCTCAATTTAAGTGATAAGTCAAAGTGACTTATTAAAATGTTCTATGGTCATAGTGTCTCAATTTAAGTGATAAGTCATAGTGACTCATTAAACTGTGCTATGGTCATAGTGTCTCAATTTAAGTGATAAGTCATAGTGACTTATTAAAATGTTCTATGGTCATAGTGTCTCAATTTAAGTGATAAGTCATAGTGACTCATTAAACTGTGCTATGGTCATAGTGTCTCAATTTAAGTGATAAGTCATAGTGACTTATTAAAATGTTCTATGGTCATAGTGTCTCAATTTAAGTGATAAGTCATAGTGACTCATTAAAATGTGCTATGGTCATAGTGTCTCAATTTAAGTGATAAGTCATTGTGACTTATTAAAATGTTCTATGGTCATAGTGTCTCAATTTAAGTGATAAGTCATAGTGACTCATTAAACTGTGCTATGGTCATAGTGTCTCAATTTAAGTGATAAGTCATAGTGACTCATTAAACTGTGCTATGGTCATAGTGTCTCAATTTAAGTGATAAGTCATAGTGACTCATTAAACTGTGCTATGGTCATAGTGTCTCAATTTAAGTGACAAGTCATTGTGACTTATTAAAATGTTCTATGGTCATAGTGTCTCAATTTAAGTGATAAGTCATAGTGACTCATTAAACTGTGCTATGGTCATAGTGTCTCAATTTAAGTGACAAGTCATTGTGACTTATTAAAATGTTCTATGGTCATAGTGTCTCAATTTAAGTGATAAGTCATAGTGACTCATTAAACTGTGCTATGGTCATAGTGTCTCAATTTAAGTGACAAGTCATTGTGACTTATTAAAATGTGTTATGGTCATAGTGTCTTAATTTAAGTGATAAGTCATAGTGACTCATTACAATGTGCTATGGTCATAGTATTCTCAAGGTGATAGTGTGAATCTCATTGTTATCGACGGTTTTAAAAGGCGAAGTGTCTCAAGCGCTATATTGGGAGATATTGGGTTATATATATCGTTGGAATCAGCTGTCTTTAAAGGACGGATCCTTTGAGGTGGGTTTCGTGCAGCGTTGCCGAAATAGCGCTTGAGTTAATTCGCCTGATGACCATCGAAATAATATTCGTTGTCTAACTATACAGACATCTTTAACGAGTGATAAAAGCTCATGGACTGATAACATAAGACCTTCAACGAATATATTTGTATAGGATCTGTGGAGCTTGCATAATATATTTGTAGTTCATACAGACTTGACTAGTGATAGTAACCAGTTGGGTGATGAAAGTCACTAATGGGTTAAAAGTCCACCCACTCGCATACTACGTGTGGACTTCTATCTCTGGAGACTCGATTGAACCTGCACCTTAGCTTGACCGTGTAGACATAAGTTTTATCTCTTTCAACTGACAGATTTGTCGAAAATCACGTCACTTCGAGCTTTTTGTACTGGACATGACTCGGTGTGATGTCATTTTCTCGACGAATCTTGATAGTTAAAAGTGATGAAACTTATGTCTACACGGTCATGCTAAGCGTACTAATCAATCAGTTCCAACTACGAAGGGCGATACGTAGATTAGAATCCATTCTTTTATAAAACAAAAAATAATAATCTGGATCTCTACCACCCATGCGGAATGCATTTCCTATGGATAAGAATGGACAAGAAACTCCATGGTTATCTTTTCCAAAAGGATTAATGTAGCTTAAATTTTTGTTAAATTTACCTGTTACAATATAATAAAATGTCGGACAGTTAATGGGAAGCGAAATACAATTTAATTGATATCACTCAAAGTTTGTAGATAGATTCGATCGAACATCACAAAGACATAATACTTCATTTATTTTAACGATTTATAGTTGTTTAATTCCGCCTATTTTTAAATCTGAAATAAAGGTGAATCTTAATTTTATTAATTTAAATAGTTACGGGGCTTTAACATTTTGTTGCAGGTTCTATTTATGGTGTTATTCTATGTATTCTGCGACTGTAAAATAAATGAATGTAAAAATACAATTCGGAGTAAGTTATTTATTTTTATAAATGTAATAAGTACGTATCGGTACATTTCGTGGGCATTTTAAATTATAGATAACACTCTAATTAATCATTTTAATTGTATAACGTCTATATGTTAAATAAAATATGTGAGCAGTGGTAGCCGAGTGGTCGAACGCACGATTTGCAATCAAAGTGCGCAGGTTCTATCCCCGGCTCGCACCTCTGGGTTCCATGTGCGAATCTCATTTTCATCTGAGATTATCACTAGCTAAGAAACGGTGACGGAAAACATCGTGAGGAAACCTGTGTGCCCGGTATAATGGCAATAGGCTCGCCCCCTATTACATTGGGACCAAAATACATCGGCGAAGTGTGGGCGCACTGCAGTGCACCTCTGCCTACCCCTTCGGGGAATACAGGCGTGATGATGATGTATGTATGATGTATGTTAAATAAATAAGATCCTAATTAGTATATTTTGTCCTATTGATGTTTTTAAAGTTTTCTAATTGACAAGAAAACTTTTGTAAAACACACACACACATAGACCAATATTAGTAGGTCATTAAAATGTATCCTACCAAATTTCATGATAATTTAACCAAATATTTTTTATGTTAACATCTTATATGGATGAAGCTCTGGGCACACTCGGGCGTATGACGCGCGCAACAATTTTTTTTCCAATACCAAAACAAATTAACAGAAGTTTTTATAAAATTGTTAAGATCCGTATCCGAACGGATCTTGACACCAAATATCCGTATCCAGATCCGTATCCGCGGATATACATTTGTAACGATCCGGCACATCACTAACTGACACAGAGTCTGTTTTGGTATTGGAAAATATTTTGTTGACCCCCGGTGCGCAGAGGGCTTTATTACCTACATCTTATTTATGGGCGGGCCAATTGTAAACAAACGCGGTAACTAAATACCAGGTACTTTCATAAATCATAATTCATAGACAGTTAAGTAAGGACGTAAAAACTAAATGAAATTGTTGGCCAATTCGCTGAAGAGGACAATATATCCGTAAATAAACTTATAATAGCAATAAGTGACAGAAATATTGACATTGCTTTAAAAAAAGTCTGTCACTAGGCCTCAGTCTGACGTACGCGATTATAGACCTTATGTCCAACGATAGTACTGAATGTCGCATAATATCTTGTAGTATATACTTAATAAAGGCTACAGTCGCGTGTCCTATTGTCAGCTAATTAGTGAATAGTAATTTAGAACTAAATTCGACTGCACTTTTTGCCTAACACTTAATTGTTGTTATAAATATTTATATATAGAGTATAATGTACCTATGTTTTACATTAGCACCGATGGGATTATAATTTATATTTTTTTTATTTAAATACGATTAGTTTGTGTTCGAAGTAATTTATTTTCTAAGTATTTATTGTTTTTACAATTGATTGTTTGTTTTTCTTTTAAACAGAATTTTCATTTATTTGCAAAGGCCTAACTCGTATAATATCTGTGAGCCTATGATTAGATGATTTTTAATTTTGTATGTATTTAACTAGGTGATTTTTGTTTGACGATGCGAGAATAAACTGTATTACCGAAGTTTTTGTATTTTAATAACACCTTGCAGACTTAACTACAATTGGGTGATAACTAGTTATAATTTAGTGAAAATTAACAAGTAACGGTGACAAATTGTAAATAGTCAAAACATGGGTGATAAGTCAAATATGGATGTCACACGGTCAGTCGCATTAGGGTGATGAATAGTATAATTTGGGTGATAAATCATCAAAAAAGTGTGTTCGTGATTAAATCGGGTAAAAAAGTATACAGTAGTAACATTGGGTGGTGATGTGACGGAAACAAAGTCAATAATTAAATCCTTAGTTTCATTCAGTATGTACGTATTTATTACCATGTAAAACCTATGATGTAATCAAGAATTCTTTAGTTTTCACATCCAATGCCTTCAAAATGGACTCAGTGTCGTATGGGATTTCTGTAAACAATCACATAAATATTAGCAGCAGGGTAATTACGTAATAAAATTTCAAACAAGTTTCAATCACCTTCTGTCAAAATGTATTGAAAATCCACCGTGTTGTTTGGTTCCTATCGAAAATGTATGGCAATAAGAGTTATATAGTAGCCTAGCAGGTGCCTACTTACAGCCAACTAAAAGCAAATTACTAATCACTATTTTATATTCCACAAAATTATCAAGTGCCTGGAGTCAAAGAAACCTGCTAAAATTCAAGTCTACTCTCAATTGCTCACATAAACAAATATCACTAAATTTATAGCAATTTTTACTTTAAAAATCATTTACAATCGCATTATGAGTAGAAAGTGTTGCTTATGTAAATAGACCAAAAAGTTATTTAATTTTTTTAACTTACGTACCTATGTGGATCCATTCTTTGCTGTCATATCCGGAGTCCTTCCTGGACTCCATGATGCATTGCCGCAACGCGTGCGTCACGCCGTGTGCGGTGCAGATTCCCATCTCACCGCATGCTATTTGATACATGACGTCAACGTGTTATTTATGATGTAAATAAGGATAAGACATAACTCTTTTATTGTTCTTAATATGGAAAACAAATGACACAAATGTTGAATGAAAGTTACAATGGGCAGTTTTATCCATGGCAAGTTTCGAATTAGTCGCTTACTCCATAATTTAATATCGGATCCGTAACTAATCACGGTTAATATCCGATAAGTGGAAACCACCTGAATGGTTGTATACTCAAGGCTATATTGTTTGCGTTTTGGGTTACAAGTAGTTATCGGAGCACACCTCACCCAAATTAAAGTTACTGAACTGTTAATATTCTGAGACTACACCAAATATGGAAAAAAATGACTAACACATTGCTGTATGTTCACAATTATGCAATGATCGCTCGGCCCTTAGTACTTATGACATTTGGAAGTAGGTAGGTAGTAGCTCACGTTGCCGCTAGGGGTGCTGGTGGCAAGTATTTGGAAATATACTTATTAGGTTAGTAATAGGTAGGTATACTCACTTTTAGAACCGAGGACCCCATTGGGGTTCTTGTGGTTGTATCTTAGTTTGACGTTGAACTCCACCGGCGTGTCCAGACAGAGCGGCACGTGGTACTTGAGCGATCGGTTTGTCAGCAGCCTTCCGGTGGTTTTGTCGTACACTAGCTTCTCGCACGTGAAGTAGCCAATACCTTGAATATACGCACCTTCCACCTGAATATTTATATAAAAATTGATAATACATCGATATTATTCGTTCTCAAAGAATTTACAAACCGATGCTGACATTGAAATGGAAATCCCTGGTACTTTCGATACTGACAGAATATCAATTTACCGAATTAATGGAATAGTTGACTGAATTTAAGGGACGACTGACCAAATTTAGGAAATCGCTGTGCCAAATTAAGGGACAGTTGATTGAAATTAGAGGCCTGACTGAAACTAAGATTCACTTGATGGAATTTAGGGGACTGTTGACCAAAATTTAGGCGACTGGGCTGCATTTATGGGACAGTTGACAGAATTTAGGGGACTGTTGACCAAATTTAGGCGATTGTAGACCGCATTAGGGGACAGTTGACCAAATTTAGGGTACATTTTACTTTTATCCAGTTCAAGGTAAGAAATTCACCTGTCCAATATCCAAGATGGGATTAGCACTAACGCCGACATCCTCCAATATATCCGTCCTCTCTATCTGGAACCTGCCAGTCAACACGTCCAGTTTCGTCTCAACAATCGCCACCGCAAACGCATTATACCCTTTCAAATTCTCATCCGTATCGGCCATCATGTACAGAGATGTCAAATCAATTTGACTGTTCCCAGCATCCTGAATTATCTCCTTCCACGTCGCTGTTGGTTTCGTGCGCCTTAATGGAGTCAACCTTTCCTTAAGGATCTCACAAGCTTTGAGTACAGCATAGCAGACGCTCTCGCTACCAATACTAGCCCCGGTGAACACATCATTCGAAGCCACGAAGGAATAATGTGGTACCACGGTCACGTATTCCAAAGGCACGCCCAACGCGTACGCGCAAACCTGAGCTGCTTTAGTATTAATGCCTTGCCCCATTTCAATACCGCCTGTAGATATCGTAACTGTCCCATCTATCCTGTAAATGCTGACCAGAGCGGCATAATTCCCGTAAAATACTACCGGGAAACTCATGACGCTGATTTTGATGGCTTTCTTCATCCACCTATTGACTTTATTGAAGTTTTCTATCTCTTGCGCTCGCGCATCGTAATTAGCATCTTTTTTTAATTCTTCGATGAGTTCCGGGAGGTCGTTGTCATCTGTTCTCATGTTCGCTAGCCGCACTTCTGTGGGGTCCTTTTGTAGGGTGTACGCTATGTGTTCCATTATGTTTTCTATGCTCGCGATGCCCTCTGATGTACCTGGATATAATAAGTTTAACGAGATCATTCACTTGGATATCTGTTTATTGATGTTTAAACACGTTATTCTCAGGATATTCTTAACTACTGTTAGATGTTAGTATAGGCTTCCTGATCTTTAGAATGAGCTTCTGTGAGTCACTCTTCAAGTTTACATATCGCTGGAGGGCATTTCGACAAAATTACGTTTGTTTATTTTGGAATTCACACAAAAACTCGTCGAAGAATGGTTTGAGAGGGTGCAATATTTAGTAAGGTACTGCTGTAATTGTATCTTTGTCGAAAATGGCAAGCGTAATCCAAACATTACCAGAAGATTCCTAATTGACCAAGCTGAAAACGATTCTAGTATTCGAAATTGTACAACCAACCTGGTGCTCTTGCGAAGGAGTTGGATGGCAGGTCAGTGAGCACATTAGCTGCCTTCATGGACCAGGTCTCCGTGTTGTAGCAGTTGGAGAAACCTCCGGTCAAGAAGTCCGCAATGCTCTCATTGGCTGAGCACCCCTTGTCTTCCACTATCGTCGCGTTGAGATATTGGATTTTACCATTGCCGTCAACTCCTACCTACAATAATAACAATAGTTCAACTCGAATCAAAAGGCAATACTAAATTCTTAACAATATAATTGAAAATGGGCTAAATTGTCATTAAAATATAAATGATGTGAAGTCAGAAATTTTGCATAGTTTTAAATAAGGGTTTTGTAGTTTTTCTTAAAACTTATCGCAACACAGCTGTTACTATTCAAATTTGATATCACAAAGTTACTTTAGATAGCGATATCATAAAGTTATTTTATAACGAATAGTTGGAGGTTTATGTATTATTAATCTGATTGTACATATCGAGGGGTGAAAGCCTATTTGACTGAAGTGACACTTTGGGCGATATTGACTTATATACATATTTGGAATCAGCATTTTTTTCTGCGTCGAATGAGTACCTATGCTCTCCTGTAAAGTTAACAAAATTTCACTTATACCGCACAAAAATAATTTCTTTGTTACAGTAACTTAACTACATAACTTAAATGGTCTTACCTCATAATCACATTGGCCACGCATTCTCTTTCCTATTGCCGAGAGGTTGGTCTGCAACGGAAGTATGAAGCGACATGGCACGTCCAGCTTCTTGGCGACGAGCGCGCACGCGGCGGCAACTTGCACGTTGCGACTGATCTTGCCGCCGAACGCACCCCCCACCCGGCGGACTCGGACCATCACCCTTAAATCCAAGCATTGATACAATGGCCTTTTCACTACCTCTTAAAGTATTCTTGTTTCAATAGTAACTGTGAATTTTTGTCAGATTTTGCACTTAGTTTAAAACTGGAAGTTATATAAACCTTGAAATAAAACTATTTTAACGCGTTTATTTACTATTTTATTTTCCCGACGTATGGTCACGGGGGGACTGAGGGGGATGGTTGCTGTAAAGCAGCCGAAACGTCGGCAAAATAAATAAACGCGATAAAATCCGTAAAAAAGTTTTATTTCAATGTATAGTATTCGCGTAAATATAAGAAAACAATAATATAAACCTCTTAAAAAGTAGGTAGGTAGGTAGTTATTAAACTGTCAAAAAATCTAACTAACAATACCTAATGTTAAAGGCATTCATAAGCCATAATAATCAAATTCGTTAGCATTTTTTTATAATGTGTATTTATTAAATTGAATCCTTGTCATTCTTGACATTGTCAGAATACCCTCTAATAGTAGGTGCCGGCATTAATGATCATATTCTACTAAAATTCATTCCATTTCGTAAAAAACTGTACTGCTTAAAAAGACAATTTACGAGGGTAGTTTCCACCAACGTCTCCTCAAAAATATTACAATACATTAGCGAAACGCGGCATTTCATTCGAAGTCTAACATGAAACCAAGATAATTAAAGCACTTATATCTTACTCAGACTCTCGCATCAACATACTCCTGGCGATAGCTATCTGCGTCAGGTCCATCCATTGCGTAGAGTCAAACACCTCCAAGATTGTATCAATCGGCCTCACCAAGCAAGTTATAGGCTCCAAATAATAATGATACTGTGATTCCACTTCGTATACTCCTTTAATTATCGTCTGTGTATCAGTGCCTTTAGTCGTAGGTGCTATATTCGCATCAGCTGCTATGTATCTTTTGCTATCTTTTTTAGCGGCATCAATAGACAACACCGGAGCGGCGCTGCTTTCATTTTTATATGTTACTTTGACTTTTTTTGAGGCCCTTGCGGCCTGTTCTTGAGTTTTGGCCACTATAATCGCTATGGGTTGTCCGTAGAACTTAATATTATGTGTGGCGAGGATCTCCTCATCGTCGGTTTGAAGCTGGACTCCAGGGTAAGTGAAGGAATTAACGCCAGGAATGTCATCCGCTGTTAATAATGCTACCACACCCTCTAGAGCCTGAAAATGAAGAAACATTATGAAGTTGTTTTCTTTTTCGCACTATTTTAGCTACACGTACATAGATAAGTCTGCCCGAAATATAGAAACCACTTAATGTAATTTTTAAGTACAAACATATTGTACAATGTAATGGTCATTACTGTTTATTAATTAGAAGTGTCTATACCTAAGTGGAGTACGCCCACACTTCGCCGATGTGTTTTGAACCCAATGTAACAGGGGGCGAGCCCATTACCATTATACCGGGCACGTTCCCCCTCAATGCGAGGGAGATTTGAGCCATTGACCACCACACCGTCCCAGTTCGGGTTGGTGAACTTCACACGCCTTTCTATAGACGTGCAGGTTTAATAGTAGGTAAAATACCTAATTGCGAAAACTCTTTTGACAAAATAATGAGATCATTATTCACCAGGTGTTACGCAGTTACTTATCAACGCAACGTAGGCAACAAAAACACACGAAATAAAATTTTCAGCAAATAATTATATACAACTCATGTATATTATGGTAATAATATATACCTATGTATATTATGGTAATAATATATACCTATCTTATGAAAACTGAATTAATGAAACGTGATCAAATAAAACTAAGTAGGTACCTAGCAAATACATTTTATGGACGCCATTACCAAAATTTAATGTCTACAGTTGTTTGCGCAGCTGCCGATGTCAATAACAAAAACTAAAATAGTTAATTACTTACTTACGTTATTTTTTTAATAAAAGATAAATTTCATTTTCATGATTTTTTCATGATTACCATTTGCTGAACGGTGATGGAAAACATCGTGAGGAAACCTGCATGTCTATAGAAAGGCGTGTGAAGTTCGCTAACCCGCACTGGGCCAGCGTGGTGGACGATGGCCCAAATCTTCCTCATATTGAAAACGAATGTGCCCGGTATAATGGCAATAGGCTCGCCCCTTATTACAGCCTCCCCTTTAGGAAAAAATAACCTGGTTTTATTTTTTGCTTGTAGCAGCCAAATATTTTTCCAAAATAAAAGTAGCCTCATAATCGGTTCTACCGTTTGCGAGTTCACCTCGAACAGACAGACAAAGAATAAAAAATGCGTTTTCGTTATATCTAGCGTGTATACTATCACAGCGAGGGGTTTCAGCTATTTGACTAAAGCGACACTTTTGGGCGATATCGACTTATATATATATATATATATATATATATATATATATATATATATATATATATATATACATATTTGGAATCAGCAATTCTTTCTGCGTCGATTGAGTGTGCTCTCCTATAAAGTTAAAAAATGTGGCTTGAGTCTTTTACCCCTCCACATGCATTTAGTAAATAAACAGTTATTTTAAGATCACAAACAGACACTTCTATTTTATTTATATGTATAGAAAACATACCTTAGCGGCTTCGATATCAATAGTGTCCACTTCCCCACTATACACTGTGGATAAAACAAAAGCGCCGAAGACCTCCCTTGGCAACGGAGGGATATCATTCACGTATTGAGCCTCCCCGGAGGCTTGTATCGCCGCTTCTAGCTTCTGTACCGGCTGGTTCAAAGGGTATAGGGTTTTGTCAGTTTGATAGTCCTGTTTGCTTGACGACACCGGCCGCTGGAGCAGATTTGCACCCGACGTATACTTGGAGAGAGCTGTGCCCGTTGGGCTGATATTGAGAACGAACTGTTAAACCGAACAAATAAAAGCGTATGTATTATGCAAGAGAGCTTTTGCAGGTATGTGATACAACATTATTCTTTCTTGAATAGATACCGAAAGAGTAGTAGAGAAACTACTTGTATTGTTATGTAATCTTCTTGCATAATGCATGATTATCGTCTTGCATTATGTCAAATTTGTTGCATCATTATGCCAGATTTATACAGTAATATGCAAGACTTCTACGATATTATGGAAGATTTCAACTACATTATGTAAGACTTCTAGAATATTATGGAATATTCGCTGCTCAATAAAGCAAGATCCTATAATGTACCTATAAATTGGATTATAATTTTATATTTAACATTTTGGAATTGGTTTAGCTAAGTTTAGTTTCGTAACGAAATCCTTAACAATGGTACCGATTCCATTGGCATCAAATTACGTTTGGACTAAATTTGAGAGCATTAAAATATTGTCTCGCATTACAGCCGTGAGAAGGGCGGCGATACATTTAGTTTAGTTTAGTGTCATCAAAATCAACAATATCTATAAGAGTTGGTTCAATCATTATTCTGAAATATTTTGCGTTTTACCTAACTGTTCGTACCTTATAAAATAGTCCAAGAGCCAGCTTCTTTCTGCTCTCAATTGATGGTTCCCCTTCAATCTCAACAGGTACAAGCTCTTTACTCAACACTTCCACAGCACCTTGAAGCCATTGATCCTTGAAGATGCACTTATCAATCACATAAGCCTCTGTCGCTGACGCGTGAACGAAGTTCGGGGATATGTTCCCGAACGTAAATGAGGCGTCCTCAACTACCTTAGATTTGCTCAACTTGACGAGAAACGCTGCGTTTACTATTGCCAACGCGTTCTGGTTGCGCGGCATAATCTGTTACAATAAATAGGATATACACGTTGTATCAGAAGTCCGAAATAATAATGACGTAAACATATGGTAGCTGATATGTAGATGCTTAGTGAAGGCAGACCATACCTAACTATGATCATTTCTGGGTTACAGACTATTGACTATTTGTCACAAGTATCGCGTTCTGGGCTTAGGGCACACTATTTAATTATGTATAGGTACTACATCTACGTAGGGCGATTATTAATATATAAAAAACAGATGTTGAAAACTCTGCAAAGGTTAAAATAAAAATAAATAAATAATTAATATAAATTATAAATTTTATTTTAATGTTATAAAACCTTAAAAATTAAGATAAATTAGAAGACTTGTATTTCGTTGAATATTATAAGTAGGTAATTCTACAATCGTTAGGTAAGTTACAGTGTGAAAAAACACCTGTTTCAACATAATTATTAATACGACATGTGACTTGGATTAAGGCCTGAACATACTGGCACGGACAGAGTCATGTGACTTCTTTTAAAAAAATTACCCACTGTATGCCATGGCATAGCAGTGGTAGCAGAGTGGTCGAACGCACGCTTTGCAATCAAAGTGCGCAGGTTCTATCCCCGGCTCGCACCTATGGGTTCCATGTGCGAATCTCATTTTCATCTGAGATTATCACTTGCTAAGAAACGGTGACGGAAAACATCGTGAGGAAACCTGTGTGCCCGGTATAATGGCAATAGGCTCGCCCCCTATTACATTGGGACCAAAATACATCGGAGAAGTGTGGGCGCACTGCAGTGCACCTCTGCCTACCCCTTTGGGGAATACAGGCGTGATGATGTATTTGTATTTTTACCCACTGTATGCCAATATCCTACTGTTTGTAACAAAAAAATAAACCGGCCAAGTGCGAGTTGGACTCGCGCACGAAGAGTTCCGTACCATATCGATAAAAACGAGCAAAAATATCTCGTTTGTTGTATGGGAGCCCCCTTAAATATTTATTTTATTATGTTTTTTAGTATTTGTTGTTATAGCGGCAACAGAAATACATAATCTGTGAAAATTTCAACTGTCCATCTATCACGGTTCATGAGATACAGCCTGGTGACAGACGGACGGACGGACGGACGGACGGACGGACGGACGGACGGACAGCGAAGTCTCAGTAATAGGGTTCCCGTTTTACCCTTTGGGTACGGAACCCTAATAAACGGTCAAATTAAGAACCTCCTTCTTTTGGAAGTCGGTTAAAAAGGTTGGTAAGGTCGTAGATAATTCTTTTAGTGATAAGGCCGCCCATTGCTACACTTAATTTTCTTTATCGTATAAATATGTAGGTACTAACTAGGCCAGAAATGGCCCAGGATCTGGACTAGTGGCGGGAGAGAGGGGAGGCCTTTGCCCAGGAGTGGGACGCGAATTAGGCTAAAAACAATATATAGTTATTAAGAGGTGGAACAATAAAGAGTTATCAATTTATGAAAAGCCACGCGACAACGCGCATAATTTTACAGGCGTGATCGATGGCATGTCAATGAAAAATGTGCAAACGCTACGAGTTAATACAGTACGTTTGGGTATTGGCAAAAATTGGTGGTTCAAGGCTTTATTATGTAAATTAATATTTACCTTGTAACTTCTGAACACATGTGAACTGCTCATCGGAGGCAACTTAACATTCACCATGACACACCCTGTCATATCGAATTTAATAAATTCGGTGATGGCGAGAGATATCGTTCTACCGTTCCGGGTACCTAGAATAATAAATAATAAATAATAAATATCGCCAGACAACACGTCATACTCACTAAGCAAAGCTGGACGGGGGCGATCACAGTTACATCCAGACCAGGACGTCCCCCTTATACTCTTGTCAAGGATTTCCTATGACGTCATTTTTTAAGGCATGAAAACAACATCTTACAAGCTTTATATTAACTTGCAATGTATGTCCGGGTGGAATCTTGCAACTGAATTTTAAATCAGTTATCTTTAACCGATTGCGCTGAAAGGTATACACGCTTATTTTGGATGACAATGCATGCCTAGCTATGTGACGTCATTCTAACTCCAATATGGCGGATCATCCAAGTTGGTGGAATAGTTTTTTTTCTGCACTACCACAGTATGGGTATCAAATGAAAGGGCTTGCTGAGGAGAACACGAAAACTTTTTACAATTATATAAATGGTAGCTAGAATATGACTAAATTAATGGCTTCAAGATAACAATATCTAATGTCTACAGTGGTAATATTTTAGCTACAATTGATAAAAGATTTAGTTTTCATGCTTTCATTATAAGGTCATAGCAACTCCGCAACGATAGTGTTATAAGGCTTAGGGCCAAGGGAAAATTTTGAAAAGGCCATTTTCAAAATTTGCCGCTGACGAGGATCATACTCGCAACCTCCCGGTGCAATGAGCCGAGGGAATTCATCAAGTTGATGAATTCCCTGAGGGCGCTGATTTCAATGAGAACTAAAGTTATCGACATAGCTCAACGGATTAGCAAACTGAAGTGGCAGTGGGCCGGTCATATCTGCCGCAGGACTGATAACCGTTGGGGTAGACGTGTCCTAGAGTGGAGACCGCGAATCGGCAAACGTAGCGTAGGACGCCCTGTGACCAGGTGGAGCGACGACATACGTAAAGCGGTGGGCAGTGGTTGGAGAAGAAGAGCCGAAGATCGGGCTCAGTGGCGCATCTTGGGAGAGGCCTACGTCCAGCAGTGGACTAACACCGGCTGATGATGAGGGTGTATCAGAAGCCCAAAATAATGCTTTGGGTACATATACTGTAGCTCATATGTGGATGCTTAGTGAAGACAGTTTTTGTACTTAAATATCATCTTTTCCGAGTTATAGACCTTTGAATATTTGACACAGGTATAGTGTTCTGGGCTTTGGGTACATCCATAACCTTATTCAGCAGTTCAAACTACACTTAGGTATGAGGGCCGGCTACCAATACTCATGTAGCGACATCTATCTCGCCACATACGAACTAAATCCGCATCGCGATATTAAAGCGATCCGAGCGATTGCACATATATACAAGAACCAGACAACAACCGTCGGGCAGTAGCCCACCAGACACAACACCCGTCTGGTCGGAGGATCCTCCATTTACCGCCCAAACTGGTGACCCCGAGCATGAACGTCAGCGCAGCCTTCGCAAAGCTACCTCATCGTGACGTCATCATCGCTTCTTCAAGCTTCCGAGCAGCGAGTCATACAGCCAGCCACCATCCGCGGCTAGGGTATCCTGACCACCAGCATGCAGCATCACCCCGACTCACTGGGGCATCACCGCAGACAGTTCCGACATACCGTGAACTATGCGGCATCTGGTTCCGACTCACTGGAATATTCCACTGGCCTGGCAAGCATCACAAGATGTATGGACGAATCAACCTGCTAGCGACCTCCGGTCTCGGAGGGGAGTGATGTAGCGACATCTATCTCGCCACATACGAACTAAATCCGCATCGCGATATTAAAGCGATCCGAGCGATTGCACATATATACAAGAACCCGACAACAACCGTCGGGCAGTAGCCCACCAGACACAACACCCGTCTGGTCGGAGGATCCTCCATTTACCGCCCAAACTCACAAAACAGGATACACAATTTTTA
The DNA here is from genome assembly GCA_914767695.1 of Ptilodon capucinus. Taxonomy (NCBI): domain Eukaryota; kingdom Metazoa; phylum Arthropoda; class Insecta; order Lepidoptera; family Notodontidae; genus Ptilodon; species Ptilodon capucinus. The sequence continues at coordinate 9,503,603 of OU611821.1, forward strand.
CATAGGACTCGAGATATTAAGAGTTATAGAAATTGACGTTGACAAAAAAGTTGGAAAAACATGGTCGTATTTCGATCAAATTTTTAAATCAGTTGTATACCCGATACTGATGCAAACGTCAAAGTATTATTTCAGACTTCTGAAACATTATGTATATTGTGCCTTATGCACTAGAACTTACGGATAGTAATAGTTGCTCCAACACAGGCAAATAGCAAGTAGAGATCGGACTGGTAAGTCGGTACTGCCCGTCTGTACATCAAGTTACCGGCTATGGAACCGATCTGGAATAACAAGACATTCATTTCGACTATATTATACACAAACTGCTATCAAACTACATATCAGCAGTTGTAGCATGAGCGCCAAGACTATACGTATGTCACGGAATATAAGGCTATTTCTTTCTTTCGTATGAAATTAGACAGCGAGCGAGCGACCAACTCCGTGACAAAGGTGCGTGAAAACATGCGTGCTAACCTCACAGTTATACAGATATTGCCATCTTGCTCAGACATTACGGTTTTATGAAGGACGGCGATACAATTTTCATAGATCTGTATGCCCAGTCGCGTGCAGGTTATGCTATGCTACCATCTGATGGTCAAAAGGCTTTATGACTAATTTGATAACTCAAATTAGCCATAAAGGCACATATCAATCTTTAACTTTCACGTCACGTAAACATAACTGTTTACGATTTTCTCTATCGGCCAGTCTTGGTTTTATTTTTCTAACATAATAGTTATCAAGATACGTGGAGACAATTATCTATGTCTTCACAATTTCAAAAGTCATACTTTCAGCATATTGGATTTTCTCAGTCGAGGACGGGCTTCGATCCGATAACACAATAGCATACATAAGAATACCATCCGCGCTAATCGGGTAAAGATAATGTGACCTGACAATTTATAAGTGCCCCCGTAGGCCTATACGGCTTTGACTCACCTCTCTAACTGGTATATGGGCTACTAGTTTCAAATGTTTGACGAACTCCGCCAGGTAGGCAAAGTCGCCGTTGGTCGAGGATGTCTCCGTGAATATCCTGATGCAGTTCTCGAGGGACACGTTGGCGCCGAGGACCAGGTTCTGATCAAACTCGTAACATTTGAGTGAAGTCACACCACTAATGTCGATAATGATGTTAGGGTACTCGAAGTCTTCGACAATACCTGAAGGAAAATAAGATAGATATAGTTTGACCGTAACCGGTGTGCCGCGCCTTAGGAAGGTGCGGCGAGGCGGGACAAGCTAAGGAAAGCGACTGACAAGGGATGGACTGAAAGGAAGGAAAGAGACTGACAAGGGAAGGACTGAAGGAAAGGAAAAATATTGCAAAGGGAAGTACTGAAGGGAAGGAAAGACACCGACAAGGGAAGGACTGAAGGGAAGGGCTGAAGTGAAGGAAAGGGACTGACAGAATAGAACCGCCTGCGTTGCCCTCCTCCCCTCTCCGTCTCGCCGCTCTCATATCTATGGTTTCCGTCGTTTCAATTATATCCAAAACTAGCTGTGCCCGCGACTTCGCCCGCGTGGACTTTAGTGAGAATACCCGGAAATATGGGTATTATGTTTTTCCCGCGGAACCCTAATGCTTTTTCTAAAATTAAAGTAGCCTAAGTTACGCCTTGGAACGTCAGCTATCTGCCAGCGAAAGTCCCATTGAAATCGGTTCAGCCGTTTAGAAGTTTACCTCAAACAAACAGACAGACAGACAGACAGACAAAATTTTTAAAATTGCGTTTTCGTTATAGGTATCGTATATACTTTCACACGCATTTGGTAAAAAAGTGTTATTTTGATGTTACAAACAGACACTTCAATTTTATTTATTTGTATAGATCACATGAAAATAAATTTATGATTTTATGATGAGTATATTTATGTAGATTAGCGATATATTTTATGTTTAAAAACATTGTTTTTAAACAACACAAAATTATCTACCTCTAAGTGAGCCTTATCAATGTAGGAATTGTAGGCATGAGACATTTGAATAACTTATCACCAAAGTAACAAGTATGTTATCCAAGTGCTATTAAAGAAAAGGTATTTATTGATTCAATTATCAAGTCATAAAAAAATCAATTGAATAATTATTTGTCGACCTATTTCAGTCTAAGCAATGTGAGTACACTGAATACACTGGAAATAGAGTTTTTTTTTTAATATGGCTCCATCGACTTGCGATGATTTTGCCACCGACAAGATTGATTTCCCTTTTAAATTTAAAATATACAAATACAAATACAAAAAAACGGAAAATGTAATGTTTCCGTTGAAGAGCGAATATACTTGACTTTTTTTATTATAGTCAATAACAGGTAGATACTTGGTAGATATATAAAGATTGACGAATTTGATGACATTTCCTTGAAAAATGTGCTTTTTCTAAGGGTTGATACAGTTCATTTCTGTATTGGCAAAAAAGTGGTCACATGCCTTTTGACGCGCCTGTGTGAACTGTAATTTGAGATTTGTCGAGAAAATGACGTCACACTACGCCATGTCCAGGACATAAAGCTCGAAATGACGTCATTTTCTCGATAAATTTGACAGTTGAAACATAAAACTTGTGTCTACGCAGTCATGTTAAGCCTACAGGGCCCAGATTTTCGTCCGATCGAGATTCATCTCTATTCGAGATATCTCGAAAAAAATACATACGATTTGACGTTTCGTTTCGAGATATCTCGAATAGAGATGAATCTCGATCACACGAAAATCGGGGCCCTGGACTAAATGCTCGAACAAAATATCTACTGTGACCCATATATTCCTTAAAACTGTTGATAATATTATAGGTACTCTTGGGCGCTTACACCTATTTGTTTACTAGTTGTAAGAACCTTAGTAGATACCTATAGAAAATGATCTGACCTTTCCCAGTATTTCCATCACAAAGCATATACGAGTCGACGCCGTGTTCATTGAAAATATCGAAGATTTCAGACTCTTTGTAAACCTTGAAGAATTTAGATTTCCCGAAGTTCAGGCATATCGTGTTGGTAGGTTTTGCATCAGCAGCTTCCACCAGACTCCAGTCGCTGCAGTAGCTCTTCTCAGAGCATTTCCGGAGGCAGTTCTTCTTCTGTCCGCATAGGTTGGCATCTTCGATGTCCCGCACCTTCTGGCAGAGTTGTGGAGTGGCGTCTACGGCGAAGGACTTTACCGCGTCCATGATTGGACGGAAGCCGGTACAGCGGCATGTGTTGCAGCCGAAGGAGTTTTCCAGCTGTTCCATTGTCAGGTTCTTATCGCGGAGACTGAGATAATATAATTTAAACGACATTTTAATGTATAAAACATAAGACACTGAGTCAGATACTTTGTGGCAGTCTGAAAATAAATCCTGGGCATTTACTACAGAATCACAGATCACTACTATACTTTTTTTACGAAATTAATGATGAAACTCAGAGATCCAAGATCGGGAATGGCTGCACCTGCGATTAACGGGTGTTTATGCCAATGTAAAGTAATTAATAGCAAGGACAATGTACCTGTCTACAATTTATAAATAAAAATGGGTAATGAAGGTGATATATGAATTCCGTGTCGAATCCTAGGATGATTCCTACTCCCAAAGACATAATTTTCACTGTCATTCATAGAACAATGAAAATGAGAATTCATCCGCCATCTTTATCACTGTCATCATCTATTTTTATTTATAATGTGTATTTATTGTATTTGACCTTGCTATTAATTACTCGACATTGCCGTAAATATCTTGCCCCAAGTCTTGTGGTTTCTTCTTCTTTTTTACGAAATGAGTGAAATTATGATATTTTAATGGAATAAGATGAGGATTGGCTCCACCTGCGTTTAACGGGTATTTCAGCCAGTGTCAAGTAATAGCAAGGGAAAATTCAATAAATACACATTATAAATAAAAATGGATGATGACAGTGATAAAGATGGCGGATGAATCCTCGTCTTGTGGTTTGAATCAGGAGTTGATTCCCGCTAGTGGTAAATTTCAGAAATGGTCTTTTTGGAATTTGCAGTGGGTAGTTTGGGTGTAACTGAAATCGTGTGGCCCCCAGCCGTCCCCATAGTTCAAGCTTTGCGTAATTTGGGATCATACGATGAGTGTTGTTTAGCGATATATTTTTATTTACTTTGTTGCTATTGGTGACGAGCTGTTACCTGGTGAGCTGCATGACCCAGCCGGGGGTGCAGAACCCGCACTGGCTGCCGCCGAACCCGACCAGCCGCTGTTGCACGTCACTGTACCCCAGTAAACGGTTACCCACACCCTCCACAGTCGTCACCTCCCAGCCGTGACAAGAGAAGACCAACACGAGACACTGGGATTGAGATACACAATATTATCACGCCTGTATTCCTCGAAGGAGCAAGCAGAAGTACATTGAGGTGCACCAATAATTGGGTGAGGTATTTTGGTGCCAATGTTATAGCGGATGAGTCTATTGTCATACCGTGCACAATGCCCTTCAATGCCAGGGAGATTTGGGACGTGAACACATCTTTCATCAATGGTAGCTAGAATATGACTAGTCTAATGGCTCCAAGGTGACAATATCTACGGTCTACACTGCTCATATTTTAGCTACCATTGGTAAAGATGTTGTTTTCAAGCCTTGAACAGTCTCCACAATATCGTCTCCATAACAATAGTGTTAGGGCACTTTGGGCCCTGTCTCAATGCAGCTTGGTGAACGAAACCACAGATACACAGTTACTAAATTACTATACTAAACTACACACTAATATTTGCATTCTGTCATATAGCTCAGAACGCCTGCACTGATTATGAAGTCTTAGTCCGCTTGCCTCTACATGGTTGTGATTTAAAAAAATAACACCACCTACCCCCTTTTTAATGTAAAGTTATGATTTATCCGCCATCTTTATCACTGTCATCATCCATTTTTATTTATAATGTGTATTTATTGAATTTGTCCTTGCTATAATTACTCGACATTGCCATAAATACCGCATATCGCAGGTGCAGGCATTCCTCATCTTATTCCATCATAATATAATCATTTCACTCATTTCGTAAAAAAAGAAGAAGAATGTAAAGTTATCAATTGACTGTCTTGATACAATTTATTATTGAGTATAGGTAAATCTAGCTACATAGTTTATTTAAAGTAATACTTATGTTCAATATATTAACACGTTAGCTGCGGCAAATAAATCATAAATTTTCATCTGGTGCGGCGGCGGGTCGAAATGCGCCCCCATCGATCTTTCCGCAAATTATAGTTGACCGTCCGCACCAACCGTAAGCACCGCGGCGGGCCGATATGTGCCTGTTCCGCACTAATGGTGATCGGCGTATAAGAAAAACCTTTTTCAGACAAGTAACTGACTGGTACTATCTATTTAGATAGGTTAATACTACTTACTTATAAAGATAGTAATTATTAAAAAATTAAGGATCTACCTACTTATAACTAGATACATATATGGATATAAATGATGAAATAATTAAAAAACCATCATCGCATTTACATTACATAACACCCTAACACACACTTTCTTAAAAAAAAAAACAAAATGTCATAAAAATGACATAAGTATTTACTTAACTACCTTGCCACCGATATTACTAGCTTAACTGACATTAAGAATTAATAGGTTACTTTTTGCAACAAAGATAACACCTTCAGCACACTGGGGCGAGCGAATTTATTTGACTTTTATAAAAGTTACCTACCTACTTACCCTATCTATGGCAATACAGGGTGTATCAGAAGTCCGAAATAATACTTTAGGTACACATACGGTAGCCCATATGTGGATGCTTAATGAATACAGATCATACCTAACTATCATAGTTTTTGAGTTTTAGACCATTGAATATTTGTCATACGTATGTTCTGGCCTTTGGGTACATCCATAACCCTGTTCAAAAGCTTAAACTACACTTATGAGGGGCGACTACCAATATTCATAAAATAGAGCATTACACATTTTATACATCACGAGTTATAGATTTTGACGACGAAAAATTTGAAAAGCTATGGTCGAATTTCAACCAAATTTCTATACCATTAAGTTGCATACAGTATATACACGATACTGATGCAAGCGTCGTATTATTTCGAACTTCTGAAACACCCTGTATATGATGAAGATTAAATGTCTGTAGCAAAAGCCACGCGACCACGCGATTAAATTCCCTCGCGTCATAGATGATATTTCATTGAAGAATAAGCTTCTTCTATGAGCCTTTGCAAACTAGCGTTTTAGAAGCTCGCTTTTCGAAAATGCGAGAAGCGTATAGGAGCGCCTTTTGCAACTCGCACAAGCGTTGACGCACTCATAAGCTCATGTACCTAAGCGCGAGTTGCAAAGTTTCAATTGTTTCTTCGTCGGAATCCATATTGCTACTGACACTAGTACCTAATATGGAGTCCCGACACTCGCCACCACCAGGTCGAGCGTACACGCCGGAATAAGCCCGGAATACGCCCGTTCGGCTTTAAAAAAAGCGCACTTATGCTAAATGGAGATCGTATACGCGCAAAAACCAGACTCTGAAAGCGCTCTTAATACACTTCTTAATTTTTACGAAAAGATAGAAATGGTGAAATTTAAGGGAATAAGATGAGGTATGGCTCCACCTGAGGTTAGCGAGTATTTCAGCCAGTATCAAGTAATTAATGTAAGAGCATATTCAATAAATACACATTAAGAATAAAAAACCGGCCAAGTGCGAGTCGGACTCGCGCACGAAGGGTTCCGTAGCATTATATATATAAAAACAAGCAAAAAAATCACGTTTATTGTATGGGAGCCCCCTTAAATATCTTCTTATTTTATTCTGTTTTTTAGTATCTGTTGTTATAGCGGCAACAGAAAAACATCATCTGTGAAAATTTCAACTCTCTAACTATCACGGTTCATGAGATACAGCCTGGTGACAGACGGACGGACGGACGGACGGACGGACGGACAGCGAAGTCTCAGTAATAGGGTTCCCGTTTTAGCCTTTGGGTACGGAACCCTAAAAACGGGCGATGAACGTAATAAAGATGGCGGATGACCTCTTAATACAGTTCTTTTGGTATTGACAAAATATTAGTCGCGTGCGTTCAGACGCGCCAATTTGTAGGTACTTTACCTAAGAAGCTATCAAAGTAGAGCTAGAATAGTTAAGGAACTTACCGAGTTGACGGTGAATGTCTCCAGCTTGCCGCTGGGGTACCTCTTGGCTCGGACCATGACGATGCAGGAGCCGCAGCCGCCCTCGTGGCACATCGCCTTGGTTCCGGGCAGCGCGAGCACATAGCGCAGGTACGCGTTCAGGGACGTCTCCCGGGGAAGACACTCGTCCACTATTAGCAATCGTAGAGTTATAGAAGACATTTTAGTGGCGAAATGGGTGGTACATGTTCGTCACCACATTAGTGTCAAACGTTTAATACCGCTGAACAGAGCTTACTGCATGGGCGACAGGGCCTCATGTGCCTTAACACTCGACGTGGAGTTGCTATAACTTCATTAGTGAAGGCTTATAAACAACTTTTTATCAAGTGCAGCTAAAATATGACCTGTATATCACCTTGAAGCCATTAGACTAGTCCCATTCTATCTACCATTGAAAAACATATTTTTTTTCATTTTAATCCAGTTTCTTTACAAAGCTATATCATAATGATTATAATTATTTTGTTATTCAAAAAAGTTAAGAGATTTAAAATGTCCAAACAGTCGTCCGCCATCTTCATCATCCCCATTACACATTTTTATTTATTTATAATGAGTACCTATTTATTGAATTTGTTCATGCTATGAATTACTTGACATTAGCGCTATACCCCCGCTAATCACAGGTGAAGCCATTTCTCTTGTTACTCCATTAAGTTTCATCATTACATGCATTTCGTAAAATAAAATATGAATAAAATCCATTCCTAACTAGGTACCTATGTCTATGCTCAACAGATTTTTTGTCTCAGCATATATAATTAACCTGTTTAGAGGTATGAAGTCACGATGACCCGAAGTAAACCTCTTTTGTGATGTGAAAAAGAGGTTTAAAATGTTTTATACTGCTTTAGGCATATGATTTTTTGCGACCTGCCATTTTTAACAGGCTCCAAAAAAGGAGGATGTTCTCAATTCGACCCTCTTTTCTATAATTTGTTACCGTAAATCTGCTACGTTAGTGAACTGATTACGAAAATATTTATTGCTCAATAGGTATTACAATTATTTTTCAAATGAACTCTTCGAATGAATGAATGAATGAATGAATTAGTTGCTTTGTGTTTGTTTTTTAATTCAGTATCAAGAAAAATAACATATCAAATGGCTAATTATGTTTTTTATTTTCCCATACATACGTTCTTAAGCAACTTTGTGGTTAAACGTATGGTGATTACCTACCGTAATGGACTCTGGCAATTTCGTTCCCAGTATTATATATAATGACATGTTAATCCTCAATGCCAGCGGCCGATGGCAACTTATTTGTAAGGAAACCTATTTTGTGGCAACTTCCTTATATGTATTCATGAGATTCCTGATCTATTTAAAAGTAAAATGGCATAGCAAAATACTTGTTGGAAAAACTGATTTGTAGAGCAAATTTAACCTGATCAATATATCTTTAACCGAGTAGCTAGGTTTATCCTGATAAATATCCTGAGAGCTGAAAAGAGTCATACTTTAGGACACAGTCGAACCCGCGCCTTATGAACGAGGGACGCCTCCTGCAACCACTACACTAAGGATTAGTTATGCTGTGAACTAAGACTTATTCCGCGTAGAAAATTAAATCAAGCCTAATTTAATCCTTAATATCAGCTATACCAGTTAAAGTCTCGTCAAAACCGGTCGTTCCGGAATAATCTTATAAACTGCTGTACCATTTTTTCTGGGGAATTCCGGAACCAACAGTTACGCTCACAGACAGACAGACGGTCGGTCGGACAGACGGAGACAAAAAAAATGTTTTGTATAAATCCTGTATATACTATATGAATTTAGTAAAAAGTTATTTAATTACACTTTACACATTAACACTTTAATTTTATTTGTCTGTAAAGATGTAAAAATAGAGATTATAATCAATGAAACAATAAACAAACCTGTGCATTTTATCTCGTTCACACAAAACACAATTTTATTATTAGTCATAGATACGTTGTAGTTATCTTGTTTATAGTATGAAATAACTATCAAGGAAAGCCTTGTTTCAGTCCTCTATAGTGCTCTTGGCCTCGCGACACGAATAAGACTGAACTGTTTGCGAGTTTTCAATGTTCCACCTTAATTATACGTACATACGCTTGCGTCTACAAAGATAAGCATCTGTCATTGTAATTAAACTATTTTACGGATTTTATCGCGTTTATTTACTATTTTATTTTCCCGACGTTTCGGCTGCTTTACAGCAACCATGGTCACGGGGGGACTGAGGTGTTAGACGTCCTGATGTCATAGTTAATAACTGGGTACCCTCAAATTTAGTTGTTGTTTGCGGTCCGATCCACGCAGAAAATATTTAATTTCAATTCATCCGTAAAATAGTTTAATTTCAATGTATAGTATTCGCGTAAATATAAGAAAACAATATCTGTCATTGTTTTCGAAATTAAAATATGTATTAGGGTTCCGTATCCAAAGGGTAAAACGGGAACCCTATTACTGAGACTTCGCTGTTCACTGTCCGTCCGTCCGTCTGTCACCAGGCTGTATCTATGTAACCGTGATAGTGAGTTGAAATTTTCACAGATGATGTATTTCTGTTGCCGCTATAACAACAAATGCTAAAAACAGAATAAAATAAATATTTAAGGGGGCTCCCATACAACAAACGTGATTTTTTTGCCGTTTTTATAGATAAGGGGACGGAACCCTCCGTGCGCGAGTCCTACTCGCACTTGGCCGGTTTTATTATAATTAACATAGAGTAAAACCGGCGTACACAGAGGCGTCAAAACTAGCGCGGCAATATATTTGCCAATACTAAAACACAATTATTTATATAAAAATACATCATCACGCCTGTATTCCCCGAAGGGGTAGGCAGAGGTGCACTGTTGTGCGCCTACACTTCGCCGATGTATTTTTGGTCCCAATGTAATAGGGGGGGAGCCTATTGCAATTATACTGGGCACATTCTCCCTCAATACATAGGGAGATTTCGGATCATAGTCCACCACCCTGGCCCAGTGCGGGTTGGACAACTTCAGACGCCTTTTTATAGACGTGCAGGTTTCCTCACGATGTTTTCCTTCACCGTTCAGCAAGTGGTAATCGTTATTGAAAATGACATTCGCACATGAAAAATTATCTCAGAGGTACAAATTATATATTCGCAAAATAAATGAAATGATTAAATTTTAATGAAATAAGATGAGAAATGGTGCTAATAATGAAATAAGATGAGAAAATCTACCTGCGTGCTGCCGCTGTTACGCGGAACACTTTTTCGGTTGTTTTGTGCGTGTATAAAACATCTGTTCACTAGAATATCATTAGATAGGATAATATAGTCCCGTTTTGCTATTAAGAAAACTTGAGAGGTGTCAAGGGACACCCGGATGGAACGAAGTTCCTTTTGAAATAAAAAAAAGCAAAAAAAATTACATATACTTACACACACACATATCGAAATCGAAATCGCAATCGAATTTTATTGCATACATAAATGTATACAATAAAAATCACACACACATGTGTAAAAGTATCGTACAATAAAAATCACACACACACATAATATGTAAAAGTGTCGTTACAAAATTTTCGTCTTAATTTTTTCCGTCTACCCCCTTTCGCAACGCGCGATGAGGGACTACGTTCCAAAAACATTATTTTTGACGCCCCCGTGTGCCTGGGGCTTTAAGCTAGCAAGTGAGTTGGCCATTACAAGGACGGAAAGGCAGACGAACCGTATCGAAACGTGCCTACAAAAACATCCGATATCCATTTTGGAAGTTCCTTCAGTCGTCTTTCTTTAATAGATTAATCGTTACTAATATAGGTACCTACAACGTGATTCAAAATGGGTATTCCAGCCCTCAAAACATAAGTTATTTATTTTAAACGAATATGTGAAATTAAATATATATTTCATTAAAGTTTTTAATAATATTTTTGTATTGTTAAGGATTGTAAAAGAACTACTGCCGCATAAAAACACGTAAGAAAATCAAAAGCGTCAAATTTTTCTCATTATCATGCATGGCTAATTTGACAACAAAATAATAAACAAAAAATAAAAAAACTTGGTATATAACTCTAAAACGTTCTTATTTTAAAATATTAAGAGACCACCAAAACGGTCGTATATATACCGTACCTACACTTATAATAGCAATTATTTAAATATAAAAAAAAATACGACTTATCTGTCAGAATACAACCATCCAGAATCGATACCGCATGATTGGAATAGATTCTTACATCGAATATAATAAATATCTCCAATCAAATATTTTTCAATATCAAAAGTATTAACAACAAATAGTCAAATGTTTTAACCTCCCATTCGTAAAAAAAAATAATATGGAGAAGAATGGGCAAGAAACTTCAAGTATTTCCAAATATCATCTGCCTACGTACTAATTCAAGTCTATAGTTATTTGTGCAAGAGAGCAAAGTCGTTTTTTGCTGCGAGTGCTGATTTTAAATCCTGAGCAAGCGAAGGATTCAAAGATTGAACCACGAGCGTAGTAGCGAGTGATTCTAAAGTTGAATCCTAAGTATGGCGAGGAATTCCAAGGCACGAGATGCAAAATCTTTGCTCTCGTGTAAAGAACCCTAGTTCTATACTAAAAAAAATAATTACAAAGTTACTTTGTCTCACTCAGTGCGATTTTGCTCACCGATTTCGGGCAGCAAAACCTACATGTTTGAGCTACTGACGTGAAAAATGATTTATATGCAACTACCTACATTATTTAACACCCGTAAATCTATAGTCGACCTACCTATAAACCTTAACGCATATTATTTTAACGTAGCGTAGCTACTTTCGAAGCTGTCAGTTACGCACCTACCTATCTAAGAATTCATTCACGTTGCGTTGTTACTAAGACAGCAAATTGCGCACCTACCTTCCTAGTCTGCACATTATCCACCTACGATTTCATTTACGTCCTGCCCAAGTTCGCAAATTACGCCCTGCCTATGGATCCTTTTCTTAATACGTAAATCCACCATCGAACGATATTAAATCTAAACGGCCTACCTATCCTACCTAAATCATACTTCAGTTCCCCTGGAAAATATACAAGGATACAACACAAAACAAATACAGAGAAACAAAGAATGAAATAAAAATCAAATAGTCAAATAATAAGAGAACATACCCGGCTGGAACTAACTTACTCAAGAACTAATTTGGGCATGATGACCCCCTATTATCCTTGTGACTTCTCCAAGAGGCGTGAAGATCTTCCTGACGAGTTCTCAAACCAGCGATTACATCTAAAAAGCCCCCAATCCTACTGTACCAGGCCTTTTATATCCAACGGATCCTTTGAATCCACGCGTTTCTACCAATTTCTACCCGCTATTCTCAATTTCTCCAATTTATAGTGATGTTACCGTGTCCGCATTACGCCGAATTCGGAGTTCCTTATTTCGACCAAATAATATGAATTAAAATGTGAAATCTCTAAATAATGGTCTAAATAATACTGAAATAAATGTGTAATTACCTACTTTATTATTGCTGTAGATGAAATATCATTCAAATTTCGTAAAGTATTAAGTAGAAATCTGAACGAAAACTCAATGTTACTAGGTAGTAAATACATTACTTAAACAGTATAATAATGATTTCGATCAAGCAAAATAAATTATAAAATGTTTCGATATTAGCCATATCGAAAGCGTAAGCTCAGACTTTGCGCTTCCCTACGCTTTCTCTGACTACCTTCAAAATGTATAGGCAAATCTTGGAATGCAAGCCAGCCATCGCTAGCGATAATACTTGCATTGCACGGACAAGTTATGACCTGCTCCAAGCCAATTAACAGGCGTTTATCTTCATACTTTTGGTTCTAAAGAGTGTCAAATTATTATTGGATGAAATATTATAAATGAATTGACATAGATAAATTTATTCGTCTCGCAAGCGCGACCAATAATTTATCTATGTGAATTGACTTATATTAATAAAAAATATATTTTAATTGAATTAAATACCTAAATAATTTATGAGTATATTTATATTTGTGAACGTGACAGGATAGAACCAAGTCTGTTCGGTTACAACACTTATTTTAAAAAAAAAAGAATTTCAAAATTCAAAAATGCCTAATGCCCAATTGATATATAAACAATAATAGACTTTACACACCTGTTCATTTGATTCCATTTACAGTGAACTCTATTTTAGCCATGGCTCATACGCGGCTGAGTAAGTCACAAAATCAACCAATAATGCTAAGTTTTACAAGTGTACGATTTTTTTATGTCGCGTCCGTGGTTCAGCCATTTATCGACATATTAAATTTGAATACTTAAGTAGGTAGTTAAAAGCAGTGGTAGCCGAGTGGTTAAACGCCTTGCAATCAAAGTGTGCAGGTTCGAACCCTGGCTTGCACCACTGGGTTTTATGTGCGAATCTCATTTTCATCCGAGATTATCACTTGCTATGAATCAGTGAAGGAAAACATCACGAGGAAACCTGCACGTCTGAGGGAACTTTACTAGTTCCCGCCGATATGTGTGAAGTCTGCCAACCCGCACCGGGCCAGCGTGCTGGAATATGGCCTGAATATGGCATGAAAAGGGCTATACATGTAGGTAGTTATTTCATTATGTTAATAAAACCATATATCTGTAACAGATGTATATAAAGCGTGGCGCCATTAACAGAACTTGCAGAATACGCTAATAGATGGCGCGACCAAAATGCAGTCCTAAATGGAATTCTGAATCGCGATAGAAGAGTTCTCAACCATCTTGACTATATATACAAGATTCCGACATTGACCGTTGCGGCATCGGGATGTAACGGAACCCAAAAACCACACCACCTGATTGGTTAATTATAAATAAATATCGCCAGACCTCACATACTCATCGTATGAACTCATCAAAGCAAAGCTTGTACTATAAGTACCATACATTAGTCTGGGGGCAAGCGACAGTTACACACAGACCGGCAAATTCCGAAAAGCCCATTACCCTCTGGTGGGTATCATACCTCTCTCTCGATTACATCGGCGACCCTTCTAACTATTAGACTATTCTCACTTCACCCACCTACATAGGTATCTGTAATAAAAAAATATACATTAATTTCTAGTTTGCTACTTCTTTGTTTTAACAGACTTCAAAGGGAAATAATGGTTTTTATAATCATAATAAAATCAATTATTTTACAAAATGCGATTTATTCAAGCTTAAATAAGAATATCTGACGACATTTTGTCATGATCAATATTCAATACGAAATAAGGCACAAATTACTCAGTTGCATTGATGATTTGATTTCAGATAATCAATATTTCAGACTTAGCATTTTGAAAATACGTCAACCTCCCTTAGCAAAGCTGACAATCATCAAGAGATTACACTAAAATGTATTTTTTTTCATTTATACATAGTGATCCAGACTGGGTATAAGCCTGCAAAATACCGCGTTCCCGCGACCTAACAACCAGCGGAGTGCTGGACACCAGGGGGTTTTAGTGAGTAGGAGTCTCACATCGCCAGCCTGCCTCCCCAGTGGCAGACTGGCATACATGATGGATTTCCTCTTGTAAAAAAAAAGGTTAATTGTTTCTACCATTGTGTTAATCTTTAGATCAAATTATTAAAATGCTGTCATTTTGACATAACAGACATTTATATATTAGTATATTATATCTTAATCACATTCGCAATTTATTTCTAGTTGTAACAGGCTGAGAACACGACTTTGTACGCGCAAAACTTAGGAACCGTAATTATTTTCAATTTTCATACTTTAGAATCTTCTAAGTATTATAAATCTTTAAAAAAATAAGAATGAAATCGGTAAAGTAGTTCTCAAGTTACGGCGTGACCAAGGGAATTAATTAAGCCCAGTCATTTATAGCAAGAACGTTTATTTTCTCGCAATTAATTACCTGACACTGTCTAAAATACCCGCCAATCGCAGGTGAACAAAGCAAGGTATACTCATCCTATTTAACTTCCATCATTTCATTCGTTTCGTAAAAAAATAAGTGGATAGAAAGATTTCATATTTGCTAAGGTGGCATATATTTTTAATGTTCCGGAATAAGGCACACATCATTCAGATATAGACATTGTATACATTGACATAATAACCAGAATTGGGTATCACGATTTTTCGATCAATAGTCCCTTAAACATAAATTTTGCAGAAAAACAAACATGCAATGTATAATTACAAACTAAAATTAGACGACAGTAACTAAGTATGTACTAAGTTTGGTGTTTCGGTAAATCATATCAAATAGTACTTAGAACAAAAAATTGAAATCGAAAAAAACCTCGAATTCTGTGAACAGAATAGCGGAGATATTCTGTAACATACATAGAAAAACATTCTGGTCGATCATGAGAACCTCCTCCTTTATTGAAGTAGATTAAAAAGGTACTTAATACGACCCGTTTTATTTTGTATTTTTTTTTTCATTTAAAAAGTAGTTACAATACTCCGCTAACATAACTCCATTAAAACACTGTCGTGCTTTTTAAAAATAGGAAAGATAATATTTAAAAACGAATTATTCCTAACATTAACACATTTTGGTACTTTAACAGTAGCTACTTGCATTGGAAAGAATCAAAATGAACCAAGTATTTATCCATAATCATATGGAAGACAAAATTACTAATATTAAAAATAATAATAAATTTACTAAACATGTTTGATTCCTTCCAATATTACACATATAATTAATAAAATTGATTAAGAAATAAAAGGCAATAAAGAAATACACGATTTAAAACATTTTCTTATCGAAAACACATTCAAGAATTACTGGGAATAATAAAATTAATTAATATATAAGTATTTTTGCATACACTTAAAAAATGGGTAGGATAACTAAGCTAACTGAAGCTAATCAAATGCAATTAACAGGTTGTATCAGAAGTCTGAAATAATACTTGACCGTTTGCATGAGTATCGGGTAAACAACCGAATGGTATAAAAAATTAATTGTTTTTTTTTTATGAGATAGGGAGGCAAACGAGCAGACGTTTCTGATGGTAAGTGATCAACGCCGCCCATGGACACCTGCAACACCAGGGGCATCGCAAGTGCGTTGCCGGCCTTTAAGGAATGAGTAGTAATAATTTGTATTTAATATTAGACTACCGTGAGTATACTTCTTCTCTAGTATTGTGGCAAAGGTGCGGTCTGCTCTCATGGCATTGCTGCTCCTGAGAATGTATTACTCGCAATTATCATTTTGAAAAGAGTAACCATTGAGTTTTTTACTGGCTCTTCTCAGTGGAAGCAGCATTCCGAACCGGTGGTAGAATCTGACTATTTGTAAGTGCTTTTTGGCTTACACGAATAAAAAAAAATGATTTTGATTTTATGCTCGTTTCATTGTTTTGCCTCTTATTTCATTTCTGTTTTTGAATATTAGTAGCTACCCCATGTAGGTAATTTACACTGTTGAATAGGGCTATGGATGTGCCCTAAATCCACAACACAATTTATGTGACAAATATTCAAAGGTCTCCCTTACAAAACATGATCTTTAGGTATATAGTCTACCTTTCCTATGCATCTAAATGTTCACTACTGTATAGCACCTAAAATATTACTTCCGACTTCTGATACACGCTGTATAATAATGTGTTAATCATTGCTGATCAGTAACATAATAGTAGCACGTGTATTTTACGTTTGCTAATTTCTCGTCCTCGAAATGTACAGCGCCTCTATTGGCCGCTCGAAGAACTAACAACCTTACAAATATTTAACGAGATTAAATCTGAAAACAAACTGGACGCGGCTGACGGACGCGGCTGACAGCCGCGACTTAGATGGTATCTAGATAGTGTATGGACACTGGGGTGTGCAAACTATCGGACGTAAATCGTGGACGTAACCTTGAGCGTTCGGACGTCCGACAGAAATCTGGCGCGCTGGATGTTTTCGTCTGTGCACACTTCTCAGTCGCGGCTGTCAGCCGCGTCCGTCAGCCGCGTCCTATAGTTTGTTTCCAGCTTAACGCACGTAATCCATGCCAGACTCGAGGTAGTCACAATATTCATGTCACTGGGAACACATTGTACTATTTGAAAAAAAAAAAGAAATCGCAGGGCGCATAAGTAATTGTTGCAAAAACTATTTCAAGCGCCTGTCAAAATGTTTCCAAAACCGCCATGATGTTTTTTAGGTTTCCATCTCAAAGCCGTTTGCCAATACCAAAACGAACACTGTGTGTAGGTACATAAAGATTCAATTTCTGTGGCAGAAGCCACGGGACCACGCTGCAAAGTTCGCTCGCGCCTTCAATGACATTTCGTTGAAGAATGAGCTTTATCTCTAGGTCAATACAGTTCATTTTGTTATTGGGAACACTTTTGCAGGGCGCATCTTGACGACACAATCGTTTGGGGCACAAATGATATCAATGACACCACTTTACAATTAATGAATCGTTACAAAATATAAACAAACACAGCTATAACCAGTCTTATTGTTGACTACATAACACGGAAATTGTATTGTATTACAAATAATCGTGCAACTGCCCCCGCACGTATTTCAAGCAGGATTGTATCTCCTCTCCATCGGCCACCATACCTTGCAGCTTATCCTCAATATCCACCAACAAATCCTTCTGCAAACCACCCTTCTTCAACGCCGTCATGCAAAAATTCGTCAGAGCTCTAAAGCATTGCTTCCTATGAGCATTATGGGGCTGGTTGTCCCATACTGGGGTGGCTTTCACGTAGTTCCAAGCGAGAAATACGTATTGTAAAACGGATTCCCAGTGCTGTGATTCAATGAGCAGCTTCCCTTGATCGACTAAACATTTCTTGAACGCGGCCAAATGGGTAGATACCCTAGTATACGCCGGCGAGTCAGTTTTAGACGTCAATCGTGACGTAGGAAGACTTTTGAAGATGTTACCCTTTAAGTAACTGAGTCTCTCTTCCAGAGGCCCCAGATCAGGCACTGGCATATCACTTCTCACCTCCTTTTCGATTTCCGGATGTTTGTAAGTGATAGATTTAATTATACCGATCAATTGTGTCGGGCTTAAACCTTTGAGAGCAGAATCTATGGGGCCATTGTACTCGCTTAAGGTTTTCTCGATTCTGCATCGTTTGATTGGCGGCGTGCTTTTGATGGGACTGTTTATTTTGAATTTTTGAGGTGTACTAATGTCGCTGAAGTCGATTTTTTCAGGTGTTAGAGGTATGCGCTCAGTGTCGCCGAGTAGAAGCCGCTTGCGAGGCGTGGACCGTAGGGTGACACCTAGCTTGATAGGTGAGTGATGGTTGTCTTTAGGGGGAGTGCGCACTGTAGATTGGAATGTGCTGCGTTTCAGATCAATGTCCGGCGACCACGTCACAGGGAGACGCTTGCGACCTGAAGTGGGCGAAACATAGATTATATCAGAATTATTATAGTTTCAGAAGTGTGTGTATAAAAATTGGAATAGGTTTTTAACTCGAAAAATGTTGAGAGGTACTTTAGCAGATTTTTTAGGATATTATGTGTAGTTTTTTTCTATTAAAAACGTTTTAACGTTTTTTACAATATATAGCACATGGGAGATCAGAATTCGACTTTGCGTAATTTTTACAAAGCATAGATAATTCGGTAGTTTTTAATACTTACTTATGGCTTACGGGGTCGAAACAGATTGCATGATGAAAAATACAGATTTTACTGACTGTTAGACTCGAAAGTACTGACTTTACTGACCTAACTTTAGAGGGATACCCCAAAATTTACATAACTTTAAATCCATCTCCAAATCCCTAATAGATGCCCCGCACACACTGGGGCGTCACTGTAAGGCGTCGCGACGCTCACTATAAGGCGTCGGGACGCTCATTATAAGGCGTCGCGACGCTCAATATACGGCGTCGAGATGCTCATTATAAGGTGTCGCGACGCTCAATATAAGGCATCGAGACGCCCACTATGCGGCGTCGCGACGCTCACTAGAAGGCGTCGCGACGCTCACCATAAGGCGTGGCGATGCTCACTATGCGGCGTCGCGACGCTCACTACAAGGCGTCACGACGATCACCATAAGGCGTGGCGACGCTCACTATTTGATGTACGAAACCATAAAAAATTATATTCCAATACCTAAAATTGACGAATATTTGCAAGCCTGCCACTCTCATAGCAGCTTTGTATTATCGACTGTCAAGCATTAAGAAAAAATATGTGCGTATGTAACTCTTTGAAGACGCAGACATTTTACACGAAAATTAGTTCTTCCGAGTCTAAAATATTGACTTTAATATTTTCAGAAAACTGTTACTGTTACTGACCATCGTTCAAAAAACTGACTTTAACTGACTTTACTGACCAGTTTCGACCCCTGCTTACAGAACGCCGGAACAAACAACAAATTGTGGCAGTCAATGTGGAAGGACTGCAAAGGAATGTGAAAACATACTGAAAACTGTTTAATTGGGTGTTAAATGCTGTGAAAGGATCTTACCATGGTCATATAGTCAACATAATAGATATGTGATGCAGTGCATGTACCTCTCTGTTGTATGAGCATCTCGTCGGGAGACGGCGCGGGGCTGAGGTAGCCGGCGGGCAGCGCGGGCGAGCGCTCGCGAGTGTTGGTGAGCGGCTGCAGCGGCGTCACGCGCAGCCGGTCCAGACGCACCGGGATCTCGGCCAGCGCCGCGCGCGTGCGCCGCCCGCCCTCCGGCGTCACCACGCCCTCCATACTGCTCAAAAATAATACTATATCACATACTGTACATTCAAAATTAGTTTACCCCTGATATTAACTTATACCTCAGCCTTTTTCTTAAATAATCGTTAATAAAAAAACCTTATAGGTAAGCAAAAATGTACTAAACTTGTGTTTCAAAACAAATAAAAGTTAGTTTATAGTTCTTGTATTGTTTTCTTATATTTACGCGAATACTATACATTGAAATAAAACTATTTTACGGATTTTATGGGATCGGACCGCAAACAACAACTAAATATGAGGGTACCCAGTTATTAACTAGGACATCAGGACGTCAAACACCTCAGTCCCCCCGTGACCATGGTTGCTGTAAAGCAGCCGAAACGTCGGGAAAATAAAATAGTAAATAAACGCGATAAAATACGTAAAATAGTTTTATTTCAATTTATAGTTCTTAGTTTTTTTTTTTTTATCAAATGGTCTCTTTCCATTGAGTCAGGCCCAATGTGATTCTGCCAATGTCAACATAGTGGTGAAGACATGATGGAGATCCATCATGTCTTCACTTCTGCCTTCATGTCCGACCTATTAATCAATCTTGATTAATAGGTTGGACATGAAATTAGTGTAGTCATTTTATAATCCCAAACTAAGAATAGTTTATACAATGTGTACCATCAGCTATATGTGCAGTTAATTAAAGTTTGGTCTGGTCATCATTATCATTATCATTACAGAAATGACTCTATGACTCAGATATTTTATGCTATTTACTACATACTCATTGTATGATCTCAAACTAAGCAAAGCTAGTACTATGGCTACCGTAATGTGGACTGGGTTGATCCCAGTTACACCCAAACCAGGGCAAATAACGAAAAGGCCATTAACATAATTAGCCACTGACGGGGGGTCGAAACCCACAAGTAAAAGTTAGATACTTGTCAGAAGTTCTGAAAGGTGTTCTATAGACTTAGGTTTTGCTGTAGGTCCCATTACTTTGATGATGTCACGTCAAGTAAAGAATTTATACTAATATTTATAATATTTTGATCGATGTTCAATCATTTTGATTGACCCAGTTAAGTTTGTAGCCCATGAAGACATAAGGAGGTACTATAATAATAAAAAATAAATACATCATCACGCCGGTATTCTCCGAAGGGGTAGGCAGAGGTGCACTGCAGTGCGCCCACACTTCGCCGATGTATTTTGGTCCCAATGTAATACCCCTATTACATTAAGATCCAAAATACAGCGAGCCTATTGCCATTATTACTATCATAATAATTTATGTACATAAGTACTAAGTATTATGTAGGTACTTAGGCTTCAAATGAGACTGTCTAGAGCTAGACTATAAGCCTTAAGATTACAGAGTACACATTATGGAATAGCATGGTAATTCAATGATAAACTGTTAAAAAATAACCACATGAGAAAAACTCGAGTATGAATTTGAGTATTAATATATGTCACATTAATAATACTAGCCCCCACGACACAGGGAATCCTAGTGTCGGGACTAGGTAGTCCACATTGTAAACACCATTATCATTCCTTCAATATTAAATATATATCATTTCAATCATAACACCAAAGCAAATGCAATCAAGACTGAGATCATGGAAATTATTTTATTTTATTGTAAATAAGCTGACACAAACATTTCTGGTAGCGTTCAAAATGACGCCCATCGTTGTGATAAGAGGCATGGAAAGTATTAGGTAAACCTACTGAACCGTATTAAATGTTACCTTGATTACGATTATTGATTAGCTGTGAGGTACCAGCAGCTGAAAGTTACAACAGTTAACAGCACAAACTAATTAAACTGTGAAAGTATATACGCAGCACGATCCAAACATAACATAACGAACGAAATTGGCGCAAAAATTGACAATTTCGAGCATGAGATTGACAGTACCATTTGCCGTTTGCCACAGAAAAAAAAATACTTTTAGGTATACCTTCACGAACCATTTTGCTTAGTTCCGTCCTGAAAACTGATTATCCCATTTCCATTATTTGTAAATATTTATTTCGTTATATTTATAGTGTTATTCTTATATACATCTTCTTTATATTGACTTTCAATAACATGATATGTATTTTTTTATTCATACATACAGTTTGTCTGCCGTAAAGCAATAGTACAGTTTAGTCGATTTCGAGTATACTGTGGCTGTCAAGTTGACATTGTCAACGCCATCACTAGTTACGCTTAAAAAATCGCAATAAGTCAAGTTTTGTCAAGTACGCACGCAAGCAAATAAAAATAAAACAGGACTAAAAAGAAAGTAAAAACGGTGAAAATAAAATTGTAATAATATTTGACTGAATTTTATATCTGGTTTGGTGCAGAAAGTGATAGTGTTTTCCATGATACATAAAAACTATAGATTTGGAAAAACCTTGAGGAATAATTATAGTTTTGATGCAAAAATAATAATGGTCCTTAGTATTTTTATTTAAAGCCGTTTGCGTGTGATTTATTAATAGTATTTGTGAAAGGGCAGTTAGATTTAGGTCAAACAAGTGGTCTTCGCGTATATAACTGTGTCGCTGCATCGTAGGTTCTAGATCTTTTCGCGCAGACACAATGGGCTCGTTTGAGGGTCATTAGGAACGATGGAGAGGTTGTCTCACGACCTCAACCTGGCTCTCGAGGAGAGTAACTGCGGGCGGCAGGAGCGGAGGAAGTTGGGGCTCCGACGCCGAACAAGATCAGCCGGAAATCTACGTTAGTATACAAATTCTTAATATTATTAATAAATAAGCGCATTAAAATGTTGGTTAGTCTCCGATTTTCTGACAGAAATGCATAACAACATGTTGCCTTTGTTGGGTAGGCAGCTGGATATAAATAAACACAAGTGACATTGTTTGTTGTTGTTGAAAATAAACAAAATGGCATGTTATGCACATGTATTTTTGGACCTGATAATGTTTACTGACATTAAAACCTGAATTAATTATCCTATTTACAGCTGTATATTTTTGTAAGAGTGTATAATGTGTATGCTAATATACAAAAAA
Source organism: Ptilodon capucinus (assembly GCA_914767695.1). Lineage (NCBI taxonomy): Eukaryota > Metazoa > Arthropoda > Insecta > Lepidoptera > Notodontidae > Ptilodon > Ptilodon capucinus. The sequence continues at coordinate 9,526,465 of OU611821.1, forward strand.
AAAATAACAAAGAAGTTTTATCTTTGTTATTTTTTTTTGTATATTAGCCATTTATCTTTGTGTAAATAATGTACTAGAATGAAGGTTTGTTTACATTCTTAGTAGACCAGTCTTCATCATGTTACATTTTAATTTAACCTTTTTGGATGTACCTAAGTTATGTAACACACAAATATTGAAATAGATACTTGAGTCACTGCAGTGGTAGCCGAGTGGTCGAACGCACGCCTTGCAAATCAAAGTGTGCAGGTTCAAACCCCGGCTCGCACCTCTGGGTTTATGTGCGAATCTCATTTTCATCCGAGATTACCACTTGCTATGAAACGGTGAAGGAAACATCGTGAGGAAACCTGCACGTCTATAGAAAGGCGTGTGAAGTTCACCAAACCGCACTGGGCCAGCGTGGTGAACTATAGCCCAAAAATCTCGTATTGAGGGAGAATGTGCCCCGTATAATGGCAATAGGCCCCCTATTACATTGGGACCAAAAATACATCGGCGAAGTGTGGGCGCACTACAGTGCACCTCTGCCTATCCCTTCGGGGAATACAGGCGTGATGATGATGATGATGATGATGTATATACTTGAGTCATACTTAAACTGAAACAAAGGATATTGTTATGGGTACATAAGATGTAACAGAAGGTTGAAAAATATTTTAGGTAGGTAGGTACATATAGGGTAACTAATATGTATGCTACTAGTGATAGTAGCATACATATTAGTTATATCATAGTTTCTGGGTTACAGACCTTTAAATATTTGTCACATGCATCATGTTGGGGCCTTAGTATTTAACAGTGTAAACTACATCTACAACAGATGGCTACTAATATTCACAAAATAGAAGTTGAAAAGTAGGCTTGAAATCTTACAAGATGAAGTTGACAATGAAAACATTTTTGGAATATCATGTTTGAATTTCGCAAAAAAAATACAATTCAGTTGTTTACCAATACTGTAAACATAGCCCTAAGGGCTTAAGCTGTTAATATAAAGAATGTTAACAATTCAAGCAGTATGTAATTGTAACCATAGGTATTCTTTTCTTATGGGAGGTATATGTCCCGTTGGGAGCCATACATAATATAATATATCATGAAGTGTTCAAAGAACTTTACATTGTTTATAACACCAATATTTTACAGCATCAGCTGTAACAGTAAGTCTAGTCGAAGATGGGAGCTCCAGCAGTCCCCCGCAAGCGCCGCTCGTCACCCAGCCCTTATCAGACTCTGATGACCCCCATCTCACCCTCCACAAGTCCAGCCTCAAATCTAGACATTACTGTCAGATTGGTAATTTTGAATCAGACTCTTTCAATGAAAACTTCTCGCCGACGAGGCCAGCCAATGCACGGAGGAAACGGAAATATAAAAAGATGCCTGTGGAATATACGGATGGGAGAAGATCACCGCCTGTCGAGATCCTGAGTATTACTGCAGAGGTGAGACAGATTACTGTATTTTTTCATAACTTCATATTTTAATCTCATATTTCTCTCTTGTCTTACAAGGAGTTATTGATATATGGGTACGTCTAAATGCGACAGGACCGCAGGGTGATAAACTTTTAATTTTTTAGGGTTCCATAACAAGATGTTCCAATGTTCAAGATGTTCCAATGTTCCAAAACAGAAACCCTATTACTAAGACTTCGCCATCCTTCTGTCCGTCTGTCACCAGTCTGTATCTCATGAACCGTGATAGTTAGACAGTTGAAATTTTCACAGATGATGTATTTCTGTTGCCGCTATAATAACAAATACTAAAAAACAGAATAAAATAAATATTTAAGGGGGCTCCCATGCAACAATCATCAATTATTTACCCAAAAAAAATTTTTTTGTATAAAATTTAAATAATTCTATTATACAATGTTTCAGCCGAGTGCTCTGCCAGCCGCCTTACTGCAATGCGCCTCGCTGTCGCCGCCGATACACACCAATAAACACAAGACGCTCCTTAAACCAGACAGGTGATTTCATGTCTATCTATCTATATTTAAAACATGCCATATTCCATTAAAATACCATACAAATTCCATGTAAACATGTGGTGATTACGTAGTTCATTGGTCAACCATTTCAATCATCTTCTACAGAAAGAAAGGTTGTTGCCATGTTTTGTGGTTTCAAACGTGAAATGTTTGCAATTAAAGCTACATAATCTCTACGCTGATCATTGATTCCGGCGGTTATAATAATTACATACTTATAATAATTAGTATAGAACAGGTGTCGGCAACCTTTTGAGTCGGAAGAGGCAAAAATTACAATTTACTAAATTTCAAAGGTTACAAGGCAACAAAATTTTTTCTTGCTAACAATAAATAGTAGGTACTTTCACAAATACAGATTTTTGTTAAAATAGAAATGGTGCCTAATCCTCGTTAATCGATTCAGAGTGATATTTAAATATATTTTTTTGTAAAATAAATAATATTTGCGTATGGAACTAAAGGGCCGCAGCTTCACATCCAAAGAGCCGCATGTGGCTCGCGAGCCGCAGGTTACCGACACCTGGTATAGAAGTATTAAGATATCTTGGTGTATGAATTATCTCAAGGTGCACGCAAAACGTGATAAAGTCAAGGCCGTGTTTGAAAAAAAGGTTTGACAAAAATCAGTCACTATGACAATATTGTAAAACTGCAAACCTCTTTGTTTTCCATAATATCACCAATTTAATTTGAGTGTATTATGTTACAGGAATGCATTCTGCGGCAAAAGAAAATGGTCCCACCGTGACAAAGGCGACGGGTGTGAGATGCGAGAGAGATCTTTCAGCGGCGGATGCTCCTCAAAGTCGGCATTCTTCTCTAAAAACGATTTTAAAACCAGAAAGTACGACACGGACCAAATTAAAAAGGACTCACTGCTCCAACCGGGCAAAATCGTCCTGAAATGCCAAAACACTGAGGACACAAAGACAGATAAGACATCAACATTCACAAACACGCCGTCACTACCGGGCAGCTCGAGTTTCAACTTTGTATACAAAAATTCGGCGAAAAATGGCACGCCAACACTGTCCAGAATGACCGGCTATAAAATACCAACAGACCTCCCACCATTCTTTAACCCCACTACGAGCACAGGCAAGAATTTCGACTGTAAATACCACAGGAAATTCAAAATGTTCAATAAATCCCATCCACCAAACGCCTTGAGGAATCCCTTGCAGTTTGATGAGTCTATAAACGGTATGGACTGCGCTGGTAATGAATCTAGCTCCTTAAGCAGCAGTGACTCTGATGGGGTGGTGACAAACGACAGTGACAGAGAAGGGGACGATGAACTGACGGACTGGCCTGGCATAGAGGAACTTAAAGTCTTCAACAAAAGTCTAACATTCAAATCGTCAAAATCAGTCAACAATAACTCCCCAAACTCGGTCAGCAGCATGCCGCCGCCGAAGAGATTGAAAAAGGAGAAGTCGCTAGTCAAAAGCGGATGGGCGAGTTGTAAGAATCGATTCAAAAAGAAGCGACCGAAAGTCGATTCCGGGAATGATGATGACGCAATGATGTCTGACTCGAAAACAGTAGTGGACGTTGACGACGACGTTCTGTGCAAGGAAAACAGGGATATACTCCAGCCACACTCGTCGTTCTCAAGCTTCAGCGACATAAAAAACGCTGGTGTGTCCGGACAGAACGCGAACGAATCCTTCTTTCAGTCCTTTCAGGCGTTTCAGAAGAAATCCGAACAGGAGGGTTCGTTCAGTCAAACGCCGCGGACTAATTTCTCCTTGCAAAAGACCTCGTCGAGCGATTTGAATTTGAGTGAGAAATCGCCTCAGAGTGATCATTATTACAGTGAGCATTCCATGGGGAATGCTGTGGTGAGTGAAGTGCGGGAGATACGGGCCGGATGTCGACGGATTCGCGAGGAAAGACCTGGTTTCCTCATCTTGAGCGCGGCCAACGAGCAGCTGTCCAAGTTCCTGCAGGACTCGTGCCAGACTGAGCTCAAGCTGCCCAGCTTCCACGACCCCGAGGAGAAAGTGAAGTTGGAGTCTCTCGCCAAGTTGTACTCGTTGGAGCTCCAGGTGGAGTTGGGCCGGCCTGTTCTCAGAAAAACTAGGTAATTATTCAAGATTTCCTCATGATGTCTGATGGCATGTTCCTCATGATGATTATTTTAAAGTCTTGCATTTAATATAATGATATTGTAGGTAATTTAATTATTTCATCTCAGGATCGTTCCTCTGATAGTTAGAAACTATAAGTTATTGGTTGGCACCATACTAACCCCACCTCCAGTGAAGCTGTAAAGGCCAACACGGCCAAGTCCATTAAAAAAAAAAACATACTAACCCCTTATTCTATAGAAATTTAAGGTCTGTCAAGCAATTATCACTTGAAAAAAAAATGGTTTTAAACAACAAAACATGATGGCTTATCCATATATTTTGACAGAAAGCGATTCAAATAGTTTTGCAATAGAACTATGTAGTCGTCTTGTAGGATGATCATGACCGTGTAGATATAAGTTTTATCTCTTTCAACTGTAAGATTTGTCGAGCAAATGACGTCACTTCGAGCTTATTGTACTGGACATGGCTTGGTGTTACGTCATTTTCTCGACAAACTTACATCTACAAGGGCATGCTAACCATAGAGCCATTTGTTTTTAGAAAAGAATCTAGTAAGCATTTGTAAATATATTTAAATTTCTTTATATTTGGGAGTAAGTGTATTCTCCACATTGCTTTATTTCAAGTACTTTTATCTTTGAGTATAGACCTCTACGACAAAATAGCTCGTCTTAAATATGTAATCCTACTGATATTTTAAATGTGAATGCTTGTGAGGATAGATGGATGTTTTTTACTCTTTCACGCAAAAACTACTGAACGTATTTCAATGAAACTTTACAGTATTATTGTTTATACATCAGTAGTTGTAGCATGAGCGCCAAGACTAGACTTATGTCACACAATATGTGGATTATATCTCTTTCTCTCGTAAAATAAGACAGTTAGCGACCGAGCCAATCCGTGACAGAGGTCTTGTCTTGACGTGCGTGCTTACACCACAGAATATTATATAGGCTATAATGTAATAACGATATTGACTCTGCGCCGATTAAATCGTGGTTAGAAGCTAGTAAATCATAATTTAGTTACATATATAGAATGTAAGTTATTACCAAATGGAACATTAGTTAATCATTCCCATAACTTCAGGACCTTTGTTCCAGTAACACAATGCAAGCGATACGAGTGGAACACTGCTACCACAACTTCCCGTCGGACCACAAGCGGCGGTGCTACGGAGACGACACCGACACCAGCTTTAGCCTCAGCGACCAGAACTCTGTACACTCCATAAACGACCTTGAAGACTGTCCGGATCTACCGCCCGAAGGTCGAAAGTTGATTGACGACTACACTCACACGCTCGTGGACAAAAAATTGTTACATCCAGGTGATATAGATTGAAGTATTGTTGTTTGTTTCATGAAATAAAGGGTATGCGAGGTCTGATAGGGCTATTTTTATGTTGTCACATAGAAACAGCACAGAATTAGACGTATTGCTGTCTTTATTATGGTATTAATGTTTGAACGGACGGCAATAGTTTTAGTTCTGACAAATTTAGTTTAAGCATAGCTTGGGTATAATAACATTGAACGTATCACCCGCCCTAGTCTCATGTGAAAGGTATTCCTCACATCTTATTCCATTAAATTTCAATATTTCACTTATTTCGTAAACAAAAGGAAGAGCATTGAAGTCAAAGTAGAGACAAATTAAAGAAATTTAAAATTTTCATAGTAGAGCGGGGGATATCTCGGTCTCGCTCTCTAACGACAATGCAATGAGCTAAAGTGGGATAGACATACTCGTGAACTAGTTTTAATGTAATCAGGGGCATTACCGCCACCCTTATTACATTGGGATCACCTCTGCCTACCCCTTCGGGGTATATAGGCGTGAAAATGTATTCTTAAAGTATGGTTGTTTCCATACTAACTGTCAATTTTAGATCGTTTCAGTAACTATTAAAACTAACTGTTAACTGTCAAATACTGAAAGTAATATTTAAAACGTTGCTGCAAAAGGGTAGCACGCATGTCAAGACAAGACTTTTGGCACGGATTTGCTCGCTCGCTCTCTGTCTAATTTCATACGAGAGAAAGAGACAACATCAACATATTCTGTGACATTCGTCTAGTCTTGGCGTACATGCTACAAATACAGGTGGTAAGGGGACAGATCAGAAGTTGATATGACGTCGATTCTTTGTTCACAAACAACGACTAAACGCTATTTGACAGAACTAAAAATATGCATTACATAACAGTGAGAAGGACGGTAATACGTTTAGTTTAGTTTGGTGCCAATAAAATCGACACCATTAATAGTCACATTTTTGAAAAAAAAATACAGTTGTGACTGTATTTTTATGTATTGTATATTTTACTAATTGGCTTTAAATCGAAATCGTTTTTAAATTAAATGTTAATAAAAATTATCAATGTAAGTTTGAATGCAATATTTATATTATATTGTAATAAATAGGCGTGAATGTAGGAAAGTCATATGTTTGGATCGCAACATGTAGATTTTAGTTGTCTCTCTGCGTATCCCTATTAATATAATAAGTCGAACTAATAAAATACGATGATGTTCTTGGTCTAGGGCAGTGGTGGGCAAACTTTCTTAATGGGGGGCCAGAAAGTTTAAGCAATTTTAAAGGAAGGCCAGAATGTACGTTCAGAAAGACTGCTCTTATGAAAAAGCGGGGTCCCTCCCTGACTAAGAAGAAATTCTTAGGATTTAGTCCCGAGTTGGAATTATACCGGGTGTATCAGAAGTCTGAAATAATACTTTGGGTACATATACGGTAGCTCATATGTGGACGCTTAGTAAAGATAGTTTATATATATATATCAAAGTCTCTGAATGTTTGTCACATGTATCATGTTCTGGCCTTTGGGTACATCCATAACCCTATTAAGCAGTGTAAGCTACACTTATGAGGGGCGACTACCAATATTCACAAAACAGAACATGTAAATATTACAAAGGACTCGAGATATTACGAGTTATAGAAACAGGCGACGAAAAAAATTTTGGAAAAACATGGTCGAGTTTCGATTTTTATACCATTCAGTTGAATACCCGATACTGATGCAAACGTCAAAGTATTATTTCGGACTTCTGAAACACCTTGTAGAGAGGGAGCACTGTATTAAGTAGAATCTACTTTATACTTCTGGACCGTCAGAATGTAATTATTGCGGGCCATATACTATTCATGTCGAAGGACCGTCGGCGGGCCGGATTAAATACTTTTGCGGGCCGGAGCTGGCCCGCGGGCCGTACTTTACCCATCACTGGGCTAGTGGGTCAAGCGTAGACCGCTCAGCGCACTGCACCGGGCAGTGGTGTTAGCACGCATGACAAGACCACTGTCACGGATTGGCTCGGTTGCTCTCCGTCTTATTTCATACGAAAGAAAGAGATATAATCAACATATTCTGTGGCATAAGACAAGACAAGACCTCTGTCACGGATTGACTCTGTTGCTCTCTGTCTTCATTCATACGAGAGAAAGAGATATCTATAGATAGAGAGATATATATAGTCAACATATTCAGTGATATAAGTCTAGTCTTGCCGCTCATACTACAACTACAGTTGCGGGTTCGATTCCCGTGAGTGACAAATTTTAGAAAGATCCTTTATATAATTTGTCCCTGTCTAGGCGTAATTGGGATGGCCTTCAGACCATCGTATGGTACCCATAGTACAAGAAATGATTAGTTTGGGATGATACACGATGAGTAGGTGTTGTTTGGCGGTATTTATTAAAATGTGAAAATGCCATGTCATGCCTTTGAGTTTTTTTTAAAATACTTATGTTTATACAGGATGTTTCAGAAGTCCGAAATAATACTTTGCCGTTTGCATGAGTATTGGGTACTTTTTTTTCGTCATCAATTTCTATACCTCGTATTATCTCATGTCCTATGTAAAATTTGCATGTTCTGTTTTGTGCCTCTCATAAGTGTAGTTTACACTGCTGAATAGGGTTATGGATGTACCCAAAGGCCGGAACTCGATACCTGTGACAAACATTCAAAGGCCTGTAACACAGAAACCATGATAGTTAGGTATAAACTGTCTTCACTAAGCATCCACATATTATTTGCTACCGTATATGTACCCAAAGTATTATTTCGGACTTCTGATACACCCTGTATAGAGGGGTGAAAGGCCATTTGACTTAAGCGACACTTTTGGCAGTGTGGCAGTGGTAGCCGAGTGGTAGAACGCACGCCTTGCAAATCAAAGTGTGCAGGTTCAAACCCCGGCTCGCACCTCTGGGATTTATGTGCGAATCTCATTTTCATCCGAGATTATCACATGCAAGCATATGAAACGGTGAAGGAAAACATCGTAAGAAAACCAGCACGTCTGAGGGAACTTGACTAGTTTTAGATAGATGTGTGAAGTCTGCCAACCCGCACTGGGCCAGCGTGGTGGACTATGGCCCGAATCCCCCTCGCATTGAGGGGAGGCCCGTGCCCAGCAGTGGGACGTTAAAAGGGCTGTAGTAGTAGTAGACACTTTTGGTCTATATTGACATATATATATATTATTTGGAATTGTTCTGCGTCGAATGAGTATGCTCGCCTCTAAAGTTAAAAAAATGTCGAAAGTCAAAAGTGTTTCACCCCTCGATATAGTACAGGGTGTATCAGAAGTCCGAAATAATACTTGGACGCTAGCATCGGTATCGTGTATACAACTGAATGGTATAAAAATTTCATTGAAATTGGACCATGTTTTTCCAACTTTTTTTTCGTCGTCAATTTCTAAAACTCGTAATATCTCGAGTCCTATGTAAAATTTGCATGTTCTGTTTTGTGAATATTGGTAGCCGCCTCTCGTTGGTGTAGTTTACACTGCTGAATAGGGTTATGGATGTACCCAAAGGCCAGAACACGATACCTGTGACAAATATTAAAGGGTCTGTAACTCAGAAACTATGATATTTAGGTATAAACTGTCTTCACTAAGCATCCACATATGAGCTGCCTTATATTTACCCAAAGTATTATTTCGGACTTCTGAAACACCCTGTATATGTCGTCCTGTTTTATAGTAAGAACTATGTAATATATAACAAAATTTAGACAGTAATTTGTATACATATCTTCTTATTTGCTCATTCCTATATTGTCGTTAGATTAAGTATAATTATTATAATTTAATAAATGTGACTGTGGATCATTGCTTTTCAAAAATTTCAAAGCGATCATTTCGATTTGTCTTGTTACCGAGATTACGTAATACGTAAAACAATTGCAAACCGGTAGGCTTAGCATGAACGTGTAGACATAAGTTTTATCTATCTCAGCTGTCAGATTCGTCGAGAAAATGACGTCACACTGAGCCATGTCCAGTACAAAAAGCTGGAAGTGACGTGATTTTCTCGACAATTCTGACAGTTGAAAGAGATAAAACGTATGTCTACACGTTTATGCTAAGCCTACTGTTTCCATCTTCTGCTGTTCTGTTGTAGCATGAGCGCCAAGGCTAGACTTATGTCACACAATATGCGATTTTCTCTCTTTCTCTCGTATGAAATAAGACAGAGAAAGAGTGAGCGTATCCGCGATATAGGTCTTGTCTTGACATGCGTGCTAACCCAACTGCTGCATATGTGAGAAAGTATCGAACAATCGCCGTGTAATCTAAAAATGATAGCGACATAAGCGCTCTGCAGAATCTAATGAAACAGATAAAATAGGGGTTTATATCTACGTAGCGATGGCGAGCACGGGTCTCCCCTCATTACGAGGGGAATCGTGCTGTAGTACTTTCCAAAATCCATCGCTATGATGCCCTGCATTCACTGGAAAATACACTGTGTGTACACTGTGGCAATATACAAGATTTCATTTCTGCGGTAGAAGTCACATGGAATGACATTTCGTTGAAAAACAAGCTTTTTTCCATGAATTTATAGAGTTAGTTTTTATATTGGCAAAACTATGGTCGCGAAGGACGCGGGGCTTTAACAGTTAGCAATATCAATAGCAATACATGCATGATGTAACAAACATATTTATTTTATTATATTTGGGGAGCTTACGGCTAATTTTACAAAATGGAACTTAATGTAGTTAATTACATGCCAATTACAAGCTTCCGCACATGGAATTAAAACAATGAGAAATCGAACGAATAATGCACGTATTGGTAGTTACGACAATAGCGATGATTGTACGGATATTGTTTGTTTTATGTTTGTATGTACTACTATAAAAAACAAATCAAATTGAGAGTTGTGGTTGAGTTTGTTAAATACACGTAAAACTCTGGGAAAGAAACTGTTGCTACGATAATTACTGTATAACTTGTATTCTTTAACCAACTGACATGTAAATTAATATTTACCGAAATAAATGAATATGAATATTAAGCAATATCAATGGCAATACATGTATGATGTTACAAAACCAATTTATATCATATATTTCTTATATAAGGTATAGATTTGCTTGTAAATTTGCACAGTGGGACGTCAAGTGTTGCACGTCAGAATTTACCCAATACCAAAACGAACGCTGTATCAATATCCATACATATTTAACATCGCGTTAAAATTCGCTCGCTCTGTCTATGACATATCGTTGAAGAATGAACTTTGTCTATAAGTCGATACAGTTCGTTTTGGTATTTCTAAAAAAATGACGCACTCATTTTGACGCCCGTGTGCGGAGGCTATAATATGACTTAGTCGTATTTTGAATTTGACGAAGCCAACTGACAGTAGCTAATGTCACTTCGTAAAATAATGTTGCCATATTTAAAGTAATAGTGATGCGTTCAGCTCTCGTTCAATCAGTTGAATGAACAATGACTGTGAATAGTTAATCATTTCAAACTATAAAAGACAATCGAGGCAATTTCATTCATTCAGGAGTTTTTTCAATCATTCACTTTGTCACAACACTATTTTTGTTTCCTCAAAAACTGACAACACAGCAAACGTCAGTTGACTTCGTCTAATTAAAAATACGGCATATAGTATTCCATGATGTGCAGTCGAAAAGTATATTAAGGCGTTGGATAGCCGTGGGCAGTTCGCTTAGACGATTCTCGCTGTCTAATTATCCGATATTTGATTTATATGTAATTTAATCGAATATTAAAGACTATTTAATTGTAAACTGTTATTATATTTTGTGTTAAGCGTTTTAACGAGACACTAACATTGGTCGTGATTCTGTTGGCGCCGCACTGGGCGTATTGGCGTCCTTGTGTCGCCCGTAATTATGAGCGTGATGGCAATACATTTAGTGTTGTCAAATTAATATTTAGTCGTAGTCTGTTGCCAACAAAATTAGCACCATTATCTCGTTATTTATTAGATGACTGTTAGTTCGCAATATTGTATTATTTAAATACACAATTATACTTTTAAATTAGTGTTTTTGCTTCCTTTTCTTTTTTACGAAATGAATGATTTTATCGGAATGAGTTGAGGAATGGCTGCACCTGAGATTCGCTGGTATTCTGTCAATGTAGGAAAAATTCAATAAATACACATTATAAATAAAAATGGGTTAAGAATGCGATAAAAATGGCGGAGGAATCCGTGTTTTTGTTTGTCTATACAATTAAATATAAAATTGAAGTGTCTGTAGTGTCGAAATAACAGATTTTGACTCAATCTATATGAAAGTATACTTTTATGGTGTTTGTAACAAGTATTGTCTGTCTATTCCGGGTAATCACCAGAACGACTCGACCCATTTAGAAGGGACATTCACGTCCAGATAGCTGATGTTATACTGAGTAACTTACGACATTTTTTTTATATATTTCCTTCTCACCACGGCGTGGTCGCAGGTAACAGCTATTTGATAGAAAATACCACCTATAAATTAAAAAAAAAACTTTATTAAATATAAAAGTGATGCAAATAATTAACAATCAATAATTAAATGAATAACAAATGAGCACCGAAACATACAAATAGTTTTACTACAGTTAATAATAAGTTAACTATATTATACAATATCAACGGGTCACATATATAAAAGGTAACAAGAAAAAAGGTGTAAAAAACTGTAACCCGACTACGGAAACAAGGTAAAATCGACTCCTCCTATTGTTGAAGTCGGTTAAAATGTAGCTTATGCTACCCAGATCTTAATAACGAATCGATTGACACCTTATTCATCAATATCGGATGAATATTTTAGGCGTTACGGAGGAACGTACGTAAAATACAAACATACAATACATAGACTGTTAAAATCATAACTCTTCCTTAAGGCTTCGCCGTAGTCGGGTAAATAAAAAATATTAATTAATAGGAAAAATATTGTGACATCTCCAATACCTTACTTATAGCCTCAAAGACTAAATTAGATGAAGCTGAAAGCTCCCGTTTTTTTATATTAACAACTTACTTTCAAGCGCGGAACCATGTCGTCTTCTAAGCCAAAGAATTCGGATAACAACGTAGACGTAGCGTTACATAATTAAAACCCACAGAGTAACTAATCGGGTGGTTAATATAATTTGGTACCACCAAAAGGCTACATTTTTACAGGAGAAATGTACGCTTTGCGAGCATTGGGACTGCATCTATTTAAAGCTTTAAGAGCTTTAAGCTCACCATAGTATCGCGCCTGAATAAAATTTATATAAATAAAATAATTATCAATTCATCCCAATGTTTCCTTTCTATACGACTAATAATAATTACAGTAGACACAAGTAATTAAACTTACACACTCATTTGATATCAATTATTTTAATTATTAAAATTTAATTTTTTTTAATACATTTCAACGGGTAAAAGCAATGATAAACAGATATGTTATACACGCACAAAAGAACCGAAAAAAGTGTTCCGCGTAACAGCGGCAGCACACATACACACTTTTCATTCATTTTACATTTCACAACACGTAGAAATGTGATGAAACAAAAGGGATGGCTTGATAAAACCAACGAGAAAAAAAAGAGATGGCTAGTGTTGTCACGTGCGCTTCTATGTGATGCAACATTCATCTGTCAATACAATACGTCCTAATTAGGACGTATTCGAGTCTTCACTAGTGCGCGCTAATAACATATCTGTTTACTTAGAATATAATTGGGTGAAAGGTAAAGTGACTTAAGCGCCATGTTGTTGTATATAACTCAATATCACCCGTTGCAACAAGCGATTATTTTCTACGTGTTTTGAGCTTTGGGTTTCGTGTAAAGTTACGTTTGAGTCAATCCGCATTTTACCGTCTATACGTAGTACATTCAACATCAAAAGCACAAAAGATTTAAAAACTATGTTCATTGATTACTTTTGATATTAACTGTACATATTTTAATTTTTGACTTATACATAGAATTTTTCTATAATTCAGTCTGTGAGGCTTTACTATCATACCCTGGACTCAATTTCATACATAATTATATTTATATCATAGAATATTCGAATTTTGCTTAGTTTGTATCGTGATGCAAATGACACCAGTCTTTAGATATTGTTGTCTTTCTCATCTTCGTTATTTATGAGGGAGAGAAAATAAAAATAAAAATATTTATGAAGATAATTTCATGGTGTTCTATGTAGGTGTTCTGGTGGTCGATAAAGTGTCTGGCCTAAGCTTGGAAGGTGTTACGTTGGAAAATGTGCTTCAAGTATGAAATAATACAGTTCGTTTTTGTACTCGCAGACAATTAGCCACGTTCCGACACGCTGCACCCTTAGCATGACCGTTTAAACATAAGTTTTATCTCTTTCAACTGTCACATTTGTCGGGAAAATGATGTCACTTTGAGCTTTTTGTACTGGACATGGCCCGGTGTGACGTCACTTCACTACACTTTTTAAAAGTCTATGGCTTCGGTGTGACGTCATTTTCTCGACAAATCTGACAGTTGGAAGAGATAAAACTTAGACGCGGTCATAGGACACATGAATAGATAATGGGAGGCAATTTGTCGCTCGAAGACCTGCACATTACGAAAACAGTTAATATCACATTTAATATACTGGGTGTTTCAGAAGTCCGAAATAATACTTTGACGTTTGCATCAGTATCGGGTATACAACTGAATGGAATAAAATTTTTATTGAAATTCGACCATGTTTTTCCAACTTGGTTTTCGTCGTCAATTTCTATAACCCGTAAAATTTCGAATCCTATGTAAAATTTGCATGTTCTGTTTTGTGAATATTGGTAGTCGCCCCTCATAAGTGTAGTTTACACTGCTGAATATGGTTATGGATGGACCCAAAGGCCAGAACATGATACCTACAACAAATATTCAAAGGTCCATAACTCAGAAACTATGATAGTTAGGTATAAACTGTCTTCGCTAAGCATCCACATATGAGCTACCGTATATGTACCCAAAGTATTATATCGGACTTCTGATACACCCTGTATACATTGGCATTATTTAATAACACTGACACAAATAACAACAATAATAAAGTGTCTTTTGTTTATAGGATTCCTTCGTAAACAATCATTCAAAATAATACACATATTAACAAAACTATCTATTTTAAAAAGTTTAAATATCAAACAGTAGTTATGTGATAACTACTTTAACATTTGAGCTGTATAGGGTACTCGATTAAGATATAAAAATATTAAAGTTCAATAACCCGCACTGGGCCAGCGGACTATGGCCCAAATCCCCACCGTATTGAGGGGGAATGTGCCCGGTACAATGGCAATAGGCTCGCCCCCTGTCACAAATGGACAAAAATACATCGGCGAAGTGCGGATGGATTGCAGTGGACTTCTGCCTACCCATTCGAAGAATACAGGCGTGATGATGTATTAATTCATGTTATTATTTAACATTTGAGGGCGTCACTGGTAAATCCTTATCGTTTTGAACTTGTCGGTTGTATTATTAGTTAATAGCCCACTGACCATAAAATATAAGGTGGCGATTTTTATTGGCACCTATTATATTGCTGTCCTTGTCATCTGCGTAATGTAAGACAAAGACGGCAATACTTTTGAATGCTGTAAAATTTAGTTAGCGTGCAGTGTTAAGAGATGACTGCAAAATATCCATGTATCAAACATGTAACGACTTACGTCCAGAGCAAGCGGTCGCAATATACTTTCAAAATGGCGTTCTGTATTCTCAAGTCAAGTACCCTATAAAAATACCGGCACCAAACACGAGCACTCCCAATAATGTTGATAAGGAAACAAGTCGGAGAGAATCACTCTTATGACAAGGATGTAAGAGCTTATATTAGCGAAGCAACAAAAAAAAACTCGAGCACAGTAAATACTCAATGCTAATTGGACTCAAGTAAAGTATTTAAATGTGAACTCTATGTCGAGTCGCGTACGGTAAATAACATTTTATGTAAGCATGGATTGTGAACACCACGCGTCCTCGACTACTTTGATATAGAGTTCACTTTACAATGTTTACTCTTACTGAAATTGAATTGATGGTGCTGACTTTGTTGGCTTTAAGTAAGCATATTGCCATCCTTATCATGTTTATGGTGTATGAGCAAGACGAAAATACTTTTAGTGGCAGTTTGCGTACGAACTTTTGGTGCAGGTATCACTCCAGAAGGCTTAGCATGACCGCGTAGACATAAGTTTTATCTTTTACAAATGTCAGATTTATCGAGAAAATTAAGTCACTTCGAGATTTTTGTCCTGGACAAGGTTCGGTGTGACGTCATTATCTCCACAAATCTGACAGTTGAATGAGATAAAACTTATGTTTACGCGGTCATGCTAAGCGTACAAATTCTCACCGCGACAATTTGAACTGTGTGTCTATTCGTCGATGGTGCAGATTAGGTCGTCGCCCTCTAGTTTCTGTCCGTTGGTAATGGCGACGGATTTGACGGTGCCGGCTCGCGGTGCCTGCACTATCATCTCCATCTTCATGGCGGACAGTACGGCGATAGGCTGGCCCTTCTCCACCTTGTCACCTTCCTTGACCTTGATAGCTGTTGGTAGTGAGACAGATAACAATGAGAATCGGAACCCTTGCCATCATCCCTGTGTGAGATTCGCTACTAAACTAAGTATTGTTATGGGTACGATTAACACCATATCGAGAGGAGAATGGTTATTTGACCTAAGCGACACTTTTGGGCGATATTTACTTGTATACATATTTGGAATCAGCGAATTTTTCTACGTCGAATGAGTATGCTGTCCTGTGAAGTCAACAAATGTCGCTTAAAGCAAATAGACTTACATCTATCAAGGGGCGATATGATATTTTAAAAATTAATGTGAAAAAAACTTTTAAAAAACAAGCTTTTATTTAATGAATTAGAATGACGTCACATAAATTAGCATGCATTGTCATCCAAAATAAGCGTGTATACTAAATTTCAGCTCAATCGGTTAAAGATAACCGATTTAAAATTCAGCTGCAAGTTTCCACCCGGACATACATTGCAAGTTAATATAAAGCTTGTAAAAAGAAACTTGTAATCCTTACTTATAGACCCTTATGCTAAGACGCTACCTCGAAACTTCCTCGACCTCGACTCAATCGAGGTTACCTTGAGGATTTTCTCAAGGAATCCTCGAAATCGGTATTCTAAGTTATAACTCGGTATTTTCTTGAGGTGATCTCGAGTAGGTAAGGTTGAGTCGAAAAAAAAAAATTTCGACTGGCGCCAAGTGGAGGAGGTTTTTTGCAAGTTAGAATAGGTACCGATTTCCTTGAGTGAGTTTGAGTGGAGTCGAATTCTCGAGGTAACGTCTTAGAATACGGGTGATAGGGAGAGTTAAGTTAGCATTAGGATAGAATAGATAAAGCCCTCTTTATTGTACACCAAACAATGAAAACAAAAATTCTACATTCCTAAGTAGCTATGTACAATTGAGGGGTCTTATCGCTAAAAGCAATTTCTTCCAGACAACCAGTTTGGAAGCGAAAAGAATAAACTAAAGAACTATGGGCAGTGTTCGATTTTTGTTTCAAGTCCTACCCCTATTTTCGATAATTATATTATAGTTATATGATAATTTAGCTTTTCCTCAGGACTCGCCGAGGGTCAAATCTCGGTGTCTACAATGGACAACGCTGTCGATCCTGGCTTACAGGAGTAACAGTGGTGGGAATGTGTGGCGGGCTTAGTCCCAAATAAAAACACTTACTGATAACAGTTCCAGGCATAGGCGCTCCCACTTGGTTCTTGTCACCTTTCACTGCTTTAGGGTGAATTTTCATTTCCTAAATACAAAAAAAAGTTAACTCAAATTTAAACTCTATGTCCATTTCCACAGAGTACATTTTTAGCAGTGGTATCTAGTGGTGGTTATGGCTATTGGATAGCAGTGGTAGCGGTCGAACGCACGCCTTGCAATCAAAGTGTGCAGGTTCAAACCCCGGCTCGCACCTCTGGGATTCATGTGCGAATCTCATTTTCATCCGAGATTATCACTTGCTATGAAACGGTGAAGGAAAAACATCGGACAAACATCGCACTGGGCCAGCGTGGTGGACTATGACCTGAATCCCCCTCGCATTGAAGGGAGGCCCGTGCCCAGCAGTGGGACGTTAAAAGGGCTGTAGTAATATCAAAATTTTTAAATATAAAAGTAAAGTCCAACCTTGCTAGCGTTTTCGTCCCTGATGAAGACAGACCGCAGCTGCCCGTTGAGTTCGAAGAACACTTCGCGCTCGCCAGCGGCCGTCATCTCCTCCGAGATGGCTACAGTCTTGATATCCAGGGTTTTGCCGCGTTCAATCTTTACTTCTATCGTTTCACCGACCTAGGTATGAAAAAAAAACAAGAAAACATAATAAAAATGAGATTTAAGTCTTTGCGATTTAAGATTTAGTCATAACTCTCTATCAGCCAGGGACGTCCACTGCTGGACATAGGCCTCCCCCATAGATCGCCACAAATTACGTTCTTGGGCTTTATGCGCCCATCGACTCCCGGCGACCATGGTGAGGTCGTCCGTCCACCTGGTCGGGGGTCGTCCCACATTCCGCTTCCCTGTCCGTGGCCGCCACTCTAGGACTTTGATGCCCGAACGGCCATCCGTTCTCCGGGCAATGTGTCCGGCCCATTGCCACTTCAAACGTGCAACCCTTCGAGCTATGTCTGTAACCTTGGTTCTTCTGCGGATGTCCTCATTTCTGATTCTATCGCGCAGTGAAACTCCCAACATAGCTCGCTCCATTGCACGTTGAGTGACTCTGAGCCGTCTTATGAGTCCCATTGTGAGCGACCATAACTCTCATGTGCGCCAAGTCAAGACGTATGTCACTGAATATGTTGGTTTTGCATCTTTTACTCGTATGAAATAAGACAGAGAGCGAGCGAGTGAATGCGTGATCTGTCACGTGTGTTCTAGTCTTGACAAGCGTGCTATGCCCAAAGTATGGAGTGTATATAAGAGGAGTACCTATTGAAAAAGAGTCCGTCGAAATGCCATAATTACTAGTTCAAAAATCTACCACAATGGCGCTGGTGTTGATCATTGGTGTGGTATGAACATAGCAATTGTGGATGAACTGAAGTATGCCCAGTATACAATTGCTATATTCATACCATACCAATGATCTAGGTTTTTAAACTAGTAATTATGGCATTTCGACAGACACTTTTTCAAATTTTTCCCTTATGAGATTGCCCTCATAATATTTTGCATAATACATTGGCCTATATAAGAATATACAATCCATAGCCCAAAGGAAGATGTAAATCTGTACTAATACATAAAATGGAAGTGTCTGTTTGTATTGTAAACAAAACGTCAAAGTGTTTGTCAGGCTGACTTTCGTAACCCGGCGCCGAATATGCTTAGGAAGGCCCTGATCTTAATCTATTTTTTGATGTGAAACATCTAGCGAGGGGTAAACCTGATTTTTGGCGTGGCGAGATTTGCCGACGCTTCGCCACAACAAAATGAAATTAACCTTATTACTTAATACATAAAGTATAGTTTTCAATGCGGCTACGCTTCGTACTCCTCGGCTCCTCGGTTCTTTCCGCCGCTCAGACTCCGCCCACCGGCTGACTCCGCTCATTCGCTCACTTGCCGCCTAGACTACTATGTTTTATGTGAAATATCTGCTAGGCGTCCCGCATAGGCTCAGTTTTTTTACAAAAAAATCTGTGTGTCTTCATAATTTTTAAGGAGATCAATTTCTGCATTTTTGCTTGTAGCTCAACAAGGCCTTTTGGCCATCGAACGGCAGTACTATTAGAGAATCATGTACTCACGGTGGGTCCGACGAGGAAAGTCTTCGTGTCCAAGTGCTTGACGGGCCCGTATTTGTCGCGGATGCGGAAGAAATCGTTCGCGACTTGCGGGTACATGGCTGCGGACATCACGTCTTGATCGCTCACCTGGCAGACGAAAAATAACACTTAAATCTCTGTAATGATACAATCAATTAACAAAGCATTTTTGTTTGAAAATAAGCTTGGTATGCATTCATATATTACCTATACAGGATGTGTCAGTCTGAAATAATATTTTAGGTGCAAATACGGTAGGTCGTATGTGCATGCTTAGTCAGTAAAAAAGTATTTGTACTGAAAAATGACATCGTACGGGGATTAGTATATAGATTGTATTTTATATTGCATGTAGTTGTAGTATATATAAAATATTAAGTATATAAAAAAAAAAATTCTGTTTTTTAGTATTTGTTGTTATAGCGGCAACAGAAATACATAATCTGTGAAAATTTCAACTGTAACTATCACGGTTAATGAGATACAGCCTGGTGACAGACGGACGGACGGACAGCGAAGTCTTAGGGTTCCCGTTTTATCCTTTGGGTACGGAACCTTAAAAA
Source organism: Ptilodon capucinus (assembly GCA_914767695.1). Lineage (NCBI taxonomy): Eukaryota > Metazoa > Arthropoda > Insecta > Lepidoptera > Notodontidae > Ptilodon > Ptilodon capucinus. Next base: position 9,546,283 of record OU611821.1, read on the forward strand.
AAGATAGTTGACATATTGTTATCACTCACGTCAGGGTGGGCTTCGATCAAGTCAGCCTTGAGTTTGTCGAAGTCCAGAGGAGGCAGCTCTTGTCCGGGTCGGCCTTCGATTCTCGGCATGTCTTTAAGCACCTTAGACCTACACAATCAAAATATTTCATCAAATCTAAGATATTACACGCTGCTGTACGAATATGTAATTTGTATGTAACGGAATCCTAATGAACAGGCTGCTCATCTATATCTATACAAATAAATAAAATTGGAGTGTCTGTTTGTAATATCAAAATAACACTTTTTTAATAAATGCGTATGAAAGTATATACGATACCTATAACGAAAACGCAATTTTAAAATTTTTTGTCTGTCTGTCTGTTTGTTTGAGGTAAACTTCTAAACGGCTGGACCGATTTCAATGGGACTTTCACTGACAGATAGCTGACGTTCCAAGGCGTAACTTAGGCTACTTTAATTTTAGAAAAAGCATTAGGGTTCCGCGGGAAAAACATAATACCCATATTTCCGGGTAATCTCCCTAAAGTCCACGCGGGCGAAGTCGCGGGCACAGCTAGTATAAAATATTATAATAACAGTAAACATACAGGGTGTATCAGAAGTCCGAAATAATACTTTGGGTAAATATACGGTAGCCCACATTTGAATGCTAAGTGAAGACAGTTTATACCTAACTATCATAGTTTCTGAGTTATAGACCTTTGAATATTTGTCACAGGTATCGTGTTCTGGCCTTTGGGTACATCCATAACCCTATTCAGCAGTGTAAACTACACTTATGAGGGGCGACTACCAATATTCACAAAACAGAACATGCAAATTTTACATAAGCCTGGTTCTAGTTTAGTCTTAGTCTGTTTTTAGTTACAAGTTTTAGATATTGACGACGAAAAGAAAGTTGAAAAAACATGTTCGTATTTCAATCAATTTTGTATGCTATTCAGTTGTATACATGATGCTGATGCAAACGTCAAAGTATTATTTCGGACTTATGAAACTCCCTGTATATCGCCAGGCAACACATACTCATCGTATGATCCCAAACTAAGCAAAACTTGTTCTATAGATATCATACAATGGACTGAAGGCGATCCCCCAAATCAGGACAAATTCCGTAAAGGCAATTTGCCACTAACGGAATCGAACCCGTAAGCCACTAGAGCAAGCCATGGTCAGTAAATCCCTGTATTTAAGTCTTATAAGAATTGAGGTTGACAATTTTACTTACGAATAAAACGCACTCAGCTATATAATATCCATTACAGCGGTGTTAGCACGCATGTAAAGACAAGACCTCTGTCACGGATTGGCTCGGTCGCTCTCTGTCTTATTTCATACGTGAGAAAGAGATATAATCAACATATTCTGTGACATAAGACAAGACAATACCTCTGTCACGGATTGGCTCGGTCGCTCTCTGTCTTATTTCATACGAGAGAAAGAGATACAATCAACATATTCTGTGACAGAAGTTTAGTCTTGGCGCTCATGCTTCAACTACAGGTGCTAAAGAGTGAAAAAAAGTTGGATATTCTTGTTATTCTTGTTAGTTTAATGTTGTGTACGCACCTGAGTGGTTCAGGGAACCCTCCGTAAGGTATGCCAATAGCGCCCTGCAAGTACTCCACCACGGACTTGGGGAAGGAGAGCTCTTCGGCCCGCGCGAGGATGTCATCGGCGGTCAGCTTGTTCTGCACCATGAACTGCGCCAGGTCACCAACCACCTTCGAAGACGGCGTCACCTTGATGATATCGCCGAGGAGGAGGTTCGCTTCCCTGTTCAAATAAATCATGATAGTTCAAATAAAAAATATATTTAACCCAACTTAAAAAAAAATAGGACGGTCACAATTCGATCCATTATCCATTTTTATTTTCTTACAGATGTACCTAATACAGGATTCATCCGCCATCTTTATTACATTCATCACCTATTGTTATTAATAACTAGCTTTTAAAAAACAGTGGTAGCCTCGCGGGCAAGAACGCCCGCCTTGAACGTAAGGGGTGCAAGTTCAAATCCCAGACCCGCACCTCTGAGATAATTTTCATGTGCGAATGTAATTTTCAACAATGATTACCACTTGCTGAACGGTGAAGGAAAACATCGTGAGGAAACCTACACGTCTATAGAAAGGCGTGTGAAGTTCACCAACCCGCACTGGGCCAGCGTGGTGGACTATGACCCAAATCTCCCTCGTATTGACCAAAATACATCGGCGAAGTGTGGGTGCACTACAGTGCACCTCTGCGTACCCCTTCGGGGAATACAGGCGTGATGATGTATTTATAACTAGCTTTTACCCGCGACTTCGTCCGCTGAGACTTCGGTTCTTCAATATCGTTATAATATACCTATGCCTATATGTTATTCTATTCTGATGTACAAACATTAACACTGTTAAGCTTTATCAAAATCAGTTCAGTAGTTGTGTGAAAGAGTAACAAACAAACATACATCCATCCATCCTTCCTCACAAACTTTCACATTTATAATATTATAGTAAGATCATACAGGGTGTATCAGAAGTCCGAAATAACACTTTTAAACTTATCTTGGCAGCCTGTTATACACTATTGTCGCCGGATTATAATCCGCTCTTCACTATACGCCTACGTATTAGCTACCGTATGTACCTTAAATATTATTTCGGACTTCTGATACACTCTGTAAATAGATGTGTAGACAGTACCTGTATGCTTTCTTTACATCTTCGAACTGGTTGCCGAGTCCGAGCGAGAAGGCCTGGAACTGCAGGTTGGTGTACTGCCCGCCGGGGATCTCGTTCAGGTAGACATCAGCGTTGCCCGACTTCATGGTTGCTGTGCACTCAAACGGCCCGTACAGCGTGCGGGCTTGCTCCCAGTACGCAGAATACTCAGACACCTTCTGCAGAGGGATATCTGTGAAATAATTAATTATAAATATATACGTAACCGAAGCCAACCAAACCAGTGGTAGTAACCAAAAGCAGTGGTAGCCGAGTGGTCGAACGCACGCCTTGCAAACAAAGTGTGCAGGTTCAAACCCCGGCTCGCACCTCTGGGATTTATGTGCGAATCTCATTTTCATCCGAGATTATCACTTGCTATGAAATGGTGAAAGAAAACATCGTGAGGAAACCTGCACGTCTGAGGGAACTTGACTAGTTCTTGATTGGTGTGTGAAGTCTGCCAACCCGCACTGGGCCAGTGTGGTGGACTATGGCCTGAATCCCCCTCGCATTGAGGGGAGGCCCGTGCCCAGCAGTGGGACGTTAAAAGGGCTGTAGTAGTAGTAGTAGTATATACGTAGCCACGGCCGTATTCCTCAAACAGGTAAGCAGAGGTGCGCTGCGATGCGCATGCTTCGGCGATATATTTAGGTCCCAATGTAATATGGGGCGAGCTTATTGCAATTATACCGGGCGCAATCTCCCACAATACGAGGTTTGGCCCAGTGCGGATTGGTGAACTTTTCATAGACGTGCAGATTTCCTCACGATGTTTTCCTTCACCGTTCACAAATTATATAAGTCACGAATAACATAGTATATACAAAAAAACTGGCTGGTGTTACCTTCGTCTCTTCTGGGTGGAATTTAGGAAATAAAAGTTCCCTGAGTTACTTCTGCTAATGCAAGGGCCGTGAAAATCGATCCAAACCATACTTTTAGTCAAGACAACTATTTGTAAAAAAAATCGTAAAGAAATTTAAGTGTCTTATTCCTTCAGTCGTTCGCGAATTAAGCACAAATAGAGGGGATATATAGGTGGGTAGATACGATACTGACTCGTCGCGGCGCTCCGATACAAGCGGAGAATGGTACCCCTTTGGTTTTATTGGATATACAGCTTTCTTCCCCATAACCCTGCTGCTTCCCCCGAAGTGGCAGGGTATAAAGAATTTTCCGACGTTAAAACAAGTGCGAGCTGGACTCGCGCACCGAGGCTTCCGTACCTAAGCTATGAAAGTACCGAACATTATTCTAACGAAAATATAAACTGGACAGAGAGACAAACTTAACTTTGCAGTTGGTATACTAGTGTCCCAATACAAACTAACTACAAAATAAGTTTGTAATCGCAAAAAAACGTTTTCTAACAATAAATTTACAGTTTTTGGATTTATTCCTTTACTTGTGCTATTGCTTATTGCTTATTGCCAAATTTCATGATTCTAGGTCAACGGGAAGTACCCTATAGGTTTTGATTCCCGTGCAAATGTACTGAAAATGCAACATAATCCGTATCTCTTGATTGCGTTAACCTAGAAGTTTGATTTCTTAGGGCACGAAGGGACCGCAGACTGGAGGCTTTGGTATAAATTTCAACTTGATACCTCCACGCGTTTCTGAGCAAAAGGGTCTTGACAGACAGACAGACGGACAACAAAGTGATGCTATAAGGGTTCAGTTTTTTCGTTTTTAGGTACGGAACCCTAAAAACAAAGGTATGATACTGACTAGTGTCGAGCTTGGTGCCTTGCAGCGAGGCCACGAGCGCGCCGAGGCTGGGCTGGCTGGTGAGGCCGGACATGGAGTCCACGGCCGCGTCCACGGCGTCCGCGCCCGCCTCGGCGCAGGCCAGCATGGCCGCCACGCCCGCGCCCGACGTGTCGTGCGTGTGCACGTGGATCGGCACGTCCGGGTGTTTGTCTCTTATCGCCGTTATCAACAACCTAACATAATAAAAAAAACATTTTTTTTGCATTTTTTTTTAAATGTTTGTCTGGAATAGATCGCAGCTTGCGATAAGACCGCCTGTGCAGGTTAACGTTGGTACATAAAATATAATAATACTGAATTTACTATTTAATTAAATTATTAATACAGAGCCGTATACATATTTGCTGAGCAATGGTAAATGACTGGGGTTGCCAGCTCTAAAATTTAATTTAACAAATGGTAAATTATGTGTTTTATGCACCGCCCACTGTACACTAATATTTGTTTCTTGTTGTGTCAATTTCCCTATCATCTTAAGGTTGAGCCCTACAATATTCTTAAGTATTATTATCCGTTGTTTCTAAGTATTTTATTTGATTTCATTGAAAAAATATTAATCATTAGAACATTAGTTATAAGGGCTTTACAATATTTTTGCAGGATGTTCTTTCTTTTTTGATAAGTTACAATGCTTTTGTTACTTCTATAAACCAAAAGCGAAAAGGCGTAGAGTATACAGGCGATGATTATACAGAAAAAATAATAATAGATGCAGCTTCGTAAGTAAATTTGTCAAAAAAATTGGTACAATAATATTGCAAGGGGGTGTCGTTATGAAAATTTAAGAACTTACTTAGCCGCCTGCGGTTTCAGTAGCCCAGCCATATCCTTGATAGCCAGAACATGGGTTCCAGCCTTCACTAGCTCATCGGCGAGATTCAGATAGTACTTAAGGTCGTATTTCGTCTTGCTAGGGTCAGACACGTCACCGGTATACGAGATAGCAGCTTCGATGACTCCGCCAGCTTTGCCAGCGGCGTCCATACCCAGGATCAAGTTTGGAAGGTAGTTGAGAGAGTCGAACACCCTGAAGATGTCCATGCCATTTTGAACCTGAGGATGGAAAGGCTATTAAGCGTTTATGTATCTAACCAACAAAATGATAAAGGTTAATTTCGCGTAGCAATTCTAATGCTGTAAGTTCGAAATTTCCTTAAATGTTTGTACGGCACAAGTTTTTATAGTGGACTTTTTAGTAGGGTAAAAAGCACAGCCAGCACTCGCGTTAAGACAACGTGTCGCGGATTAAGTCGCATCGAGTAGCTCTCTCACTTTCGTAATTGATATGGGAGAAAGATACAAAAAATACGTATCCCACATCTTGTTGTGACAAGACAAAATGTGACATACGACAATTTTGTGTCTTTTTCTCTCATATGACTAACGAAAGTGAGGGACAGTTATCCGCCATCTTTATCATTGTCATCACCCATCTTCATTTATAATGTGTATTCATTCATTAAATAAGTCTTACTTACTTGCTATTCATTCCTCGACATTGACATAAATTAAAATACCCGCTAATTGCAAGTGCAGCCATTCTATTCCATTAAAACTATTACATTCATTTCGTAAAAAAATATGAACAAAAATGAGAGAGAAACTCGGCGCGACACAATCCGTGACATTAGTTTAGTCTTGGCGCATATGCAAGCCTTGCTTAGATATTTTACAGGAGTAATAATGGTGGGAAAGTGTTTTAAATTTAGTTGGGTCTTCAATTTAGTTGGTCTATTGTCGTTAGTCGATTGCTCGTTAATCGTTATCCTTCTAATATTTAAAAACCGGCCAAGTGCGAGTCGGACTCGCGCACGAAGGGTTCCGTACCATTATCTATAAAAACGGCAAAAAAATCGCGTTTTTTGTATGGGAGCCTTATCCTTAAATATTTTTTTTATTCTGTTTCTAAGTATTTGTTGTTATAGCGGCAACAAAAATACATTATCTGTGAAAATTTCAACTCTCTAACTATCACGGTTCATGAGATACAGCCTGGTGACAGACGGAGGGACGGAGGGACGGACGGACGGACAGCGAAGTCCCAGTAATAGGGTTCCCGTTTTAGCGTTTGGGTATGGAACCCTAAAAAACTTGAAAGTTTGTGAAGATGAATCTTTGTTGCTCTTTCACGCAAAAACTACTGAACGGATTTTGTTGAAACTTTACAATGGTATTGTTTATAACATCAGAGGTAGTATAAAAGTGGCGCCCATAACAGAAAAAGTAAGAAGTAGGAGATTAGAATGGTTTGGACATGTGATGAGAAGAGATGAGAATCATGTGACTAAAAGAGTGATGAGTATAAATGTGGACGGATACAGAGCGAGAGGAAGACCCAAGAAAAGATGGATGGACTGTATAAAGGGCGATATGAATGAGATCGGAGTGGATGTCAGTATGACGGAAAAGCGAGATGAATGGAAGAAAAAGACATACTGCGCCGACCCCAAATAATGGGACAAGGTAAGGCAAATGATGATGAATGAAATATAGGCTATAAATAATAATCAAAGTAAAGCTGGTAAGTAAATGTAGTTGTATACTGACAGCCATGTCGCAGAACTTGTGGACGACGTTGTCCGGATAGTTGGTGTATCCGACAGCGTTGGCTCCACGCAGCAGCATTTGGAAGGGGATGTTCGGGATAAGCCGCCGCATGTCACGCAGACGCTCCCACGGACACTCGTGCAAGAACCTGCCGATATAACGCCACTATAAAAAATTGAACAGTCGCAGGACGCTTGGCAGATGTGAAACATAAAACATAGTCGTAGCTTCGAGTGAGCGGAGTCAGCCGGTGGGCGGAGTCTAAACGGCGGAAAGAACCGAGGAGCCGAGGAGTACAAAGCGTGGACGCATTTAAAACTACACTTTATGCATTAAGTAATTTGATTTCATTTTGTTGTGGCGAAGCGTCGGCAAATCTCGCCACGCCGACGTGACTTGCACGTTGACCCGAAATCAAAACTCACCGTAACGCGACATCAAAGGTAGCACCGCCCCAGTTCTCCAGCGAATAGAGGTTGCTGAAGTTGTGAGCCACGTACGGGGACACCTGCAGCAGGTCGTGTGTCCTGACCCTGGTGGCCAGTAGGGACTGGTGAGCGTCCCTGAAGGTTGTGTCCATGAGTAGAAGTCCCTTGTTCTGCCGGACTGCCTTCGCGAAGGCTTCCGGCCCACCCTCGTCGAGGATCTGTTTGAAGCCTCTCGGTGGTTGGACCGCTGTTAATTAGGAAAGTTTTAAATGGCATAGTTTTAAATTGATAATATTAACTGTGCCTGTTATATATACAGGATTTTGCTGAAGTCTGAAATAATACTTTATACATCATCATACCATGTATAAATTGACTAGCCATTTTGGTAACTGCACGAAACTCATATCAAAAGACGAAGAAATATTCCCTGATTCCAAAGATATATATACAACGTGGAATTTTGGAATACCACCTGAAGGGACAGTACTGTACATAGAAAATTGTACATTGTTTTTGAAAAGAAAGAAAACTGCATTCAAAGATTTTCGAAAATTTGCTCGCCACACCGGGGAATCGAACCGACTAAAATCTGTAAAAATTACACCCTGTACGATGCAATAAAAGTACAGGGTGTATTTTTTTTTCAGATTTTAGACGGTTCGATTGCCTTTCAGTTAGCATCGATCGGTTAAAATTCTTTTCGAATGCTCGAGTTTTCATCATGATCATAACGACGTATATATATAGCAAAGGTACTTTGTGCTATAGTGAAATTGACTTTATGATTATATGTACATCATACATCATCACGCCTGTATTCCCCGAAGGGGTAGGCAGAGGTGCACTGTAGTGCACCCACACTTCGCCGATGTATTGTGGTCCCAATGTAATAGAGGGCGAGTCTATTGCCAATATACCGGGCACATTCCCCCTCAATACGAGGGAGATTTGGGCCATAGTCCACCACGCTGGCACAGAGCGGGTTGGTGAACTTCACACGCCTTTCTACAGACGTGCAGGTTTCCTCACGATGTTTTCCTTCATCGTTCAGCAAGTGGTAATCATTGTTGAAAGTAACATTCGCACATGAAAATTATCTCAGAGGTGCGGGCCTGGCATTTGAACTTGCACCCCTTACGTTCAAGGCGGGCGTTCTTGCCCACGAGGCTACCACTGATTATATGTATAGCATCGAATGTCTTTTGACAACGGGTTAGATACATACATACATATACTCACGCCTGTATCCCATGGGGGTAGGCAGAGACTACCGTTTGGCACACGCTACGATCCCGACATACCTCTTTCGCTTCATCCACAGTCATACATCTTTTCATGCACTTCCGTCAGTTTAGGGTGCTATAGACTTGTATACACGGGTTAGATGATCTAATATGTTTGTAATTCCCTGTGACACGATATGTACAACTTGATATAATGACAAGTGTAAGATAAATCTTGATATGCAATTATGTGCCATATAACGTGGCGCTGTGTTATGCGAATAAAAAGTTTATCAATTTGAAGTTAGAGCTCAAAATCACGTATTCTTAATATGAAGATAAAACACAATATATCTTTTAATAACACTTTAATAATATCGAAGCTTGAAGGCAATCTTACTATGCGACAAAAAATCGTAAAATGAGTTAAATATACCAAACGACGCAGAAAAATATGGCCGTATCGAATGGTATTTATGACTTATTTTACGATTTTATGTCGCTTAGTAAAGATTGCCTTCTAAACTAATACTAAATCTAAAATAGTCACAGATAAATTTATTGCTTAGTCACATTTTCAATCCTGGAATCTTTAATCCATAAATCATTATGGAATATGTTTTATTATAAACAATTCCATTATCACTTGGAATAATTAAAAATATATACATAATCATATTGGAATTCGAACGATTTTAAAATATTCATAAAAGCAGCCGCTACAGCGATGCGTGTTATTGGATTATTTAGCTCAAATTCCATATTCCAGATTATTTGAATGGGATTCAGCAAGCATTCCACAACCGAATGTAAGGGTAGATAATATTTATGAGTACACTCTTACCTGTGTTTTCCCCTGTCAATTCTTGTCGTTTTATAGCCTCAGGGGAAAGGTCTGAAAATAATGTTTCGTGAAATAATGACGGTGCACTGGTTATGTATGGGGTGCGTATATAATGTGATTCAAAATGGGTATAATAAACCTCAATATATAAGTTCTCCAGCGTATTCTAAGCGAATGTGTACAATCAGAAGTATTTTATTAGATTTTTTAATAACACGTGTTGAGTTTTACTTGAAATATAAAATCTGGGGCCCAATTGTCGTCTGATAGACATCAATCTCTATTAGAGATATGTCAAAATGAAATGTCAAATTTCTTTGACATATCTCTAATAGGGATTGATGCCTATCAAACGAAAATCGGGGCGCTGGGGCCTTACTACCATTCCCATACCCATTCCGAATCACGCTGTAATAATGGAATATGATTTCCAAATATGAACGTAAAGAAAATTATAAAAAAAATATATTTAAAATATGTCCTGTGAGTCAAGAACAGGATTTGGGACATAAAATTAAATAGTAACACACAAAATATAAATATAGTGTCCGGCTTTGCAAAAAAAAAATAGAAATTAAACTTAAAACCAAATTTATAGATATACCTATCAATTCCCAAGCTTATTTCGCACGTGAGCCAAGACTAGACCTAGGTCACACCTGTTAAGTTATACAATGAAATAAACGAGATTTAACAAGATTCATATTTATGTTATACTTCTCTGAACAGTAAACGTAATCACAGATCACTACTCATGACAGACAGTGTCAATGTTTTTTTCTTTATTCCTAGATAGTCATAAGTATAAAACCTTATTATAGGTTTATAAACAACAACACCGACTAGCTCCCTTAATTTTGTAATTCACGAGAGAAATATAGACATACTACTACTACTACAGCCCTTTTAACATCCCACTGCTGGGCACGGGCCTCCCCTCAATGCGAGGGGGATTCGGGCCATAGTCCAACACGCTGGCCCAGTGCAGGCTGCACACATCTATCGAGAATAAGTCAAGTTCCCTCAGACGCGCAGGTTTACTCACGATGTTTTCCTTCACCGTTTCATAGCAAATGATAATCTCGGATGAAAATGAGATTCGCACATAAGAGAGAGGTGCGAGCCGGGGTTCAACCTGCACACTTTGATTGCAAGGCATGCGTTCGACCACTCGGGTATCAATGCTGTAGACATAATTGACATTATCTCACATTTTGTCTTGACTAAACCAGCTGTGCTATTTTTTTTTTTATATAGTATTAGTAATGTGAGTCGCTTTAAATAAGCTGTATGCGCGAGTGGGCACACGTCAATAGTTTAATAGCCAGGATGGGGTTCGAACCCGGAACCTCTTGCTCGTCAGGTCGGTCCGCCTAATCACCACGCTACTGACGCTCGAAATGAGAATGGATGATAACTTTCTATAAACTTGGTAACGAGAGTACGAATTGTAAATGTGTTGATCCCAGATTGACACGTGTATACGACTTAAAAATAATAATAAATACAGGGTGTATCAGAAGTCCGAAATAATACTTTGGGTACATATACGGTATCTCATACGTGGATGCTTAGTGAAGACAGCTTATATTAAACTATCATAGTTTGTGATTTATACACCTTTGAATATTTGTCACATGTATCGTGTTCTGGCCTTAGGGTACATCCATAACCCTATTCAGCAGTGTAAACTACACATATGAGGGGCGACTACCAATATTCACAAAACAAAACATGAACATTTTACATACGACTCGAGATATTACGAGTTTTCGGACTTCTGAAACACCCTGTATATCATAAATAAAGTATGAAATTTTAGTCATAAGAGGTAGAAAGTGGTAACTATAAATAATAATGAACGATATTAAATTGAGTATACAGGCTGCGGAAAGGTAAGGATAATGGACTTACGGCTTCCGTGCTTCTGCTGCGAGGTTTTCAGGCACAATCACATAGTAATTACATTATTAGCGGGAGCGCAAAAATTGCCGGCCGGTGGCGCGTTGACAGAATTTCGACACTCTGTCTTGAAGAGGGCGCTGCACGTCTCGTTCGCGCACGGCGCATGCGTAATGCGATCCAAGCGTTCCAAGTGAGCGAAAGATGAACTAATTGCTCACGCGGGAAAGTTTGAATGGAAGGAAAATGGGAAGTTGCAAGCCTGAACAAATAACAATAGTTTTTTTTTTAATGATTATTTCCGTGCTCCATGGCGTGAGTTGTGTTACCCAAAATAATAAATATATCGCTTAAATAACATAAAAGGCGAAGCTACGTCATATAAACGGCAAATACATAATACTGCGGTAGAAATATTGAAAAAATATATATATATTCACTTCAAACCTACCATACCCAATGCGGGAGACTGTAAAAAATTAAAACAAACTATTTTAATATTTGATTTGAAAAATGTAAACTAAATTTTCGTCCTCCACTCTAACACGTTCCCTGCGTAAGGTTTTTTAGTGTACTTTGCAGCTGGTGCGTCATGAGGTCATATTGACTCATAGAGGTACTAACTTGCCATGAGCCATTATGACCTCACAACGCAGCGAACGTGTTAATTCACTCTCACTATTTTTTTAGTCCAATACAACGACTAGATATAAGCTAGTTTTTTCATATAATGTTAAGAGACACATTTAATTCAAACATGTTGCATGTGCAGCGCATGCGTCAGCCACCATTAATTATCCGGCAAAGTTATTAAAGCTTCGCAATTCCTTTAGATGTATAGACCTACCTAAAATAGGACTAAAATATCTACGTAATAAGGTCGATTGTGTTATACAACAACTACAACTGTATATTTCAAAGTATATAACGGACATAGAACATTTTAATGGACTACGCTGTTGGCCGTGAGGTGGCCTTTACAGCTTTACCGGAGGAGTGGCGAGCGCAGAGTGCACTCCAACCAAGGCCTGAAGGGCGGAAAGCGGTGGCAACTAGCTCAAGGGCGCCACAGAGGGCACGACCTCGGCTTGGGCAGTTACCGTGAGGGGAGAGGTAACGTCATTTTCTCGACAAATCTGTCAGTTGAAATAGATAAGACTTATCTCTACACGGTCATGCTTAGCCTACAGTGGGCCGGTTCATATCTATCAGCATTGCCAAGCGGCAGCGGCTTGGCAAAAGATTTTTTTTGTTGTAAATATCTATGTTCATTTTTGTTTTTTTTTTTTATTGGTTTTATCTTAGTTTTACGCAAATACTTTAGTTTATATCATCATATATAGACTCACCCAAAGGTACCGGTGGTATATACGGCTTGACGTTGGCTGGTGGGATTTTGGTCGCGAGCGGCGTGGCGGGCCCGTTTACGAGCACGTAGCCAAGATAGTTGAGGATCTTCTGCGCTCGGTTCTGGGACATCTTGAACATGAACAGCTCGGGGTGCTCGTCTATGAAGTACGTGTCCACGGCGCCTGGGAAACGACAACGTTCAGAATATACAGGACGTATCAGTAGTCCGAAATAATATTTTAGGTACAGTCGAGATACAAAATAGTTCGTCAGCGTCACCATAATGTCGACATTTGCTTGCACTAGTACAATTGTCAGTCATGCCAACATTTCATTTGAAACGAGACAAAATATCGCATTGACACATCGATATATTATAAAAAACTTGAGAGGTGTCAAGGGACACCCGGATGGAACGAAGTTCCTTTTGAAATAAAAAGAAGCAAAAAAAAAAAACATATATAAATACATACACACACACATCGAAATCGCAATCGAAATCGAATTTTATTGTATACTAGCTGTGCCCGCGACTTCGCCCGCGTGGACTTTAGGGAGATTACCCGGAAATATGGGTATTATGTTTTTCCCGCGGAACCCTAATGCTTTTTCTAAAATTAAAGTAGCCTAAGTTACGCCTTGGAACGTCAGCTATCTGTCAGTGAAAGTCCCATTGAAATCGGTTCAGCCGTTTAGAAGTTTACCTCAAACAAACAGACAGACAGACAGACAGACAGACAGACAGACAGACAGACAGACAGACAGACAAAAAAATTTAAAATTGCGTTTTCGTTATAGGTATCGTATATACTTTCATACGCATTTGGTAAAAAAGTGTTATTTTGATATTACAAACAGACACTCCAATTTTATTTATTTGTATAGATGTATAGATGTATAGACATAAATGTATACAATAAAAATCACACACATCCGTCATTGCAGTTGCCCTATGTAGTTGCCATATACTACGGTTACTACGGTTGTTACAACAATGTAAAAAAAAATACCATAAATGTCAAAAAAGTAATGCAAGAGAAAATATTATGACACCATCACACACTGACAATTAAATATAACATAGTAGCTGACCGGGCGAACTTCGTACCGCCTTAGAATGAGTGACATACGAAAGCAGCGCCACCTACCGTGTCCAATTGTGAATCTAAACCATTCAGGGTGCCACCCAAACGCATACAAAAAAAATCATTTTTTTTTTTAATGGACCACGCTGTTGGCCGTGAGGTGGCCTTTACAGCTTTACCGGAGGAAATAATCATTCAAATCGGTCCAGCCGTTTAGGAGGAGTTAGCTTACAACGAAAAGTGGCATTGATTTTTATATAGATTGAATTCGAACTTCGTAATGACCGGGCCATTAAAAAGGTTTGATATTGATATGAAACTAGATTATAGGTCAAAAGTGTATACTATATTGATCCTTGTTTTCATATGCAGTAAGTATAATTTTCTATGCATTGTCAGCTTAGTGCTTTAGTTTCATGGCGCTGTCACCCCATTGAGTGGGGAGGCTTCACTGTACTTTTAGGCCTCCCTCATGTCAACGCTCGCGCGTGTAATTTGTTGCCATACTAAAACAAACCGTATTACCTAATAGAAAATGTTCATTCTTCAACTAAATGACACTGACAGCGCGAGCGACTTTTGACGCGTGGGGACGTGGCTTCTACCACAGAAATTCAATCTTTATGCATATTGACACAGAGACAGTTTTGAAATTGGAAAAAAAAACTGAGCCTATGCGGGACGCCTGGCAGATGTTTCACATAAAACATAGTAGTGTAGGCGGCAAGTGAGCGAGTGGGCGGAGTCAGCCGGTGGGCGGAGTCTAAGCGGCGGAAAGAACCAAGGAGCCGAGGAGTACGAAGCGTGGCCGCATTTAAAACTACACTTTATGCATTAAGTAATAAGGTTGATTTCAATTTGTTGTGGCCAAGCGTCGGCAAATCTCGCCACGCCAAAAATCAGGTTTACCCCTCGCCTATAGATGTTTCACATCAAAAGTTCATTCCTCAACTAAATGACAATAACAGCGCGAGCGAATTTAGACGCGTGGATGCGTGGCTTCTACCACAGAAATACAATCTTTATGCATATTGACACAGAGTCCATTTTGCAATTGGAAAAAAAAATACGCGCAAGGGTCATCGGACGGGATTACTATATTGTAGCTAATGTACTGACCGTTAAGGAACTTCTGGTTCTCTAACACGTTGAGAAGGAATGGTATGTTCGTCTTGACGCCGCGGATACGGAACTCGCGCAGAGCTCGCGTCATCTTCGCCGCGGAGGCTGGCAGGTCGTGCGCGTGAGATATCACCTGGACAAATTTATTTATCGAGGGTGAAAGGCTTTTTGTGTTAAGCGACACTTTTGGGCGATATTGATTCATATAAATATTTGGAATCTATATCGACGCTTGAAAGGCAATCCTTAATAAGCGACAAAAAATCATAAAATTATTGAAATAAAACTATTTTACGGATTTTATCACGTTTATTTACTATTTTATTTTCCCGACGTTTCGGCTGCTTTACAGCAACCATGGTCACGGGGGGACTGAGGTGTTAGACGTCCTGATGTCATAGTTAATAACTGGGTACCCTCATATTTAGTTGTTTTTTGCGGTCCGATCCACGCAGAAAGTGCTCACAGTGTCTTGAGGTCTTGCAATGGTACACTTGGTTTTGAATTTAATCATATTAATTACTGGACCCAAGTTGGTGGTAGCACCCAGCCATCTTCCCTATTGAAATTAGGATGTTTTTTAATTTCAATGACCTTGGTCGGAGTCGGTGTTATATAAGTTCGGTGTTATATAATCATAAAATTAGTTTTATATGCCAAACGACGCAGAAAAATCTGGCCGTTCGAATAATTCATTATACGATTTTTTTGTCGCTTGGTAAGGATTGCCTTTCAAACGTCGATATAGATTCTGTTGTAAACCAAATGAAATTTAACTATCTTGCCGTCTTGCTCATACATTACGGCTGTAAGAACGACGGCAATACATTTACTATAGTGTAGTTAAATTTAGTAGCAGTGGTAGTCGAGTGGTCGAACGCACGCCTTGCAAATCAAAGTGTGCAGGTTCAAACCCCGGCTCGCACCTCTGGGTTTATGTGCGAATCTCATTTTCATCCGAGATTACCACTTGCTTTGAAACGGTGAAGGAAAACATCGTGAGGAAACCTGCACGTCTATAGAAAGGCGTGTGAAGTTCACCACTGGTACAACCATTCGACTACCCGCACTGGGCCAGCGTGGTGGACTATAGCCCAAAAATCTCCCTCGTATTGAGGGGGAACGTGCCCGGTATAGTGGCAATAGGCTCGCCCCCTATTACATTGGGACCAAAAATGCATCGGCGAAGTGTGGGCGCACTGCAGTGCACCTCTGCCCACCCCTTCGGGGAATACAGGCGTGATGATGTATTTATTTATTTTAGTTAAATTTCGTGGTAAAAGAATGAGTTCCATTATGTACCTTTACTAGGATAGAATCGTAGTACGGAGATATAACAGCGCCAGCGTAAGTTGAAGCGGAGTCTAGACGGATGCCCATACCCTCGCCGGACCTTTGAAAAATAGTTTGAAATATTATACGTGTATAAAGTAATTTGAACTATATTTACATACTCGTAAAGTTCAAAATTCCTAAACGTAATCATCGCAATGCGAAGTTGTTGAACAAACATTCCAAATTTGAAAGTATTAAAAGTTTTGGGTTGATGTCTCGTCTAGTGTTAAGTTCGATGCCAAAACATCAGCAACCAAACAAACTGATTAAAACTCAATCAACTTGAATATAAAGTTCAAATTACCTTAACGTAATCACACTATATATCATCTGAATAGCCAATATATACTCTATCAACAAATTCACAAGTTCCAATTTACCTAAACACCTCAATCCTGCCGGTGCTCGGCTGGAAGTTGTTCGCGGGGTCTTCGGTGGTGACTCGACACTGTATGGCGTATCCCTGGACATGAATCTTATCCTGTGTCAACCCCAGCTCCGGTAAGGTCATGCCTTCAGCCACACGTATCTGGGACTGGACTAGATCGACGCCCGTAATCTCCTCCGTGATCGTATGTTCGACTTGCAATCTATACAAAAAAACAAAATTGAAGAATCTGTTTGTATAACACAATACATCATCACGCCTGTATTGCCCGAAGGGGTAGGCAGATGTGCACTGCAGTGCGCCCACACTTCGCCGATGTATTTTGATCCCAATGGGGGCGAGCCTATTGCCATTATACCGGGCACATTCTCCCTCAATACGAGGCAGATTTTTGGGCTATAGTCCACCACGCTGGCCCAGTGCGGGTTGGTGAACTGCACACGCCTTTCTATAGACGTGCAGGTTTCCTCACGATGTTTTTCCTTCACCGATTAATAGCAAGTGGTATTCTCTGATGAGAAATGAGATTCGCACATGAATCCCAGAGGTGCGAGCCGGGGTTTGAACCTGCGCACTTTGGTTGCAAGGCGTGCGTTCGACCACTCGGCTACCACTGCTCTCAATAAATGCTTATGAAAATACTAGCTTCTACCCGCTACGTCGTCCGCGCAGACTTTGGTTGTTCAATATCGTTATAGATTATAGCCTATATGTTATTCTGATGTATAAGCAATAATATAGAAAAGTTTCATCAAAGTCCGTTCAGTAGTTTTTGCGTAAAGAGAGTAACAAACATACATCCATCCGTCCTCACAAACTTTCACATTTATAATATCACGGTAGCTATAATGAATTTTTTTTTTTAAATGTTTGCCTGTCCGTCTGCGAGTCTGTTTGTTCTTGGCAATCTCCAAAACGAGTACACCGATTTTGAAGGGACTTTCAATGGCAGATAAGTGGTGCTACAAGGAGTAACATCTACTTATCTTTTATTTAAATAATTAAGGTTCCGCGGGAAAATAAAAACACATTGTCATTTCAGATTTGCCCTGGTCTGGATATAAATATCATTAGCAAACAAATTAACAGCCACAAAATGAAAAAAAAAAAATTAAAAATGTCTATTGACCTAATACTAATAACTAAGAGTTAAGACTAATTATAATTATTGCTTGCCCCACTTCTATATAATACTATACGCATATTAAAACATTTCAGCACCTATCGAAATAAAAACAATTTATTAAGAAACTAGGACAAACCAAAACAAACCTTGCGTTGACTTCAATAAAGTAGAAGTTGCCTTTGTCATCGAGCAGGAACTCCACGGTGCCCGCGTTCTCGTAGCCAACGTGCCGCGCGAGGTGTACTGCGCAGTCCAACATTTTCTGTCTGGTCTGTTGAACAATAATAGCAGTTGTTGACTCAGGGTGCAGAAAGGTATAATCTATTTATTCAACCTGATTTTTGGCGTGGTGAGATTTGCCGACGCTTCGCCACAACAAAATGAAATCAACCTTATTACTTAATGCATAAAGTATAGTTTTAAATGCGGCCACGCTGCGTACTCCTCGGCTCCTCGGTGCTTTTCGCCGCTTAGACTCCGCCCACCGGCTGACTCCGCTCACTCGCCGCCTAGACTACTATGTTTTATGTGAAACGTCTGCCAGGCGTCCCGCATAGGCTCAGTTTTTTATATACATACATATTTGTTTCAGAAGTCCGAAATAATACTTGGCCGTTTGCATAAGTATCGGGTATACAACAGAATGGTATAAATATATGATTGAAATTCGATCATGATTATTCAACTTTATTTTCCATCGCCGATTTTAAAAACTTCAAATATTCCGACTACTATGCAAGTTTTTTTAAGTTCTATTAAGTGAATATTAGTAGGGGCTTTGCGTTGATGTAGTTTGAACTGTTAAATAGGGCTGTGGATGTGCCCTAAGTCCACAACACGATACCTGTGGTAAATATCCAAAGTTCTGTAACTCAGAAACTATGATGGTTAGGTATAGTCTGCTAAGCGTCTACATATCATATATAAAATACTATTTCGGACTTTTGATACACCCTGTATAAAAAAATGTTTCTACCTATGTCGGATATAGACCATAGACTTTTAAACCACCCAACCGATGTGCCCCAAACTGATTTCATTAGAAGGAAAATAATTGCGAAGATGGTTTTAGACCACCAAATGAGCATTAGGCACAATCCGTCCATTCATCGTAGTAGCACACGTTGTGTATCCGCTATTGCTTCAAATCGAGGATTGAAAGGCTATTTGACTTAAACGACAGTTTTGAGCGATATTTACTTATATAGGTACATATTGGGAATCAGCGAATTTTTCTGCGTCGAATGAGTAGGTATGCTCTCCTGTAAAGTTAACAGAATGTCGCTTAAGTTAGCCTTTCACTCCTCGATATTAAGGTGTTAGTGTGAAGAGGCATATAGCAGTGGTAGCCGAGTGGTAGAACGCACGCCTTGCAATCAAAGTGTGCAGGTTCAAACCCCAGGTCGCACCTCAGGGATTTATGTGCCAATCTCATTTTCATCCGAGATTATCACTTGCTATGAAACGGTGAAGGAAAACATCGTGAGGAAACCTGCACGTCTGAGGGAACTTGACTAGTTCTCGATAGATGTGTGAAGTCTGCCAACCCGCACTGGGTCAGTGTGGTGGACTATGGCCTGAATCCCCTTCGCACCGAGGGCAGGCCCGTGCCCAGCTGTGGGACGTTAAAAAGGGCTATAATTTTTGTGAATAGGCATTAGTGTATTACCTCAGGGTTGAGTTGTGGTGCGGGCGCGATCTCGACGACCTTCTGGTGTCGACGCTGCACTGAGCAGTCACGTTCGTATAAATGAACCACGTTGCCCGCCTTATCACCTGCCATGACACAGACACAAACAAGATTATCAATACAGTGTCCACTTCAAACGGCAAAGAACAAATCCAAATTTCTTTGACTAATAATATATTTTCTGAAGAAAACGTATCGACGCTTGAAAGGCAATCTTTAGTAAGCGACAAAAAATCTTAAAATGAGTTATATACAGGGTGGAATTTTGTAATGCCACCTGAAGGGAAAGCACTCTTTATACTGTAGATAGAAAATAGTACTCAAAGAAAACATTCCTTTATTTTTGAATATAAAGAATACTGCATTCAAAGACTTTCGAAAATGCGCTTGCCACACCCGGGAATCGAAGTGACTTATGACTGAGGTTATGTCAAAGGTGGAATAGGCTCACCCAAGAGTTGCACTTCGATGTGTCGGGGCCGCTCGATGAAGCGTTCGATGAACATGGAGCCGTTGCCGAAGGCGGCCGCGGCCTCGGAGGAGGCGCGCTCGAAGGACGACGCCACCTCGCTCATCTCGCGCACCACGCGCATGCCGCGCCCGCCGCCGCCGTACGCCGCCTGATACACGACACTTAACTCATTACCGACTTCCAAAAGGAGCAGGTTCTCAATTCGATTGGTATTTTTTATTTTATGTATGTACGCCGATTACATAGATATTTATAATCCGATTTACGTGATTCTTCTTTAGTTTGATGCGGAATAGTTGCCATTTGGTCCCATAAAAATTTAACATAGGTTGGCCCAGTAGTTTTCATTGTATGAACTTTTCTATCATACTGACATTAACTCCGATCTTATTCATATCACCCTTTACAGTTCATCTACCTTTTCTTGGGTCTTCCTCTCGCTCTGTATCCGTCCACATTTATACTCACTCATTCACTCACACACTCTTTAGGTCACGAGATTCTTATCTACTGTCATCATATTTAAAAACCATTCTAATCTTCGCATCAAATACATTGTGTTTTAAATTTTATTACATTTTTCATTATTTTTAAACCGGAGTGTATTAAAGAAAACAAACCAAAAAAATAACTTGAAATCGGCCAAGCCGTCATCGTGATTTAGCGAGATTTGTGAGGAACATAAATTCAAGAGAAATTGTTTTTTTATGTATAAAATAGACGAACTGTGTGTTCAATAGATGGATAACTCTTTATTGTTTCACCTCTTAATGTCATAAAGATTGATTTTTTGTGCAGGAAGCCAACACACACACACACACCCATGCGTCAAAATGTCCTGGTGCTGACATGTCATTTCGTTGAAGAATTAACTTCACAGCTAAAGATTCGGGCATACAGGAGAATGGTAATGGGGGTGTGTAGAGTGCTAAAACGTTATTATTTTTAATAGGACATGATAGTACAGCCATTTTATTATAAAAATAATAGGAAAAATAATGCGCGTGTTACCTTGAATATGACAGGTAGGCCGTGTTGTTTGCAGAACTCTAAAGCCTCTTCCTTGGTGGTGACCGGCCCGTCCGTACCGGGGACGATCGGCACCTCTGTGGGCAAAATCTATACATATAATAAAAGTGACTTTAAATCATAAAGTACCCCGACCTCGAAGCGCGACCTCGACTGAGAAGATCCGGCAAGAATTTCAATGGGCTTATCAATTCTTTGAAAGAACTTAAGTTACTTTTATTAGCGAAAGTTTACTACAAATACATATATAGGTCCAATGTGTTGCTTTTCGAACAACTTAAAAAAACAAAATAATGAGAAAAACGTTAGTCAGATAACACTTTGAGATAACAGGGCATGTTATTCTTTACGCTACTTCATTCCAAATCAATAATAATATTATAAAGCCGAACAGTCCGATTTCAAAAATTCTGTTTGCACTGTGGAGTTTATTTATTTTATAACATCACGCTACGTCACAGTAACCATAAACGTCGGGGAAACCGCGGGCACAGCTAGTAATAAAATAATAGTGCATAGATTAAACTCACTAGCAGCGATGGCCGTTTGTCTGGCTGCGACTTTGTCTCCCATCTGTTGGACCACCTTAGGCGTGGGACCTATGAACCGCAAGCCGGCATTGATGACAGCTTGAGCAAAGTCCGACCTGGACAATCATACATATTACTAACCACAGCCCTTTTAACGTCTCACTGCTGGGAACAGGCCTGGTCATGTTCCCTCAGACGTGCAGGTTTCCTCACGCTGTTTTCCTTCACCGTTTCATAGCAAGTGATAATCTCGGATGAAAATGAGATTAGCACATAAACCCAGATGTGCCAGCCGGGGTTTGAACTTGCACACTTTGATTGCAAGGCGTGCGTTCGACCACTGGGCTACCACTGCTCATCATACATATTACTCCTATCTTATACAACAATACATATTTCTTCTAACTCTTAGTACACCTTTTTCGATTAAATTCGTGCGGGTTCCAAGACAATTTAGCTTTTCCCCGGGACTCGCCGAGGGTCAAACCTCCGTGTCTACAATGGACACCGCTGTCGATCCTGGCTTACAGAAGTAACAGTGGTGGGAATGTGTGGCGGGCTTAGTCCCAAGACAAAATACAATAATATCAACTGCCCCCTTAGCTAAGACTTCTGTACAAGCAGTTCCTCCAAATGCAGAAGCGTCAGTATCATGATAGAATTATCGTCAACTATCCTTAAGGTTGACCTAAGATGAGGTGGTGAGAAGGTTTGAACACCTTTGCGGGGGCATTGTGGCAATAAAAAGCCTAAGACCAAGATGTCTAGAGAAGTAAGGTGTAGGGTTTTGCCCAGGAGTGGGACATCGAGAGGCTAAAAAAATCCTTTAGGAACTGTCTAGTATACTTAACGAATTTTTGTTAATATTGTGGATTGAATCCTTTTTGCTTAGCTCCCATTTATGCTCCCATTGCTTTCCAGCTCTGACACTGATTGGTAAAAGGAGAGATTTGTTTGTTATGAAGTATGAAGCAAGTTTATATACCTTTCGGAGAGCAGTCCGTAGCCGGGATGGACTGCGTCGACGTCATTCTCTTTGGCCACGCGAATGATCTCGGGGATGCTGAGGTACGCGTCCACTGGGGAAAGACCCTTACCGACTACGTAAGATTCATCAGCTTTTTGTCTGTAACAAATTTTTAAATCAGTTATCCCACTATTATAAAGAGAAGGCAGACAATTTTGGGTGTCCCAGATTGTACCAATAGTGTTAAACAAAGTATTGATCCAATTGATACATAAGTTACTTTGTTGATAATCCCCCTGTCCTCTCCCTATTCCTTAATATTAGAGTCAACCCATTTATTTCGATAGGCCTACGGGAGCACTTGAAAATTGACAAGTTACATTATTTCTCGCTGTAAATATGCCACCAACTGATCGGAGCGCAACCTTGACTGTAAAGATCCAGAAAACAACTCAGTGGGCATAACTTTTTAAGGTCCATAGATGCATGCACCTGAAGCCGATTTTAGCAAAGAGCAAATAAGCTATTCATTGGTAGCACAGAACAAAGTGCGAGATATGTCAAATTTATCTCTTAAGTCAAAGAGCGACCCGGTGCAACATAACATGTGTCATGGATTCATCCACCCTCTTTATCACTTTCCTCGCCGATTTTCATCTGTAATGCGTATTGAATAAATTTCTCTTGCTATTAATTACTTGAATCTGGCTGAAATACCCACTAGTCGCAGGTGGAGCCATTGCTTAACCCATTCCATTAAAATTATATATTTCGTTACAAAAGAAGAAGGAAATGTGACATAGATATTGGTTTGTCACACGTGGTGTCAGCACGCATGTCAAGACAAGACCTCTGTCACAGATTGGCTTGGTCACTCACTGTCTAATTTCATACGAGTAAAAGAGACAACGTCAAAATATTTCGTGACATACATCTAATCTTGGCGCTCATGCTACAAGTGCTGCTAGCCTTGCTGAACGGTTTAGGTGAAATGGTCATTACCTGTGCATCTGAAGCCGGTCCTCCTCGCTGTAAATGGCAACGGATCGGATGCCAAGCTCGGTGCATGCTCTGAACACTCTGATGGCGATCTCGCCACGATTCGCAACCAGAACACTTCTTATGGGCTTGTATTCCACTGCTTTCGATTCCTATAAAATTATAACAGGGTCCTTGATAAATGGAAGTCGTGTTATTGTATTTTATTAGACAATAGAAAGCCTCCATATAGTTGCGCATCAAAATGGACTCTGTGTTAATATCATGGAGGTAGTATAGTAATAAGGAGCCCGCGCTGCGGTAAATTATCCGCCATATTAGTCTTGATTGTTTATATTGTTTGACACTTACGTACTTACTTGATCTTAAGACTAAGATGGCGGATCTCATATAAACAATTAACCTAACCTTAAAAAAAATCGCCGCAGAGCATTACGAAGAATGGGGTCTTTACGGGTACACTATCTAATACTATCTCGATAGTTAACATACATAAATATTGTATTTCTGTGGTAAGAATAGGACCACGTCCCCACGCGTCAAAATTCGCTCGCACTGTCAATGTAATTTTATTGAAGAATGAACTATTTGTACAAGTTCATTCGTTCGTAAATCGAAATACAGTTCGTAATGGTATTGGAAATAAAATACAGGGTGTATCAGAAGTCCGAAATAATACTTTGGGTAAATATACGGTAGCTCATATCCACATATGCTTAGTGAAGACAGTTTATACGTGACTATCATAGTTTCTAAGTTATACTGATATATACACCTTTGAATATTTGTCACAGATATCGTTTTCTGGCCTTCGGGTACATCCATAACCGTATTGGGCAGTGTAAACAACACTTACAAGGGGCGAATACCAATATTCACAATACAGAACATGCAAATTCTACATAAGAGTCGAGATATTACGAGTTATAGAAATTGGCGAGGAAAAAAAGTTGGAAAAACATGGTCGAATTTTGACACATTTTTATACCATTCAGTTTTATTCCCGATACTGATGCAAACATTAAAGTTTTATAACGGACTTCTGAAACATCCTGTATACACGCGCGTCTTAACGCCCCAGTGCGTGGGGAGCTTCATTGTATTTTATTAGACACCTTATGGACTAACATTTAGATTAGATAATATTTGCAAGTGCAATAAAGAAAACGTGCATTTAGTTATCTATAGTAGTGTATCATCGAGTGTTTGTGTCATGGCAGGCGAGTGTCTTAATAAAAGTTACTATAATTATCCGATTAAGATCATAAATTCATGACCATGTTAAAAGCGCGCGCAACTTTTTTTTAAACTATAGATACTTAAACGAAACGTATTAACACATAAAAGAACCATATTTTTCAACAAAATGCCATCGATAGGGCGAGCGAATTTAATCGCGTAGCCACCGAAATTAAATCTTTATATATATCGGTACTGGGGCCTGATTTTCGTGCGATCTACATTCATCTCGAAGCAAATTAAAAAAAAACGTACGATTTGACGTTTCGTTTCGAGATATCTCGAACCACCGAAATTAAATCTTTATATATATCGGTACTGGGGCCTGATTTTCGTGCGATCTACATTCATCTCGAAGCAAATTAAAAAAAAACGTACGATTTGACGTTTCGTTTCGAGATATCTCGAACCGAGATGAATGTCGATCGCACGAAAATCGGGCCCCTGAGTAGGTATATATAAAAAAAATTCAAGTTGATTCGCAAAAAAACTAATAATATTTTTCGTCAATGCTAAAACAAACCGTATTGGCTCTTGTAAAAAGCACATTTTTCAGCAAAAATGCCATTGACAGCGCGAGTGAGTTTTGACAAATGGTCGCTTGGCTTTCACCACAGAAATTCGATCTTTATGATAATTAACACAAAGTCAGTTTTGGTATTAGCAAAAAAGTATGACGAGCGCATCGGGGCAGTGTGACCGGGGCTTAAATTTAGTCACGTAGCTTTTATCATTGAAATTCTATCTTTATATGTATCAGCACAGAGTGAAAATAATTCAAGTTAATTCGCTCGCCCCAGGACTTCTCTTCTAGTGAGATATACCTCCAACAACCATGAACGTATCAGCTACCACGTAAGTAGCTACGTACCTAAATTATTATCACGCACTCCTGATACACCCTATAAGCAAGTGCCATCACGTGTCCGAGTAGAGGCCGAGTGATAGAGTTGTTTTGGCATTTTATGTAACCCATAAGATAAATTTAACATAAAATAACTATTTTACCGAGACGTTAATATGGGTACTGGATGGCAATTACGTAAAGAAACTTATTCAAGAATACAGACCAGGTCAAATTAGCTGTCCTTTCCGTCAATTGTGTTTAATAATACGTATCAACGTAATATTTTTTAATATATTAACTTTAACCTTGACCTTTACTTAGATCGCGTGGGTTATTGGCATCGTATGGTTGCAGGTTCGATAACCAACACAGACTTATAGAGATCAAGCGAATATGTTACATTAATTGCAAAAAAAATCGTTTGAAACCATAAAACATGGCGGCTATTAGGCTGTATCTCATGAACCGTGATAGTTAGACAGTTGACATTTTCACATATGATGTATTCCTGTTGCCGCTATAACAACAAATACTAAAACAACAATAAAATAAATATTAAGGGGGCCCTCATACAAAAAACGTGTTTTTTTTGCCGTTTTTATAGATAATGGTACAGAACCCTTCGTGCGCGAGTCCGACTCGCACTTGGCCGGTTTTTATGTCAGAAGTAAGATTAATATAATGATAAAAATATATAGTAAATACGTAAGGATGACGGATAATCCTTGCAATTTTGATACGATAAGATAGTAACAAACAACTATTATATAAAATTGTAGCAGTGGTAGCCGAGTGGTCGAACGCACGCCTTGCAATCAAAGTGTGCAGGTTCAAACCCCGGCTCGCACCTGTGGGATTTATGTGCGAATCTCATTTTCATCCGAGATTATCACTTGCTATGAAACGGTGAAGGAAAACATCGTGTGGAAACCTACACGTCTGAGGGAACTTGACTAGTTCTCGATAGATGTGTGAAGTCTGCCAGCCCGCACTGGGCCAGCGTGGTGAACTATGGCTTGAATCCCCCTCGCATTGAGGGGAGGCCCGTGCCCAGCAGTGGGACGTTAAAAGGGCTGTAGTAGTAAGATAGTAACAGCGTGTAGTATTTTATTTAGATACACATTATAAACATTGCGATCAATGGCTTTTGCTGATAACACTCGAGATAGGAATCCGGTACGCACTCGTTGTTATCAATGAGACGAGATGTAATAAAATAATTAAACAAAGAAGACTGTTATAGTAAGGAGGAATATTAATGCGCTAATTTGATACTTAAGTATCATTTTCAACAATGATTACGACTTGCTGATCGGCGAAGGAAAACATCGTGTGTACATCCAACCTGAAGAAAACGAGAAGCAGAAGGAGAATTTGCTTTACTTTACAAATAATTAATAGATGACGAGAGTTTTATGTTTATTTTAGAATGTCTAAACTTAGGATGGCTCATGTCGTAAATCACAGGGTACTTGCGCACACATTCTAATAATTTTACATCGTCCATTTTGCTGTTGAGCTGCCCACCTCACTAACATTTGACGTTGAGTGGTCAGCGGGCGCCCGGGCGCATATGTTCATAATACAACGTGACGGGGCCGGGCCGTGCCGGAGCCGGGAAACAATACCCACCGACATTTCAACGACGTGCCCCGGCCGATTCTCGGCGGCGCACGGCCGGGGCACGGTCAGGCATGAATCACTTCATACAAAAAGTATACCACAATGTTTGACCGTGCCCCGTACGGGGCACAGCCCGGCCACGGCACGGTGTAGCGTGAATCATGCTTAAGTCAAATAGCATTTCACCCTTCGATATTATGACCTAGTTGGTAGAACACCCAGCTTGAAAGTAAGGGGTGCAAGTTCATATCCCGGGCCCGTTACTCTGAGATTTTTATGTACGAATGTCATTATCAATAAAATTACCACTAGATGAGCGGTTAAGGAAAACATGGTGTAGGTTTACACGTTTATTATAAGGCGTATGAAGTACACCAACTCGCACTGAGCCAGCGTTGCCCAAATCTCTCTCATATTGAGAGGGAATGGGCCCGGTAAAATCAAAAATCATTTTTTTTTATTCGTGTAGGTAGGCCAAAAACGGTGAAGGAAAACATCGTGAGGAAACCTGCACGTCTGAGGGAACTTGACTAGTTTTCGATAGATGTGTGAAGTCTGCCAACCCGCACTGGGCCAGCGTGGTGGACTATGGCCTGAATCCACTCGCATTGAGGGGAGGCTCGTGCCCAGCAGTGGGACGTTAAAAGGGCTGTAGTAGTAGGCCAAAAAGCACTTGCAAATAGTAAGATTATACCACTGGCAATTTAATTAATGGCAATAAGCTCGCCCCCTATTACATTGGGACCAAAATACATCGGGAAAGTGTGGGTGGACTGCAGGTGTCCAGGCGTAATGATTTTTTTATGTTTAATATACGCCAAAGTAGCTTCAGTACTTGAAGAATTGACGACGATTTGATGAGACATAAATACATATATGAATGTGGACGCAATTTAATCAATTCAATAAGTGCAACAAGTGGTAGTTCCTTACATCATTACGCGAAACGCGACGCAGCCCGGTTGCCCACCAGACGTTTAATCCATACAAATAAATACAATTGACGTGTTTGTTTGTACCTAACTAATATCAAAATAACAAATTCTTATGAAAACGATGTAACGAAAATGCATTATTTAATTTCTTTGTCTGTCCGATTGTTAAAAAATATAAAAAAATGAGCTGTATACTTTAAAGAATTTTAGGTACTATTTTAGTTAACTGCCCACAGTGTATTATAAACCCCATTTTTGTTGCATGCTGTTTTTACTATAGAAATAGATAGTTCTTATCATTTTAAGCATTAGAGTAAAACTCCGGAGTCGATACGACAAGTAGTTTATTTTATAAAAATTGCCAAAGTTCACCATAATCCGGGTCCTAAAAATCACAAAAAAAATAATTAAAAAAAAACTAAACTATCTATGTAAGTTTTGATTGCAGACAATAATTACACACATAATATTACATATTTACACAAGTTTTCGTTCATTTACCTTGAGTAATTAAAAAGATATAATTTATTATTCAAGTTTTCTTCATCATTTTTTTACTCCGTCATAATGGCGAATTAGATTATGATTTCTAGACTAAAAAAATACTTAAATATACCTTTATCGGTGCTATTTAAATCAAATTTTTATTCCGCGTTATCTCAAAGTTATAACTGATTTAAGTTTTATCCGGATTTTTAAGGCCTAGGGTTGTCACCTTTACTGAAAATATTAATTTCAATTTTAATTATAAAAAAATTACCTAAATAGTGAATTAAAAACTTTTGTTCTATCTAGAAGTCATAAACTATTGTTTTAAAATTTTTAGGGTTCCATCAATAGTAAAAACGAATCCATTTAGTTTCCTTGTTATGAATAAATGAATGTGGACCGACTAGAACACCAACTGTATGGACCTAAAAAAATAATAAAAATTAATAGTATCCGGATATACGAAAGTGACAACCCTGACCGAAACAAGATAATCACCGATAATTTTGAAATAACGCGGATTTAGAACGTGATTTAAATACCAATAATAAAAACAAATTTAAGCAATCGTTTGATGTAAAAATCATAATCTAATTCGCCATTATGACGGAGTAAAAAAATGATGAAGAAAACTTGAATAATAAATTATATCTTTTTAATTACTCAAGGTAAATGAACGAAAACTTGTGTAAATATGTAATATTATGTGTGTAATTATTGTCTGCCATCAAAACTTACATAGGTAGTTTAGTTTTTTTTTAATTATTTTTTTTTGTGATTTTTAAGACCCGGATTATGGTGAACTTTGGCAATTTTTATAAAATAAACTACTTGTCGTATCGACTCCGGAGTTTTACTCTAATGCTTAAAATGATAAGAACTATCTATTTCTACAATAAAAACAGCATGCAACAAAAATGGGGTTTATAATACACTGTGCTGCCTAAGTAATCACAACCCAAACTCTATAGTCGCTGGTCGTTCTTACCTGTATAAGGGGCATGCACTGAAAAAAATTCAGCTTTTATAAATTAATGAAGGTCTGGCCGTCGTGGGCTCTAGCTCTATTAACTTTATCAATTCACATTATATTAAATATATTAATCACTGAAATACGTAATTATTATCGCTACTTTAAGTGTCACCTAGCCCTGTAGCATGACCGCGTAGACAAAAGTTTTATCTCTTTCAACTGTCAGATTCGACGAGAAAATGACGTCACACCGAGCCACATCCAGTACAAAAAGCTCGAAGTGACTAGCTTGAAAAAGATAAAACTTATGTCTATACGGTCATGCAAAGGCCATGTCTATACGGTCATACTAGACATTTAAAAATGCAAAAACGAAAATATTTTTTTTGTTATTTTTGCTATTCGAAATTATTTATAATAGCTTTTATAGTGGTTTCGATTACGGTTAGATTTTGATGTCAGATATTCGAAAGTTTTGGTTAAGCTCCATAACATCCCTGATTTGAACTTGTACCCCTTACATTCGCGGGCGGGCAATCTACCAACAAAGCTACCACTTCTTTACAGACGGCAATACTTTTAGTATGGCGCCAACAGAATTAACATTATTACTGTAAGAGGGTGTAGAAGGGTTCCTATTAATTAACCAAATATACTTACTGTGGAAGCAGTCCTCCTTTTCGCGGCACTCCATGCTTGAAATTGTGATGATGCCGCCCTTACGGCAAAACGGGCTTTCAGAATTTGCATTATAACTTAATTAATAATAAATAATTAACAAAAAAAAAACAACAACTTAAGTACAACCCTATATCACTACTTAAACGTTTATAAAAGTATATTATTTCATTTTTTTATTGTAAAAAAAAGTAAAAGTGATTGTTATTGACTAGATTTTTTTTGTTACTCTTATAGTATTATTTTCGTTATTCGTGTCGTGCTTCCGGCGTTCGGCTTTTGTATCTGTAACAAAATTAAAATCCGTTAAGTCATAGGTTCCCATAAAAACTAGTATCTTTTATCTCTACTTGGAATGTTCCAAGTAAGTGCATTTTAACGACATAAAGAGGTCTTATTAAGCGTTGTTTTTTTTAAACATCACGTATTAGCTATGTAAGGTTGCACTTATATAACTAGACTACCCTCTTTAGCCCCTCCAACAAAGATAGCTCGTGGTATGAGTGGACTCATGCTAGTAGTTATTCAACTACTAGCATGAGTCCATGCCATTCGGCCAGGTTGGAAATCGAACCCGTAACATTTCGGTTACGAGTGTGGCCCATCTAAATACTAGGCTATTACCGCTTCAACATACATAGGTACATTATAACTCACATATATATGATGTAATCATAGATATCGTAAAGGCCCCAAAATCGAAAATAAAATTGACCAAAAATAGACTCAGATGCCGCGGACGCTTGTCACATAGACAATCTGATAAACGAAGACGTAAAAGTCACGCACACATCCATTTTAAAATTGGACGTCTGGTACTATCAAATTACTTGTCTGTCTGACTATCGTAACATTGTAAGGAAGTAGGTACTTCTTTCTTCTGCTACATCATAAAATTTAAAATGAGAATAAGACCAATATTGCTATATTAGCACAATTCATATTCTATTAATAGTCAAACAGAACAATATAGGATCTCATCTCCATAAACAAGAGGTAATTGGCTTCAATAGCTATGCCATGCACCTATTATAAATAGCCGACACATTTTCCTTGTCTGAGCACAATAAGTATAGATAGGTATTCAATGTTTAAGTCAGACAAACTATAGAATATTTCAGTGGTAGTTAATCTGAAAACTTCTATTACCCAAAAAGCAATATCATTAACGATATTTACTTGGGACGAAAAATAGTTTTAAAACAAGAGACCTTTGTTCAGCAATGGGAAAATATACAATTAATAAAAAAAAACATCAAAAATGGGTGAAGTCGTTTCTATTTTTAACCGACTTCAAAAAGGAAGAGGTTCTCAATTCGACCCGTATGTTTTTTTTTTTTTTTTAATGTATGTTACCGCATATCTCTGTCGACCGATTTCAAAATTTTTTTTTAGGTTTGCTAGGGAATTCTTCAAGGTTGGTCACATAATTTCAAAAATATTTTTTGAACGACTTGAAACTTTGTATATATATTTAACATACAAAATAAAAAAACACGTCTTTCAGGAATTTTGAAAGAAAAAATATGTAGGGGGTGAAATGGGGGTCCAATCCGGAATACAGCATATCTCCGGCGTTAGTGAACCGATTTCGAAAAATCTTTTTTTGTTTAATACGGATTGTTAACAAAGATCGAAACCCACCCCCAAAGGGGTGGAAAGGGGGGGTGAGGGGGGGTGATTTTTTTTTGGCTGTAAATTTTTACTTTTTTAGGGCTGTTATAAGGTGATAATATTTGCAAATTTTCAACAATTATTGACACTAAAAATCGTGAAAAAAAATTATTTTTAACAAAAAACAAAAACCGACTTCAAAAACCTAGGTGCACTAAAAAGCTACAAATAACCTTACAATTCATTACATTTGGAGTCGGTGCCAACTCATGTGTGTATTTGCCTTGTCCGACGTTGATTGGCACCTACTCCAAATGTAATGAATTGTAAGGTTATTTGTAGCTTTTTAGTGCACCTAGGTTTTTGAAGTCGGTTTTTTTTTATATTAATATAATAGGACATAGGTTCCTAATAATAGGTAGGACGGGCTCGCTAAGCATGCTCTAAATCGTCCACAATGCGTATACTAACAGTGCTAAGTAGTACACTAAATTTTGTTACCTGCTATTAAAAACATATAGGTATATACGTACAAAGCATATTGTTTCTATTGAAAATAGGGAAAAAGTTGTGACTATATTCGAATCAGTCATAAGTCTACTAACTACATGACTGTATTTATAACAACTTTTTGGAACTTGTAAAACTTCAACGGCAAGAAAGAACATTGGCAATACCTAAATTGTCTAGGGCAATGCTCCTATTATTAAGGGCTTTAGTGACACATTGAAATCAGGGTCCCTCCCTTTTAAAATACAGTTTATATATTTAGTAGTAGATAGAACACTGACTAAAGTTAGTATTTACATCTATAAATATACACAAGCAATACAGCAGTGGTAGCCGTGTGGTCGAACGCACGCTTTGCAATCAAAGTGCGCAGGTTCTATCCCCGGCTCGCACCTCTGGGTTCCATGCGCGAATCTCATTTTCATCTGAGATTATCACTTGCTAAGAAACGGTGACGGAAAACATCGTGAGGAAACCTGTGTGCCCGGTATAATGGCAATAGGCTCGCCCCCTATTACATTGGGACCAAAATACATCGGCGAAGTGTGGGCGCACTGCAGTGCACCTCTGCCTACCCCTTCGGGGAATACACAAACATAAAGTTATCATGTTAAACAACAGATTAATGTTTCACGTATTTATAGTATATGGTGCAATTATATGATACAGACGACCAATACTGGATGATGTAAATTCAACCAACATAGTCAAGTAAACAAATGATATTGAAAGTCTAGTTATGTTTTTATACACTATACCTACTTATACAGGGTGTATCAGAAGTCTGAAATAATATTTCAGGTAGTTTACGGTAGCTCATATGTGGAAGCTTTGTGTAGACAGATTACACCTATCAGTTTCTTGGTTATAGACCATTGAATATTTGTCACGGGTACCGTGTTCTGGCCTCTCGGTATATCCATAACCCTATTCAGCAGTGTAAACCACACTTATGAGGGCCGACTACCAATATTCACAAACTAGAACATGCAAATTTTACATAGGACTCGAGATATTACGAGTTATAGTTATTGACGATGAAAAAAAAGTTTGAGAATCATGGCCGAATTTCGATAATTTTTTTTTGGTTCATTCGGTTGTATACCCGATGCCGATGCAAACGGTCAAGTATTATTTCGGACTTCTGATACACCCTGTGTACTTAAATGAATACATAATGTATAACATGTTACGACTATTGGAGTCTCAAAGGACTGGCACGATCTGAACGACATTGTAATGTAGAGATCACCTTTGGACATTGTTGTTAAGTTTGTTTTATTGCAACTGATGAGCAGAGATGAGAAGCATGTGACTAAAAGAGTGATGAGTATGAATGTGGATGGATACAGAGCGAGAGGAAGAGCAAAGAAAAGATGGATGGAGTGTGTAAAAAGTGATATGATTGAGATCGGAGTCGATGTCGGTATGACGGAAAAGCGAGACGAATGGAAGAAAAGGACATACTGCGCCGACCCCAAATAATGGGGTAAGGTAAGGCAAATGATGATGAATCAACAAATCACCATAAGGAAATTTAATAAGTTGATATGGCCATGAGAAGTTAACATACTAAATCAAACTTTAAACGTTAAAGTTTAAAGGATAGTATCGTACGCATACACATAGATTTTTTTCGCTTCGCCCTACGGAATACCGTAACCGCACAATCCCGTCAACGATGAAATGTCGTTAATATATGCGCTTTCTCCAAGTTAATACAACAAACGACACAATGGTCTATGCCGAAATATAAATAATGTTGATCATGCGAGAATTAACCCCCATGGTCGGTTTGGTATTCGCAAAAAAATGCCGTGCGTGTTTCAACATGTTTATCTAAGCCTTATGATTCTAAGCAGTAGGCTTAACATGACTGCGTAGAAACAAGTTTTATCTCTTTCAACAGTCAGATTTGTCGAGAAAACGACGTCTATTCGAGCTTTTGTACCAGACATGGCTCGGTGTGACGTTATTATATCCACAAATCTGACAGTTGAAAGAGATAAAACTTACGCCTACGCGGTCATGCTAAGCCTACTGGGCTTTGAAATTCCTTATCGGATTAAAACTAAATTACTATCTATTTGTAACAATACATCATCGGTATCAGATTAATATCAGACGCGTGTTATCAGTCGACGCACCACATAAACAATGATGTAGTCAGGTTCTTGAACTTATCGAGCCAAATTCCGCACAAGACCGATTAATTAAATGCTAAATAGCTACCGGCAATGAATAGAATTATCGTTTGACCGATAATATAACCAAATTGGGAATAATAAGGAAACAGAACAAGTCGCAAATAGAACTTCTCCAATACGCTAATAGATGGCGCGTAAGAAATACACTGCGTACAAAACCCAGATTTCGCATGCAATCCTGAATCGCGATGGAGGAGTTCTCAACCATGTAACTATAAATACGACTGCTTGGTCCAGTAGTTTGAGCATAAGCAACTCGACTGATTATACCAGGTGGCTGCAGGTTCGAGTCCCGTCGCAAATTCCTGAAATTGTCCTGTTCTAGCTGTAACTGGGATCGCCCAGAGTTGATTTTATGGTACCCATAGTGCTTAGTTTGGGATCATACGATAAGTATGTGTCATCTGGCTGTTTTATGAGATCCCGACGTTTATCGAAGCGGACCTTTGTAACCACAACACCTGGTTGAAAGATCCTTCCTATTCCGCCAAAAACTAATTAAATAAATACGACGAACAACACGTCGAACATTATACAAGAGGGAGTGATGAGGTATAATAGAAAAAAAAAAGGCCTTGAATACAACTATTTAGTAACACTATGTACAGTATATAAAGTAGTGGTCTCGACTAAGTAAATTGGAACTAATTAACTACAAAGACGTACGTACTACACGCGTGAACAAAACATGGTATCAATGAATAGCATTCGAATTATATTTAGGTTGTATCAGAAGTCCGAAATGATACTTTATCGTTAGCACGAGTATCGGGTATAGACTGAATGGTATAAATTTTTTATTCGAATATTCAATTTAAATTTAAATTTTACAGCCCATTTTAAAATCATGTTAAATTATTATCTTGAAACCTATTCGAAATTTTCAAGTTCAATAGTGGCTTCTCGTAGATGTAGGTAGTTAAAATTTTGAAATAAGGTTATGGGTGTGCCCTAAGTGGTCGAACGCGCGCCTTGCAAATCAAAGTGTGCAGGTTGAAACCCCGGCTCGCACCTCTGGGATTTATGTGTGAATCTCATTTTCATCCGAGATTATCTCTTGCTATGAAACGGTGAAGGAAAACATCGTGAGGAAACCTGCATGTCTGAGGGAACTTGTCTAGTTATCGATAGATGTGTGAAGTCTGCCAACCCGCACTGAGCCAGCGTGGTGGACTACGGCC
The DNA here is from genome assembly GCA_914767695.1 of Ptilodon capucinus. NCBI lineage: Eukaryota > Metazoa > Arthropoda > Insecta > Lepidoptera > Notodontidae > Ptilodon > Ptilodon capucinus. Next base: position 9,582,120 of record OU611821.1, read on the forward strand.
TGAATCCCCCTCGCATTGAGGGGAGGCCCGTGCCCAGCAGTGGGAGTTAAAAGGGCTGAAGTAAGTAGTAGTGTGCCCTAAGGTCATAACTCGATACTTGTGACAAATACTCAAAGGTCTGTAACTTAGAAACTACGATTGCTCGGTATAGTCTACATTCACTATGTATCTACATACTAGCTATCGTATATGTACCTAAAATCAGTCCTGGATTAGCCTATAAGCTATTTAAGCAATACCTAGGGCATCCCGGGGGACACCAGACTATCGAGAAAAAAAAAACCGGCAAAGTGCAAGTCGGACTAGCGCACGCAGGGTTCCGTACCATTATCTATAAAAATGAGCAAAATAATCACGTTTGTGGTATGGGAGCCCCCTTAAATATTGATTTCATTCAGTTTTTTAGTATTTGTTGTTATAGCGGCAACAGAAATATATAATCTGTGAAAATTTCAACTGTCTAACTATCACGGTTCATGAGATACAGCCTGGTGACAGACGGACGGACGGACGGACGGACAGCGAAGTCTCAGTAATAGGGTTCCCGTTTTACCTTTTGGATACGGAACCCTAACAAGCACACAAAAGCTAAAGCAATTTCAAAATCTTAGGACAACATGTGAAATCATATTGTGCTGACTCCACCTAGAATGGGATAAGGGCAGAAGGAACAACACATAAATACTATACGTATTCACATTTCTTTTTCAATTAATTCTTTGTAGGTCACTTAAGGATAGGAAGGACAGTGGAAGATTGCTTAGGGCATCAAGTTACCTTAATCCGGCACTGCCTAAAATAATATTTCAGACTTATACAACCTGTATAATAGATTACATTACATATATTAGTTACCTATTTACTGTAAAGTTAAGTGATAGTATCACTCAGGTATATAAATATCAATAGCAGCGATTTCACAACACGATGCGAACTGCGTGTGTCTGTGTACTACATAAAGTGCACCTCTGCCTACCTCTCCGGGAAATAAATGCGCAATGTATTTATACATAGTTGTGCATCCTACGCCCCCAAGCTCAATAAAGGCGACCGAACAATTTTTGTCAATACCAAAAAGAACTGTATAAACACATGGAAGAAGCACGTTTTGCAATGAAACGTCCTAGATAGCGGGAGCTTATTTTGACGCGTAGTCGCGTCCATTTTACCACTGTAATTAAATCTCTATGTAGGGTAACCATACCCACTGTTGGCATCCCCCCACTTATTGGCACTCATGACTTTAAGTTAAAATAACAAGAGAACCATGACTTTAACCCCTGATTAAAACTGACTGACTGACTAAAACCCTTAACTTTAACCTCAAACTCAGACTTAATTAGTAGACATTAAGTTTGTTTGGGACATACAATAAAAAACTTTTTTACGCATTTTCTTAAGGACCGATACTTGTACCAGTAACCGGGTCATCGGAAATATTCGGAACAGATGTAAAAAACTCATGTTTCTAGTATTTTTTTTACAAAAATCTCGAAAAATTAATAAACGAGTGGATATTCTATCATCTGATATCCTTTTTAGCGAAATAACGGGTCATAGAGCGTTTTGGTGACTGATTTTCTCCAAAGAGGCGCTTAAGGTGCCAATAGCTGGGGGTTTTACCCTATATTGCCATAAAGTACATTAAAAAAACAAGCTATTTCGCTTGTCCCAATGCGTGCCAATCTTTTATATTTTCCTTATCATTAATTCTTATAAGCCTTTGCAACCGGACCCAATCTGTTACTTATTTTTCTCTGCCATGTGATGTGACCGTGACCATGGACTTCTCGTATAGGTACTTTATCAATTGAGGCCCAACTGTGCAGTTAAGTTGTTAAGCTAACACATGACTTCAATTTTGAGAGCTCAAGTGCAGTATAACACAATTCTTTAAAAAGAAAAAGTGTTTATTGAACGCAAAGTTAAGTTTTTTGGAACGTAGTTCCTTATCGCGCGTTGCGAAAGGGGGCTAGACGGAAAAAATTAAGACGAAAAATTGTAACGACACTTTTACATATGTGTGTGTGATTTTTATTGTACGACACTTTTACATATGTGTGTGTGATTTTTATTGTACGACACTTTTACATATGTGTGTGTGATTTTTATTGTACGACACTTTTACATATGTGTGTGTGATTTTTATTGTACGACACTTTTACATATGTGTGTGTGATTTTTATTGTGTACATTTACGTATACAATAAAATTCGATTGCGATTGCGGTTTCGATGTGTGTGTGTGTATGTATATGTACCTACATTTTTTTTTGCTTTTTTTTATTTCAAAAGGAACTTTGTTCCATCCGGGTGTCCCTTGACACCTCTCAAGATTTTTTGGTCATCCGCCATCTTTATCACAGTCATCACCCATTTTTAATTATGTGTAGGTATTTATTGAAATTATCCTTGCTATTAATTACTCGACATTGGCATAAATACTAGTCGCTGTTGCAGCCATTCCTCATCTTATTCCATTTAAATTTCATCAGTTAATTAATTACGTACCCAACTTTTATTTTCTACATTTTATGTGTGCTGTCGAAACTAGCTGTAAAATCGGGCCTTTTAGATTTCAATTACTGTAAATTCCAAAATATAGAAGTTTTAATCCATCTGCAAACCATCTACAGACGAATTTTAATAGACGCGTAAAAAAAATAAACGTGTTTTTTTATGAGATAGGAAGGCAAACGAGCAGACGTTTCACCTGATGGTAAGTGATCAACGTCGTCCATGGGCACCTGCAACACCAGGGGCATCGCAAGTGCGTTGCCGGCCTTTAAGGAATGAGTAGGCTCGTTTCTTGAAGATACCTTTTGTGTTGCAAAGATTATAATTTTCCATAAATTTGGGAGTAATGTAAACTTGTTTCATGATGCCAAAACTGATAATTATATAGTAATCGACCAGACCGAAATCGATCTATAGTTACATAATATAAAAGTATAATAAGTATAAAAAATAAACTACTTTTTACTATTTTTACATGTATTTACATCTACTAAACATGTTTTTACATTGTACTATAGATAAATAGGAGGGCGATTTATATAATGTACATACTGATTTGAATATTCAACGTAGGTAGCCGTTTTATTTAACACACAAAAACTTATTTTGGAGAGGGTATTTCCACAGTTTGCTCTGTACGAATTGAAGGTCTTTGCTAATAACACATATATGTATTATGTAGCTACGTTATTGTATGAAAACCACAAAAAGTCTAGCGCACATAACAGACAGACTTGTATATCAACTATTTTTATGTACCTAATGATTATAGGTTTACTCCTTTGTCAAATATTTATTTACAAATTAAAATAACAATTCAAATATTTATTTTCCGTAACAATACATCGTACCTATACTGGTATTTTTTTTTTAATTAATAAAATCCTTTTACCCAAGGCTTGGCCTGACTGTGAAAGTTTTGAAAAGACAAGTAAATTAAATTATATATCTACAATTTAAAATAAGTCGATCAGTTTCTCTATGGTTATATTAATAAAGCCTTGAACATAAATTAGTAGAAAAAAACTTAACATAATTTCTCATTTATAGATATAACCATGGACGTTGGGTATCATAAATCAAATAAACACGACGAACCGACCTAAATCCAACACAGAATTACATTGCGTATGTATTTAGCTTATCTAAGTACAATAAACTCGTACGAAACGCTGTGTGGTTTTATTGTCATATATGTTCACGCAGCTAGCATTGTTCAGGCTTCCTTTGATTGTTTCAGTGCGGTAAAATCAATCAATGTAATATAAGGATTCTCTGATTCTCTGTTATTTCAGAACGAACATTGGTGATTTCATTACGGCTCGTGAGAACAGAGCAGGTATTACTTGTGCCTAACCAACTCTATTAATATGACACAAAAACAAACCAAAAGTTTTATCCTTCATCTTTTTTACGAAATGATGATATTTAATGGAATAAGATGAGGAATGGCTCCACCTGCGTTTAGCGGGTATTTCAGCCAGTGTCATGTAATTAATAGCAAGGGCAAATTCAATAAATACAAATGACTGATGACAGTGTTAAAGATGGAAGATGAATTAAGTTTTATCCTTAGTTTTTGTTTAATTATATTAAATTAATCAGATAGTACCTAATCAACAATTCGTGTTGCCACCGCAACGTTTAATTTTATGAACACGACTAATACAGCACTAAAAGTATTTTTGGTCTCGTTATGGGTTAGGTAGGTCTTGTCATTACAACCACTAGACGGCAATAAAAAACTGGCAGTCATTAATATTTGCACTTAAACTTGTTACACTCATAAGGACATATATGCCGACACCAATTCTATACATATCCTTAGCTATGCTCAACTTTCCAGCGATTTTAAGGTCTAAATCTGACGGAATATTTAATTTTATTATTATTGCATGGTTTTTACCATTCTAAAGGTTATTGACTGGACAACGTTCAAGTAAATGCAGAATATTGATGCACATGCCCCACTTAAAACACGCTTGCCATTGTGCTATCTACTCTACATTGGAATGTCCTCATTATTGCTTGATAAAACCCATAAGTTGAAAGTCAAAGGAGGCTTTAGTGCATCAAAATAAACATCTACAGTGGTGTTAGCACGCGTGTGAAGACAAGCCCTATGTCACGGATTGGCTCGGTCGCTTTCTGTCTTGTCATACGAGAGAAAGAGATATAATCCACATATTCTGTGACATAAGTCTAGTCTTAGGCTGGTTTTAGTCTTACGCCGACGGCACGCGCACCGTCAGCGCTGATGGGTCAATTTGTATGTACTTACAGGTAGCGCTTTTGAGTCGCGCTGACCGCTCAGCGCTGACGGCCGAACGATACGAGCTGACCGATCAGCGCTGACAAGCTACGCGCCGACCGTCAGCGTGACAGGAAAACCAGCCTTAGCACTCATGCTACAACTTCAGAATGCTAGATACTGCATGGTTTTTTTGGCGAACATAGGAACATGTAAATTTCCCGACCGCAATTCACGATACCTCGCAAACCAAGTCTAGAATCACGCACCAGGTCAATCAATACTGTTTGACGTCATGCAACGTTACATAACATTTTGATGGATAAGCATCCATCGGTCTAGCGGAAAGGCGACAGTGTCAACTCAGAAATAGCCAAATAAGGCTTGACCTTGTTTGAACAAATGGTAATAAGTGTAATGTAGTACCTTTTGACGAAAGATATACGTAGATGTTTCGCATAGAAATAACAGATTTGTATGTTTATTAACGAAATAAGCTTCTAGCTCATATATTTTTCTTAATTATATAGAACAAGTGCGTCCAAATCCCTGTACGCGCTCTGTTATGGTTCGCTAAAGTGTTCAAACGTCAAAGTAGGTCTTAAATGCCCGTATTATAGCTCCTTTTGCAACATCAAAGGTCGTTAGGGTTGCCCATACAGGTTTCTAGGAATCAGAACTCTTTAATTCATGTAAACCAATACCTACTTAAGTATGTCACACAAATAAAATAAAATCTTAGAGGACTTTACCACTTAATACCTACGTTCAGGATTATGTTGCACAAGTATTCGTAGGTTTAAATATAAAACCTACGGCAAGTCAATTTGCTGAAGGTTCATCACGAGATCGGAAAACTACTGAAGGCATCAGAGAAGGGTCCATGTGAACATGTAAATATTACCGCCGTAGTCCACCGAGTTTCGCATCATAATGAACGGTTGTTTGGCAACATTGCGAGTGCCAATGCCGGCCAACGAACCCTACCTGTTTATTGATATTATGCAAATAGAGATTAACGAACGAGTAGCGGTCATGTGGCTTCGGAACTAATAAGCATATTATAAAAAAACGTTTTTGGTTTTGCACTTGGGGAAATTGAAGTAAAGAGCTCTTATCAAAACTTATCTACGTAGGACTAGGTCTGAAATGAGTGAAACCTTGCCTACTCCAAAGCACCTAACTTCAAAATATTTAAATATTTTGGTCTAAAATTTGTGAGCAAAATTGATGTTTTACATCGGTACTTCTTTTACTAGTTAGCAAAGCTGCGAGAACAACCTAACACAAAACAAGTTTACATTTATTTACCTGCGCCTGCGATACATGGTTCGTTTTATTGATTCATTCCTTTTTGCCCAAACCGGTATAGTTACTTAGTTTGAGAACTCTTTTGCCACTTGAATTATCCTTAAGAAAACATAAAAGTATCCAATTAATGACGAATCTATGTATTTAAGAATACTACCAAACTACCTACTTATTACAGTCGTACACTTTTCAAATGTTTTTTTTTTAGAACAGGTGCTCTGTAATGGGATTTCTATAATTTTGGGGATATATTTAGTCATCCGTGTGTCATATACATATACGTTAAGCACGACTTCTGTTAGTAAGTAGGATCTTAAGTTCAAGTAGGTATTCAAGAAAAATAATTACATAAGAAAGCAAGCTGTTTATTATAAGTAATCAAACTTCGAACGGACCAGGACATGCTATTATCAAATATGATAAAGCAATTTTATTGACATTACTGAAGGAATATAAGAAATAAATAACAACACTATCTTATCTTTTTAGTTAACAATGTTTTGTTGTTAGAAGGCCAATGGATGGATTATGAGCGTTGCGACCTATTAAAGGTAGGTTATATTTAAAAGGAATCAAAGTAGTAAATACTAAGCATTAGTCTTTGAAGTCAAACTAAATGCTTGAAGGGTGTGAATGGCAAGAGAAGGTTGCTAGTTAGAAGAAGGTAATTACAGTTCCAAAAATAAGTAGTCACCCATCAGAAAATAACGCTGAGATTTTTTTCAGAGCAACTAAAAAACCCAGTAACCACAACAATGATTCCCCAAGTATTTACCTCCCCATTGATTTCAAACGTACAGTCATTACCATGAGGAAATAATTAAGGAAATTTATGTGGTTATTGTGTAAAATAAACACGTGAATAATACCTATCTATCATTGAGGATGTAACATTTTCAATTGTCAAATATATAGGTATGAACGATGAGGCCCGATGTGTTAGCTTAATCTACGAACTTGGCTAAATATACACTATACAATTTAGTAGACGCCAAGAGCACATATAGACACGCAGACTGACTCTGATTGAAGCCGCAACTTAAAGTGACGTCATAATTGGTAGAGGTACCCCTCACTAAAGTGAATCTTTATGTTCTTAAGCAAATAGTGAAAGTACGCAATGTTAGAAACACGCTTAATCGTATAACCACGAAATAAAAGAATACTTTATTAACCTTCACAAGTTGCAGTTTTCTCATAATTTGGGTCAGTTTTCTACTAATTAACTGCGGAGTTGAACTCGGATAGAAATTAATAATTCAACGACTAATTGCCGAGTCAGATCTCATAATTATTATAATAGATAGTCTTCTACGTCACTGCACACTTTCAATCACGTTAAAAGTAATAAAAAATATTTACCTCAGTACGATTGCAACCGAGAAGGTGATGGCGACAATGACGTCCGTACGCTCCGGCCGCCTGCACGCAACTGGCCTATTGGGTACTGTAAGACTACACAGGTCACGGCGACCTCTAATAAGGCTTATCAGCTAGGTTCAATGGCAATAGACAGCTAATTTTATCTGTTACGTAATTAGGTATTGTGAACGTGACTAAGCTTAGAGGGCTCAACAAGTGGCAGTAAAAATGAGTAGATACAGAATAAGAACCATTTTATTTAAAAAAAATCTGCTGGCATTCAGTGTATTCCACAATTTCATAAGTAGCTTTAAAAAGCCGTAATAATGTACCAGTTCGTACTCCGCAGTGAATCTTGATAACGGGTATTAGAACAACACGACCTTGAGTTAGGTTTAGGTTAACAAACTTCAGTTGTGCAAGATATCTTCTATACATACATACATACAAATAAATAAAATTGGACTGTCTGTTTGTAATATCAAAATAACACTTTTTTACCAAATGCGTATGAAAGTATATACGATACCTATAACGAAAACGCAATTTTAAATTTTTTTGTCTGTCTGTCTGTTTGTTTGAGGTAAACTTCTAAACGGCTGAACCGATTTCAATGGGACTTTCACTGACAGATAGCTGACGTTCCAAGGCGTAACTTAGGCTACTTTAATATTAGAAAAAGCATTAGGGTTCCGCGGGAAAAACATAATACCCATATTTCCGGGTAACCTCCCTAAAGTCCACGCGGCCGAAGTCGCAGGCACAGCTAGTAAATTAATAAAAATTGCAATCGTCCTCATATGCTATATGTTCTATAAACCCCGAGTCCACGGGGTCAAGCCGCGCGGTGTTTTTTTTGCCAATATTGTTATTGCCATACATTAATACAGTTTGATTTATATCTAACTGTATTAACTCAAACAAAAAGCTCGAATGAATGGGAATCCCAACGACATGTCATCGATTAGGCCAGCTAATTTTGCAGCGTGATGGCTATTACCACAGAAATATAATATTTATGTATATTGAAACAGAGTTCGTTTTGGTACTAACAAACATTTTGCAGTGCGCTTCTTAACGTCCATGTCTGCCCGTGGGTTTAATTAAACCATTGCATAGGTCGAATGCAAAAAATATTAAGATCTTTAGACGACTCAGGGCGGAGAAAATGTAAACAAAAATAGAGTAACATGTGAAGCGGGTATGCACGAATATATATTTTAGTTGTGACATGTGTAAATTTGGCACCGGTCATTTCATTTTCACTACCAGTAAGCAAGACCGTGTAGATATTTTTTTTAAAGTCAGAAAATCCTTTATGGATACCCTGCCACCTCAGGGGAAGTAGGGTTATGTGGGAGTCCCGGCAGAAGGCCGTATACGGTGTACCATCCATCATCCGCTTTTATCGGGGCGCCACGGCATCGCTTTGGTATGCACCGCGACGCACCAGCAGATAACCCAACAATGGCTGGGTCCCCAGCAATGACCGTGTAGACCTAAGTTTTATCTCTTTCAACTGTCAGATCAGTCAGATTTGTCGAGAAAATTACGTTACTTCGAGCTTTTTGTACTGGACATGGCTCGGTGTTGGTGCCGTCATGCTAAGTCTACAGGGTACCGTACGTCTCGTAATAAGCATCACTCAGTTTGTGGACTATCTAAGAGATTCAGACCAGCCACAGCTTTAGAAACAAAAGCAAGACCCTTACGTACAATGTAAAAAAAACTCAAGCGAAATATACCTACTACTGTAGATGAAATTCGTTTGCGTGACCGTAATTTTCCTCCTTTTAAAGTGCTTTAACGATTTTGACATTATTTTTTACCTATGGGGTCATTTGAAATGTTAATTGCTATATTTTTTACGAGCAATGCTTAGTTTATCAATACATAGTAGTTTTATTTTATCTTACCCTTGTAGCCGTTAGCTATTGAAATTTTAAAGCGTTTACGTTGGTTGAAACGAAACAGTAAAAACTAAACGTCACTAGCCCAGTATTTATACTAGTTTCCCTGGCAACCGAAAAGTTTTAGGTTTGTTTATATCTAATTACAGAAAGCCACTACTTGAACAAGCATTTAACTCAGGAGCCAACAGTAATTCTAGATTTTTTAATCCTCGAAACTTGTTTCTTATTTACCTTCTACGTAATACAATTTAGCATGTATGTATAACAAATAATATTCAACTACTTACTAATATACGTTCCTACCTGTAATGTGGTCGCATAAACATTAAATGTACCTATGTATCAGTGGATTCAGTGGGTAATGATGACTGTAACAGTGATTCAAAGAAAAATAAGTTTTGTAGATAAGTACATATCGACTTACCTATGTTGTTAACGTTTAAATAAAGGGATCGTGAATGTAGGTAACTACGAATCTCGCAAGTATTGATATGAAAATGAATGGTTAGGTTTTTTTTTTATGAGATAGGAGACAAACGAGCAGACGTTTCACCTGATGGTAAGTGATCAACGCCGCCCATGGACACCTGCAACATCAGGGGCATCGCAAGTGCGTTGCCGGCCTTTAAGGAATGAGTATGCTCGTTTCTTGAAGATACTTTTGTCGCATCGGTCCAGGAACACCGCTGCAGGAAGTTCATTCCACAGTTTGGTGGTGCGAGGGAGAAAATTCCTGGTAAATCGCACTGTACTGGAACGCCATTCATCCAGATGGTGAGGATGGTAATGCAGTCTGTGGCGAGCCGTGCGATGGTGGAATTCAGCGGCAGGTATAATACCGAACAATTCCTCGGAACACTCTCCATGATAGAAGCGATAGAAAATGCAGAGAGAGCAAGTATCGTAGGTATTACAAGTATCGCCGTTTAAGAAAATATATATGTAAGTGCTTATGATTAGCGAGGCACGTAACAGATTTATTAACATAATTATTTTGAAGTAGCTCTGACATGACTTATCTACGCTTAAGTCCTGGACCCATAGAAGCGACAAAACGCACGAGGCTATATTTTTTCCAAAACCAAAACGATATCAGTGGAAATATACCTACTTAAAGACTGCATTTCTGTAGTAATAAAAATCACGCGACCACGCGTTAAAAATAGGTCGTGTCACTGAAAAATGAGCTTTTTCTATGACCATATACAGTTTGATTTGGTATTTCCAAGAATGTGTGATATTAAACGTAGCGTAGTGCTTCCCGGAAATGTATCCTTCATTTTAATTAACAATATAATATTTGTTGTGCAAATTTGAACTTAAGGCTTCAAGCAACATGAATTTTGAAGGAATTTTGTTAGGAAGTCTCATAAGCTACCACAGATACTGGAATATTTACTTTTTTAAAATATTTTTTTTAATTTACTTTTTAGGATATGCACAAAACATAACAACCCGAAATACCTACTCAATATAATTATATTTTGTGCAATATCTAAGTATGTAGGTATTTTATGTACAGAATACAGAACAGTTCATCCAAAATTAAATAACTTTAAAGGTAAAAAGTACATAAACAACACATACAACAGCTTGTGAAACTGATAAGCCTTGATCCACTTACAATGAGTATAATAAACATTCACAGACATGTGCTGTAGATACTTTATAATCTGTAACTACATACATACAAGTCAACCTTGATAAATCAATTTACCATTGAAAAATAAACCTTAACTCATTAGATCATCTGTTAAAATTCAATAACAATTCAAAGAAATGTATTCCATAATTAAATTTCATTTTGTTGAATAGAAAAGAAGTTATTTTAGTGATTTTAGTGCCCTAATTACTCCAATAATTAGTACTTGGATCAATGGTAGGAACCTATTTTTATTCACTTACAGCACTTTTAGATTATTGTTAGGTACTTAGGCAGTAGATACATAAACTGTGTTTGTACCTACATATAAGAAGGTACATAACATAAATACAAATACCTTACCTACTGACTCACCTAACATAATACATCATCATCACGCCTGTATTCCCCGAAGGGGTAGGCAGAGGTGCACTGCAGTGCGCCCACACTTCGCCGATGTATTTTGGTCCCAATGTAATAGGGGGCGAGCCTATTGCCATTATACCGGGCACACAGGTTTCCTCACGATGTTTTCCGTCACCGTTTCTTAGCAAATGATAATCTCAGATGAAAATGAGATTCGCACATGGAACCCAGAGGTGCGAGCCGGGGATAGAACCTGCGCACTTTGATTGCAAAGCGTGCGTTCGACCACTCGGCTAACCTAACATACAATTTAATTTTTGGCAATAACATTTTAATCATCTCTTGCTAAAGTATTAAGTACCTACTTTATAATTAATGCTTTAAAAATTGCATTATTAAAATAGCACTGTTGGATGAAGGTACCTACTTATTTTCCTAGTATAACTATTTAAGTACGTACAGGGTTAACTATTAGATATATGCGTGTATAGTGTACTTGTATACGGTTTCAGCCTGAAAATAAACCCTAAGCATTAAACAACAATTTATACGACGAAATAATTAGGGTAAAATGTAATATTCAGCATTTGCGTCCGGAATTCAACAATAATAATTAAACAATATGAGTACATGATAGTAACTTACCGATAAAGCAGGAAAATAGTTACGTTATAGCTTCTAATTTATTACCGATCGATCGGGTTTTTAGTCATAATAATTTAAGCATGCTACGAAATTTAAAACGATTACACAAGTCGAACTCGCTCAAATGATTGATTGGTTTGACAGACAGTTTGACTGCTGGACGGAGAAAATATCTGACAGGTTCGGAGGGAAGAGCAAACAGGTGTTCAATAGTACGTTCAAAATTATGCTATTGAAACATGTGAATTCAAGAAAAGATATTTTAAACACCTTTGCTTTGCTTTGTTAAACCAGAATTTGATGAAATTTAAATAAAATTATCACATAAAACTTCTTAGTTATATATATATTTGGTTTACATTACTGTATTTCCATTAGGTTAAAGAATGGTATTTCTGAATTAGACGGTTCCTTAAACTCGATGGAAGGTTCGAACGTACGCTACAACTGACAGCTAATAATAAATGTCACGTTAGACATTATTTTTAGAGGTTATGTATGTTTTGTCTTCAAAGCGCATATTTACCTTTTCCTTGATGATTTCTTTATTATTATATTTATAATCAATAATACAGACAATATTGGTGCCTATTTAGGGATATTATTTGATAGTATTTAATATTCGTCCCAATGGTTACAATAGAGACTGGCACCTTTGACAATTTATGTCGCACTTGTTTAGCTACTAAAGCGTCGTACGATGTTTACGAAGAACTAAAAGATAATGTGAACATAGTTAAAATGTTGCTGTCATTTACTGGGATAAAGGTTAGTACTTGTTTTTCTGCATTAGTTAGCCGACTCTGTAATATTACCTTTTTTAACGTCAGAAAATCCTTTATGAATGGGTGCCACCTCGGGAAACGTAGCAGGGATATGTAGGAGTCCCTGCCATCACCTTATATCCAATAAAAGTCGCCGGTGTACCATCCTGCGCTGATATCGCGCCTATACTGTGCCAAGAAGGGTACCGAGGGTCTTAAGAGACTGATACTGTGTTATTAACTATATTTTCAGATGGATCCACAAGACGGTCTGCCACGCAAACTCTGTACCAATTGTTACAACAGCATTGTACGCTTCTATGAATTTAAAACACTAGCATTAAGTGTAGATGTCCAACTAAAGAACCAATTAGCCAAATCTGAAGTCAATCTAAGTAATCTAGAAATAAAAAATGAAAATATATGTATTACAGAACTTCAGGATCTATTTGTAAATGATAATGTCAATGACATCAAACAAGAAACAAATCAAGATGATATGGAAACGAATTTCGATAATCTGGAAATACTTCCAAGTGAAACTTGTGAAAATATTGAATTAAACTGTAATATTTGCAGTAAAAAGTTCAAGAAACAATCAAGATTAGAAATTCATATGAGGAAACACACTGTAAAAAAATACACATGTAATGTATGTTCAGAAAAATTTAGACATTATAGCAAATACCTTAAACATATATCTACTCACAATGATGTAAGCCTAACCGAAATAAATCACAATTTAGGACAATTGGAATGTGAAGTTTGTTCCTTAAAATTCAAATCGGTACAGTCACTGTCAGCACACAAACGTAAACACACATCCAAGGATAGGGTACTGGCATGCTCAGTGTGCAATAAAGTGTTTAAAAAAGTCAGCCATTTAAAAAGGCATGAATTGTCCCATGAAAACAATCGACCGTATAAATGCACTCTATGCTCCAAGGCTTATGCATCAGAAGCAATGTTACTGGAACATGTTAACAAACATAATGGGATAAAACCTCATTGCTGTCCTATTTGTTCAAAATCCTTCTCGCATCCGTCGACTTTGACAAAGCATATCGGTATTCATACGAGGGAGAGGCCGTACTTGTGTCCTACGTGCGGTAAAAAGTTTGACTCCAACACAAATTTGAATCAGCATGTTAGAAGACATCTGGGATTGAAGTTGTTTGTTTGCAACTTGTGTCCTAGGAAATTTGTTAGCAAAGGTGAGAGTATTATACCTTAAATATTTTCATTCTGTTTTACACACTGAGGCGTCAACGCTCGCCCTTGGTTTGCCATAGCAAAGCGGACTGTATTGACACATAGATAAAGTTCATTCTGCAATGAAATGACACTGACAGTGCGAGCGAATTTCGACGCGACGGGCCATGGCTTTTACAACAGAAATTCAATCTTATTGCATATGTCAACGTTCGTTTCGGCAACCATTTTGACGCGTGAGTGTTGACACATATGTGTTCCCTACTGATACATCCTGTATATTTATGGAACCCTAAAAAATGTCATCTGTCAGATTTGTCAAGAAAATGACGTCACTTTGAGTCATTTTCTCGACAAATCTGACAGTTGAAACAGATACAACTTATGTCTACGCAGTCATGCTAAGCCTACTGATACTTCCTGTATATTTGCATTTTTTTTACTAGCTTATAATAGTGTCCCACTTCTGGGCAAAGGCCTCCCCTTTCCTCTTCCACACTTCTCTGTCTTTGGCAACATCCGGCCACGTTTTTCCCGCAAAGGCAAAGGACAAGATCGGGCTCAGTGGCGCATCTTGGGAGCGCTCTACGTCCTGCAGTGGACTAACACCGGCTGATGATGATGATGTCAAGGTCGTCTCGCCACCGTCTTCTCGGTCGACCCCGACGGCGGCGGCTAGTACTGGGGGTCCAGCTGGTGGTGATATAGGTCCACCTCTGCGGGTCCATGCGCGAGACGTGACCGGCCCACTCCCACTTCAATTTTTAAATAGAATATTTGAATATTTATCTATTGTTTTTCAGGAGAACTGAAATCCCATTTGAACACACACACAGGGGAGCGTTCGTACTCCTGCGAGCAATGCGCCGCCGCTTTTTCCAAACGCAGTTCTCTTAGCAAACACAAGATGCGCCATCTTGGAATCAAACCCCATCAGTGCGATACATGCCCTATGAAGTAAGTACATAGAGTAACTAGAGAACCCATATCGACTCCGCCCTGCGTATAGCTCTGCGGCAATATTTTTGACGTTTATTCGCCATTGAAGTTACCTGTAGTATACTGCAACTACATAAGGCAACTGGAATTTATGTATGGCAAAAAAAACATAGTACTTTCATGATTTTTAATAAATTTCAAAACGATTTTAAATGTATCGGTATTTCGTTAAATACTCGCTGGTATCGATATTATTCTATTTAAAATTGGCAACACTATCGTGACAAAGGAGGGGGAAAATGCTTAAGGAGCGCCAGACAGTCAGCCGGATCGGCATTCGAGGACGAGACTTTGAGGTGGAAACTTCATCATTTATTAATTGTACCTAACCTACTTGTATTATAATCTAAAAATAAGATATCTATGCCCATTTGCATAGATGTTTAAATGAAATAAGTGAATATCTGCAGTTGTTTAAGTTTATAAAAGTAAATTTAAAAAAAGAATGTGTTCACCTCAATGACCCTATTATAGCTTAAAGTTTTAACTTGTCTCTATTATACTTACTCATCGAGATATATGATGGAGATGCCCTATTGACTCCGCCCTGCGGCAAATTTTTCTGTCGTTTATCTGACATCCGCCATAGCAGTTGCACTATGTAGTTGCAGTATACTACAGGTAAAAAAATATCGCTTAAGTCTAATCACTCCTCGACATAATATACATAAAGATTGTATTTCTGCGGTAAAAGTTACATGGTAACGTTTGCTCGCATTTTTTGGGATCATTTTACATTTTATTTTCCATTTATCTTATTTAATACATTTTTTAAATATAAATATAAAAAAAACAGTTCGCCACCGGCATCTGCAACAGGGTCTTAGTTACCAGCGGTTAGGGTTCCAGAGAGAGGAACTTCCTCACTATGCACGCTGTTTCCAGAAGTACCGCCTTCTGAATCCGACCCTTGATCCAGCTGCCTAACGCAAGCCTGTTTAGGTGTTTGTTGAGGCTCTTGGCTAATAAGCCATTTTTTATTAATAATAATACATCATCACGCCTGTGTTCCCCGAAAAGGTAGGCAGAGTTGCACTCCCACAACAATATTACATACAACATACAACAAACGTGATTTTTTTGCCGTTTTTATAGATAATGGTACGGAACCCTTCGTGCGCGAGTCCGACTCGCACTTGGCCGGTTTTATTTATTATATTGGAGATATTTGACTATTCAGGTTTGCGAGTAAGGATCACCTGAAGCGTCACTACCGCATTCACACCGGCGAGCGGCCGTACCGGTGCGATATCTGCGACCGCGCCTTCACTCAGACCAACGACCTAGTCAAACACAAACGGGCCCATCTCGGGAACAACATGTACAAGTGAGTTATGAACGCACTGCTCTACAAGACCACAACTTGTATTATTTTTTAGGGTTCCGTACCCAAATCCAATTTCGATTGGCGAAAATTCACACATCTTTTATGGGGTATGTCAAATTTTATAATAAAATTCCCCCTAACGTCATTAACCTAAATGAAACTAAATTTAAAACTTTCTTTCTTTCTTTTATTGACGATTCATAAGTGCCTGTATTGGTTTATATGAATAAAAAATATTCTGATTCTGATTCTGAAAAGGGTAAAACGGGAACCCTATTACTAAGACGTCGCTGTCCGTCCGTCCGTCCGCGACACCGGGCTGTATCTCATGAATAGTAAGAGTGCTAAAATTTTCACAGATGATGTATTTAATAAAAAACAGAATAACATAAATAATTAAGGGGCTCCCATACAACAAACGTGTTTTTTGCCGTTTTTATAGATAATGGTACGGAACCCTTCGTGCGTGAGTCCGACTCGCACTTGGCCGGTTTTTTTAAGGCATGAAAACGATATCTTATTTCAATGGTACCTAGATTATGAGCAGTGTAGACATTAGATATTGTCACCTTGATGCCATTTGACTAGTCATATTCTAGTTACCGTTGATACTACTACTAACATCCCTTTTTTTTAAATGTCCCACTGCTGGGCACGGGCCTCCCCTCAATACGAAGGAGAATCGGGCCATAGTCCACCACGCTGGCCCAGTGCGGGTTGGTAAAATTCACACATCTATCGAAAACTAGTCAAGTTCCCTCAAACGTGCAGGTTTCCTCACGATGTTTTTCCTTCACCGTTTCATAGCAAGTGATAATCTCGGATGAAAATGAGATTTGCACATAAATCCCGGAGGTGCGAGCCGGGGTTTGTACCTGCACACTTCGATTGCAAGGCGTGCGTTCGACCACTCGGCTACCACTGCTTGTATGTAATTTTTATGCCTTAAAAATTTGAGTCATAGCAACTCCACGACGATAGTGTTAGCAGACTTGGGGCCCAGGTTGCTGTTCACACCATCCGTTACATTCTCCAAAGTGCTTGATTTTATAAGCTTCCGAAATTAAATTGTCCAAGTTCCGTAGGATTTTTTTTTTAATTGTGCCCCACAAAACATACTTACTGTATTATCCCAAACTAAGCAAAACTTGTACTATGGGTGTATACCATACAAAGACTAGACGTATATCACGGAATATCTTGATGTTGTCTCTTTCACTCGTATATAATTAGACAGAGAGCGAACGAGCATATCCGTGACAAAGGTCTTGTCTTGACATGAGTGCTAACACCACACACGGCAAATTTCCAAAAGGCTATTTTTGAAATTTGCCACTGCCGGGAATCGAACCCGCAACTACCCTGTGTAGTGAGCCGAGTTGTCTCCTATTAGACCACTGGACCATGCCGATGTTCGGTGTATATGTTTTAAAAATTTCGTTTTATTTCTCAGATGCGACCAGTGTACGCTGACCTTCCGTCTGAAGACTGAACTACGAAATCACAGCTCCGAGCACTACATCGCATCGCGATTGGAAGCTTTCAGAATAAATGCTGTAAACACTTCTAACGTAGTCGGGCATACATCGAATACGTTAAACGCTATTAAGAATATGATAGATAAGGAAATCGTCCCTAATTCTATTGGCAAACAACTAAACTAAAAAAAAAAAAATCGACATGTAACCTCATAATTAATTAAATTTGGAGTAGGTGCCAAATCTATTCAGACCCAGCAGATACACACGTGAATTGGCACCGACTCTAAATGAAAAAAAAATACATCACGCCTGTATTCCCCGAAGGGGTAGGCAGAGGTGCGCTGTAGTGCGCCCACACTTCGCCGATGTATTTTGGTCCCAATGTAATAGGGGGCGAGCCTATTTCCATTATACCGGGCACATTCCCCCCCAATACGAGGGAGATTTGGGCCATAGTCCACCACGCTGGCCCAGTGCGGGTTGGTGAACTTCACACGCCTTTCTATAGACGTGCAGGTTTCCTCACGATGTTTTCCTTCACCGTTCAGCAAGTGGTAATCATTGTTGAAAATGACATTCGCACATGAAAATTATGTCAGAGGTGCGGGTCTGGGATTTGAACTTGCACCCCTTACGTTCAAGGCGGGCGTTCTTGCCCGCGAGGCTACCACTCTAAATGTACCTAATAAATTGTGAGGTTATACGGTCTAGCTTTTTAGTTGCACCTAGGTTTGTATTATATTTTTTTATCACGATTTTCACTGTTAATAATATAATGAAATCATTGAAAATATGCAAGTATGAGCACCTCATAGCAGCCCTAAAAAACTGAAAAGTAAATATTTTCAGCAAAAAAAAACCCATACAGGTAGGTGGATTTGAGAACCTCCTCCTTTTTTCGGAGTCGATTATTAAGTCATTTTGTATTTCACGAACTATGACTAAAATAAATGTGTATATGACTCTCTAGTCATATTCAACTCCGCTATATTCAACATACCTATCTCGCTCATATACAGGGTGTTTCAAAAGTCCGAAATAATACTTTGACGTTTGCATGAGTATCGAGTATAAAACTGAATGGTATAAAAATTTGATCGAAATTCGACCATGTTTTTTTTTTCAAACTTATTTTTTTTTTTCGTCGCCGATTTCTATACCTCGTAATATCTCGAGTTCTATGTTAAATTTACATGATCTGGTTTGTGAATATTGGTAGCCGCCCTTCGTAAATGTAGTTTACACTGCTTGATAGGATCATAGATGTACCCAAAGGCCAGAACGCGATACCTGTGAAATATGAAAAGGTCTATAACTCTGAAACTATGCTAGTTAGGTATAAACTGTCTTCACTAAGCATCCACATATGAGTTACCGTATAGGTAGGTACCCAAAGTATTATTTCGGACTTCTGATACATCCTGTATAATGGCCATGAGAAGAACGGAAATACGTTACTCAGTTCAGTTTTAATTTGGTGCCAACAATATAAGCACCATCGTAGAAGTAAAAAGCGACAGGGTTAATAGGTTTAAGTTTTGTCGTAAGTACATAATTTTATTCGTGATACTTAATAAATATTTACCAAAAATATTGTTTTGGAGTTTTAACTTTATAATTAGGTATGAGACACGTGTCGATTCCGAATTGTATGTAGAGAACAGCATTTGCAGCACCGCCAGTTGTGACAAGACAAAATGTGAGATATTGTCAATTTCTCTCACTCTTGGAAAGCGAGAGAGTTGCTCAATGCGACATAATCTGTGAGATATATTTTGTCTGTGTGCACGTCGTGTTGAGGTCAGAGAGATAATTTATTTTGTTTACGCGCATTTTTTTACTTATTATTACAGCCGGAAAATTTGAGAGAATGGTCTTGTAATGTGGCCTCTGATTCGTATAAGCAATCCACTCTCCGAATGATCAAGTTACGTGTCTCATAAGTAATTGTATCCACATTCTTAAATATCTACGTGTGTATCTAATTAAGCCAATTTTCATAAAAAATATATATACCTACATCACCACGCCAGTATTCCCCGAAGGGGTAGGCAGATGTGCACTGTAGTGCGCCCACACTTCGCCGATGTATTTTGGCCCCAATGTAATAGGGGGCGAGCCTATTGCCATTATACTGGGCACTGGGCACATTCCCCCTAAATACGAAGGAGATTTGGACCATAGTTTACCACGCTGGCCCAGTGCAGGTTGGTGAACTTCACACGCCTTTCTATAGACGTACAGGTTTCCTCACGATGTTTACCTTCACCGTTCAGCAAGTGGTAATTCCGTTCAAAAGTGACATTCGCACATGAAAATTATCTCAGAGGTGCAGGTGCCCCTTACTTTCAAGGCGGGCGTTCTTGCCCACGACGCTATCACTGCTGCATAAAAAAATACTTTGTTTTTTACTCAAGTAATTAAGATAATTGACGGAATCAAGCGTAATATTGCAGAAATCCATTGTAAATAACAGTTGTTGAGAAAAGGACCCACCACTCACCCTTGAAATTGTCAATTTCCCAAATTATAACAACGTCAAATTAGTCGTATATTTTTGTTTTGTTGCGATATTTATGTCGAATTAGAGATGATATCGATTTTGCGAGGTTTGGTGCCCAGTACAAAAAGCTCGAAGCGACGTTATTTTCCCGAGAACTCAACCAATTGAAAGAGATCAAAATTATGTCTGCATTGTAATGCTAAGCCTGCTAGTAATTGTATTGAAATTGCTAAGCAATCTCCCCGGAATGTATGCTTCCGACACCTATAACTCACTGACACCGACCTTAGTGGTTTACCATAATAACACAATCATAGTAAGCCATTACTTTCAAACGCTACGTGGTATTCAAGCTAAGATTAAGCTCTGGACACACTGGGGCGGCGAAACGCTCATGTCGAATACATTACCAAAACGGACTAAAACTCATAGAAAAGTCCATTCTTCAACGACAGGACGCAAAAATGAAGGGCAATTAAATAAAAGCTTGTTTCTAAAGTTTTTTTTTTTAATTTTCTTCAATCCTCGATCCGCCAACTTTCAGAATCAGACTTTTTAAATCATGTAAACACATAGGTACAGGCACTTATGAATCGTCAGTAAAAAATAAATAATAATAATAGTATCACTAGCACCCTTTATCACGTTCAGTACCTACCATTTTTATTTATGTGTAGGTATTTATTGAGTTTGCTCTTGCTCTTTTACTTGACGCTGGCTGAAATACCCGCTAATCACAGGTGGAGCTATTCCTCATTTTGTTCCATTAAATTTCATCGTTTTTAGTACCTACTCGTATTCAGGGCCGTCTTAAACTAGGCTGGGGCCCTTGGGCACAATAATTTGAAGCCCTTGGGCACACAAGAATTTAGGGCCCTTGGGCACACAAGATTCTGGGGCCCTTTTGGAAAGTAAAAAAAGCTAATTATAATAACATTTTTTTACTAAGTATGACCATTTATTATAGGTAATCAAATACAGTATGATATAATATGGCGTAGTATATGCCTTATAAATACATTCTGATAAGATTACTGATTTGTGAAAAAAATGTAATGTGCGCGACAAAAATATTTTGAGAATAAATGTGTGAGAGAAATTGTGGGTCCTTCGGGGCCCCCTGAGAATGGGGGCCCTGGGCACGGGCCCCGTGGGCCCTTGTGGTGAAGACGGTATTGCTCGTATTAACAAATAATTGGTCGCGCACGTCTTGACGCGCCTGTGAGCGCCGGGATTTAAGCTTACGCAAACGTAACTATTGACACATATTTCAATGAAATACCATTGAAAACGCGAGCGAATATATTCGATTGGTCTCCAGGCTTTATCTAAAATAGTCAATTTCATTTTGATGACGGCTTGGATCAGTGGTTTGAGCGTAGTCCGCTCGGCTCAGGGAACCAGAACCAGGGCTTATACATGACCGCGTTGACTTATGTATTACCTATCTCTTTCAACTGTCTCAGATTTGTCGAGGAAATTACGTTAAACCGAGCTATGTCCAGTACAAAAAGCTTGAAGTGACGTCATAATAATAATAATACATCATCACGCCTGTATTTCCCGAAGGGGTTGGCAGAGGTGCGCTGTAGTGCGCCTACACTTCGCCGATGTATTTTTGGTCCCAATGTAATAGGGGGCGAGCCTATTGCCATTATACTGGGCACATTCTCCCTCAATACGAGGGAGATTTTTGGTCTATAGTCCACCACACTGGCCCAGTGCGGGTTGGTGAACTTCACACGCCTTTCTATAGACGTGCAGGTTACCTCACGATGTTTTTCTTCACCGTTTCATAGCAAGTGGTAATCTCGGATGAAAATGAGATTCGCACAGAAACCCAGAGGTGCGAGCCGCGGTTTGAACCTGCACACTTTGATTTGCAAGGCGTGCGTTCGACCACTCGGCTACCACTGCTGACGTCATTTTCTCAACAAATCTGACAGTTGGAAGAGATAAGACTGGTGGTTGCGGGTTCGAATCCCGCCAGTGTCAAATTTCGGAAATGGCCTTTTCAGGATTTACCCTGGTCTGGGTATAATCCGGATTGGCCCCAGTCCATTGTATGGTACCCATAGTACAAGCTCGGCTTAGTTTGGGGTCATACGATGAGAATGTGGTTGCTGACTATTTTTTTTAATTTGTCTTTGTTCTCCCTATGTTTGTCTGCTGAGTTCCATGAACCCTATCCAAATGGTATCCTAATGAGAGTACTACTTAAAATGAGTATATCTTAACTCATTAACGTTATCATAGTACTTAGCTGTTTACTTTCATTTTTCCTTAACCGAGTACTTGGTAATTATGGTAACAAATGGAATTATTCATCGCAACGGCTCAATCGTACCTACCCGCTTACTCGATTTGGTATCGATATCTATGCAATGGAATGTGGAAGCTACCTATTATATAGGTATACCATGGAGGTAGTATAGTAATAAGGAGCCCGCGCTTCGGTAAATTATCCGCCATATTAGTTTAGATCGTTTATATTGTTTGACACTTACGTAGGTACTTACTTGATCTTAAGACTAAACTAACTTTAACTACTGTCTATAGGACGCGATTGACAGCCTCGACTGAGAAGTGTGCACAGACGAAAACATCCAGCGCGCCAGATTTCTGTCGGACGTCCGAACGCTCAAGGTTACGTCCACGACTTACGTCCGATAGTTTGCACACCCCAGTGTTCATACACTATCTAGATACCATCTAAGTCGCGGCTGTCAGCCGCGTCCGTCAGCCGCGTCCGATAGTTTGTTTTAAGCTTTAGATCTCATATAAACCATTATTGCCAACCTTAAAAATCGCTGCAGAGCAATACGAAGAGTGGGGTCTTTAGGTGTTCTCTGAGGGGTATACCTAGCTGTGCCCGCGACTTCGACCTCGTGAACTTTACAGAGATTACCCGAAAAAAATGGGTAGGTATTACGTTTATTTCTTTTTCTAAAATATAAGTAGCCTAAATTACGCATTGGAACATCAGCTATCTGCCAGTGAGAGTCCCGTCAAAATCGGTTCAACCGTTTGGAAGTTTACCCGAAACAAAAAGAGAGACAGGCAACAAATTTAAAAATTGCATTTTGTTAGTATCGTTTATTCTTTCATATGCATTTAAATTAGGTACATTACCCAGGTGTGGAAGGTTAAAAGGGATATAATAATTCATATTACATTAGGTATTACTAAAAATAAAACGATATTGTCAAAAGGTTTAATGGTAAAGCCCCATAACCAAACATTGCCATTGAACTCAATCAGTAAGGTAATTAATAAATTTATGTATTTAGGTTGTATTGAGCAACTTAATTAACTAATGAGGATATTTCCTAAAAACACCGCTTAATAAATTTGGTTTTCTTATCTCCCGAAGAGGGTCAGACATAATCTTGTGAAGTCACTACCACTGGTTGTTTACTCTTTAGCTTAAAACAGGATAACAGTTAGGTACTTACCCAACTACTTCGAAGGCTAAATATAGTAAGTAGGTAATCTAGCGTATACTCGGCGTGTGCTGCTACTACGCTAAAGAAAGAAACAATACATCATCATCATCACGCCTGTATTCCCCGAAGGGGTAGGTAGAGGTGCACTGTAGTGCGCCCACACTTCGCCGATGTATTTTGGTCCCAATGTAATAGGGGGCGAGCCTATTGCCATTGTACCGGACACATTCCCCCTCAATACGCGGGATATTTGAGCCATAGTCCACCACGCTGGCCCAGTGCAGGTTGGTGAACTTCACACGCCTTTCTATAGACGTGACGGTTTCACCGTTCACCAAGTGGTAATCAAGTGAAAATGACATTCGCACATGAAAATTATATCAAAGGTGCGGGCCCGGGATTTGAACTTGCACCCTTTATCACTTGCACATTTTATTTTTTTTATTTAATGGTCTTAAACCATATTTGCATTATGGCCTTGTCTAATGTTTTAGGCATATCGGTTGGATGGTTTCAAAGTCTATAACGGACATAGGTAGAAACATTTTTCGTGTTTTATATTATAGGTATAGATGGCAAGTCTATTCCGCAAACGTCTAAGCGTCTTAAGGAAACCAGAAGTTGGAATTTTGGGACGGTAAGTTCAAGTTTTATCGTGTCTTCCTTATAACGACACTCAGTTTATAATGGTACCTACTATTCGTAAAGTTATTGACAGATCAAACCGTACCATTACATAGAGATGCTGTAATATCGTATCTACCTATAGTAGGGGTAATTCTGTTCATGCGAAGTGGTAGGGCGCTGTTAGTTGTGGCAACGCCGACTCGCCGCACGCGCATACGACCTTATTACCTATCCGTTTTGAATTTTGAACTTTCAGCGTTTAACGTCTATGGATTTTTTTTTAAGGTGAGTTTTTAAAGTTATTTTTTTATTCATAATTTTTTTGGGTCGCTATAATTTAATTAAGGAAGTAGTAATTTGAAATTGTGTGTGCACCTACTAAGTAAATATAATATTAATAATTATTGTGGGTACCTTATGCTTAAATGCAGCTTGCGTGAGTTGATGACATAATATTTTGCATAGTTAGATATTGGTGAAAGTTCTTTGCGAGTCAGAATCTATGAGGTAGTATTAAGATTTTTCATTTGCGATAGTAGATATTTATAACAGATAAAGTTATTAAAAAGTGATACTTGTTTCTTTTGAAAAAGTGATTCTTGATACTTGAATGTAGAAACACTCGTTTTTAACCGACTTCCAAAAACGAGGATGTTCTCAATTCGACCTGTATGTTTTTTTTAACATCTCAAAATACAGGTAAAAATACTTATAACATCTTTCTTATTTTTAACCGACTTCAAAAAAGAGGAGGTTCTTAATTCGAGCCGTCTTTTTTTTACGTATATTATACATTCATTATGTAATTGTACCTAATATTTTTTCAATCATAGTTCCCGGAATACCTAGATGAATTATTAAAATGATAACAGCGTCTTTCGAACCCAGCTTAGGTACCTACTTAATTTCAATGTAATTCAAGTATCAAGTAGTTGGTTATCTACCTACTTAGGTAAGTGCCTATTTATTTATTGTAATATCCAAAACCCTTTCAATGTTTGCCTCACGGCTATTAACAAACAGTTTCAGTTATTTCAAGCTTGAAATTCGAATAGTTGAAATCCAAGATCTAGACTTAGGTAAATACCGTGAAGACTGTTAGGACATTTCTTGCTAAATCAGAGACTAAATCAGCTGATTTAAACTTTTACACAAGCTATAAGTAGATAAGTATCTGCTTATTAGGTCAAGAGTATTATTTGTAGCTACTAAGTAGGTATAAGTACCTACCCATAATTTTCATCTCAGGTAAAATAAATATAGAGTCCTTCTGAAGTGCAAATACTTAACTTAAATACGGATAGTCGTTTCTTGGTCCCCACCTGTAGTTGCAGCATGTGCGCCAAGGCTAGACTTATGTCACAGAATATGTTGATTATATCTCTTTCTCTCGTATGAAATAAGACAGAGAGCGAGCGAGCCAATCCGTGACAGAGGTCTTGTCTTGACATGTGTGCTAACACCGCTGAACTTTACAAGACTTTATCATCTATTAATATTGATCTTACAAGACACTAACTTCTGTAGTGAATAAGGCCTCTAATAAACAGACGTGTTTTTTAGGTAACACCTCTCAAAGTACTTATCACTGTTTCTATACTGTACATTTTTGACATATTTTGTAGTAAGTTAACTGTCAAAAAATCAATGTATTATTAAAAAGCAGCAGTGGTAGCCGAGTGGTCGAACGCACGCTTTGCAATCAAAGTGCGCAGGTTCTATCCCCGGCTCGCACCTCTGGGTTCCATGTGCGAATCTCATTTTCATCTGAGATTATCACTTGCTAAGAAACGGTGACGGAAAACATCGTGAGGAAACCTGTGTGCCCGGTATAATGGCAATAGGCTCGCCCCCTATTACATTGGGACCAAAATACATCGGCGAAGTGTGGGCGCACTGCAGTGCACCTCTGCCTACCCCTTCGGGGAATACAGGCGTGATGATGTATTTATTTTTTATATATTTATTTTATTATTAAAAACATTGCTGGGATTCATCTGCCATCTTTATCACTGGTGGTGTTCCATTTTTATTTATAATAGATAATTATGAATTTGTCCTTGCTATTAATTACGCGACATTGCCATAAATACCGCTTATCGCAGGTGCAGGCATTCCTCATCTTATTCCATTAAAATTAAAAAAAGAAGAGAAAAGCATTGCTGCAAGACAGGTTGTAGTAAGAGCTCTGTATCAATTTAATTAAAAAAACTTATCTTTAATGCAATAGGTACCATCGAAGAAGCGTGCAAATATAGGCACAGTAGTGTTAGCAAGACAAGACCTCTGTCACGTATTGACTCACTCGCTCGCTGTCTTATTTCATACGAGAGAAAGAGAATATAATCAACATATTCTGTGACATAAGTCTAGTCTTGGCGCACATGCTACAACTGCAGATAAACATTTTCATAGAGATCAAATAAATTTGCTCGCGCCAGAAGGCATGATTAAAAGCTCGATGATTTGGAAATTAAATAAATTAATGGTAAAAAAACTAAAAAAAAAGCTTTTAATTAATTGCTCTTAGTGTTCGTGTTCTCCTCAGCAAGCCCTTTCATTTGATACCCATACTGTGGTAGTGCAGAAAAAATAACTATTCCGCCATCTTGGATGATCCGCTATATTGGAATTAGAATGACGTCACATAGCTTAGCATGCATTGTCATCCAAAATAAGCGTCTATACCAAATTTCAGCTCAATCGGTTAAAGATAACTGATTTAAAATTCAGTTGCAAGACATACATTGCAAGCTAATATAAAACTTGTAAAATAATAAAATAAAAAATACACGTGTTATAGTTGAGTCTATGTTTATTTACACTGAAAGAGGTTCACATTCTTTAGAACGACATTAAAAATGTCATAAAGCATTCGCTTTGGAACACCTACTCTTGTTAGATTCGTAAATATTGGCGCGCAAAGATTCGGGGAATATTTTTCATGC
Source organism: Ptilodon capucinus (assembly GCA_914767695.1). NCBI lineage: Eukaryota > Metazoa > Arthropoda > Insecta > Lepidoptera > Notodontidae > Ptilodon > Ptilodon capucinus. Next base: position 9,609,433 of record OU611821.1, read on the forward strand.
TAGTCAATATTAGACCGGAGTCAGTTCCAAGAACAAATATTTAGCAGAAACATTAATGATTGCTTAGATTGTAAGCGCAAAACGGTCCAGAAAATTAAAAAAATTAAAATAATAAGGTACTCAATGACTAAGATAACGTATAGGTAAGTTATATATGCCTACTGCGTTATTTTTAGGGTTCTGTACCTATAAAGGAAAAACGGAACCCTTATAGGATCACTTTGTTGTCCGTCTGTCTGTTCTCTTTCCCACAAGGCTCACAATATTTTAATTTTTTTAAAGCATGAAAACAACATCTTTTTTCAATGGTATGTGCTGCTCAATATGAGCAGTGTAGACATTAGATATTGTCACCTTGATGCAATTTAAATAGTCATATGCTAGTTACCATTGATACAAGATGTAATGTTTACTACTACAGCCCTTTTAACGTCCCACTGCTGGGCACGGACGTCCCCTCAATACGAGGGGGATTCAGGCCATAGTCCACCAGGCTGGCTCGGTGCGGGTTGTCAGACTTTACACATCTATCGGGGTCAAGTTCCCTCAGACGTGCAGGTTTCCTCACGATGTTTGCCTTCACAGTTTTATAGCAAGTGTTAATCTCGGATGAAAATGAGATTCGCACATAAATCCCAGAGGTGCGAGCCGGGGTTTGAACCTGCACACTTCGATTGCAAAGCGTGCGTTCGACCACTCGGCTACCACTGCTTTCCTGTTTATGTCTTAAAAAATGGAGTCATAGCAACTCCACGACGATAGTGTTAGCAGACTTGGGGCCCTTTTTTTTAACTTCGGAAAATCCTTTATGGATACCCTGCCACCTCGGGGGAAGTAACAGGGTTATGTGGGAGTCCCGGCAGAAGGCCGTATACCCACTAAAAACCGACGGTGTACCATCTTCCGCTTATATCGGGGCGCCACGGGAAGACTTGGGGCCCTATGTTTTGCTATGGCAAAGAAAATGACGCGTGAATGTTGATGTTAGATTCAGCTATCGAGAGACATCCATTGTACCTGGTGTTGCATGGCGTACCGCGTAGTAGATGTGGTAAAAGTTGCTTTTAATCATACGCGCTTAAGTTGACACACTGACCGTGGATGGTTACGTCGTCGCCCAAAATTTGGCAATAGATCGTTGACATTCTCAGACTGCCGGTTTATTTCTGAATTAAACGACGAAATCTGAATGTGAATTATAAAATAATCTCCTTAAATTCAGAAACTAAAGCCTCCCCACTGTGGATAGGAGTTTGTTTTTTTATACGTTGTTACGGCACGCTTAAAATTGATAACCAAGCAATAGTTTACGAATCAATTAAAGATTTTTGACAATACGTCATTTTGGCACTATCTAATTAACAACTTATTTAAAAAAAAATTAGTGGTATTCAAGTTACGTTCTTCTAGTTCAATAAAAAGTATTGTTTGTACTTTTACATTAATATTGAATTAGTGAAGTATTGGCTTTACAGTTACGTCGTTTTGGCACATCGTGCAGGACCACATTTCAGATCCATTCATGAAAAAAAAAAACGATTTTCGAGTTTTTGGTAGATATGTTCATCTGGTTCTTACACCGCGACAATATTGCCCAACATGGCGCTTGATTCACTTTGCCGTAAACCCGTCGTTATATTAGTTTAGAATATACTAGAGAACTAATATCTTAAGAATTGGTATACCCATTTTTAATCATATTAATACAATAGCAGAGAAAGGGACCCACCTCTCACCCTCGGAATTGTTTAGAATCCCAAATTATAAATCAAATAAATTTGATCGATAATAGAGGAAACCAACAAGACCGAACTCCCTGTCAGTCGAGAGTCAGTATGTCATAAGTCATGGGCCCTAACTATGAGCAATCCTCCGCAGAACAATCGAATCTAAAAAAAAAAATTCGACACGTGTTTCGCCTCTCAACGAGGCATCCTCAGGACGGTTGGGCTGCGTTGGGTTGGCTCAGTCGCAGTTTTTTGTTTAGATTTCGCGCGATAAGGAACTCTGTTCCAATATTTTTAGTACATAACACCTATGTATCAAATAATCGTAAAAAAATGTTTGCGTATTGAACAATAGTTTTAATGTTGACTTTAGCCGGTCACACGGGTCAAGGTATCTGGGTTCGAAACTTCGAAGTGTCAACTGTTACTCAACAAATCGCGACGTACGTTGGTATACACGTTCTATTGCGACTGTACTCTTTGAGGGGGTAAACAGAAGTTATCAAAAGTAATGTATTAAGGCGACGCGACGATTGTAGCGCACCAATTCTTCTTACACAATCATAATGACGGTGAAAATATTAAGCCTTAGGCCGACAGGGGCGTCAAGACGCGCGCTGTAGAACGTTTGCCAAAACCAAAACGAACTCTGTTTAAATATACATAAAGATTAAATTCCTGTGATAAAAGCCACGCGACCTTGCATCAAAATTCGCTTGCACTGTCAATGAAATTTCGATGAAGAGTTAGTTTTTTCTCAGAGTTAATACAATTCGCATGGATAACGAGAGTTAGTCCATTGTTCGTTTTCATGAATACCGAGAAGATGACATATTTTATAAATGGAAGATAGCATCTGAATAGATTAATAGAGAAGTCCATTCGCTCAAAAAATGTCGATGATTACATGGGTTATGTATAACGTACATAACAATGGCATTCAAACGCCATTTAAAATTTACCTAATTAGTCATGGTCAGGTGAAATTGATGTCTTCTACGCTAAATAGGTTGGTAATTAATTATGCTGTCAAGAGAAAAAAAATAGGACCAGTCCTCGTAAACACTTGGCCGGTTTTTTTTCGATAGCAAAAGGAACTGTATTATCATATACAAGAAACACATTTTTCAACGTCATCGATATTATGTGCCAACCATGACGCACGGTCGCGTTGTGTACCACAGAAATTAACTCTCTATGCACAAAGACACAGAGTACATTTTCGAAATGTCATCAGCTTATATGCGTCCACTGTAGACACAGGGTTCACTTTTAAAATCCGTTAAGGGGGTGATACACTTGCGAGTAAGACCGCCGGTTCGCCAACGAACTCGCGAGCCAAAGGTCTAAACCGCCAATGGAGCACTTAAAAGTCTGCGGACTTAAAAACCGGCGGACTTGCTCGCTGGCTCTTTGTGCATGCTTGAAATTCTAAGTCCACGGTGCAAAAAACCGTCATGACTTCGCCAATGATGAGAATTGACTGTTTGGTACGCTAATGGATCACCACCGTAAGTCGACGAGCCAACGAGCCAACGATATAGACCGTTAGCTCGCCGGCTCGCAAATGGATCACCCCCTTTAGGTAAATTCTCTCGCTCTAGCGGACGCAGTGCCAAGGCGTTCAAAGTTCAAGAACGGACAATGAATTCGAAAGTACGCTTGTAAAACGGAATTTATATTCTGCACCGACCTAGATTAATTATAACATTGTCTTTGTGGGAATATTCGTTACGCTCTTAGGGCTTACATAAATTTTGTTATGCTTCACTTTGCTTCCTTTGGGATGATGAATAAGGTTTTATTGAAGTCTTATTATTTTTACTAGCAGTGGTAGCCTCGTGGGCAAGAACGCCCGCTTTGAACGTAAGGGGTGCAAGTTCAAATCCCAGACCCGCACCTCTGAGATAATTTTCATGTGCGAATGTCATTTTCAACAATGATTACCACTTGCTGAACAGTAAAGGAAAGCATCGTGAGGAAGCCTGCACGTCTGTAGAAAGGCGTGTGAAGTTCACCAACCCGCACTGGGCCAGCGTGGTGGACTATGGCCCAAATCTCCCTCGTATTGAGGGAGAATGTGCCCGGTATAATGGCAATAGGCTCGCCCCCTATTACATTGGGACCAAAATACTTCGGCGAAGTGTGGGTGCACTACAGTGCACCTCTGCCTACCCCTTCGGGGAATACAGGCGTGATGATGCATTATTATTATTTCATTACATCATCCTTTTTACGGTCCCGATGGTGTTTTCATCTTCAGTTTTATAATCTTGTCAGTAATATTCACTTGCTGTTAACTGTTCATAATATTTTTTTTCCGCTTATATAGTTTATGCACATACCTAATCGCTTAGTTATGAACGGTTATTTGTTTTACACAATTAGTTAATCTTAGCTAAGTTAGCTAAATCTACTATAAAAGTTTTCGAGTTACACACCTTTGAATATTTGTCACAAGTATCGTGTTTTGGCCTTAGTGTACATCTGTTGCTCTATTGAACAGTATAAACTACTGCTGAGAGCGATGACTATTATCACAAAAAAGAACTAGAAAATTTCGCATAGCGATATATAGATAGATTTCAAAATTGGCGGCAGCAAAAATATTCAAAAAATATCTTAGAATTTCGATAAAAAATGTATACCATTCAGTTGTATATGAATGCAAACGGTAAACTACTATTTCGGACTTCTGATACACCCCGTATATTATATTAGACAATGTTATAGTAACTATTTGTTTAGTACATCCCGTCATTATTACTACAATTCCTCTCCATCCGAAGGTTGCCTGGTAGAGATCACTTTTTAGTGATACGGCTACCCAGGGCCGTAGCTAGGGGGGGAGGGGACCACTGTGGGGCAATGCCCTACCTTGAATTCCAATGTCCTACCTTAAAAATACCAGAAACTAAGGTAAATTTTTTGTAAATGTTTTTACTTCCACCCTACCTGTAACCAATGCCCTACCTCAAATTCGACTCTAGCTATAGCCCTGAGGCCACACATTGCAACATTTTAAATTTACATCATATACGTAGTTTGTATTACTTTAAGACGTGGAAAAATAAAGTTATCTATCTTATATTTAAGTAAAATTTATTGAACCGTATACTTCTTCCTACCGTTCTCGTGAATTCCGAAAGTGAATTAAAGCCACACGCACACTGGGGCGTCAACGTTCGCACGTCCAAGTATTTGCCAATACTAAAACGAACTCTATGGCAATATGCAGAAAGATTAAATTTCTGTGCTACAAGCCACGCCCCTACGCGTTGAAGTTCGCTCGCGCTGTCAGTGTCGTTTAGTTGAAGAATATACTTTTTCTACGAGTCAATACAGTTAGTTTTTGTATGGCAAAACATTAAAGCGTGGTTGTCACTCAATTGTCTCTTCTTCAGTAGTGCATGCGCTTCACACGCGCATAATCGCCGAAATATTTAAGAGCGTGAAATCGTTTTATGCTTTCATAACATTTGAAAGTGAATCTTGATGACTAATGTCTTTTTATTAAGACAATAAAATTGATTTAAGTATTTGAATGTATGTTTCCTTCCCAATTATCAGCGGGTACCTATTTACCTCCTGATCACAACAACTTTCCTCGTCTTGAGAATATATCTTATTAGTGAGTAAGGAAAACAGGATACGTCGTAAAAACTTCTTCAGTATAGAAAATTAGAAGTCAGCAGTATCTGTTCCTACTTCGAACATGATCTCGTTTAACCAACTAAAACATTGACTTCGATTCTATTAGCTACGTATTATGACAAAACTAAATTTGATGACACTTAAAATATTTGCGTCCTGTTTATGCATTGCTATAACTAACTCTGTGTCAATACACATAAAGATTTAATTTCTGTGGTAAAAGCCTCACCCGTCGAAATTCGCTCGCGCTGTCAGTGTTATTTCGTTGAAGAATGAACTTTTTCCATGTGTCAATACAGTTCATTTTAGTACTTATTTATTTATTACAAAACCAACAGCTATTACACTTTCAAAGTTAGAAGGGAGATTAAACTTAAATTAAACATAACATTAGCCAATTACAGGTTTCCTTAGAGTAAAATAAAACATGCTTTCGTCGGAGAAACATGAAATTGCTTAAATATAACTTAACTATTTAGGCATCATGTTAAGGGACGCCTATTGTTAGTGAAAACGGCCATAAGTCTAGTATAGTTTAAATCAATTTCATAAATGTCAGTTTATCTGTCTGTTTGTTTAAGGTAAACTCCCAAACGGCTAGACCGACTTTGACTGGACTTTCACTGACAGAAGCGAAGGTTATTTTAGGGCTACTATTTTTTTTTAATTCTATTCGGGCGAAGTCGCAGGCACAGCTAGTTGTAAAAACACACAAGTTTTAGGAATCAAAACAAAATTGACATCATCAACTTTGCATTTCCTCCAAAACGGCGGGCGTTGCTTTGATCGAATGTTTTATAAGTACACCTTGTACTCAATTTGATATTACTGGTTTGTTTTTTGGCAATCGCACTAAGGAAAGTGGCTAGCCTCTGAGCCGAATAATAATCCTATAAAATGTACGGATAGCTCCTTGACCGGCTTATTCATCATCATGAATAAAACGGTGACATTTAAAGGACCCTAAATTTAAGTCAACTCAAAGTTGAAGAAGTTATTGATTACAAAAACGGGCACAGCTAGTATTGCTAGTAATAAATAGATTTAATATGAAATCAAAAAAATGAAAATTAAAAAAAATACGGCCAAGTGCGCGTCGGACTCGCGCACGAAGGGTTCCGTACCATTATAAAACGGCAAATAAATCACGTTTGTTGTGTAATAATTTTAATTTTATTATAATTTAATTATTTATTTTTAAAGTGAATAATATTAGTCAATATTCAGTGAATATTGAGATGGTTGCAGGTTCGATTCCCGCTGGTGTTAAATTTCGAGGATGGCCTTTTCAGAATTTGCCTTCGTCTGGGTATAACTGGGTTCGCCCCCAGACCGTTGTATGGTACCCGTGGTAAATTCAAGCTATGCTTAGTTTGGGATCATACGATGAGTATGTGGTTGTCTGGCGATATTTATTTATTTAGGTACAGATTTGTATATAAACATAATACATTCACTGTGTTTTTTATAACGCGGAACGTAAGGATTATGCGTTACGCAAAATGAAAAGAATGACGCGATGCTACTGGCTGAGACAGCTTTTTATTAACATAAAATGTATTACGTAAAGATTACCAAGTAGGTGAGCCACAAACCTCTCACATAATTGTGGTTTATGGTATTGTTATACCTACTTATTTTTTTAAGGACAATGAGTTTAAAAACTATAGATACAAAAATGAACCAAAAAGACGTAAAAAAAAATTACGCCGGTATGCGTCACATTGATCGGCCATTTAGTCTTAATTCTTACACGTCTTGACATGTTACTCCAAATGTACTGAATTATAAGGTTATTTTTAGCTTGTTTGTGCATCTAGGTTTTAGAAAGTCGGTTTTTGTTGTTTTGTTAAAAATATTTTTTCATTAAATACAAAAATTAAAAATTCTAAAATTTATTTCCAATTGCGACAACTTAATTGTTTTAATTAGTGACTTCAGTACAATGATATTCTATTTTACTTAGAATATCATTGCTTCAGTACCTAATAGTTATATTTGATTCGCCACACCGTACATACTACTACATACAGACTGTATATATAATATACGATCGCATAGCATGCGTCGCACGTCAACATTCGGTATTACTCCCGGCTATAGACGTGTCACATCAAAAATACGTTCTAAAATTAAAAATAATTACGTAGTCTGGCCTTATAGGTAACCGGAATGCATTTCTGAATAATTATCACACGGAATCTATACAAATAAATAAAATTGGAGTGTCTGTTTGTAATATCAAAATAACACTTTTTGGAACGAAGTTCCTTACGGCAGGCTTGGAGGGAATAGGGATTTTGCTAGGCGACCGAACTGAAAAAAATGTGATAGTAAAACCGTAAGAAAAAATCCGTGGAAAAAAACCGTTAAATGAGACGTCTCTTTATTTGTGTCGTTTGATGGATGGATGGATGGATGGATGGATGGATGGATGGATGGATGGATGGATGGATGGATGGATGGATGGATAGATTGATGGATGGATGGAACGAAGTCTGCGTGGACGAAGTCGCGGGTAGAAGCTGGTATTTTAAATGTCCTATCATCCTGTCTACTTCGAAGGAACTTCGTTCCTACCTGGTGTCCCACGACACCATTTAGTATTTTACCAAATGCGTATGAAAGTATATACGATACCTATAACGGAAACGCAATTTTAAATTTTTTTGTCTGTCTGTCTGTTTGTTTGGGGTAAACTTCTAAACGGCTGAACCGATTTCAATGGGACTTTCACTGACAGATAGCTGACGTTCCAAGGCATAACTTAGGCTACTTTAATTTTAGAAAAAGCATTAGGGGTTCCGCGGGAAAAACATAATACCCATATTTCCGGGTAATCTCCCTAAAGTCCACGCGGGCGAAGTCGCGGGCACAGCTAGTTTATAATATGATTGTAGATAGGCCACAATTTCATAGCTTCTCCAGACACACTTTTTTATTTGGTTGGATTCAGTTCTGAATTCTGATTACTATGTTATCAATTCTGTCTCTGAATTCAGAAACAATACAGGTTAGCTATATCTAGCCTTATAAAATTACATTTTGACATGAATCTATATGAACGAGTTTGTGTACCGTCTTAACTTTTTATTATTAAAAATATGTAAATATTTTTTTGCCCACGTTCATTTTATCCATGTCGCATAGGTAATAAAAAGTAAATGAATATGAAGAATAGATACCCAACTTTTTTTGTAATACAAATGAAATTTTTTCCATTTTTGTTCTGTGTTCTTTTTTATTAGAGCAGTGAGATCATTTTAGTTGATAAACTTTCCTCCGAAACTCATCGAGGGTCAAACTTAGACGTCTTTATTGGATACTGTTATACACCCTGGGTACCAGGAGTAACAGTAGTGGCAATGAATGGCGAGCGTAGTCCCAAAAAAAACCTTAAAGGGCAGCCGCAATGTCTAAATGGAACCTAAACCTTGCAAAACGTTTACATAACGAGACCAACGGACCGTCACGTTAATCATTTGCCAATAACCCGCCAAAACTGTCGACTGGTATCGAAATCATCTTAGAGTTGAGCAAAAACGGCGCCACAAAACACTTTCACTAGTCGACGTTAAAATTATCTTTTTTTTTCCACAGGCGTCCGAACCAGAGGAAGTGAGCCCACTCGGTGCATTCTATTCAGACAGTGCTGTGAACAAGTGAATGACATTCGATATTATATCTGTGGAAAAGTGTTTAAAAAAGTTATAATTGTGTTTTTGGAACGTTAAGCTTTGAAGATGGTGAGTTTCATTTTTTTTCTATCAAGAAGATTAAAGTTTATATATTATGTATTTTTGGACCTCGTTAATTACTCTATTGTCGTATACTTGAAGTTTACAAAAACAATAGATATTTAACCTCGAAGGGCAAACACTGTCTGCATTTACTAGACTGGGCGGAAAATCTATTTTTTTTCTGCAAAGTATTCATAGATCTCCTTTTTTTTATTATAGCCTTTCTATGTCCCACTCCTGGGCAAAAGTCTCCCCTTTACTTCTCCACACATCCCGAGATGTGGGTTATTATTTGACTTGTCATAGATGTGACCAGGTTTTTAAAGTTAAGGGGGGTTTGGATCATTTGTCCACCACGCTGGTCTAATGCGGGTTGGTGAACTCTCCTTAATAAATAAATAAATAAAATTATTAAACTCTCCTTAAACATATTAAATTAAAACATAATTTAAAACGACGAACGACACAAGTTTCTAATCATACTTTTTTATTAAAAAGATACGTTGAGTTATCATTTAGTTTAATCTATACGTGCCGTCGTCGTATGACCTATCGTCGTTGCCGTACAGAAAAACAACCCCAAATACGTTGTTGTAAAACCATATAACAATAAAATGGCTCATTATTCTTTTTCCTATCGAGCACCACAATAGGTGCTTAAGACATCTCTGGGAGTAGCAATGTCGCGTCACAAGGAAGACAAGGATAAAAATTACCAAACCATTTAAGTCTTGCGAATTAATTATATTAATAAATTATACATCATCATCACGCCTGTATTCCCCGAAGGGGTAGGCAGAGGTGCACTGCAGTGCGCCCACACTTCGCCGATGTATTTTGGTCCCAATGTAATAGGGGGCGAGCCTATTGCCATTATACCGGGCACACAGGTTTCCTCACGATGTTTTCCGTCACCGTTTCTTAGCAAGTGATAATCTCAGATGAAAATGAGATTCGCACATGGAACCCAGAGGTGCGAGCCGGGGATAGAACCTGCGCACTTTGATTGCAAAGCGTGCGTTCGACCACTCGGCTACCACTGCAATTAATAAATTATGGTAGGTACTAGATAGATTAGGTGGTCACTTACTATGCGAGCCAAATAAGAATAGGAATGTCAAAAAGCTCTATCTGTCAAATGTCACATGAATTATGACTTTAAATAATTAAATATTCTATTATGACCATTTACAACTAATTTAACCTTTTTATTTATATTTGATGTAGATACTATTATTATTGATATGCAATTACGTTTTTTGCAAACCATACTTTTCATGTGACATTTGACAGATAGAGCTTATTGACATTCCTATTCTTATTTGGATCGCATAGTATGATTTTATAATCTATGTAGCATAATACCTACTTCAAAATTGTTTAGGAATAGTCATTCCTAAAGTCAAATTTGTCATTCAGTCGAATGACAAATTTGTTATTAGCTATGTCAATACTTATTTTGTGTCTTGACTCTTGACCAACGAGCTAAAATATCAAAGAGCGAGCTTTTCTTAACATTTGTGTGAAACTCATGGAGATATTATAACGGAGATGGCATATCAAGCCCGCGCTGCGGTAATTTTTTCTGCTGTATCTGACTCCGCCTTTGTTGTTATCCCATATAATTGCCGTATACTACAGGTACATGAGATAACAACAATGGCAGAATAATTACCGCAGAGCCATACGAAGAGTAGATTGCCGTATACTACAGGTACATGAGATAACAACAATGGCGGAATAATTACCGCAGAGCCTTACGTAGAGTCGTTATGGGTACTCTAGTTAGTCTATGCTCTTTACCAACGAGTTATAATATCATAGAGGGAGCTTTAACATTTGACAGTTTTACACGTTCAATTTCTGGTGTACGGTTAGATTGCATATGTCGAGACGCATCTGATGTCCCAGCCATCAATAAGACCAATTTCGGATTAATTTATTTTTTAAAGTTTTAGACATTTGTGTAAATATACTTTCTAAGATAATTGGTCTTGACCTTATTGACATTAGGGTTAGATAAAGTACTAACCTAAAAAGGGGAGGTAGCCACTAGGCTACCTGTTGGTTAAGCTGGCAAAGATAATCAAGTTTTGAACGGTTCCAAAAGGTCCCGAATTCAAACCTATGCTGATATTATGGGACCTGACCCCAAATAAAATGGGAAAGGGCCAGGCAAAAGAAGAAAGAAGAAGCTGATATTCAAGAGACGTTGGTACGATCCTAGCAGTAGCATTTATTTTAGTTGGAGGGGCTATCCAGCTGTTTTTGGTGTATTTTATTCATGAAAAAACGTTTCAGTTCTAGTTGATATTCATTCGAATCAAAATTTATTTAAATACCAACAGTTTTTATAGGTTTTTGAAATGTATCATTATGAATATTCATGGGAGCTGACCCATCAATGTACTGATAAAATAAATTATAGCGCCATAGGTTATAATTTGCCGTTGAGTCGCGTCTCGCAACATTCACCGTCAGTGGCGAAATGGTGTCAATCTTGTTCACAATTAATTAATATTCCCCACGGGCATGACTTAATTATTTGACATTTTATTTAATCAGAATAATATTATATACAGGCTGTATCACAAGTCCGAAATAATATTTTAGCGTTTGTACGGGTATCGGGTACCTATGCAACTGAATGGTATAATTTTTTCATCGAAATTGTATCATGATTTATAAATTTCTTTTCGCCGCCAATTTTAAAATCTTGGTACATCTCGGGTCCTATGCGAATTTTTCAAGCTTTATTTTGTTAATATGAATAGCCGCCTCACGAAAATGTTGTAAAGGAAATATTGTTGAAAAGGATAATGGGTATACCCTAAGATCACAACATGGTACCTTTTTTTTGGGTCTAAGCCCGCCACACATTCCCACCACTGTTACTCCTGTAAGCCAGGATCGACAGCGGTGTCCATTGAAAACACCGAGGTTTGACCCTCGGCGAGTCCCGGGGAAAAGCTAAGTTGTCTTGGAACACGCACGAATTTAATTGAAAGCGGGAGACAAAAATAACTGTATTGGCTGAATTGCCACAGAAATAAAGAAGGCACCACGGATGCGATTTGACATTAGTTGGACAACATGGTACCTGTGAAAAATAATCAAAGGTCTGTAACTCAGAAACTATGATAGCTAGGAATAGTCTGCTTTCACTAATTATGGTACATATGAGTTACCAATTATGTACGTAAAATATTTAGTCGGACTTCTGATACACGCTCTATAGTATCGTAAACTCATCGTATGATCCTAAAATAAGCAAAGCTTGTGAAGGGTCCATTATATGGATTGGAGGCGAAAATATAATTACCGTGATACTAAACTAAAAAAGATTATGTTTATCTTTTCTTTTGTTTCGACATATCTCTACTAGAGATTGATGCCTATGAAACGAAAATCGGGCCCAATTGTTTTAAAAAAAATTTTTAAAACTTTATTTTAAAACAAAGTTTTTTCACCAAAAAAACTTTATTTTAAAACCACTTTAACAAGTCCTTGTTGCATCGGTAATTGACACTGTCTGCTTTTTAAAAGGTGCTTATTAAGTTACTTGGGTCTTAAAACGTCAATTTAAAGGTTGAGAGGTGATTGATAACCCGTTGTTTCTCATTATGAAATAGGTTGATTCATCCGCCATCTTTAGTCATCATCCATTTTTATTTTTAATTAGCTGACCGGGCGAACTTCGTACCGCCTTAGAATAAGTGACATACGGAAGCAGCGCCACCTACCGGGTCCAATTGTGAATCTAAACCATCCAGGGTGCCACCCAAACGCATACAAAAAAATCATTCAAATCGGTCCAGCCGTTTAAGAGGAGTTAGCTTACAACGAAAAGTGGCATTGATTTTATAAATATTTATGTGCATTTATGAATTGCCCTTGCTATTAATTACTTGACACTGGCTGGAATACTCGCTAAATGCAAGTGGAGCCATTCCTCATCTTATTCCATTAAATATTATCATTTAATTCATTTCGTACAAAAAAAAGATGAAAGAAAGAAATAGGGGCAGTAGTGGTAGCCTCGCGGGCAAGAATGCCCGCCTTGAACGTAAGGGGTGCAAGTTCAAATCCCAGGCCCGCACCTCTGAGATAATTTTCATGTGCGAATGTCATTTTCAACAAAGATTACCACTTGCTGAACGGTGAAGGTAAACATCGTGAGGAAACCTGCACGTCTATAGCTTTCTATAGCGTGTGAAGTTCACCAACCCGCACTGGGCCAGCGTGGTGGACTATGGCCCAAATCTCCCTCGTATTGAGGGGGAATGTGCCCGGTATAATGGCAATAGGCTCGCCCCCTATTACATTGGGACCAAAATACATCGGCGAAGTGTGGGCGCACTACAGTGCACCTCTGCCTACCCCTTCGGGGAATACAGGCGTGATGATGTATTTTTTGATGTATTATTAAATAAATAGGTAGGTAACTGTTATAGAAATGAGTTTTGCCATACCAATTATTTAATAAGTCTTCTATATGTTGCTTGCCCCTAGCAGTTTCAATTTTCCATACAAAAAAAATACGCTGACGTAGCAACCTGGTGATCGTAATGTCAAAAACTCAAGGTAGAGCTTATGAATAAAATAACGTCGTTAAGTATGTGGGTATTCAGAAGCTTAAGCGGTACTACTACTAGTACAGCCCTTTTATCGTCCCACTGCTGGGCACGGGCCTTCCCTCAATGCGAGGGGGATTCAGGCCATAGTCCACCATGCTGGCCCAGTGCGGGTTGGCAGGCGGCAACTCTATGTAAATATATTCCTCCATCAACCCCAAAAATAATGTGTAAAATATATAAAAATTTCGCAAATGCGTACAATCCACTGAACAATATTTTGGATGTCGTGTGATGTAACTAAGCATAAACATAATTTTTGCTATCAAGATGGCCATACTGGATCGGTTATACAATAAATGTTCCGTGTTCCGCTATAAGTGACTCAAAACTTACGGCTCTAAAGTGCATTATAGGTTGTAGAGCGTGGAATATCCGCATAGCGTGACTCCAAGGTATTATAATCTGTATTGTTGTGCGGTAAGGTTTTGATTAATTTGTACGTGGGAAGGAGGGAAAGTGTATGTGCGCTCTTTTTTTACTCTCACTGCTAACAGCGGTCACGGTCGAAGTCTGTTTACGGTTAAGGGTACGTGACAATCGTTAGTTTTGGCACGTCGTTAAATATCAATTAACGATGTGACGACGTGACGTGTATAACGATGAGGATCGAAAGGGAATGCTTTCTTTAGTATTGAATAGGGGTGAATGACCCATAAATGTTACACTCCTTGGATATACGCATGACAATGCGTATTATTTGATTTACGGCCGAATTTTTCAAAGTTCAGACTAAATGACGAATACTGGCAATTCAATACATTTATATGTCAGATAAAACTCTCAGTAAATAGTTAAATGGTTATTTTTCCATCCACCATTATTTATTTATACCTAATGTGTTTATTATAAAGGCACCCACAAATCGCAGGTGTAGCCATTTCTCATCTTATTCTATTAAATACATGATTTATTCATTACCTAAAAACGTCGTGAGGAAACCTGCACGTCTATAGAATGGCGTGTGAAGTTCACCAACCAGCACTGGGCCAGCGTGGTGGACCATGACCCAAATCCACCTCGTATTGAGGGGGAATGTGCCCGGAATTGAGCGAACCTATTGCCATTAGGCAATAGGCTCACCCCTATTACAATGGGACCAAAATACATCGGCGAAGTGTGGGCGCACTACAGTGCACCTCTGCCTACCCCTCCGGGGAATACAAGCGTGATGATGTATATTTATTAAAAACGATTTTTTTTCTCTTTTTAGCAACTCTAACTTTCCAAGAACACTAAAGATAACTAAAAAAACATTAACATATATTATAACTCTACAATTTTTTGCTAAGACTTGTTAATAACAGTTTTTTATTAGGGTTCCGTACCCAAAGGGTAAAACGGGAACCCTATTACTAAGACTTCGCTGTCCGTCCGTCCGTCTGTCACCAGGCTGTATCTCATGAACCGTGATAGTTAGAGAGTTGAAATTTTCACAGATTATGTAATTCTGTGGCCGCTATACCAACAAATACTAAAAACAAGAATAACATAAATATTTAAGGGACCTCCCATACAACAAACGTGTTTTTTTGCCGTTTTTATAGATAATGGTACGGAACCCTTCGTGCGCGAGTCCGACTTGCACTTGGCCGGTTTTTAACTCATTTTAAAGCTGTAGTTATGCTTATTATTTTTTTTGTTTATTCATAATTAGAAATCAGAGCCCACAAAACATATTTCACAATGCCTTCTCACTTTTTGTTTGTGCTATAAAATGTATCTAACCATCTATACATACAAATAAATAAAATTGGAGTGTCTGTTTGTAATAACAAAATAACACTTTTTTACCAAATGCGTATGAAAGTATATACGATACCTATAACGAAAACGCAATTTTAAATTTTTTTGTCTGTCTGTCTGTTTGTTTGAGGTAAACTTCTAAATGGCTGAACCGACTTCAATAGAACTTTCACTGACAGATAGCTGACGTTCCAAGGCAAAACTTAGGCTACTTTAATTTCAGAAAAAGCATTAGGGTTCCGCGGGAAAAACATAATACCCATATTTCCGGGTAATCTCCCTAAAGTCCACGCGGGCGAAGTCGCGGGCACAACTAGTTTTAAATAAATCTAATTTAACTTACAAATAACATTAGTTACATGACTTTATGATGTTATAAGATTGTTAACCTAGCTTCATATGTACGTCTAAAACGGCTTTATAATTTTTTACTTATAAATGCTTAAATAAAAAATTAAATGTCGTAATTACATACAATTTTAGTTTATTCATCCGCCGTCTTAGTCACTTTCATCACCCATTTTTATTTATAATGTGTATTTATTGCATTTGTTCTCACTATTAATTACTTGATACAGACTTAAAAACCCGCTATCTCAGATGGAGTCATTTTCCTCTTTATTTCATTAAACACTATTATTTTATGCTACTACCGGATAGATGCGCGACCTCAATTTAGAAGATTCGGCAAGAAACTCAGTAATCATTTTTGAATTTACTTTTTTAAATCGCCTTTCAAATACATAGGTAGATATTGTACCAGTGTATTGCCTTTAGAGCTGCTTTTAATAATAATAATATTTAAGAGGCCAAAGAGGCTCGCGTTAGGCAGCTGGATCAAGGGACAGATTCAGAAGGCGGTACTTCTGGAGACGGCGTGCATAGTGAAGAAGTTCTTCTCTCTGGAGCCAATACTGGTAACTGGACCCTGTTCCTGGAACTTTTTTTAAATGTATTTATATTTAAAAAAAAAATGAAATCGGTCGAATGATATGAGTGATCATACAGAAAAAAAAAAATATATGCGTCGAATTGAGAACCTCCTCCTTTTCGTCGGTAAAAAAAATATTAGATAAGACTAATGGAAAACAAACGACTAGATTAGCAAGGCAACACACGCTTATCATTGGTTACTTAAAGTCCCATGGCTCATAGATCAGCTGTTGGTATTTAAACACTTTCTCTTCGTAAGTAATGTTACTACCGAGGTACGATGCACAAGGTAGGCTAGTCACATTATCATAATACATCATCACCACGCCTGTATTCCCCGCTAGGTGTAATGCCTTTTGCCATTATACTGGGCATATTATACGTGGGAGATTTGGGCGATAGTCCACCAAATTGTTACGGTGAGGGTTGGTGAACTTCACACGCTTTTTTATAAACGCGCAAGTTTCCTCACGATGTTTGACATAAGCTTCGCCATACAGCCAGTTGTAACCATTATTGAAAATGACATTCGAACATGAAACCTCACAGGTGAGGGCCCGGGATCCAAATGGTCATAATATATCATTAGGCATTCTCATCACCACTTCGGAAATCTACTAATCTTCGGAAAAATTACCGAGACGTAAATAAATAGTCAATATTGTTTCTTTTGTGTGAAGGAAAACATCGTGAGGAAACCTGCACGTTTGAGGGAACTTGACTAGTTCTCGATGTGTGAAGTCTGCCAACCCGCACTGGGCCAGCGTGGTGGACTATGGCCTGAATCCCCCTCGTATTGAGGGGAGACCCGTGCCCAGCAGTGGGACGTTAAAAGGGCTGTAGTTATTGTTTCTTTTTAATAATATGATATTGCTTTTTGTTCGATATACAATAATAAAGTCATGGAGAATAAGATTAATATCAAATCGCCAGAAGTCAAATTCAAATCATATATTCTGTATAGGCCCATGCGGGCACTTACAAATTGTCAAGTTTACATTTTTTTACAAGCTTTGTATTAACTTGCAATGTATGTATGTCCAGGTGGAATCTTGCAACTGAATTTTAGATCAGTTATCTTTTACTGATTGAGCTGAAATTTGGTATACACGCTTATTTTAGATGACAATGCATGCTTAGTTATGTGACGTCATTCTAATTCCAATATGGCGGATCATCCAAGATGGCGGAATAGTTATTTTATCTGCACTACCAAAGTATTAATATCAAATGAAAGGGCTTGCTGAGGAGAACACGAAAACTAAGGGCAATTAAATAAAAACTTTTTTTTTAAAGTTTTTTTTACATTAATTTATTCTCTTATATACTATACTACTACCGGATCGAAACGCGACCTCAACTAAGAAGATCCGGCAAGAAACTTAGTGGGCTGATCATTTCACAACACATACTTTTCGCACCAGGGCCATCTTAACCATACTCGGCGCTGGGGTGATATGGCTATGATGCATACCTACTGACTCGTGCCCGTGACTCCGCTTGCGTGGTCTCTGTGTAGTAGATACATATCGAAATTTATGACAGTCGGCTTGCGCCCCTAGGACTCAGCCCCCAGGTGCACCGCACCCTTTGAACCCCTGGGTAAAGACCTTGCATCGCACGATCTCAAAATAAGCAAAGCTTGTGCTATAGGTACCACACAATGGACTGGAGGCGATCCAAGTTACACCCAGGCTCAATTCCGAAATTTGCTCAATTCCGAAAAGGCCAGGTCTGAAATTTTCAATTGCCGGTAATCGAACCCGTAAGCGGTTCAGTGATACAAGCGGGTCTAAGGACTAGATCAAGCCGTCGTCGGCTCATCTCTCTTAGGTAGTTGTTAATCTTATCCAGAAAAGTAGTATAATGATTAGCACGTACGCTAAGACAAAAATTATACCATGGAATATGTCGATTTAGTCTCTTCCCTGCCTATGAATCCAGAATGTGAGAGACAGGATCAGAATCAGACAATATTTTATTCATATAAACCATACATAACAAAAAATAAAAGTATTTTTACCAATTCGGAATGCATTTCCTATGGAGAATAATGGCCAACATGTTTTGTCTTACCACGCGTGCTAGCCCTGCTGGTCGTAAACTAGGCACTTGTGTCATGTCTACACGTAATACAAGAGCCTAGTTTACGACCAGGTACCTAGAACCTACATAGGTTTAATAAACCTATTTAGAATTCAAATTCAAAAGTATTACGGAGTACTCGAAGGCCTGTTTTTGTTTGTGATGTTTGAAGTATGAGTCAGCGTTTTTATATGTCGGTTACGACGCGTTTGTTGTAACGCGGGAGATTGTATTGGCAACACGTAAATGTCGTAAGCGACAAGCAAGGGCGGCTGGCAATAATGTAAGTAATGAAATCTCTAAAATTGTAATATCTTGTCCAGTGACGCTTAATTAGAACAATTTTATTGGACGCACACATCCCGCGCGGGGTTCAACGGATTTTTCGCACAGGACACGATATATAACAGGTTATTAAAATTGGTGGCAAAAATGCATACCCATTAAAGAAATAAATATCACTAGAAAACACGTCATAGGTACCTACTCATCGTATGATCTCAAAATAAACAAAGCTTGTACTACACTGTACCTACCGTACAGTGAACTGGAGACGACCCCTTACAACTTTTGGAGTTGTTGCTTACGACTTCTGTAATTGTTGCTTAAGATTTCTGAAGTTGTCGCTAACGACTTCTGAAGTTTCGCTTACGACTTTTGAAATTGTCACTTAAGTCTTCTGAAGTTGTCGCTTACGACTTTTGAAATTGTCACTTAAGTCTTCTGAAGTTGTCGCTTACGACTTCTAAAGTTGTCGTTTACGACTTCTGAAGATGCCGCTTACTACTTCAGAAATTGTCGCTTATACTACATCTGGAGTTGTCGCTTACGACTTTTAGAGTTGTCGATTACAACTTCTGGAGTTGTCGCTTACGACTTATGGAGTTTTTTTTATGAGATAGGGAGGAAAACGAGGCGACGTTTCACCTGATGGTAAGTAATCACGTAAGTGATCAACGCCGCCCATGGACACCTGCAACACCAGAGGCATCGCAAGTGCGTTGCCGGCCTTTAAGGAATGAGTATGCTCGTTTCTTGTCGCTTTTTCATTGGGAGTTGTCGCTTACGACTCGTACCACACTCTAAATAGGAAAAAGAAAGGTAAACAGTGCCCGTACACGCGTTGCGATAGCTTTTCCTAATAACCGTGAATTGGCGGTTACGCAACAAATACGCAACTCACGTTAAAAGGTAGATATCTTGAGGTCGCGATAACCTGGTTTTATTTTATAATGAACCTACTAAATTACCTTGTAAGAAATACAAGTATTTCATTATTAGGCGCTTACTTAATTATGTCAATTCTACGGATTCTATCGCGTTTATTTACTATTTTATGTTCCCGACGTTTCGGTTGCTATACAGCAACCATGGTCACGGGGGGACTGAGGTGTTAGACGTCCTGATGTCATCGTTAATAACTGGGTACTAACTAACACCTCAGTCCCCCCGTGACCATGGTTACTGTATAGCAGCCGAAACGTCGGGAACATAAAATAGTAAATAAACGCGATAGAATTCGTAAAATAGTTTTATTTCAATGTGTAGTATTCGCGTAAATATAAGAAAACAATATATGTCAATTCTGTTGCGCACAAACTAAAAATAATGCTGTCTCGCTCTTTTATTTTATTTTTTGCTGTAAATATTTATGTTTTAGGGCTGTTATGAGATGATCAATAATAGTTGTATATTTTCAACGTTTATTTACACATAAAATCAAATTGAATGAAATGAAAAATTAAATTACAACAGACCAGTAGACTAGAAAATATACATCAGATTAAGCAATTACACACGTGAATTGGCACCGACTCCAAATGTAATGAGGAGTTTATTTGTAGCTTTTAAGTGCACCTAGGCCTTTGAAGTCAGATTTTGTTCAAACATTTCTTTTAAATATTAATAATACATCACATCACGCCTGTATTCCCCGAAGGGGTAGGCAGAGGTGCACTGTAGTGCGCCCACACTTCGCCGATGTATTTTTGGTCCCAATGTAATAGGGGGCGAGCCTATTGCCATTATTCCGGGCACATTATCCCTCAATACGAGGGAGATTTTTGGGCTATAGTCCACCACGCTGGCCCAGTGCGGGTTGGTGAACTTCACACGCCTTTCTATAGACGTGCAGGTTTCCTCACGATGTTTTCCTTCACCGTTTCATAGCAAGTGGTAACCTCGGATGAAAATGAGATTCGCACATAAACCCAGAGGTGCGAGCCGGGGTTTGAACCTGCACACTTTGATTTGCAAGGCGTGCGTTCGACCACTCGGCTACCACTGCTTTTTTTATTAGTAACAATACCACTGCAATTTTTTTTATTTGTAACAATTTGCTATAAAATTGACATTAATAGAAATATGAGTATATTTCTACTAATTTCTTCTAAATTATATCTTACACCACAGGAGTTACCTAAGTACTGAGGAATGTTATATCATTATTCGCTTTGTCTCAAGTAATAAGTATGTAAACATTTAGATTTGAGTCAATAAGGACTTAGGACGACTATGCGAAATTTTTATGCAAACGAATCGAAAGAAACTTGCACAGAAATTCAAAACAAAGTTTTTTAAAATCATTATTAGCATGGTTGTTAAGCAATATTTAAATCAAGAATACATAATTTTTAAGAGTTAGTCACTGAAATTTAAAAAATATAAATAATACCATAAGTTGATAAATTTGGTAATCACATAAATCACATAAAAAAAATTAACATGGTATAGTTAAAAGTTATATTAGAAACCACGAAATGCTAATGCCACGCAATAAAATTAAAATTATATAAAAAAATAAACCGGCCAAGTGCGAGTCGGACCCGCGCACGAAGGGTCCCGTACCATTATCTATAAAAACGGCAAAAAAATCACGTTTGTTGTATGGGAGCCCCCTTAAATATTTATTTTATTCTGTTTTTTAGTATTTGTTGTTATAGCGGCAATAGAAATACATCATCTGTGAAAATTTCAACTATCTAGCTATCACGGTTCATGAGATACAGCCTGGTGACAGACGGACGGACAGACGGACGGACGGACGGACGGACAGAGAAGTCTCAGTAATAGGGTTCTCGTTTTACCCTTTGGGTACGGAACCCTAAAAATCGACTTTAAAAAACAAGGTTAAGAACTTTTCAATTTAATAAATTTGCAAGTGACATTCTACCTTGATACGACACTACATCAGGCCGAAACACACTTGAATTGGCAATGTAGGTGGTTTTTAGTAGGATTGAAATTTACCTATGCAAACAAAACTATTATGTAAATTTTATAACAGTTATTTACAATTGATTGGTTTACCATTTTATTATGTAGAGCACGGTCATTACATTCCGGAAGCCGATAAAGCTCCGCGCGCACGGTAACACCGGCTACCCGATAAATACTGGAACGGCAGAACATTTAGTTTGGAAGTGTTCACACGAGCTATCGTGTTATAAGACTCCCGTAAACCTCCTCAAAAACCTCGTTCAAAAAAAAAAAAACTCCCGTAAACCCACAGCTCGCGTGTAAATAATGTAAACTTGACAATCATTTTCAATAATTATTACTACTTGCCGAACGGTGAAGGAAAACATCGTGATGAAACCTGCACTTCAATAGCAAGGCGTGTTAAGTTCACGAACTGGCATTGGGCCACCGTGGTGGACTATGGCACAAATCTCCCTCGTATTGAGAGTGAACGGCTCGCTCCCTATTACATTTGGACTGAAGTACATCGGCCAAGTGCAGGCGCACCGCAGTACACCTCTGCCTATCCTTTCAGGGAATACAGGGCGCGTGATGATGCATTTGTATTTTTTTAATATACTTGAGCTGTAGTTCGTATGTTGTACATTCTGTTATAGAATTGAATGTATAACTGCCGTCTGGGTAATGTAAGCAACCCCAGAATATCAGGGTTACGCGTGGCATTTCGAATGTGCCCTACGTTTCCGTTCAATTTAGCCCTGCACATACAGGCGCGTCAATACACGAGTGAGCTATATGCAATTCCAAAATAAACTGTACTAACTCATGGCAAAAACACATTTTTCAATGAAATTTTATCGATGTCGCGATAGAATTTAGCCACATATTGGCATGACTTATACATCATCATCATCACGCCTGTATTCCCCGAAGGGGTAGGCAGAGGTGCACTGTAGTGCGCCCACTCTTCGCCGATGTATTTTGGTCCCAATGTAATAGGGGGCGAGCCTATTGCCATTATACCGGGCACATTCCCCCTCAATACGAGGGAGATTTGGGCCATAGTCCACCACGCTGGCCCAGTGCGGGTTGATGAACTTCACACGCCTAGACGTGCAGGTTTCCTCACGATGTTTTCCTTCACCGTTCAGCAAGTGGTAATCATTGTTGAAAATGACATTCGCACATGAGAATTACCTCAGAGGTGCGGGCCAGGGATTTGAACTTGCACCCCTTACGTTCAAGGCGGGCGTTCTTGCCCACGAGGCTACCACTGCTGCTGGCATGACTTATCACAAAATTTCGAGAGATTAGAAGTCGCGTGACATTAAATACCTATAATTTAAGAGTCTGTTTGTAAAATCAAAATATCAGCTTTTACGAAATGCATATTATGATAGTAAACACGATTCCGATTACGAAAATACAGTTTTTTTTGTTGGTCTGTCTGCTTGCCAAAAAACTTGATATTTTACAAATAAAAGGTAATTTTAAACTTCGTGAGTAAACCTGCATGTCTATAGAAAGGCGTGTGAAGTTCACCAACTCGCACTGGGCTATCGTGGTGGACTATGGCCCAAAAATCTCCCTGGTATTGAGAGAGAAAGTGCCCGGTATAATGGCAATAAGCTCGCCCCCTATTACATTGAGACCAAAAATACATCGGCGAAGTGTGGGCGCACTGCAGTGCACCTCTGCCTACCCATTCGGGGAACACAGGCGTGATGATGTATTATTTATTCAAACTTTTTAATTTTGAAAATTTCAAGTTTTTGAAGTTGCCACATAAGTAAGTTTTTTTTAGGAATAATTTAGTTGTAATGTTGATATTGATTCGATTTTTTTAAGTCAAATTAATTCGCTCTCATCAGTGGGTGCAGGGCATTAAGCCATAAATAATTCCATTAAAGTCAAGCGTAGTCTACCTTGGCCTCAAAAACCTTGGGGAACTTTTTTAATTTATATTAAAGTAAATTAGCTACAGACTCGTTCAATTTCATCAGGTTCCGTCTGATGTGTTAACATTATAAATAATGCACAAACTTGTACAAACTAGTAACCTAGTGTAAAAAGGTTGTAAAGGTAATAAAATTTATGTTATAACATCACGGCCATAGTATCCATAAGATGATCAGAGACATGTTACAATTACATATTATGTACCCAAGTTATATTGTCGTTAAATCAGTTTTATTATCAAAATTTATAATAATGTCACGAGAATTATATAGAAAAAATACATCATCACGCCCGTATTCCCCGAAGAGGTAGGCAGAGGTGCACTGCAGTGCGCCCACATTTCGCCGATGTATTTTCGGTCCCAATGTAATAGGGGGCGAGCCTATTGCCATTATACCGGGCACATTCTCCCTCAATACGAGGGAGATTTTTGGGCTATAGTTCACCACCCTGGCCCAGTGGGGGTTGGTGAACTTCACACGCCTTTCTATAGACGTGCAGGTTTCCTCACGATGTTTCCCTTCACCGTTTCAAAGCAATTGGTAATCTCGGATGAAAATGAGATTCGCACATAAACCCAGAGGTGCGAACCGGGGTTTGAACCTACACACTTTGATTTGCAAGGCGTGCGTTCGACCACTCGGCTACCACTGCTCTACCACTCGGCTACCACTGCTATATAGAAGACCGAGGAAAACTCACAAGACTTTTTCCGTGCTTTGTATTGTTTTTTTTTAAATCTGCCTTTGTTGCCTTTAATAAGCTTAACTGTAAGTTGCTCTACTTGTCATGATTTTACCGGAATTTGCTAACTTGTCTCTACCATACACGGTTTAAGTTTTTATTTAGTCTACGTAAAAATATTTATTAGCCTAATTCCATGTCCCACTTCTGAGCAAAGGCTCGTCCTTTAATCCTCCACAAAATATAAATAACATGAATTAAATAAATACAATTGCACAACACGAGAATCGAAAATGTTTTGACAAGTGGGTAGAGTTCGCGTAGACTCTAGCAAAGCCACTGTTATTATTTTAAAAAGCCTTTCACCATTCGAAAGCTACACTATCGTAGGTCATAAGCTCCATCCAAATGGATCCGGGGCGTGTTTGTATATAATATATGGTCATATTGTGAGGAATATCGTAATAGCGAAACTAGTCCAAGACGGTCACGTAAGTCGCACATAGGAAGACAGTTGCAAACCGGTTGGTTATCCAATCGATATAGGAAGACGTAGGGATGGGCAGTGTAGCGAAACCATGATATCGATAGTAATCGTTTACGCGAGTCGGTCGCATATTATTATGGGTTGGAACACATCGGTGGAGTGTATGGCTATGTGGTGAAGATTCCGTTAGCGGTTGTAAGATAAACTGACTGATGCGAGTAGAGACACATTGATGTTAGAATCAATGATATTCTAGTAAATAAGTTTACTAGAATATCTATATTTACTAGTAAATATAATTTACTAGAATATCATTGGTTACAATATAATAATTGATAGCGCGAGCGAATTTTTACGCGTGGGGGCGTGGCTTTTAGTACAGAAATTCAATCTTAATATATATATTGAACCAGAGTTGATGTTTTTTTTTCTATTCTCATCACTGTTTTTCTAGTTTCGTCGAACCGTTGGCAAACAATATTTGTATCGATATTCGTCTATCCCATCACTAGTGCTCAGATAAAGTCTGCACAATTTGGAAGGCCAGTCTTACTTTAGTTTGTTTCCGACGCTTTGTCCCGCTTATCGACCTTATCGTTATGACATTTCCTACTTTTACTTCAAAAAGTTTTACTGTCGGTTCAATAACTTTATGTTATAAATTTTTGCTGACCTTAAAGCGATTTACTTACGGATAGTTACTGACTGCAGGATAAGTTCGATACACTTATTTCTTATATTTTTACTAGGGGACCTGGCGAACTTCATGTACATTTTTTTTTTAAACCAACCCTGTATTAGATAGAGTGAACAAAACAAATAATACCTGCAAATTTTCAACGATAATTTACATTGAAAATCGTGTTTATTTTTAACAAAAAGCAAAAACCGACTTCAAAAAACCAAGTGCACTTAAAAGCTACAAATAACCTTATAAATAGGTATAAGGAAATAGCAAAAAGCTTAGTCGACATCACAGGAGACCGAAGAGCTGGCAGCTATCTCGGACAAAGAATTAGACTAGCTATTCAAAGGGGGAACGCTGCCAGTATCTTCAGAACTTTGCCTAAAGGGACTCCTTTTAATAATATATTTTAGTTATTTATATAATATTATTTAAGGTTTAGTTTTAGGTTCATTCAATTTTTATTTTGTTACTTTTACTATTTCAGTAAATAATTTCGAATTGAAAACCTCCTCCTTTCTGAACTCGGTTAGAAAAAAATCTAATCGGTCAAGCCGTTTTTGAGTTTTTGCGAGACTAACAAACAATTCACTTTTGCATAATCCGGCCAGCGTGGTGGACTATGGCTTGAATCCCCCTCGCATTGAGGGGAGGCCCGTGCCCAGCAGTGGGACGTTGAAAGGGCTGTAGTAGGTAGTCAGATTTATGCTTTAGATTTTCTCGGCCTCGATTCCAATGAAACATGCATTGTTACACCCTGTGGGACTTAGAGTGTTATTGTGTCTCCTGTAAGCTTGGATTTACAGCGGTCTCCGTTGAAAGCACCGACCAATCTCCCTGAGGACGCTAAATTGTGCTGCAGACCGCTACAAATTTTGGAGAAAATAGGATAAGTAGGAAAATATGTCACGCTCTCACTACTTTTTCATAGGTAAAGAGATATAACAACAGAAGAAGAACAGTTCCTATCTCTGTTATCAAAACAAAACGGAATGATTATCGCGTATATTTTTCCATGGGCTCTTGGCATGGAGATATTATGACGGAGATGGCATATCGACTTCGCGACTCGGTATTTTTTCTGGTGTATCTGACTCCTCCATTGTGATTTTTCCATACAGTTGCCGTAAACTATAGGTACATGAGATAACAACAATGGCGGAATAATAACAGCATAATACGAAGAATCGTTATGGGTACTCTAGTTACTGTATGGCTCTCGGATTTAATGGGGATTAACACGCAAAACAATAACATTATCCACCATATTAGTCGGATAGTTTGTTTGTTTGTAAACAAATGAATTAGCAATACAATAGTGACAGTCTCACAAACGTATTTAATGGGTGGTCGTTAGTTCAATGCATGTATGGCGATGGAGACCACCGTCATACAGGTACGTTCCTGATAGGAATTGATATTAGTTCCTTATTAAATAAATATCTCCAGACAACACTTACCTATTCATCGCATGATTCTCCTTATTCGATGAATAGGTAGGTGTTGTCTGTTTATTCCCTGAAGGGGTAGGCAGAGGGGCACTGCAGTGCGCCCACACGATGTATTGTGGTCCCAATATAATAGGGGGCGAGCCTATTGCCATTACACCGGGCACATAATCCCTAATACGAGGGAGATTTTTTGGCTGTAGTCCACCACGCTGGCCCAGTGCGGATTGGTGAATTTCATACGCCTTTCTATAGACGTGCAGGTTTCCTCACGATGTTTTCCTTCACCGTTTTATAGCAAGTGGTAATCTCGAATGAAAATGAGATTCGCGCATACACCCCGAGGTGCGAGCCGGGGCTTGAACTTGCGTTGGGTCTGTTGTCTAAATAAGTCCATCTGTGCAAAAACTCATGTTCAAGGTTGGATTGGTCCTATACATATGAAGGTGACTTCCTATATCTTTATCTATATCTATATATATCTTTATCATATACATATCCTTCCTATACTTCCTATACATATCGTATAAATATTAGATAGGTACCACTTTTAACTACTACTACACTACTCAGGTAAGTATCATTATCAAAAATATCAATATTGTTTTTGTGGCAAGAATGAATCTCATCACTATGATCCTGTAACAACAATGGCGTATAAACGTCAAAAAAAATACCGCATGGCAGAGACTCTATGCCCTCTCTAATTACTCTATGGTTTGCCAACACGCGTCACAATAGGCGCTGTCACTGTCATTTAGTGAAGAATGAACTTTTTGGAATGGGTCCATACAGTGTTTTTCGGTAAGGCAAAAAAAAATACTTGCGAGAGTTGAAGCGCCAGTAGGTGGCTTAACAATTATAGATTGTATACCTAACGTCAATTATATAGACATGACCATAATGC
This sequence comes from Ptilodon capucinus, assembly GCA_914767695.1. Classification (NCBI taxonomy): domain Eukaryota; kingdom Metazoa; phylum Arthropoda; class Insecta; order Lepidoptera; family Notodontidae; genus Ptilodon; species Ptilodon capucinus. The sequence goes on from OU611821.1 coordinate 9,637,323, forward strand.
TTAGTTCTGGATTCATCCGCCATCTTTATCACTGTCATCATTCATTTTTATTTATTACGTGTATTTATTGAATTTGTCCTTGCTATTAAATACTTGACATTGGCGAAATACCCGCGCTAGTCGCAGGTGATGCCATTCCTCATCTTATTCCATTAAATATCATAATTTCGCTCATTTCGTAAAAAAAAAAAAAATGCTTAGTTCTAATATGAGGCAACTAATTAAAGTTCATTGACATCCCTTCTCGCTCGTAATAATTAAATATTGAGATTGAATTATTTCTTTTCCGGTGCCAAGTTTGCTAACAAATAGTTTCGAGTTTGTACTTTGACAAATGATTACTTCGACAAGTCATTGACTTGAGTACATTGTTTTGTGTAAAGATAAATGGAATATACAACTTTGTTTTGAATTACATATTGTCGTGACTTCGTACGCGCGTAATTTAGGAACCCTAATTATTTTCCCTGGCAAAAGATGGAGAGACGTTTTCAGCCACAGGTGCGGTAATAACTGGATGCAAATGGCTCGAGAAAGAGATGTTTGGAAAGGATTAGGAGAGGCCTAAGCCGCAGAGGCGACTTCTACTAGCATACTATAATAATAATTATTACTTTGTTACATACACTTATTTAAAAACATATATACCTAGATAGAGAATGTAATAGCAAAATTAGTTTGTAAAGATATATAGATAAATAGTAATATATGAGTAAATTAAACAAAAAAAAAATAAAAAAAAATGTAACGTTAGTAGTAAATAAAGGCTATTTTTATTTTATTTTATTTTTTTATTTTTAATTATTTTCCCAACATGAAAGTAACTTAGGCTGTTACTCCTTGTAACATCAGCTATCTACTAGCGAAAGTCTCGTCAAAATCGGTTCAGCCGTTTGAGAGTTTACCAGGAACAAACAGACAGGCAGATAAGCATTTTTGTTGTTGTAATTTATTTATAGATAGCGTATATACATACATATCGAGGAGTGACAAGCTATTTGACTTAAGCGACACTTTCGGTGATATTGACTTACTACTATTACAGCCCTTTTAACGTCCCACTGCTGGGCACGGGCCTCCCCTCAATGCGAGAGGGATTCAGGCCATAGTCGACCACGCTGGCCCGGTGCGGGTTGGCAGACTTCACACATCTATCGAGAACTAGCCAAGCTCCCTCAGACGTGCAGGTTTCCTCACGATGTTTTCCTTCACCGTTTCATAGCAAGTGATAATTTCGGATGAAAATAAGATTCGCGCATGAAACCTGCACACTTTGATTGCAAGGCGTGCGTTCGCCCACTCGGACTTATAATACATATTTGGAATCAGCATTCTTTTATGCGTCGAAAGAGTATGCTCTCCTATGTAGTTAACAAAATGTCGCTTTAGTCAGGCAGCCTTCGCCCCTATCGAGATATGAATTTAGTAAAAAGGTGTTATTTTGATATAAAAACCGGCCAAGTGCGAGTCGGACTCGCGCACGAAAGGTTCCGTACCATTATCTATAAAAATGGCAAAATAATCACGTTTGTTGTATGGTATCCCCCTTAAGTAATTATTTTATTCTGTTTTTTAGTATTTGTAGTTATAGCGGCAACAGAAATACATCATCTGCGAAAATTTTAACTCTCTTACTATCCCGGTTCATGAGATACAGCCTGGTGACAGACGGACGGACGGACGGACGGACGGACAGCGAAGTCTCTGTAATAGGGTTCCCGATTTACCCTTTGGGTACGGAACCCTAAAAAGACACTTGAATTTTATTTATTTGTATAGATTTTGTACAAGAAGAAGATGTTAAAGTTACGGGAGATTTTAATAAAGTTGTCACGATTGTACCCAAGGTGTGAGTTGTAAACTACATCTTACAATCGTACATCAGTACATAATGTATGTAAGACTGACACTGTGAAGCCTGCTCGCGCAATTATATTGCATTTTATCGTTATACATACAAAAAAAAAGAATTATTAATGGTAAATAGTTACTTTTATTTAATTGGACAACTATTTACAAAATATTTACAATGCAAAATAAAATAAGTTAAAACAATTATTATCGGCTCCGAATATATTTTCATTCCTTTTGGAGTCGAAACCCTAGGTCCATGGGGTCCAAGCACCCAAAATTTAATGAACATATTAGGCAAAAAATTGGTCGACACCACCGGCGACCCAAGAGCATGCCATTTTCTCGCTCAACGAGTGGCTCTAGCCATTCAGCGAGGGAATGCAGCCAGCGTCTTGGGTACGCTTCCGCATGGGCCAAATTTTTTACATATTTTATAAATATATATTTTCTTATTAGTTTTAACTTATTTTATTTTTGAAATTAAACTATTTTACGGATTTTATCACGTTTATTTACTATTTTATTTTCCCGACGTTTCGGCTGCTTTACAGCAACCATGGTCACGGGGGGACTGAGGTGTTAGACGTCCTGATGTCATAGTTAATAACTGGGTACCCTCATATTTAGTTGTTGTTTGCGGTCCGATCCACGCAGAAAGTGCTAACGGTGTCCTGAGGTCTTGCAATGGTACACTTGGTTTTGGATTTAATCATATTGATTACTGGATCCCAAGTTGGTGGTAGCACCCAGCCATCTTCCCTATTGAAATTAGGATGTTTTTTAATTTCAATGGCCTCACGTAACATCCTTGGTCGGAGTCGGTGTTCTTTTGCGAGGATATGCGGTTTATCAAATCTGATATAATGGCGGGTGCGGTCCTGTACATGTTCACAGATTGCAGACTTCGTGGAGCATCGGTGTTTCACGTCAGCTATATGTTCTTTTACGCAGGTTTTAATTGATCTTTTAGTGTTATTTTTATAGTGTTATTTTATAGTTATTTTATTTTGTTTTGCATTGTAAATATTTTGTAAATAGTAGTAAAACAAAAAAAAATAAAAAATAAAAATGTTAAAATAAAAATATTATATAGAACAGAAATCCGTCATAAGATGTAGGTCAAGACAAATAAACACCAGACAACACATACGCATCGTATGATTCTAAACTTAGCAATATAGTACCATACAATGGACTGGTACATCCTAGCTAGCTGATATATTATGCCTGATACCTGATAAACAGAGACTATGCTTAATATTACTCATAACGTTTCAGAGTCCTTTAAATATTTAAACACGGGTCTGTTTTTTTTTTAGATTGTTCCGCAGAGGATTTCTCATTGCTAGGGTCCATGACTTATGACTGACAGGGGGCTCGGTCTCGTTTTTTTTCTCTATTATCGATCATTTTTTTGGGTTTATAATTTGGGAAACACACAATTACGAGGGTGAGCGGTGAGTCCCTTTCTTCACATTTGTTATTGCGACAAGAGGGCTAGATCTTTTACCGCTCAACAAATAGGACTCGCTATTCAACGAGAAAATGCAGCCAGCGTTCTTGCCACCATCCCACGTGGACCAAATCTTTTTTAAATTAATATTTATTTATTTTGCCTTTTTTTACATTTTAATGTAAAAAGTTATATGTGTACGTAATTGTAAATACTTTATTTAAATTAATATACAAAAAAAGTCAAAATCGTTGTTATTTACTTTGAATATTTGTCGCAAGTTCACCAATTAACTGTTTGAAATTTGAAAAAAAAACGTTCAAAATTATTAGTCATTATCCCATAAAAAGGTGTTAAGTCATATTTCGGACTCCAATTGGCATCATGTTGAAATCAGTTTTGTAAATTTTACAATGTTTTAACAATAAGACATTAATATGTTCGTTGTTACCTATGATTTTTCGTCGATTATGTACTACTAGTCTCTACAAACGCATAGGCAATAGAGCCGTGGGAATCCTATTCTTATGGCATTACCTTCAATAGTAGCAGCTAGGTATCTGTAAATGCGTATTGGCAAAACAATATTACTATAATTAATGGTTTTAAGACTTGTAGAAGATTTTGCTGAACGGTGGGATGTACAATAGTGTATAAATTAAAAAATAATGAGCATAATTTGGTTATCTCTCTATTTCGCCGAGAGAACTTATTTTTTAAATGTATGTGACCTGAATTCAATGATCAAAAGTGGCGAGACTAGTACAGTTAAAAATAAAAAGTTATATGGTATTTGTCTAATAGCGAACCAGAGACACTCTTTAATTTAAATATTGTAGCAATTTAAATAAACGTATTATAAAGAGCTACGGCAGATTTTAATAAAATCCACTGATGTTCAATCCTTATCGCAGGAAAGATTGTAAGCGGATGGCACGCTATCCTTGAATTTTTTGAGTGAAGATTTTTTTATGTTGTTTCCGTCTTCCACCAGAGGGCGCAATGGCCGTTCCTGTGCCTGCCGATCCTGCTCGCAGCGTCCGCGTACGGCAGCGACATCCTCATGGTTACGATGGGAGGCACCAAGTCACATAAGATGACCTTCTGGGAGCTGGCAAGAGGACTTATAAGACGGTACAGAAACCGCTTTCTTTCATCTACTGGATGACGTTCTCCACTGGTTAGATCTTTCCTAGGTGTCTTATTATGTTTTAGGCCACTCGTAGCTATCGGCCTCCTTGCGAAAGTCAATTCTACACTACTTAAAGCTTCTTCGTCGTAGTCCCTTTTCTATCTAGACCCCATTTAATGAACTATTGTTAGGCGAAGACCTATGTTTCCTTCTTTACAACTTCAATCAACAGGGATATTGTATTATTATCATATTATTTAGTTTAGTACTAAAACAATGCGAGCGTGGTATTGTTTTGGTAAATTACTTGTGTTATTGATGGGTAGGAAACGGAACTCAGGCTTCAGAGTCTCAGTCACTCAGTCTTAAGAGCTTGTCTAGGGGAGGGAAAGCAAGCCTGTCAAGCAACTCTTCACTCATCACCAAACAAACAATTTATAAAGGCACTTTTTTAAAGTGAGATTATTACTTTCTAGTAACATGGTTATTTATTTTTAATTTCAAATACGTTTAATCCGGTGCGTAATGTTATTGCGTAGATAATGGTATTTAATATGATGTGTACTTGTCATTTCAGAGGTCACAACATAACCTTCATAAGTCCCTTTCCGGCGGATTTCCATATCTCGGGGCTGGAGGAGATAGCACCTGATGGGCTGGTGTCCTACGTCAGGGAGTTTATGACGTATGACCTGGTGGGCGCGAGGATGAGGGGCGAGAAGCAGATGCCGTTGAAGGATGTCGTCAGATATGGATATGAGGTGAGAGGAGTCTACTGTTGAATAGACCTCGGTCAGAGGTATAGCAGTCATTCAACATTTATGTAGTTTAAGTGGCTAGGTTTCAATTATTGATTCATATCTCGTACTTTGTACTTAGAGCCTCAATCATATGTACCCGCCATACGTACATACAATCGGAATTGATGTGGTAGACTCCACGCGACCACGCGATAAAATTCGCTAGCGTCATTGATGATATTTTATTGAAAAATGAGCCAGTTCGTTTTGGAATAAGTAAAACATTGGTCGCGCGAATTCTGACGGGTTGTTGTGGACCCGGGGCTTAATCCTATCTCATTAACTGTTTGTGTCAACAGGCATGCGACGCCTTCCTGAGCGACCCAGAGACAAGATCCTTCCTTAGATCTGGAAGGACCTTCGATCTCGCCATCCTCGACGGCGCTTACCCCGAATGCGCTCTAGGCTTGGTTTACAAACTCAAAGTGCCGTTTATGTACATAAACACAGTGGCATTTTACACAGCGCCACTGAGCATTTCTGGAAGCCCAGCGCCATACTCTGTAACACCTAACTTCGGCCAAGGGTACACGGACAATATGGGGCTAATAGACAGGACAGTTAACGCTTTCTTCAGTCTAGGTCTGGCTACGTTCCACGCGCTAAGTATGATGGTACTCCAAACCATATTGAGGAAGAATTTTGGGTCACAAATGCCTCATGTTTACGACATGGCCAAAAACGTTAGCTTCATACTACAGAATGGTCATTATTCCGTAACATATTCCAGACCTTATCTGCCCAATGTTGCGGAAGTTGCGTGTATTCATTGTAAGGAAGCGAAGAGATTAGATGCTGTAAGTATTTACTAACCTTTCTTCTATGTTTGTTTGAATTTTGTGCACATTTTGTATTGCCTTGTCTCATTTCCATTAAAGGGCATACATAATCTGACTATTGATTATACCCAACATTTTACTATATAATAGTTGTGCTCGCGCATTGACACACGCCACTCTTAATGTCAAAGTGTAGCGTATGTTTCCTTGTTTTGGCGATAAAAAATAAAAAAGTGCTGCATTCATCCCCTCAGAATTAATCCTCTCTTGATTCTTATCAAAAGTCAATCACAGGGCTTTAAGCTGTACATTCATCTTCAAATGTATGCCTTATGTCTTACGTACTAAGTTACAAATCATCGCTGGAAACGAAGTTTGGCGAGCAAAGCGTACCGTCTACGACGATTGTAACAATATAATGACCAATTGCGAAATTGTAACCAAAATCTTTTTTATTGACACAAAGCTCTTAACACGTTCGCTGTGTAGTGAGGTCATATTGGCTTATGGCACACTTCCGTCCAGTGCACAGCTTGTGTTTAACAGTCTCATTTCTACCAGGACATCGAAGAATGGATCTCCGGCGCTGGTGATACCGGCTTCGTCTACGTTTCCATGGGCTCCTCTGTCAGAACCAACCAGATGCCAATGGCTGCTCACAAAATGCTCGTGGAAGCACTTGGAATGCTTCCACAAAGGGTTCTTTGGAAGCAGGATTACGACCAGAACATGACTGAGATACCATCAAACATCAGGCTATATAAGTGGCTGCCTCAACAGGACTTGTTAGGTGGGTTATTAGGTATCCCATTGGGACCAAAATACATTGGTTATGTTAGGTGGTCGACAGAGCACCTCTCCCTACCCCTTCGGGGAATACAGGCGTAGTGATGTGTATTTTATTTTTAGAATACAACATCTACCTAATTTGTAACACAATGTTGGAGACGGCTTTGAGATTACACGTGCCGTCTATTATTTCCCGTCAAAAACACATTGCTTCGGGCTCAAAAAAATTGTTACCCTTGATGTCGTAATAAACGAAATCTGGCTATGAGTATGTCATATTAAGTTTTTATAAAAAAATACCTTGGAGCACAATGTTGAAATTAAGGATAAAAATTATTAAAGGGTGTATACAGAAGGTTCGGGTTTGGAATTAGGTACTCATAAGTTACTCAATTCGTGAATACGCAAAAAATAAATCTTATAATCTTGAGAGTCTTATAAAATAAATCTTAAAAAGCATCAATAGAGCTGATCTTGTCTGAATTTGGTGTGCAATGTCAAAATACATAATCATCACGCCGGTATTGCCCGAAGGAGTAGGCACTCACATCATTCCGATGTATTTTGGTCCCAATGTAAGAGAGAGAGCCTGTTACCATTACACAGGGTACATTGCTCCTCAATCCAACGGAGATTTAGGCCATAGTCCACAACGCGGGCCTAGTGGAGTTGGTAAACTTTATACGCCTTTCTATAGACGTGCAGGTTTCTTCACGATGTTTCCCTTCACCTTTCTGCAAGTGGTAATCGTTATTGAAAATGGCGATCGCCCATGAAATCCGAAAACCACGGAGTTGTCAAAATTGCGGCCAGGGATTTGAACTTTCACCACTTGCATTAAAGGCGTTCTACCACTGCTTTTATTTTCGTTAGGTTATCTTTTAATGACAAGGCAGTTGTGCCAAAAATGTTTTTGAAGGCAGAAGGCAGGAATATTAATATAATTATTGTAATGTTTCAGGACACCCAAAAATCAAAGCCTTCGTCACTCATGGAGGACTCCTCAGCATGTTCGAGACAGTCTACCATGGAGTCCCAATCGTCAGCATCCCAATCTTCTGCGACCACGACGCGAATGCGGCAAAAGCTGAAATCGACGGCTACGCCAAAAAACTTGATCTCCAACACCTGACTGCTGAGAAACTTTACGAAGCTATCCAAGAAGTGATTAGGGAACCTAGATATAAAACTGAAATCAAGAACCGACAGGTATTGCTTAGGGATCAAAAGGAAAGTCCGTTAGAAAGAGCTATCTATTGGACAGAGTATGTAATAAGGCATAAGGGTGCTTATCACCTGCAATCACCAGCTAAAGACTTGAATTTCATTCAATATTATTCTCTGGACGTTGTGTTTTTAGCATGTATTGTCCTTTTAAGCATGTATGTTCTAATTTCTTTTGTGCTACGGTTAGGATTAAACAAAGTGGCGGTGATTTTACAAAGGAAGCAAATAAACAAGTTAGTCAACCCAGATCTGCTTCGATTGAAGTTAAGGCAAGCGGAAATATCAAAGAAGAAATTGTGATCACTAGTTGATAATTTTGGTGTTAAAACAGGGATGTAAAAAGTTCAAAGATGGGTGGGGTACTCTATATTCTAGATATAATCATAAGATTATTGAGGAGAGAAGTAAACTTGATCTAAAGATTACAACTAGTGTCGCTAAATAACACCTACTTATTGTATGATCCCAAACTGGTACCATACAATGGACTGGAGGCGACATCAAGGCAAATTTCGATGAAGCCATTTCTGGAATTTCCTGTTGATGGGAATCAAACCCCAAACACTACATGCAGTGAGTCGAGGGGCCTTCTGGGACCACTACACCAATCCGTCGTAAACTGGATGTAAAATTATAATTATTCTGAAGCTTTAAATTTTGGAGACGTTTAGATATTGCAAGTAATTAACTACTCAAGCTTTATGAACTACTGTAAGAACAAGATTCTCGCAATCACAAGCGAAATTACAGGATTTTTTAAATTGTACTCTGTGAAAAATATGAATAAAGTTGAGATTAGGTGTCTATGATTAAAACTCACGCGACCGCGCAATCAAATACGCTCGCGTCATCGATATCAATTCATTGAAAAATGTTCTTCTTCTATAGGCTAATACAGTTCATTTTGGTACTATCAAAAAAGAAAGTCGCGTGCGTACTTTGATATGTAACTCCAACTTTGTCAACCACTCTCATACCTATATAAATTTTTTACGGAGACGCTAACGAATAGAGAGGGTAAATCACGCGTAAAAATCATAGTAGAGCTACTAGTCTTTTGCAGGCGTTTCAATGTGATAGAATATATTTTGTTCTTTTATAAGATACTTAAGGGCCAGCGCAGACTACGTAGAGTTCGTGTGTTCATATTCTAAGTATAAATAAATAAATAATAAGTTTGAATACGTTCGCAAAAAACAAATGACGACACTTTACGCTCAGTCTGCACTGACCCTTAGCGTCAAATTCTTGACGCTTACCCTTTAGTTATAAAACCTAAAGTTACCCTTAGTTACCATTCATGAATCATTATAAGATCTGTAAATAAAATAAGTAATATAAGTTACTGTAAGTAATTAGTTTTATATTAGAAAACAACACTGCGCGAAAATTACCACAGTGTGGATCCCCAGTAATGCAAGGCCCAGAAGGAGATGGCGGGATGAACTGGACTCCCATCGAAAAGTGGCCCATCGTAGCTCAAAATAGAGAAAAATTGAGGAAAGGGAGGGGAGGTCTTTGCCCAGCAGTGGGACGTCATAGAATCATAATAATTAATAAATTGGAGGGAAGTTAGTACATATTGTCGATTATGTTGGCCGGCAAACTAACTGTATTGCCGTCCTGCTTACAGACGTAACTTATGAGCAATAAGGCAATATATAGCAGTGGTAGCCGAGTGGTCGAACGCACGCCTTGCAATCAAAGTATGCAGGTTCAAACTCCGGCTCGCACCTCTGGGATTTATGTGGGAATCTCTTTTTTATCCGAGATTATCACTTGCTATGAAACGGTGAAGGAAAACATCGTGAGGAAACCTGTACGTCTGAGGGAACTTGACTAGTTCTCGATAGATGTGTGAAGTCTGCCAAGCCGCACCGGGCCAGCGTGGTGGACTATGGCCTGAATGTCCCTCGCATTGAGGGGAGGCCTGTGTACAGCAGTGGGACGTTAAAAGGGCTGTAGTAGTAAGAAGGCTATATTGTTAGTGCTGTCAAATATAGTTAGTGTACAACAAAACAACACTATTATTAATAAAGATTATTTGTTGCTCATTAATCTTATGGGTTACTGTTATATTAAGGAAAAATAAAATAATGTAATATTCACCATTTTTATTTCGCCGTTTACCTCTAAATACTATTATATGTGAGTATTTATATTAAAAATATTGACTAGGGTGTTTGTATAACTACCTTCTTAGGCTCTAATTACACAATAAAACTGGTTCCCCGTTAATTACAGGTTTAATGGCAACGGTTGAACCGTGGCAGAACATTATGTAAGCGTTCACACAAGTAGTTCTAGACGAAAATTTGGCTGCCGCCACTGTAATGAAATTCCAAAATTACCGTATTTCCAGGAAACAACTGAACATTTGCCGTATTCACACAATTTTTTTTCTGTAGAATTTAACAAAAATCGCAAACATTAAAGCTATTTTATTTGAAAGCAGTTCTGTAAGCGGAAAGCTAAATGAAAGATTTTATTTTTGAGACGCCAAAATGTAGTAAATGTTAATAAGATTCTTGATTGAAAACTGGAAATCATCCAGATAAGTAACTTTGTAATACAGTTTTTTTTGGGAAATCTTCAAATATGGCATTGTGTTTGCGAGTTTTTGACCTCCGTAACTTGGTCGTATGTCTAGTGTACCTGATTGCCGTAAATTAAGGTCTTTTATTACAAGGCTTTCTAAAATGTGTGTGAACACTTCCTCAAATATATTCTGTAATACCTCATTCGTTCCCATTGAACCTGTAATTATCAAGCGAGTTAAAGAGCCTGAGGGATCCTATATAAAATAAATAATAATCTATTATTCTATTAAGTAAAATAAGCATGCCATTATTAGCAAAAACATACTCGAACATGAACAAAAAGGATCCAATCCACATCAAGTCAGTTTTGAGATATCCCAGCTTGAAGTTTGATAATGTATTGCATGTGGAATTAACCTAGGTGGTAAAAAAAAAAAATATTTGCTTTTTATTTTTCGATAGGATCTTTTGTTCTGATTGCTTCTTCTAGAAACCGTTTGGGGTAACTTATTTTTGTAAATTTCGTGTATTAGATCCTTTTTGTACTTCCACTACGTCCAAATTGTTAGCTAAAGTTTATTTCTTCCAATACGTTGTGCAACCAAACGAAATGTTTGCATCCAGGCACTTCTGTAGACAACCCTGTACTGGCGACTCCATACTAGTAGAAAGTTCAGGAGTCGCCTGGTCGTCGATTACATGTTCACCTTGGCTGGATCATGGGTGTCACCGATGACGCTGATGTTCTTCTGCTCCTCCTCCTCCGGAGTGACCTTGGATACCTTATCCCCGGACACAGCTAAACGCATTATGTGATCTAATAAATAAACGTAATAAACATTAATTGGTTATCAACCAACCCTTGTTGTTGGCTTACCCTTGGCAGACTGAGGCGTTAAGCACCACACTGCAAAATGTTTGCCAATACCAAAACCGGCCAAGTGCGAGTCGGACTCGCACACTAAGGGTTCCATACTATTATCTATAAAAAAACCAAGGTGTCAAAGTCGCTTTTCAAGTTACGAGTGTGTTTAAAAGCTTCTAGCTTGTAAATACACCAAAATTTTAGTGCCTATATATGAAAATTATTTATGCACTGTATCAATGGTCAATTTAGAATTTGAAAAAGATAAAAATAAAAACACATTTTATAAAAATGTAGAATCCTAAAAACTAAAAAACCGGCCAAGTGCGAGTCGGACTCGCGCACGAAGGGTTCCGTACAATATCTATAAAAACGGCAAAAAAATCACTTTTGTTGTATGGGAGCCCCCTTAAATAATTATTTTATTCTGTTTTTTTGTATTTGTTGTTATAGCGGCAACAGAAATACATCATCTGTGAAAATTTCAGCTCTCTAACTATCACGGTTCATGAGATACAGCCTGGTGACAGACGGACGGACGGACGGACGAACGGACAGCGAAGTCTCAGCAATAGGGTTCCTGTTTTACCCTTTGGGTATGGAACCCTAAAAACGAGCAAAAAGAACACGGAAAAAATTGTAAGATAGACCATAACTTCATTATGTTACAGCTTGAAACACAACGCTTACCTCTAAAATGGAAAGCGACGCCCACCATAACGCCGAGGGTTCCGAACGACACCATCCACCAACGAAGCACGTTGACAACACGCTTGGGTATAAACAGCTGATGTTTCAGCATTTTCACGAACGTTTTATTTAAAGCTAGACCCTATAATATGGATGTTAGATGTTATTTTACCACATTACAAGCAAATCTTCTCAAATAAATAAGAATGAATATCGGTAGACAACACATACTCATCGTATGATCCAAACTAAGGAAAGATTGTACTATGGTTATACCATACAATAAACCGTGGGCGATCCCAGTAACACCGCTAGCGGGAATCGAACCCACGACCTCCCGTTTCAGTGAACGGCCTACGTTCAAACCAAGACCAAGACAAACAACAACAAGTATTGAAACAATTTCAATACCTAATCAAAGACAGAATATACAGGGTGTTTCAGAGGTGCGACATAACACTTTGACGTTTGCATCAGTATCGGGTAAACATAATAAAACAAATTATCAAAATTCGACAATGTTTTTTTCACTTTTTTTTCGTCGTGAATTTCTATAACTCGTAATATCTCGAGTCCTACGTACAATTTTTATGTTCTGTTTTGTGAATATTCATAGTCGCCTCGCCTTAATTTAGTTTACACTGTTGAATAGGGTTGTGAATGTACCCAATAGCCAGAACACGAAGCCTGTGACAAATATTCAAAGATCTAACACTCGGAAACTATGTTAGTTAGGTATCATCTGTATTTATTAAGCATTCACATACGAGCCAACGTATTTGTACCCAAAGTATTATTTCGGGCTTCTGATACACCCTGTATTGAAATGTGAAATTAAGTCTTACTTCGTCAACCCAAAACAAAGGCACAATAGAACCAGGCAGATCTTTGAAGAGTTCTAATTTATCTAATTTCAACAGCTGAATATTAAATTGAATTCTTTGTTTTGCGACCATCGGAGTACCGGAGATCTGAAACAGTTCATAGTTACATGTTGTTATACATAGCTTCAAATGATGTTGAGAGAAAACTAAATTCTATTTATTTTTTCTAATGATCAATGTACCCAATAGGTCGTTGACACATGACTGAAGCAGTTAATTAATGCAATATATTGTTGAGATGTCAACCCTTGCGCATCAAAAATTTTGCCAAAACCAAAACAAACTCTGGATCTTTATACATAAAGATTGAATGTCTATAGTGTAAGCCACGCTTCCACACGTCAAAATTAACTCGCGCTGTTAGTGTCATTTAGTTGAAGAATGAACAATCTTGTATGAGTCAGTAAAGTTTGTTTTGGTATGACAAAAAAATGACGCGCCAGTGTGCCTTGGATCAAAATATCTGCCCTTAGACATCCATAATCGATGAATTTTCTCCCTCGCACCACCAAATTGTGGAATGAACTTCCTGCAGCGGTGTTCCCGGACCGATGCGACAAAGGTATCTTCAAGAAACGAGCATACTCATTCCTTAAAGGCCGGCAACGCACTTGCAAAGCCCCTGGTGTTGCAGGTGTCCATGGGCGGCGTTGATCACTTACCATCAGGTGAAACGTCTGCTCGTTTGTCTCCCTATCTCATAAAAAAAAAAAAAAAAAACATTTCTGAGATTTATCACACACATGTAACAAGAAATGTCTGAAATGTGTTAAACGTTACAAAAATACTTTGGATGTGACCTAAGAGAGAAGCTTAGCTTGCACCTACACAATACAGATGTGATTACTATTACGATTGACGTGTCCGTACTATCAGATTCGGAAACGTAATTTTCCAGACATTTTACACGAAATTGATTTCAATGTCTTTCGAGACCCAAATAGTGTGCATACCGATAGCCTAATGAAAATACCAGTTTTATTACTAAAGATTGGGTACCAACCGGTTCAAAATCAATTTGGATTTCATGCTCATTCGGATCAGGATTCAAACCCTTAATGTTACTTAGTAACACGGGATCAGAGTCCAGGAAATGAGGCATCGATGCAAACATTGGCGCGTTCACACATTTCGTCAGGTCCATGAGACCTTTCAGCGGACACTGGTCAGGTTTCTCGCAGAAGCATTGCAGCTCGGGGTCGTTGGCAAAGTCACCAATATTGGCAATGTAGCGATTGGTCTTGATGCCATTGTATGAGGTCTTCTTTTGGAACCAGGGTTTAAAAGATCTGAAGATTCCAATACATAAATAAAAATCACCATACAACACTTACTCATTGTATGGTCCCCAACTGAGCAAGGCTTGTACTATGGGCTGGGGGCATCCAGACCACAAAAAGTCCATTTCCGAAATTTGCCACTGGCGGGAATCAAACCGTTAACTACCCAGTGCATTGAGCAGAGTGGCCTACGTTCAAACGATTAAACCAAGTGGTCGTCAATGTTTTGTAGAGTTGTTTTTGCTTGGAGTTTTTCTTTAGGCGGTTAGACATCAAGGGATCGAGGTATACGATTTGAGTTGACAAGAAACTTGCAAAACACTGCGTCGATCAATTTGCCTTCTAATATTACGCTTCATATGCAATTCTAACCTGCACAAATCCCCAGCATAAGATTCCAGTCGATCGGTCTCCTTCAAAAAGGGTGGGAAAACAGTGCCATCAGTCCCTTGGTATTCATTGCACGAATCCTTCCATATCTTCAGGACTGGCTCACCATCGATGGCAACCACTCTGCCTACCTCCATGACGTTGTTCATTCCACGTTTGACGGTCACTACTTGAGGCTGTACAGTATTGTTACGCTAAAAATGTTACGAGATGTAAATGATGTTACGATATGTGAATTGAGAATGTGAGAGACACATAAATGAGATATATCGTCAAACAACGCATACTTATCGTGTCATCCCAAACTAAGCAAAACTACTATAGGTACCATAATATAGGCTGGGGACGATCCCAGTTACACCTAGAGCAAGGCAAATTCCTAAAAGGCAATTTTTAAATTTGCCACTGACGGGAATCGAACCTGCAACCACCTGCTGCAGTGAGCTTACCGGCTTAAGCTCAGACCACTACACCAAGCCATCGTCGCTTTATCATATTTCGCTTGTGAAGACAATAACGAGCATATAGTTACCGTTCCAAAAAGTGAGAACCTAATCTGATTATTAGCCTCAAATGTTAGTCCAGCGATTTTTTCCTTCTTCATAGCTGTGCAGGCGGCTTTGGGTGCAAACTCGGTCCTCGCGCAGTTGATGATAATTCCTCTGAACAGAATGTCGAGGACCTTCACCCTTAGGAACACATCTTGGGGGTTATCGAAGATCCCGTTGAACGCTTTGCCTACCATGTTAAGCATTGCTGGTTTCTCTCGGTTCACTGTGATCGTGGCAGCCTGGTGCAAACATATTCATAAAATTAAAGTTAAAAAAAAAGAGGTATACCTAAATAAATATAGCCAGACAAAGCTGGTACTATGAATATCATACAGTGGACTGGGGGCGATCCCAGTTCCACCGAGACCAGAGCGATTTCCGGAATGGCCTTTTCCGAAATTTGTGCAACTGACGGCAAATGAACCGGCAACCACCAGGTTCACCAAGCGACCTACGCTCAAACCATTAGACCAAAACATCGTCTACTACTACAGCCCTTTTAACGTCCTACTGCAGGGCACGGGCCTCCCCTCATTGCGAGGGGGATTCAGGCCATAATCCACCACGCTGGCCCAGTGCGGGTTGGCATACTTCACACAGCTATCGAGAACTAGTCAAGTTCCCTCAGACGTGCTGGTTTCCTCACGATGTTCTCCTTCACCGTTTCATAGCAAGTGATAATCTCAGATGAAAATGAGATTCGCACATAAATCCCAGAGGTGGGAGCAGGGGTTTGAACCTGCACACTTTGATTGCAAAGCGTGCGTTCGACCACTCGGCTCTATCCTTCGTACATCAGAAGACTATGCTCTTGATACCTTAATCAAATCGAGTAAACTACTCTTAGGTACCTACATCTGTAATATTGAAACTGTTCCACATAAAACCTAGTATTAATTCCAACTTTAGTTCCTTTCAACTATTATCTAACCGAAATAAATTTCTATGAACTAATAGCAGATGAACAACGGCGGTCGTTAAAATTAACCATAGTCTTGTTTATTAAGCAATAAATCGCAAAAGCCCAAGGGCTTTTGCTTATTATTTTGCTTATTACCCTTATATATCAAGATCTATAAGGGTAATACGCAGCCAAAGTTTCAGTTTGAGTTTAATTTTGAATACCCAATGAAGAGCGACTCCTGTTTGATCCATCAAACCAATGCAACAACATTAGGTACGTCTTAAACAAACTGGGGCGAGCAAATTCATTTGACATAAGTAGGTATAATATCGTTGAATACTTCCTTCCAGCTTTATAAAAAATTAACTTACCACCAAAAAGATGTGAGGTATCACCACTACTTCTTCGCCCGTTAACCCAGGACCAGACAGATCAGGCCTGAAGTAGAACGCGTCTTTCCTCTTGTATGTGATCGTGTCATCCTCCTCATGATCCTCGATTTCCATCTTCTCCTTCCATTCTCTGTCAAATATCCATTCGCGTGTTTTTCACATTGAAAAGAGTGAACAAAATTAAACTTTTCGTTACGATGTACAATTTGGGAATCCGCCTTAATTATCACTGTCATCTATCTAACTACAACCCTTTTAACGCCCCACTGCTGGGTACAGGCCTCCCCTCAATGCGAGGGGGATTCGGGCAATTGTCCACCACGCTGTTCCGGTGCGAGTTGGCAGACTTCAAACATCTATCGAGAACTAGTCAAGTGCCCACAGACATGCAGGTTTCCTCACGATGTTTTCCTTCACTGTTTCATAGCAAGTGATAATCTGGGATGTAAATCACTGTCATCATCCATTTTTATTTATAATGTGTATTTATTGGACTTTTCCTTACTAATAATAACTCGACATTGCCATAAATACCGCTAATCACAAGTGCAGGCATTCCTCATCTTATTCCATAAAAATATCATCATTGCACTCGTTACGTAAAAAAAAGAAAGAGTGAAGGAAATGCGAAAAGGTTCAAAATCGTATTATGTTCAATAGTAAGGTATTATTATTTCCGTTGTGTCTTCACCACTATGCTGACATTGGCGGAATCAAATTGGGTCTGCCTCTATGGACCATTGAACAGAAAAAATAAAACACAACAAAATAAAGAACAACATCAAACGACTCTGAGAGGAATTTTTGTGGGGAAATGTAGTAATGATATTTGTATTAGGCTGCAAGAAACCTTATTTTCCAAAATATTGTTGATATAAGTTTAGCGGCAAAGGATAGATCTTTCTGCCAGGCGGGTGGTATGCCTGGCGGGGTCCGCTACGCCCCGGTGATGTTGTCGGGGAATTTGTATATATAGTTCATATAGTTGAACACACCAGTACCGCGAGCTAGGATTTTCATAGTACTTTGTATGGCGGATAATTTCTTGAACGCGTAGAATTGCCATCTAGTAGCGGTTGGCGGTAGTTCTGTTTCGTGGCGAGATATAGGGTGCGCCACATAAGCATTAAAAAAATAGTTTTTATAATATATCCAGGTAGATAAGTGATAATATTATTTTGGGCGAAAGACTGGTGTACAAATTCATAAAACAAGATATTATAAACCATCCAATCTCATTCCACGAAAATGTGTTGTAATCACCCGCAGGCAATATTTTGATTGTTCATATGTAATGTAGATGTTATTATTGCAAGTAGGTATTGTTTAGTCGAGTGTCGAGGAAAACTCTTTGTCTTCGTTTCTAGCTGCAGGGCATTCAAATTATCGTCACAAACTGTCTTAACTGCTTCCGGAACCAAGCAATGAAGAGGGAGAACAAAACAACATTAATATTTTCAGGAATTGCGTGGCGGTGAATTATTTTTACGTTTGTTATTTGAAGCAGTGGTAGCCGAGTTGTAGAACGCACGCTTTGCAAAGTGCACGCAGGTTCAAACCCCGGCTCGTTTCCATTATACGCCCCTATTTCCATTATACCGCGCACATTCTCCCTTAATACGAGGGGGATTCGGGCCATACTCCACCACGCTGGCCCAGTGCAGTTCGGCAGACTTCACACATCTATCGGAAACTAGTCAAGTTCCTTCAGACGTGCAAGTTTCTTCACGATGTTTTTCCTTCACCGTTTCATAGCAAGTGATAATCTGGGATGAAAATGAGTTTCGCACATAAATTCCAGAGGTGTGAGCCGGGATTTGAAATTGCACACTTCGATTGCAAGGCGTGCGTTCGACCACTCGGCTACCACTGCTTACATACTACGTAAAGTATTATCATGGATCGTTCAATTAATTATGGTTCATAAAAGTGAACTAACAAGCTTCATTACGGTTTACCATTTAATTTTGCAGTTGTGTCACCGAGTCGACAAATTGTGTGCTCCTGTTACGTATTCTTGTCGCGAGTAATGGCGTTTAATGACGGGGAAAGGATTAATTACAGCTTTATGTTGTTACCTCGTCATTTATGAGGTTTTAGTAATATTTTGACAGATTTATTATTATAGCAGTGGTAGCCGAGTCGAACGCACGCTTTGCAATCAAAGTGCGCAGGTTCTATCCCCGGCTCGCACCTCTGGGTTCCATGTGCGAATCTCATTTTCATCTGAGATTATCACTTGCTAAGAAACGGTGACGGAAAACATCGTGAGGAAACCTGTGTGCCCGGTATAATGGCAATAGGCTCGCCCCCTATTACATTGGGACCAAAATACATCGGCGAAGTGTGGGCGCACTGCAGTGCACCTCTGCCTACCCCTTCGGGGAATACAGGCGTGATGATGATGATGATGTATTATTATTAATTACCATTTAATCACACATTTTCTAAAATAATTAGAAAAATATCAAAAATCTTTTTAGAAAAGTTATATGGTTTTAATTGCTTGGTAAACGCCATAAATATACTACGTAACATCTACGTGTTGGACTAACTGACGCCTTAGTACCATAGTCATCAGAATAATTAATTATGACTTTATTTAGAAAGCAGACTTTACAAAGTTATATCAATATAAAATACTATTG